>OZ024875.1:18989290-20189290 GCA_964017185.1 Rugalucina vietnamica | reverse complement strand
GTCTAAAGATTTCATCCATAAAACGATGTACATGTGCATGTATATCCCTATGTTTCTATGTAGGCCAGAAGTAATGTTTGTTAAAGTCTGACTTACTATGTTTGTTTAGTATGGTTGCCAATTTCATGAAATTACTTTAAATGATTTTTAATCCAATCACGTTTTAACGCCACAATTAGTGCAAACTTGCTTCTAGGTAATCTTATCTACCATCAGTTGTCTATTACCTTTGACGCGTGTTGATTTAATCAACAATAACATAATGGGATTATCTTCAAATAAATTAAATAAATAAATAAATAAATAAATACAATTTTCCATTACAAATAATAAGTTAGAGACAAGTTTATAACGGTAAATTTGATGAGAAACAAAATAAAGAATTGTCACCCTTGGTGCGTGTTGATTTAATTAACAAAAACATAATGAGATTATCTTTGACATTATTTGACTTAAAGAAAGAAAGAAAGATTTTTCCAGTTACAAAACTTGCCCATGCCCATGCAATATACTTATACTAACTGTTTTGTAACTTGTTCTGTTGGTTGGTTGATTTGGGATTAAACGTCCCACGAACAGCTTAGATCATATGGATGTGATAAAATTTCATCAATAGGCATAAAAAGATGAATAATTTTTTGTTGTTTTTTTTTTTTTTTGTGGTAAGCTAAAAGTTCATTTTTTTTTTTTGTTTTTTTTTTTTTTTTTTGTTTTTTTGTTTTGTTTTTTGTATGCCTGATAGGACTGGTATTTTTTGGGTGGTCAGTAAATCTCAGTAATATTTTGGGTTTGGGGGCAGAAGCTGGGGCCTCGCCTACACTGTATGTATCCATAAAAATGACAGTAGCCCCCCCCCCCCCCCCCGGGGTGCCCACGCGCCACGGTTAAAAGAGATATAACCCTATACACTAGTTAAAAATTTAAAACTGGTAAAACATGATGTGGTGTTTAGTATGTGGGTAGCCACTAGCCAGCTGGTTCTGGAATGCCTGCATCTATTGTCTGGCTCACGGCAGTCTGAGGGAGTTGGTTCCACAGTACACTGGTCCTCGGGAAAAAGGCTCTTTTGAAGTCCGGATCTGGCGGGGGCAAGAGTTGTGTCCTCTAGTCATGCTAGTTGATGGAGTTAGATATAAGGTCATATAACTCAGCTGGTATGTCGACTTGTCCATGATGCGGTACATCATACTGAGTCAAGCAAGTCCGCTCGGTCACATGACGTTTCGCCCCTAATTTCCAACCTAGTCGTTTTCGCCCCTCATAACCTTGATGTTCCCCCCCCCCTATTCAGAATTTTTGCATTATCTGTGGTTTCCAGCTTACAAAAAAATCAATATCGGAAATACAGGTAACCCAAACCACCCTGGTGGTAAATGGTTACCTGTATTTCCGATATTGATTATTTCTAAGTCGGAAACCAGCCGATAAATGCAAAAATGGTATTTCCTCCCTAGTCGTTTCGCCCAAGATAGATAGATAGATAGATAGATAGATAGATAGATAGATAGATAGATAGATAGATAGATAGATAGATAGATAGATAGATAGATAGATCTGTGCATTGCCTTGAAATGTGCAAACAAACATTCAACACCAAAACATAATACAATTTGAACCACAACAGCTCGACCTAAGCCTCGCCTTGAAACGATCGGTAATATAAAATTACTGGGAGGCTTAAATCGGTTTTACAGGCGCATAACCTCAGCTTCTGCAGTGGTTCGCAACATTTAGTTAATTGTTCGGTCCTCCTGAAGAATCTAACTAGTCAATGAATCACCAAGCACAAACAAATACAATGTACATGTACATTATGATAACCACCCGTGATCATGAATCAAAAACGACGACTCAGATACAATAAGCTGCCCGGCGATGGAAATCCACGGGCGCCAATCTGGAGCAAAAGAAAAACACCAAGCACCAAACAAGCCCGGGCAAACAAGAAGCTACGGTCCAAACTAACTAAAATGGAAAGCTTAAAGTCGGGGCCATCATAGTCTGCATGGGCGGATCCAGAGGGGGGTGGGGGGGGGAAGGGGGTCCGGACCCCACCTGGAATTGCCAGATTATGTTTTTGCCATGTTGAAATTTTCCGTCAGACCCCTTCTGGGAATTTGGACCCAGCTGAGAAAATTTTCTGGATCCGCGCATGGTCTGACACATGACCCATCTCTATGTTGCATGGGCATGCATGTTTTTGTATTTCTGTCATAGGTTTCGTATTAATTGAGCACTAACCATGCAGTCTTCTCGTCGACGGTGCTTCCTAATGTTTATGATAACGCCGGAAAACTTATCACAATCATTTATTCTACTTCATAATGTTGATGCCAGAATGCTTTGAGAATACTCTAAAGGTAAAAGTAGGCTATGATCAGGAAATGGTGCAATCAGAAAGAAATTCCCACTCCACAAACCGAGTGGTGGGGAAAAAACGAAATGGCATTTAGGTACAATTATACCAAGAATACATATCGTAAGCCGAGTGAGCAGCTATTCCCCAATAGGCGGCCACTCAGTTACCCAAACTGAACTAAAATATGAAAACGTACACAAGTCTTAAACAACTAAAAAATTCGACTCCAAAAACAAAACAAACAAACAAACAAACAAGTAGCCCAATGGCAACGATCGCTCACCTGAAAAGTGTGTATGAATGACGGACAGGCCAAGGTCAAGAGATGACCTTGATCTAAATTTATCACATACCTTCATTGACTCCATTAGTTGTTTTGCATCTACCACTTTTCAGGTCTCAGGCTGCAATAGTTTTCAAAAAATCCATAATTTTCACTTTTTCCCATGTAAAAGCATATGTTTCCAAAATTGACCTTGCTGTTAGAAAGGTCAAGGTCATCCTAGGGTCATCATTTTATCAAACTATGATGGGCTGGAGTCCCAAATGCTACATACCAAGTTACGTGAAAATCGGCCTGCTGGTTCTGGAGAAGATTTTTAGTGGTTTTTACCATATATGGAGGGTGGCGGTCATCTTGGTCATGTGACCTGGATTTCGCGATCAAACTTTCGTTACTTCTACCCATGGATGTTGAAATAAAATTTCACTTTGATTGGCCAAGCGATTTCACAGAAGATCTTTGTAAAGTGTGTATGGACGACAGACAGGCCAAGGTTAAGAGATGACCTTGACCTATATTAATCACATACCTTCATCTACTTTATTAGTTGTTTGCACCTGCCACTTTTCAGGTCTCAGGCTGCAATAGTTTTCAAAAAATCCATAGTTTTCACTTTTTTTTCCATGTAAAAGCCTATGTTTTCAAAATTGACCTTGCCGTAAAATAGGTCAAGGTCATCCCAGGGTCATCATTTGCACAAACTATGATGGGCTGGAGTCCCAAATGCTACATACAAAGTTTCATGGAAATCGGCCAGCCGGTTCTGGAGAAGAAGATTTTTGAGTGGTTTTTACCATATATGGGCGTGGCGGCCATCTGGGTTTTTACCATATATGGGCGTGGTGGCCATCTTGGTCTTGTGATCAAGATCCCGCGAACAAACTTTTGTTCCCCCTACCCATGGATGCTCCACACAAAACTTGGCTTTCATCGGCCAAGCGGTTTCAGAGATGTTTGAAAATCATTAATGTGAACAGACGGACGCACGGACGGACGCTCTTGAACGTATTGTAACGTACAGCCGGGCCAAGCCACAGAAAACAGCATGCTCATCCACCAAGTGTGGTTCACTGCGCTATATACTCTACACTTAATCGATTCACAAAGTTTCGAGTTTGAAATTTGCATATTACAAGCACTCAATATGCCGCTAATACGCTGCACCAACGTATTTTTTCAATGGAGGCTATCCTGTCACATTACATCCCCCTCCGAGAAGACTCGCCCCGAATCTTGGCCTGGGGACTACATGGGTAAGGCAACTCCGTTCAGGCAGTTGTCATCATCCCACCGCTGCCACCAAATGTAACGTACAGCCGAGCCAAGCCACAGCAAACCCCGTCGATGAAAAAGCATGCTCATCCACCAAGGGTGGTTTACTGCGATATACTCTACATTTACTCGATTCACAAAGTTTCCAGTTGGATTTTTGCATATTACAAGCACTCAATATGCCGCTAATACGTTGCACCAACGTATTTTTTCAATGGAGGCTATCCAGTCACATTATCTCATAGCCGCACAATCGTAAAATTTGCTAAAATCAATGAATGTTTGCATGTTAGTTTTATATAATAGAATTGCTGTGCCAAAACAAAACGCATTAAAATGTAAACTGAATGTAGAACTTAGGTATGCATGTAAGAAGAAAACATTCTTATTACAAATTAGGTTACATTTGGAGTCATTTAATGTCATTTCTGATAATCCAATTAATGACAAGTGCTAACAGAGATTAGTAGCTTATCGTTATAACACCTTGCAAACAGACGTGTGCCTAATAATTCAATTACCACACTGGATACCTGGCAGACGTTTTCACACCTTTGATTTTATAAAATTTAAGGGAACAATCACAAGATCTAAATATTTACACGATTTCCAATACACGTCATGTATGCTGCATTGGGTGACAAGCGGAAATCTGATGATCAGACGAAACTAGACGAAATTATAGGACACTCATAACAATAACAATAGTCATTCTGGGACAAATGCAATCTATTGTTAACAAAATGAGGAATTCTGTGACTTTTGGCAATAGTGTAACAACTAGGTGAGACTGTTTTTATTTTGTTTATTTCTCTTGCCTTTCTTTTTCTTCTCCTTCATCCTTATACCCCTTTCTGTAATATTTATAGTAAATATTTTCAATAATAAAATCATCAAAATTAAAATTTGTAGTAACTTGAATCCGCCAACAGGTTGTTAACTATCATAACAGTCCTTGGTCATTCGATAAAATGGCGGACAAAACGGCAGCCATTTTCAAAATGCCGCCCTGTAAGACTACAGATCATAGTTTGTTATCTAAAACTTCACTGCGTTGACTGATTTTTAAGTTTTTGGTGTCTATGTCCATGTTTTAGGACCCATTGAATCTAAATTTTTACTTAATATTCATAATGGCGGACAAAGTGGCGACAATTTTCATCTTACACTTCACTGCATTGACCGATTTTCATGTTTTTGGTGTCTAAATGTATGTACATGAACCAATAGAAGACAAATATTCATACAGTTTTCTTGTATTAAATATTTTATCATTAGTCATGACATATTTGACAAATCTAAAGCAAGAACATCAGCCTTTAACGTGCAAAATGCATTTTATAGGCAGCTGTCTGATAAAAATAATGATTTGAGTTGCATTTATTTTTGTATAAATTGATATGAGTATGTCAGGTGATTATATACTCATCAAAAAGTTCTAAGGGCCACTATATTATTTTCCATATATCGTAGTGTAACGCACTCCCAGTTCAACTCAAATTTAATGCCAACCCCCATGGACCAATTCCCTTCTTCATTTGCATTATCTTAAATGATGCCTCGATGTTACTGACTATAAGAAATTTGAAACCGGAAAGGCCATCTCAAAGTCCAGTTAGATGTGTTTGTAAATCTTAAATTTTGCTAAAAGTTTGATTTTTTTTCAAAATTAGCTCAAACATGACCATCATAAGCAAAAATGAATTTTACACAAACAACATTTGCCACAATGCATTTAAGACTGACTTACGAACAAATCGAATTCGAGTTGAATTTTCGAAAATTTATGGAATTTCAGAAAAATGCCATAATTTCATGATTTTCGAAAAATGCCAAAACTGTTCTATGGGCTTTGGCATGGCGTTTCATTTTTCGAATTTTTGTAGTCAGTTACTTTGGGACAGTACCTAAAATAATATGAATGAATCGGTTATTCTGTGTCCTTTGGGATGTCCATTAAATATCGGTTTAATTTGGGTGCCTTAACATTGCGATGTATGGAAAATTATATAGTGGCCCTTAGAATTTTTCGAGGAGTATATTTATTGATTATCCCTTAGCATTTATTTTTTTAGCAAGTAACACCACTAAAAATAAAAAAAATGGTGCTCATGTTTTGTCCATAAAGTTACTTTCCTTTAATACTAGCAATTCAACGTTTTGATTGTATAATAGGTACAAGTAGGCAAAGATCAGGAAAAGGCTCAATCAGAAAAAGATTCCCACTCCAAAAACCGAGGTGGGAAAAAACCAAACTAACAATCAGGCACTTATACCATGAAACATATCGTAAGCCGAATGAGCAGCTATTTTCCCAATAGGTGGCCACTCAGTTACCTTAACTTAACTAAAAATATGAAAACATACATAAAGCGCAAACAGCACAAAAAAATTAAACACCAAGACATAAAACAAAAAGAACCACCACAGAAGTATCGACTTGGAACGATCAGTAACACAAAGTTACTGGCGGGCTTAAACCGGTTTTACAGGTACCTAACCTCACCCTCAGCTTCTGTAGTGGTTCAGTGATAAACAATAAATAAGAAATCATATTAAGAAAATACTAAACATTGATACCAACGTTTAACATGAATAACGGATTTAGCAGAGTGAGCAGCTATTGAAGGTATTAGGTGGTCACAGTGCTAGCTTGGACAGAACAAGTTAAATGCAGAGGGCTGAGTGAACAGCCATTATATTCGGGTGGTCACAAAGCCATGCAACATCACGGCTAACAAACCTTTAAATGCGAAACCGCCGGTTAAGAAAGAAAATCCGATTCACGCCCTTCCGGTTCCGCATATGAAGACCAAGAAAAGGTAAACAAAACATACACTACTAGGATCGATTGATGATTATATTTTAGTACAGAAATATATCGATTATCTATGAATGCTATTTTGTCACTTATTTACTATTGTAACTCAGCACCAAAGTAGCTCGCAAAATAATTTGATGGTCTTTGAGTTATTTATTCCCTTCTTCGAACCTGGTGTTCCAACAAGGCCAAAGTCGGCGAAATACAGCAAAAAATTGGACAATTTGCTGGTAAATATCAAATTTTAGTGGTTGTTCCTCGACAAATTTACAGATATGTATGAACTAAATTGCATCTGATGTCTGTGCCAGTATTACGTTGTGTTAGTGCCCGTCATTACCGATTTGAAGGGAAGGAAAAGATGGGTACGCATTTAACCATTAAAATATGAAGGATATATTTCAAGATACGTTTGAAAACCTCAACCTGTTCAAGTTATGGTATTTATTTCCCTGTAAAGCGTTTTGAAAGACATAAAACCAAGAAAAAAACAAATTAAAGTATACAGAATGCTGTAAAATCGTCTTCATGAACAGGAATATCATGCATGTGAACTATTGTATTACATGTATTTCATAGACAGTTTGTATTATTTTATATCAAACATTTTCACTGCAAATATCACAACCACACCAAATTTGAGTAAGCAACTATTAAGAAAGGACGAGAGAATGTGACAATAATCTTCAGCGTAAAACAATTAACAAAAACAAAAACTTTAATACATGTGTTCTATAATGACTATATTGCTATCATTCTAATGATTAAATTCGTAACCGAAATGTTGACACAGCTTTTAACCACATATTCATAGAATGCATTGGCCAGAGGCAACGAAACTGTCACCAGATCTCACACAATGTTAAAATCATCTGCGCACTGTAACTGCTTTCCGTTAATATGGGCGTAATGAGCAGAAATCTAAAAATATCCCTGCGACTGACCCACATTTTCGTCGTGTACAATGCAATCCCAACATGTGTTTTGGGGTAGGGAATAAAAATCATGATTATAAAGAAAAATTTCTGGAAATCCATTAGGGTCCAAATATAGCAATGTCTAACTAATAAAATAGCATTGAGAGAATTATAATATTTGTCTTCGAATCGAAATATTTTACTCGGAAACACGAGCTGCAATAGTTTGTTTACCTTTTGTTGGTCATCTGATGCGAAACCGGAAGGACATGAATCGGATTTCTTTTCTTAACCGCGGTTACGCATTTAAAGGTTTGTTAGCCGTGATGAAACTCGTAATTGGAATAACTTTGATAAGTGTGAACCAGAACAGCAATACCGCCTCGGTACGGTCAGTTATAAAATAACTGGGGGCTTAAACCGGTTTTACAGGTACCTAACCTCACCCTTGTATAGGACCGTTGTATAAATGAGATTGTTGTTTTTAGCCTTATCTTGTGTAACGAGTGTCCTTCTTTTAAAATAAATGCACCATAAATGTCCATGCCGCCCTCTGTAATTGACAATAATTGTACGGAATATATGGATTTATGGTCACTTAAAATGGTGTCTGTAAGACAGATGTGATATCATTGCCATTTTTGTGCTAGTTGTGTGCAATGGATACACAATAAATGCAATGCCATCAAGGGCACCTTGTGTCCTGGTCCTGATTTCAACTGTGTTTCATGCTTGGGCATAGCTAGTCCTATTGATGAAACAGACAATATGGAGGTGGAAGCTGGTGATGAAAACAAACAAAAGGAAAACACCCATCAAGAAGCGTCTAAAGAAGTCATGAAGACTTGGTTGGCGTCGAGGACCAGTGTATCCAGTAAGGTGTAATAGGTCACATATCTGGTAGTGGCTGTAAACTGGCTGCTGTTACACACTGAAAATCAGTTTTGGGAAAGTCCTACCAACTGCTTCCCTTCTTGCGAACCGCAACCTGTCACTTCTGACCCGATAACGGGTGTATTTAACCTGGGAGAAGTGTCATGCTTCATGATGATGAGACTTGGGCCATGCCAGTGACTATTCTGAACCATCTCCGGTGTTATGGCAGGATCAGGCCCCCTAGCAGATTCCAAGAAAAATAAAGGTTTTTTATAAAGGCTATTTTTGCCAAAATAAAGGCTCTTCTTGTCTGTTGCTTAGCCCACCGGGGTCCAACTGGTGTTTTTCTTTTGCTCCGGAGTTAGTAGGTTATTCGGCGCCCAGGGATCTCCATCGTCGGGCAGCTTACTCAATCTATGAGTCCTTGTTTTTGATTCATCAGGATGTTTATCATGATTTATTTGTTTGTTCTTGATGATTCATTGACTAGCTAGAGATTCACCACGAGGACCGAAGAACTTACTAAATGTTATGAACCACTGCAGAAGCTGAGGGTGAGGTTAGGATCCTGTAAAACCTATTGGGAAAATAGCTGCTCATTCGGCTTACGATATGTTTCATGGTATAAGTGCCTGATTGTTGGTTTGGTTTTTTCCCACCTCGGTTTTGGAGTGGGAATCTCTTTCTGATTGCGCCTTTTCCTGATCTTTGCCTACTTGTACCTTCCTGTAAAACCGGTTTAAGCCCGCCAGTAACTTTGTGTTACTGATCGTTCCAAGGCGATACTTCTGTGGTGGTTCTTTTTGTTTTATGTCTTGGTGTTTAAATTTTTTTGTGCTGTTGGCGCCTTATGTATGTTTTCATATTTTTAATTATGTTAAGGTAACTGAGTGGCCACCTCAGTGTTTCATATGTTTCATGGTATAAGTGCCTGATTGTTAGTTTGGTTTTTTCCCACCTCGGTTTTTGGAGTGGGAATCTCTTTCTGATTGCGCCTTTTCCTGATCTTTGCCTACTTGTACCTTCTTTAAGACAGATTTTTGAGAAAATAAAGAGCACAGTGTGGTCTGCTAACAACACAGTGAAATAGTTTTCAGAGATCAGCAACACCTATTTACCACTTCAACTCTTTGTGAAATAACCCCCAAGAGTCAACTTCAACTCTTTGTGAAATAACCCCCAAGAGTCCCCTCTTGTAAAAGTATGAAGCATAAAGATTAATTAATCCAGGGGTCTGGGGGCCGGCTAGGCCCCCAGAAGCCAAATACTAAGCCTCGAGTTCCCTTACAATTTCAGCATTTCCTGATAGCAATTACGTAAAATAAAGGCTATTTAGTTAAAATTATCACAGAATAAAGGTTTGAGAGTAAAATTATAGGCTTTTAGGTGGATTTTTGAACAAAATAAAGGTTTTAAAGGATTTCCATTAAAATAAAAGATTTTTAAAGGTTTTAAAAGTTCCCCTTGGGGCCCTGCAGGATATGGTCCACTTGATTTGTAAGGTCAAAGAAAATGATGAAGCTAACTCTTCCTCTCAAAGCTTGACATCGTAAATTGGGATGTTGTGCTTTGCAATAACGGAATTAGATGGTTTAATTTGGCATGAGGTGTGTAGCGATGGAAGGATTGTCCAAGTACACAAACTGCAAAGGAGAGACAATTTAATGCAGGCGAAAGAAAACGTGTGATGAAGTATTGCAAGATGGCAGAAAGAAACTCGGAATGGATTTAGCTACCCTAAAAACCGGTCTGAACGGAGAGAGTATTGCGAGGTAGACTTGTCAGAAAATCCAACCCTCAGAAGAGGAATATGGACTATAAACATGGATATAATGATATTAGACATTTCCAACTTAGTATGAGATACGATATAGGATATACGAGAAACTTTAATCGATTTCTGGGGGGTATATCAAGGCTGTCCAACATAGTTGGTGATAACCCTATACTTCTAGTACCTGTACACGATCAAATGTGTTTGATAACTTTCGTACCATGTTTTATAAGTTCTTCTGAAGGTATCTGAAGCTTTTCAATTTAAAATATTGTACACAGATCTTATTTTGGTCAGGCGCACCGGCGGATCACATGTATGCTAAGGCCGTGGTATATATTTAATTGTGTCCTGTCACGAATCACGCAAAGTTATGACTTGCAAGAAACAGACGTCAGGCTAAGCATTTCTGCTTGGCTTCTTAGACACTGACTGCCTAGTGGTGGTGGTGGGGGGCACAGCAGTTCTCGATGTTCGGTCGAGAAAATCGTGCCCGGAAGGTGATAATCGAACCATTGAAATATGCCGATGCAGGAACAATTTGATAGGTTTATCAATTATCAACATTTTACTGGCGTCGCCAATGGTATTCGATCCCTATATAATAGTGATAATTTTTTTTCGCTCAAACATTCTTGGTTATCCAGATCGCATAACAGTCAACGGTGGAGCTTTACGAAACAACAACAACAACAAAACAACAATGGCACTAGCAGGGATTTACCGAAAAAGACAGAAAATTGGATTCGACTTATTATTTTTTCTTCTTGAAATAAGTAAAACACGATGCATTCATATACATGCACTCGTAACGATCTATGTAGAGAAAACATAAAGGAAAACTGTATGCGGAAGTTTTGTTAGTTCTGTTTGATTGGTTTGTTTTACGCACATGCCAACAGCTATGGTCGTGTCAGGACGTTGCCTCCATTTTCAATTGGTCTTCTATCGTACATTATGATGTTATGGCATGCGAAACGTGCTTCAAAATATACAAACAAAAAGTTCTAGCCACTTACATTTTATTAATTTTATTCATAATTAAAATGATTTTAAAAATTGACTAAGAGCAGTGAAGCCTGTACGAAATATTTTACCATAGCGTACAATACAAGGTGTCCCACTTTTTTTCTTTCTTTTTTAATTCGCAATTTTCAGTATTTTGTGAGACGCTGTCTTTTGAATCACCCGCCTTCTTCAACAAACGTTTTCATTTCAAAATATAAACAAATACTGAACATATTTAAGCAAGCATTTGGATTTCCTGAGCATTACTTCTGTTGCTTATGGACAAAATGTGACATTTGTTAAAGGGTTTTTTTTTTTTTTTTTTTTTTTTTTTTTTTTTTTTTGCTTTCTATAGCCATAGATCATGTGACCTAGACCATTTATATAAACTTTCGTTCCCCCTTTCTAAGAATGTTCAACATGAAGTTTAGCTTTAGAGAAGGAGATCTTTGAAATTGTGGACTACGACGGACGGACAACGGACAGACGGACGCCGGAGCATGACCATCCTATAAGCGCACCCTGTGAGCCTTTTAGCGGGATGATGGTTTTACGTACATTGTAATGAATCTTCGACAGAATTGTGGATTGCAGGAAGAGAAATGCATATTGTTTCGTATATCATTTTGCAATTTATATAGAGCACCAATTTTATTTTTGGGTAAAATTACAATTACACTTTCCCTTGATTTACAATAATTCTTTGTCAACAGCGCTTTTAACGCAGACTGATATGCGCACGTCAACAACATGAATTCATAGTTTATAGTGTTGCAATTTAAGTTTATTTTGAAATAAATGTTTCCAGTGTGCATTAAATTTTCACTGTTTTTGTATATTTCTACGTATGTCCTACACCCTTCACCCGTCAATCCTTATTTGTCAGACAGTGTGGTTTTCACATTCATAAAATATACCAAAGTGGCATTCAGTGTCGATGAGGTTGGGGCACGTTATGAGAAAACCCTTCATTAAAATTCTAAAAAAATCTTCTGATAACTTGTACTGCTATGGTGCGACATTAATGTTGGCATACATAATTCCAGTTGTTTCGAATAACTGAGCCGCGACGCGAGAAACCCGGTCTTTGGGGCTTCCGACCAGGTCTGATACAACCCGAGCTGTACGAGCACAGAAGATGACTAGAAACGGGAAATTTTTGGACTAAGTAAGTGGAGAAATTGTATTATCCGCGTAGCGAACACAAAGGCGCTGATCAGCTTTGCAGCTGCTGCGAAGCTGATCTGCGTCTTTGTTTTCGCCTAGGCAAAATCCGGTTTTCTCAAGATGGGGCCCATTATTAAAACTGGTAGGTAAAATCTGGCTTGAAAAGGTTCCTCCTACTTACATGGTACTCACATATATAACTTTATCTTTTGATACAAGAACTGAAAACACATTTCATGGAAAAAATATATATCTACAACATCATTTATGGTAAAGCCATCTGAACGCTAGTCAGTCTCTTGCGCCTGGTCTTGTGACAAAACACTACAATGTAACACGCATGCGTAAGCAAAGCATAATATATCACTTTGTGGTCTTCGCCGTGCGTTAAATGTATAACAAAATCAACTGTCTTGTTTGTTTGTAAGATGATAATACGACTGTCTTGTTTGTTTGTAAGATGATAATAATAATAAAGATATGCATGTTCATATGCTTATACGAATCTTCGCTTGTTGTACATGCTCTACGTTGAAATTGTGTATGATATAAAGTTTCAAACAATATTGAGACCTTGAACAGTCCTACCATTGCAGGTCTCCAAGGACCGGCGTTTATGCGTTTGCCGACCAAACACGAAAAAGCAATTGTTAGCAAGTAGGAATAGAAATGTCTAGTAACGCATGCGGTGGTGTGCATCTGTACAAGTTCTCAAACCTGATATATTGCGTCCACCCCGGGCGTCCACTATCCAAGGGCCGCTGAAAAGATGTGGGCTAACACATTTGTTATGATCTCGCCAACGCATACAAATGCCGTAATCTTATTTCTTAACACAGCATGGCGCATCAATAAGCGAATAACCGATAGATCCCGAGTATATACATGAACATGTTTGTATACAATGGCTAACATCTATTAGTTTACATGTTGTTTTTGAGAATATCCCTCGAAAGAAATATCCGAACTCCAATGTCAAACTCCAATATCAATATCGGATTAAGTTGGAAATGTCTATTATGATGATGAAATTCGATTTTTGTATTCAGGCCTTTTCTAACCATATTCAGGCTTCTAAGCGATGTTTAAATTATTTGACCCTGTTTAGGAATGTCTTCGATTCAGACTTCTCGTGAACATTTTCGAAATTGCAGTACAATAGTCTGGCTTTCGTTGCCGGTTTAAAAAGGGCTACTGATGAGGGTTCATTTACCCGAAATTGCGCAATATAGTCCATACTATCCCCCTTTGAATGTTTTATTGCTTCCAAAGGATCAAACCTTTATATTTTATTTTTTACCATATTCATGCCTTTTTAACCATATTCAGGCTAGATGTACTGATGTTCTGCCATTAAATTTTGTAGATGAAGAGAAAAGTATGTCCGTCTATTACACCAGCAGGGTCACAAGACGTTTCGCCCCCAAGACGTTTCCCTCCTAGTCGTTTCCCCCCAGTCGTTTCGCCTCTATTTTCCACCCTAGTCGTTTCGCCCCCAATACCCTAGATGTTTCGTCCCCAATGCCATTTCCCCCCTAGTCGTTTCGCCCCCAATTTTTATTTATTTATTTATTAAGGTCAAAGTTTATTAGGATAGACAAAACGAATAGATAGATAGATAGATAGATAGATAGATAGATAGATAGATAGATAGATAGATAGATAGATAGATAGATAGATAGATAGATAGATAGATAGATAGATAGATAGATAGATAGATAGATAGATAGATAATCAGGTTTGGTGTGGTAATAAAGTGAAGGTGTGAAAAACTTACGGTATGATAATGCGCAGAATTAATGCCATTAATTATTGACACCGACTTCTGAAGGATGATTAACTAAAGTGTGAAAAATAGATTCTTTTTGTTTTATGTCTTGGTGTTTAAAAAATTTTTGTGCTGTTGGCGCCTTATGTATGTTTTCATATTTTTAGTTAAGTTAAGGTAACTGAGTGGCCACCTATTGGGAAAATAGCTGCCCATTCGGCTTACGATTGTTTCATGGTATAAGTGCCTGATTGTTGGTTTGTTTTTCCCACCTCGGTTTTTGGAGTGGGAATCTTTTTCTGATTGCGCCTTTTCCTGATCTTTGCCTACTTGTACCTTTTTAATCAAAGATTGCTTTCTTAATCCTATGGTTTTGTCGGCATGCGGCAGGCTTTGTCTTTAAAAGAACTTAATGACTCAGTGGAGTTTTAAATCTATCTTTTATTCAGCGATTTCTTTTAATAGACCGATTATCGGGTATATAAGATGTTCTAAGTCATTAAGCATCATTCATATTTTTGTTTTTATTTATTTAATGACGTCAATAGCAACGTTGCCAAACATTTGTCGAAAAATTCTTACATTCTCTTTAATTATTTGCAGCTTTAAAACGCATGGATAGAATTTAACGAAAATATGTGGTTTATTGCATAATTCATTTGCCTATCAAATGATACCAAACTCATGAAAATAAGTTTAAAATAAGAAACAGGATAGTTTAGTACACATTAAAATACATTGAATTCTATGGAGGTTTCGTCGTTGCAGAAATTGACTTGGCACTAACTGTAATAGAATTCCAAAGGCACTTTACTTTGAACCCATGATTTCTTTTTCAGCCAATACTTATTAATGGCCCGGTACTGGCCGGTAACTAAGGAAAAGGTACCCATAAACCTTACCCTTAGGCTGACGTGACAGGGCGACGATGCTCCATCATAAATTTCTTTCCAGATATTAATTTACAAAAGCCAGCGAAATGACATGTCTTTTGCAAACGAACTCTTTTACAGCATTGATTGCCCAAGTGAACAACTTAATAAGACTTTACTATACAAGTTTGAATTTTTTATTGCCTAGCATAATTATTTACATGAAGCAAAATGATATACATAAGGTAATTATACTATATCTATATATTAGGGGGCGAAACGACTAGGGGGGACGAAACGACTAGGGGGGCGAAACGACTAGTGGGGGCGAAACGACTACGGGGGAAACGACTATGGGGGAAACGTCTTGGGGGCGAAACGACTAGAGGGCGAAATGGTTTGGGGGGGGGGCGAAACGTCCCGGATTCACTAGCAGGGCACAATCAATGCACAGTGGTGACATCACTGCTGTGCCACTCAGCATGAAGTTCAGTACTTATTGAGGTCAAGATACTTTGGAATTCATAGCATTCCAAATGCTATCAAATGAACTCAACATATATAGTCTAAATTGCATACAGTATTCTATTTAGGACAGTCTCAGACATTCTAGGCGGTCTTGTTGGTCCGTCTCTTGCGCACTTTGCCTGTAGGTACAAGCAGCGCATTTATTTCTCGCCCCCATGGGCGGTGAATGCATGTATTTTTTTTTCCTTTTCTTCATGGCGATGCATTTTGTCTGACTGTGTGCCTAAACTGGAACATCATAACAAAATTCTATGATTTCTCCATGATATTTCATCATTTTTCAAATTCCATGACGTTTCCATGTATGGAATGTTTTCAGCCATTTCCAGCTTTTCCACATCCAATAAGAACCCCGCTATTACATCCTAAATAAAAAAGTGTATGCACTTAATCTCATTAGACAGTATTTGGAATGCTATCAAAGTATGAATTCCAAAGTATCGTAGCCTCAATAAATCTGCTAAGCCAATTCTGAACTTCATGCTGAGTGGCACAGAAGTGATGTCACCACCATGCCCTGCTTGTGTATATACATACACTCTTTTTTCTTCATCTACAAAAATGGCAGAACATTGGTACATCAAACATTTTTATGGTTACTTGAGCAATCCTTCCATTGCTACGCTCCACATGCCCATTCCGTTAGTGCAAAGTCCCAATGTTGGATGTCAAGCATTTAGAGAAAGAGCTAGCTTCATCATTTTCTGTGACATTACAAATCAAATGGAACATTGCCCTGCAATAACACTGGAGATGGGTCAGAGTAGTCACAGGCATGACCCACGACTCTGTAGCATGAAACATGACACTTGTCACGCAGGTTAAATACATCCGTTATCCGGTCAGAAGTGACAGGTTGCATTACACAAATAAAAAGGCTGGCGGAACTTCATCCAAACTGATTTTCAGTGTGTAACAGAAGCCAGTTTACATCCACCACCAGAGACCATATCCCTAAATAGCAAAACTGTGACCTCAGGTGAGCTAAAAAGTATACCTGTGTAAACCCCAGTTTTGCCATATAAAAGTGGGGTTTAAGGTGGTATATACTTGATGGGTAAACCATCATGTCAAATAACCTATCTCCATGTTCTCTAACCAGCCTAGGCTGCCTAGCTAAAAGCCTGAAATTTTTAATTTAGAGACTGGAGGATAACAATTTATCTAGGTGTCAAGTTAACCATACCGTGTTTTTTTTTTTTTTTTACTATTTATCTATTTAACATTTTTTTTTACTATTTATTTATTAAACATTTTTAATTTTATTTCAAAATTATAATGATGATCAGGGAGGTATCTCAAATGTATGTACAACAAGCAAATTCAGAGAATTAATGTCCCCCGCCTTAATTGTTTAGTTACACAAATATATCTGATAATAATGTATATCCAAATCACATGCATTTACTTCGTGTCAAAGTGTCAAACATTAATCTGAGGATTATATTCAAACTACATGCATCTGTACAGTTTAAAAAGATTCAGAATAAAACTGTGGGAAGAGTTGTGCACCAATGTCCATTCACTTTCATTGCATAAATGCCTGAAAAACGACTAAGTTCTAATCGCAAAAAAGTGTCAAAAATTAACTTGAGGATTATATCCAAACCACATGCACACCTTCGAAGCATCATCAAGACACCTGTTAAGTCTCAAAAGAATCGGAACTAGAAAATGTGTTAATAAAACACTATGCCCCCAACTGGGATGTGAAAATGTCCGAAATATGACTAGGTTCAAATTGCGAAAAAAGTGACAAAAATAAATTTGAGGAGTATATCCCAACCACATGCATATCTTCAAACCATGGTCACAATGTCTGTTAAGTTTCAAAAGTATCTGTATTAAACTGTAGGAGGAGTTGTGCACACAAGGTACCCACTGTCCATTCACTTTCATTGTAAAAATGCCTGAAAAATGGCTAAGTTCAAATTGCCCAAAAAATGACAAAAATAAATCTGAGGATTATATCCAAACCTCATGCATATCTTCAATGTATGGTTACAATGTTCTTATAAAACTGTAGGAGGACTTGCGCACACAAGGTACCCACTATCTATTCACTTTATCAAGAATTAAAAAGGGAAATAACTCACAGAATGGGCCCCTAGCCCCTTGAATTTACCTGAAAGAAAAAAAAAAAACAGGACCTATTAATTTTGATATACAAACTACTACCAAATTTCAAGATCCTAGCTATAACGGTTCCTGACTGAGTGCTAAGCGTTACTCACGCACTTCACAGACTCACGGACTGACTGCACTGCACTGGACGGACAGACCCAAACCAATATGCCCCCTCAACTTCTTCCGAAGTTGTGGGCATAATAAAACTGTAGGAGGAGTTGCGCACACAAGGCACCCATGTTGTTCATTCACTTTCATTGTCAAAATACCCTAAAAAAGACTAAGTTCAAATTGCAAAATAAGTGTCAAAAATTAATCTCAGGATTATATCCAAACCACATGCACATCTTCAAAGCAAGGTCAAGACATCTGTAAAATTTCAAAAGAATCGGGATAAAACTGTAGGAGGAGTTGCGCACACAAGGTACCCATTGTCTATTCACTTTCATTATCAAAATGCCCGAAAAATGACAAGTTCAACTTCAAAAAAGTCTCAATAATTAATCTGAGGATTATATCCAAACCACATGCACATCGTCAAAGCATGGTCAAGACATCTGTAAAGTTTCATAAGAATTGGAAAACCAGAGGACCATTGGTCCTGAGAACGCTCACCTGAAGCCTGATCTTGGAGTATTAAGTCATCATGAAATGACCTTGACCTTGAATACTCACACACCTTTATTGACTTCACAAGGTGTCTGCATCTGCAAAGTTTCAGGTCTCAGGCTGCAATAATTTCCAAACCCAGTGATTTCTGAGAAAACCATACATGTAATTTCAATTTTGATATTTAAATGACCTTGGCCTTCATTAATTACTTACCTTCATTGACTCCATCAGTTGTCTGCATCTAGCAACTTTCAGGTCTCAGGCTGCAACAATTTCCAAAATATCCATTGTTTTCGCCTTTTCCCATGTAAAAGCCTATGTTTCCAAAATTGACCTTGCTGTAAAATAGGTCAAGGTCATCCTAGGGTATCATTTCAACAAACTATGATGGGCTGGAGTCCCAAATGCTACATACCAAGTTTCGCGTAAATCGGCCAGCCGGTTCTGGAGAAGAAGATTTTTGAGTGGTTTTTACCATAGTTGAGCATGGCGGCCATCTTGGTCATGTGACCCGAATTTCGCGATCGCACTTTCGTTCCCCCTACCCATGGACGCTCCACATAAAATTTCACTTTGATTGGCCAAGCAGTTTCAGAGAAGATCTTTGAAAAGTGTGTATGGACGACAGACTGGCCAAGGTCAAGAGATGACCTTGACCTAAATTAATCACATACCTTCATCTACTCCATTGGTTGTTTGCATCTACCACTTTTCAGGCCTCAGGCTGCAATAGTTTTCAAAAAATCCATAGTTTTTCACTTTTTCCCATGTAAAAGCCTATGTTTCCAAAATTGACATTGCCGTAAAATAGGTCAAGGTCATCCTATGGTCATCATTTGATCAAATTATGATGGGCTGGAGTCCCAAATGCTACATACCAAGTTTCATGAAAATCTGCCAGCCGGTTCTGGAGAAGAAGATTTTTGAGTGGTTTTTACCATATATGGGCTTGGCGGCCATCCTGGTCATGTGACCTGGATTTCGCAATCAAACTTTCGTCTCCCCTACCCATGGATGCTCCACATAAAATTTCACTTTGATTGGCCAGGCAGTTTCAGAGAAGAAGATCTTTGAAAAGTGTGTATGGATGACAGACTGGCCAAGGTCAAGAGATGACCTTGACCTAAATTAATCACATACCTTCATCTACTCCATTAGTTGTTTGCATCTACCACTTTTCAGGCCTCAGGCTGCAATAGTTTTCAAAAAATCCATAGTTTTCACTTTTTCCCACGTAAAAGCCTATGTTTCCAAATTTGACCTTGCCGTAAAATAGGTCAAGGTCATCCAAGGGTCATCATTTTATCAAACTATGATGGGCTGAAGTCCCCAATGCTACATACCAAGTTTCATGGAAATCTGCCAGCCGGTTCTGGAGAAGAAGATTTTTGAGTGGTTTTTACCATATATGGGCGTGGCGGCCATCTTGGTCATGTGACCTGGATTTCGCAATCAAACTTTCGTCTCCCCTACCCATGGATGCTCCACATAAAATTTCACTTTGATTGGTCAAGCAGTTTCAGAGAAGAATATCTTTGAAAAGTGTGTATGGACGACAGATTGGCCAAGGTCAAGAGATGACCTTGACCTAAATTAATCACAAACCTTCATCTAATCCATTAGTTGTTTGCATCTACATGTACCACTTTTCAGGCCTCAGGCTGCAATAGTTTTCAAAAAATCCATAGTTTTCACTTTTTCCCATGTAAAAGCCTATGTTTCCAAATTTGACCTTGCCGTAAAATAGGTCAAGGTCATCCAAAGGTCATCATTTTATCAAACTATGATGGGCTGAAGTCCCCAATGCTACATACCAAGTTTCGTGGAAATGGGCCCACCGGTTCTGGAAAAGAAGATTTTTGAGCGGTTTTTACCATATATGGGCATGGCGGCCATCTTGGTCATGTGACCTGGATTTCGCGATCAAACTTGAAATGCCACTACCCAAGGAGGCTCCACATAAAATTTCAACTAGATCGGCCAAGCGGTTTCAGAGAAGAAGATCTTTGAAATTGTGGACGACGGACGGACGCCGGATCATGGCCATCCTATAAGCTCACCTTGTGTCAGAGCCTTCGGCACAAGTGAGCTAAAAAACTGTAGGAAAAATTGCACACACAAGGTACATACTCCTATAGGGGGACGGAAAGACGGACATACGGAAGGATGGATAGCCGAAAACTATGCCCCTCCCCTTTTCTTCGAAAAGGTGGGGGACAAAAACCAAAACATGTTCATCAGTCTGTGCTGAGCAGTGGGAGAGCTAATCTGTGCCTTTCTGATTTCACAAATCTTGTTCATTTTCTCCGTGGTATAACAAATGTATGATGTATTTTATTCACTCTCCAGTTGTCTGTTATTCCAGTTGTGAATTCTTTTATAAACCGACATGTACACACCAATACGAAGTCTTGCGCAGCAATAAACTGCATCGCCTGAATGACGTTCAAGTTTTCAGGTTTTATCTGATCAAAGTTTCTTATTGATGATGGCACAACTCTCTGATCCTTATCCTTCACCAGGGCAACTGTGGTTATCTCTGCAAATCTGAAAGAAAGAATAAGAGCTGTCGCAGGACAGCATAGCTCGCCTGACTTGTGCTTTGCCACTACATCTGTTAAAATCTATGACCCATGACCATGACCTCAAGGTCACCCAGGGTGGGTCATGATGGTACTGCGTACAACTTCAGACCAATTTCTAGCAACATGCAAAGTATCAACTTGATCCATCAATATGGTCAAGAGATATAGACTTACAAAAACATTAACCGAAAACTTAAACACAAAATTTCTAAGTCCGTGACCTTGACCTCAAGGTCACCCAGGGTGGGTCATGATGGTACTGCGTAAAACTTCAGACCAATATCTAGCAACATGCAAAGTATCAACTCAATCCATCAATATGGTCAAGAGATATAGACTTACAAAAACATTAACCAAAAACTTAAACACAAAATTTCTAAGTCCGTGACCTTGACCTCAAGGTCACCCAGGGTGGGTCATGATGGTACTGCGTAAAACTTCAGACCAATATCTAGCAACATGCAAAGTATCAACTTGATCCATCAACATGGTCAAGAGATATAGACTTTTAAAAAACTTTAACCGAAAGTGTGACGCGGACGCGGACGTGGACGCGGACGCACACGTAAACGCGCACGACCGAGGTGACTACAATAGCTCTATGCACTTCGTGCAGGCGAGCTAAAAACGATTCCAAAATGATGTTACAGACTTACAGTCCAACCTGTCTTAAGAGAGCAGCCAAGGGAAACACTAGAATTGCTTGTTTAAGACAGGTGCTTGCTTAATAGAGGTTATGTTCTGACACTAGGGTGGTATCCTTCCAAACTGTGCTAGCTAGAAATAAATAATCACTTCCCTGTCTACAAAATTAAAACTGCATAAGGAGACCTGGAACTAATTGTGACAACATATCCCAGAGGTCAAAATCTGTAGGTTGCTCTGAGACTGTTATCTGGTAATGGAGGCATATGATTGGGTGATACTTGTGAACTAAAAATACTTTTTTTCTTTCTAGCATCTGGAAAAAAAAATTTTCTTCAAATTGGTATATAAATTACCACCTGATGGACATAAATTGTGTTTTTTATGGTCCAAAAAGTAAAAACAAGTGATTTTGAAAATGAGGTCAGGTGGGGTTTTCCAAAAATTGATGGCCATTCTTCAACATGCAACAGCTGAGAAAAGAGCCAGTGATGGTATGTTTTTTCATTTTTAATTCTTATCTATCTTTTGGCTTGAAATTAAGGTATATTTTGATGGCCCAAGTGTTACCTGGAATGCAGAATAAACTGTCACAGAGCAGGGATTTAGCATTGTAGCCTATGGTATAAATAATTAGATCACAGTCCCCATAAGGAACTGCAAACAGATACAGCCAAGAAGCACAATCATCTTCTTGATTAGCTCATGGTATGAGCCGCGTCACAAGAAAACCGGATTTTTGCCTATGCGAAAACAAAGGCGCAGATCAGCTTCGCAGTAACTGCGAAGCTGATCAGCGCCTTTGTTTTCGCTACACGGATAGTACACTTTCTCTTCTTATTAAATCCGAAATTTCAAGCTTCTATGCTGCTTCTGGGACTGTACATGTCGGTTTGTGTCAGACCTGGTTGGAAACCCCGAAGACCGGTTTTCTCGCGTCGCGGCTCGTATGATTTTTTTCTATTAAAAATTGTAGCACACTGTAAAAATGTTTCAAGAGTTATAAATAAGGAATAAATTGTTTTTCTCAGTACATTCGGCTAAAACACAATCAGGGTGGACATTTGGGTTTCACTTTTGTCAAAAAAAAAATTAAGTGGGGCATATTTAGATGGCATTTTTGTTATCAGAGACATCTTGTAGGTGCCAAAATGCAGAAATTTTCATTTTCTTTTCAGGCTTTCAAAAATTTCACCATACCTATGCATTTAGGTCCTACGGGCCTAAATATTTGAAAATATAACACGCATTTTGGCTAATGCAATTTATCTTGTATTGATAATTTTTACTTTTAGGGCACTTTTTGGTGTTAGATAACAGATTTTATCTGAAAAATCTGTCAAAATTTCTTAACATATGGACAAATATGAAAATGTGTCGTGTCCGTAACACTATCTGTTTTAATACAGTTTTGTCGCAAGTATTAAATTGTAATATTCATATCTACTGGTACTTTTATGACTTTTAATGGTGTTCTTGTTTGTTTAAAACCCAAACAAAATGAGATAAGCTTAAAATGATCATTTTAAGCAAACAACAAAAATGGGGGGCTACGGACACAACAGGGCTACGGACAGCATAGTTACCTCGATATCTGATGAAACCATTAACAAAATGCATTTTATAAAACGTTTAATGGCTGGACCCACAAGGGAAAGTGAAGGTCATGTTTATATAAAACAATGTTAACATACTTTAATAGGGGCTTGAAAATAGGGGGCTACAGACACAACATTTTACATGATGTTACAAAATTGCATCTGGCAGATTCCACAATCGCTTTATATTCAATGAGGGCTTTTCCATCAAAATTCAAAAAGTATCTTAGGCTTAATATGGCATTTGTGATTTTATATTTTGCAGTTTATTAAGTTTAGAAGCCCCTGACTTGGGGAAATTAAAAAAAGCCAAAATTTATAACAAAGGGCTACTTTTAAGAAAAAGCTCTTGGGAATTTATGCAAAGGCATGTACCAATGTATTAATCACCTCAGATAAGAGTTAGGTTATTCCTTTTGAATTTCTGACATAAAGTTATTGGCTAAAGATGACATTGTAATAACTGGAGTCTTGTAAAATAATAGAAATTTTGAAGAGAAACTTTATAACACTCGAAAATGGACAAATTTTAGTCTTTTGACTAGGCAATAAACCGTTCCGCTACTAATAACCCACACACATTATATGTCACTGGAAAGCTTGTGAAATTTCCTATTAAGCTATGACAATAACATCATTCTAGGAGTGCACCAGCGCAAAATACTGGCCTATAACATGTAATTTGTGAAATGTCCACCCTGATTGTGTTTTAGCCGATTATATTGAATAAGAAAATGTATATCATGTTAAAATCAACAGTTTTCTTTGCTTGGATAGAAAAGTGAAAAATAAAGGGATGGAACTGACATGATAAAATCTTTATGAAAAAAAGTTGCAAGTGAACACATACTCTGTTACTACTGTTATTGATCTGTCAGCGGTAACTGTCACAAAGTTGCCCAGACAAGTTGTCTATGATTATCTTTTGAGACAATAAACAATGAAGTATGGCATCTGGAAGGTGTGAAGACAATTTTGACACCTGGAAGAGTTATCCATGTCAAAATATTTCTTTTTTATGTAATTACTGAAATGAGTGGCTGCTTAAAGCCAAATTTTGGGACAGAAAGTAGTGGCCTCTGGCCACATAAGACAGGTGCTTGCTTAATAGAGCTTCATTTACATGTAAATTCAATTGGGGGAAATGAAAAAGCTTGCTAAAGGCAGGTGCTTCAGCTTGCTTAATACAGGGCTTGCTTAAGACAGGTTGGGCTGTACATTGTTTGAAATCTTAACAAACTTGTGTTTGAGCTTCATTTAAATAAAAGGAAGTGGCTGGTAAAATGAAATGGTATGTCAAGTACATGTACCATATATAGTATGGAAGCAGTTATACAACTTACTCAAAAGTGAGTTAATCGCAATAAAAATTGCGCAAAAAAAACCAAAACATTTAAATATATAAGATACATTGATTCCATTAAGCAATGCATCATATCAGCTTCACCATCTTAATTTTCAACAAAAATAATTGTGCAATGTTCCAGAAATTTGTTCCCAAAGATTTTATTTGAATGAAAGTTGTGAAAATGGACCTTTTGGTACATATTAAGTCAAAACAGATATAAATGCTAAGCTATAGGCCAGAGAAAATTAATTTTTAGATTCTCATCCAAATTTTGGAAAAAAATGGGGCGGGTGGGGCATTTTTATTTTTTATTTTCAGACTACCGTTCGGTTTGGAGATGCTGATCAAGATCTGACGATATGAAGCCATGTATTTATATTTGCAAGTATTGTAGGAAGCTAAAATAAAGTGAAATATACTTTTCTGGACTTTATCCATTCAATACCTGAAATTTCCTAGACATGGGACAGCTTCCCCTACTGAACTCTGTTTTATTTTGCCCAATGTAGACTTTAATACATATTTTTTCAAGTTCCAACGGAGGCTTATGGTCAAGTGCACTGCGTCTGTACTCCTCAAAAAGGTCCGCCAATGTGACAATTTCTGTAGCTGCCTTGATACCGAACCAAGGTTTAATTGTTTCAGTTCCTTTTTGGATCCTTACGACAAGAAACATCTTGAAAATCGGTAAAAAGTTCGAGAAACAAGGACTCGATTTCACCTTTCCAATCATAGGGGCCCGGCGCGCTTTTTGGTTGATTTGTGACACATATTAAGCGAAAACAGGTATACATTGTCAATATTTTTACAATGTATACCTGTTTTCGCTTAATATGTGTCACAAATCAACCAAAAAGCGCGCCGGGCCCCTATGTTTCCAATAACTCGAAATCGAAAGTAGAACTTTTCATTGTTTTCAATTGAAGAGCTTTTCGCGTCTGGGCCGAAACATTCGCGTAGCGTCGGTTCGGCCTTTTTTTTTTTTTTTTTTTTTTTCGTTTTTTTTTTTTTTGGACAAATAAAAAACGTCGGGGCGGGCGGTTTCAGACAGGGGCGGGCGAGGATGAGAATCTAAATATTAATTTTCTCTGGCCATAGTGCTAAATATTATTAGTGTAGACTGGATAATTCAGCATGTTCTGATATAGCAAAAATGAAAAAATCAATAACAGAGTAACTGAGTGGCTGCCTATTGGGGAATAGCTGCTCACTTGGCTTACGATATGTTTTCTTGGTATAAGTACCTGTCATTTTGTTTTTTCCCACCCTTCGGTTTGTGGAGTGGGAATTTCTTTCTGATTGCGCCATTTCCTGATCATTGCCAACTTTTACCTCCTTATGTAAAATTGACATTAATAATAGATTTTGAATGTACATTTTTTTTGGCGAGTATATGCAAAACTGACATACAAGAATTTTTAACATATGGTAAAGATTCTTGACCCCTTCTATAGAGACTCTGCTTTAATATAGAAAAACTGGGGTATGCAGGTGACTCGTGTATACGGTATACCTATTTTTCTTATTTTTCATCCAAAGCATAGATTGTGGTTACTCATTAGAACTGCCTCGGCACAATCAATGTTTTGAGCAAATACATGTATATTAAATATCATACTTTTGCCAATGAAATTTTCAATTTTTGGAAGGAAGGCTAACCCTACAGGGTATCTATAGTTCAAGTATGACTGCTTTCTGACGAGTGGTTGTAAAGATATGGATTTTAATAGAAAACTTTAATGCAAGTGTGTCAGACGCGCATGCTGATGGGAACTTGGATGACTGGTGTGACTGCAATAGCTCTATGCACTTTGTGCAGTCGGCACTTTGTGCAGTTGAGCTAAAAATCATTGCCTATTTGGCTAGACTTTAGAAGGGTAGAGAAGAGCATGATTTTCATTTTTATATACCAACAGAACTTGCCTCTTAATTCCATCTTCTATTATTCCAATGTCAAGAATATTAAAGTAGAGTATATCTTCTGTGCTAAATTTCAGTAGGCTTTGTTTGTCTTCATCAAGTTCTTGGACACTTTTTTCTGCATCACTTAATGCTTCTTGGCTCATTACTTCTGTTAATGATGCAGTATCATTCTCCCCAAGACATGTTGAAACAAAGCTTATACCAGCTTTTGCTCCTTTAACAAAGTCTGACACTTGCAGTTTTTGATCATAGAACCTTTGCATATAGAAAAACTTTATCATGTTTGACAACGTTTTGAAAACGCTTGCAACTAGATGTCGAACCTTAATATTGTCAACAATACTGATAGTTGTTTTATCTGGGTCAAAGTGCTGCAATCTATGCAATGTAAGATGGGTGGGGTGAAGTTTGTCTTGAAGAATTGGTGTCTTTAGTGAGGTCTTTAGACTCCGTCTGGGCCTATTACCACAAACTGCCGAGGACAGTGACACTGCAGGTGTAAACCTTTGAAACGGTTTTTGTATTATTTTACATTTGATGCCTGATTGCCTACTTAACACAGAAGAATTCTTTAAAAACCCTATCAAAATATTTGAGGACATTTTCACTCAGAAAAATAGATGTACTTGTCAACTGAAAATTAGATGAGCGTCGTTCTAAAGGTGGCTTCAACAAATAAAACCTGGTATCGATGTCGGCAATTTTTTGAAAACTATTGCAGCCTGAGACCTGAAAAGTGGTAGATGCAAACAAATAATGGAGTAGATGAATGTATATGATTAATTTAGGCCAAGGTCATCTCTTGACCTTGAAGGATCTGTCATCCATACACACTTTTCAAAGATCTTCTTCTCTGAAACCACTTGGCCAATCAGAGTGAAATTTATGTGGAGCATCCATGGGTAGCGGGAACGAAAGTTTGATCGCAAAATCCAGGTCACATGACCAAGATGGCCGCCAAGCCCATATATGGTAAAACACTCGAAAAGCTTCTTCTGCAGAACCGGCAGGCCGATTTTCATTAAACTTGTTATGTAACATTTGGGACTCCAGCCCATCATAGTTTGATCAAATGATGACCATAGGATGACCTTGACCTATTTTACGGCAAGTTCAATTTTGGAAACATAGGTTTTTACATGGGAAAAAGCGAAAATTATGGAGTTTTTGAAAAGTATTGCAGCCTGAGACCTGAAAAGTGGTAGATGCAAAACAACAAATGAAGGAATGTGGTTAATTTAGGTCAAGGTCATCTCTTGACCTTGACCAGTCTGTCATCCATATACACTTTTCAAAGATCTTCTACTCTTAAACCGCATGGCCAATCAAACTGAAATTTTATGTGGAGCATCCATTGGTAGGGGGGGGGGGGGACGAAAGTTTGATCACGAAATCCAGGTGACATGACCAAGATGGCCGCCACGCCCATATATGGTAGAAACCACTCAAAAATCTTCTTACCAGAACCGACAGGCCGATTTTCACGAAACTTGGTATGTAGCGTTTGGGACTCCAGTCCATCATAGTTTGATAAAATGATGACCCTAGGATGACCTTGACCTATTTAACAGCAAGGTCAATTTTGGATACATAGGCTTTTACAAGGGAAAAAGTGAAAACTATGGATTTTTTGAAAACTATTGCAGCCTGAGACCTGAGAAGTTGTAGATGCAAAACAACTAATGGAGTCAATGAAGGTATGTGATTAGTTTAGGTCAAGGTCATCTCTTGACCTTGGCCTGTCTGTCATTCATACTTTTCAAAGATCTTCTTCTCTGAAACCGCTTGGCCAATCAAAGTGAAATTTTATGTGGAGCATCCATGGGTAGTGGGAACATGACCAAGATGTCCACCACGCCCATATATGATATAAAAAAACACACTCAAAAATTTTCTTCTCCAGAACCGGCAGGCCGATTTTCACGAAACTTGGTATGTAGCATTTGGGACTCCAGCCCATCATAGTTTGATCAAATGATGACCTATTTTACGGCAAGGTCAATTTCGGAAACATAGGCTTTTACATGAGAAAAAGTGAAAACAATGGATATTTTGAAAACTATTACAGCCTTAGACCTGAAAAGTGGTAGATGCAACCGACTAATAGAGTAGATGAAGGTATGTGATTAATTTAGGTCAAGTTCAATTTTGGAAACATAGGCAAACATGGAAACATGGGAAAAAGTGACAACTAGGTCTCAGGTAAGCGTTTACAGTACCAATGATCCTATGGTAACTATTGCAGCCTGACCAAGATGACAGTCATACCCATATATGGTAAAAACACTTTGTCCAGTGACTGTACTTGTTGACTCTCAGGTGAGCGATCGTTGCCCTTGGGCTACTTGTTGGCTGATTTTATAACCAACATCATAAGTTGCTGCAGTTGAAACGTTCATATAAACAAGACAAGTGGATGGTATACAGTGATATCAGTCTATGCCAAAACAACTTGTTATATGTTGAAATCACAGAAGTAAGTACTAATATTTCAATAAAATCGGCAGCGTTTAAAGTTAGTCACAAAGTGAGCGAAGTTTCCGAAGTAATCCAAGTTTATGAATTTACATGATTGACTTATGATCAGGTACTAAAAGTTTTATCGCAATTGCTTATAGCTTATAGTCGCACTTTACCCAGTCCCCTTCACCTTTATTTCACATTTCAATGACTTTGTATAAATGTATGCCTAGTAGCTCCGAACTTAGAACTTAAGCGTATTTCTCTACAGCAGTGATAGCTGCAAGACTTTAAGTATGACATCTTGCATAGTAATTGTAATTGACAATACCTTTCAAGAATGCACCTTGACCCTGTGCCCTTGACCTATATTCTGTTGCAATATCCAATATTGACATCCGCATCATTCTTGTATAGAAAATGAGCCATGACTGTTTGAAGAATTCTTTGTTTTGCCATTTGTGTGGTTGTCATTTTCAACCCTGCTAGAAATTAAAAAAAAAAAATAGATAGATAAATAAATAATAAAAAAAATAATAACCTTGGTTGTTGCTGAGTGTGGTGGTTCAGTGATCAAGTTCTGACTCCAGAGCTAGTTATAACGGTTCAAAATCTGTAGATGACACGTTGAAGTTCCCTTGAGCAAGACTCTTCCATACTACTACTACTACTACTACTACTACTACTACTAGTAAAGCACTTAGAAAACGATGGTTTAATACCATGATGATTGGAAAAATATTTAATTGTAGGTTAAGCATTATGTTAGGAAAAATCTTATGTTTGGTATTTAAAAAAATGAGTAGAATATTTTGAGTTGAGTATTTGAGGCGGAACTTATGGTTAAATACACCTCTGGTAGCCCAGTGGATCTATTATAAAAATGGAGTAGGATATCACGGGGTTCATAAGCTACATGAAGTTGTATGCATAATGTGTTGTGCTGACGTAGGCCTAAACCTATGACAAACAAGTTGCCTCGACTTGCCGGTGGGGTACACTGCTTCATCCAAAAAAGCCTGGCATGGACTTATTCTCCGCAGTCTGCGTCATAAAGAGGAAGCTCTCACTCAACCTCTCTCAGCAAACCCTATATCCTGGTTGACACGTGTACAAAAAAAAACAAGGCCTGCCACCCACATGTACAAAGTTGAAAAATATTTAACAGAAAGCCTAAGTTGATATCAAACAGATGGACCATAACCACGCTTTTTACAAACAAACTCTAATTAATGACCATACTGACAAGTACTAAACATAACGAGCATTCCAAGCCACGACCAGTGAAGAACTCCCGTCCCTCACGAGCACGTGCTCACAAGTACAGTCAGCTGGTCACTTTACAAAAAAATGCATAAATTATCCTCTTCTGAGGTAAAACTCGTTTAGAAAAGCACATACAAATAAGCATCAACAAAATAGCTACAAAATTATGCAGGTGACACAAAAATTAAGTCCTAAGAAATTAAATTTTCAGAAAAAAGAATCCCCAAAATCAAAACGCGTTCAACGTCAACCAAGACACCGTTGGTAGATTTGCAGATTTTACCATTGGGAGAACCCCGAATGTAGCCATAATTTAGGTGCACACTAATCGGTGGGATCCTATATTGGATTATCCGGGATCCAAGGAGGTAGTGTCATGTCGTCATTAATATCTCAATTATTACTGATCCGATTTTCATAATTTTGGTATCATATTAAAACTAAAGCTCTACTCTAAAATGTGATTTAGAGAAAAAGTCGAAAAATTGACATTTAATATGTTATTTTTGCGTTTGAAATTTTTCCGGGATCGCTGAAAGACGCAACTGGGTTCCAGTGGGTAGTGTTACTTCTACATTAATATCTCGATGATTTAACATCCAAATTAAATCTTTTTATGTCATATTAAAATGAATGCTGTATTCTTGCATGTGACAAAAAGAAAGAAGAAAAATATTTATATTTAATATGTTAAATTTGCGTTTGAAATTTCCGGGGTCGTTACAAACCGCATCCGGGATCAATTGTACATTGATGCGTATTTAATTATTTCGGCAATTGCACAACAAATACTAAGAACATCGACACAAGACTATAGATGAATTATTTTATTATAGCTGATTGTATGTATTATGATTTCTGGTATCTTGATATATCTTTAGTTCCTAAATTTACGGGGAATAAGATTTAGTGTTACATTAATGTGCTGTGGTAAGCTAGTGAACAATTCTAAACGGTGGTTTGCATAAATTGGACATTCAAAAAAGTAGTGATAGGTGCTCTCGATTCTTCCGCATTGACACTGGGGAGATACTACTATTTTCTTATCGAAAAGATCTTTATTTAAACTACTGCTTTTAGAGCGAAGACGAGTATGTAGCATTTGACCTCTCCTGCTGCCGTTGTAAAAGTACTTAGGAACACGTTCTCTTCCTCTGTTGAAATATTGTTTGAAGGTATTAACATTACCTTGATTCAGATGTCAGATTATTCTAGTCCCTGATAGAAGACGACAGAAAATAGTTGTGACATCAAGCTGTTCGCGTATATATAGTTTGAAGGTCATTCGAATTCCTTAAGCTGTACCTTGTGGATTGGCCTACGGTCTGAGGGACAAGATCAGAAAGATATGGTGGCGTCAAGTTGTTTTTCATTTAAAAAAAAAAGTAAGCTTGTGGTCATTGCGTCTTTTCTGCAGGGAATCCCAATTAATTTCACAACTTTACACGTAACAGAATCCAGTTTAGATCTTCCTCTTACTGTTTCCTTGGGAAATGGTGTCATCTTTCTGCGTTCAAGGCATTCGATCAAATGTTCTCTCATTTTTGACACTGTGTAAATTACTTTAGTATTAAAGCACTTTGGCTTAAAAAAACTCCACAACATTGGCAATAGCGAATAATCCACAATCATACGAATTCGGTTGTTGTTGAACACGAGGAACTTTAGTTTGAAGTATCGATGATGAAGTCCTATAAATCTGCGATAGCTGAATCTTAACATTATTTCTCAAATCCTTCAAATTTTCACCTAAACTGTCAATATAGTAAACAAAATTTTCATCTTTAGATGACGAGAAACTCATTGTCCAATGGTTGGTCCCATCGAAATGTAACTGAACACTTGGCGAAATATGCTCCTTAAATTGTCTATCTGTATTCCAACGTTGGTGTTCTTCCATGAAAAACGTTTTTTTTTTTTTTTTTTTTTTTTTTTTTTTTGTTTTGTTTTTTTTTGTTTTTTTTTTGTCTTGTAATCCGTTGATTTCCGGATATTATCCATGTAAAATTTTATTCACACATATGCTTATCAGAAAGCCACTCATTATTAGTGATCATTCCTTTATCCCTCATTGAAATATTCAGATCAGGTAACCATGTGTCTTCAACAACAGTTGCTTTCGGTGTTTCAATGTGTTCGTCCCATGTCTCTGTTGGCAATTTCTCCGTCTTTTCTTCGTTTTACGCATCTTGCGTCGCATCATTTGCCGTTGATGTTTCCTTGATAACGGATATCTGTTTACCGAATAACGCTGCGATTGAGAACCAAAAAGTTCTTCACAGTCGAACACACGTGAAGACCAATCTGATTCTTCATTTTCGCCTTGAAAGCTTGCTTCCCTCGTTCGAGAACCAGAAAGTTTTTTATAGTTTAATTCACATGAAAACCAATCTGATTCGTCAATATCTGACAATGCTTCGTATCTATTGTAGCACGGTATTGGAGATGTTATCGGGTAACCCACTTCCTGTTTCTGAATAATCACTTCCTTCTTCCGAACTGGAACTGGACTTCCTCCTATAAATTGAAAAAAAAAAAAAATCAGCTGATTTTTTTTATAGATTACGGTTCCACGTTAGAACCGCCTCGCCGAGGCGGTTCTAACTAGTAACAACAATCTATGAAAAATAGGTATAGCCAAGGCTGGCACGGACATGTTTTCCTGATGTGAGCAATTTGATGTAAAACGGTAAAATTCTACAACCTTAAGACCAGGTACAACAACTTTAATACAATGCTTCCGTTATAAAGATGAAATTAATACTCTTATTCAAGGGATTTGGTTATAATTCATATTCTCACACAACGAAACGCTTCATGATTTTATTTATCAAAGATTGCATCTCTATGACAATATTATACTATAAAAGAATATGCAAATCATACATTTTTGTCTTAACATAATAAAAGTACCTGGTCGACATAAAAATAAACAGTTACAAATACAGTTACAAACTCTTACCTGGAACTTCTTGATATCGAGCAAACCTCCTTGAAGTTGCTCGACCCGTGCACCGCTGGAAAACCTCATATCGGACCCACCCTCACATCGACAAACAGTCTTCACTTCATAAGACGCAACATCCTAGACTGTCCCCAAAGGGTAAAGGAGCAGTGCTACAAGTCCCTAGTCCGTCCAGTGATGGAGTACGCTTCCTGTGTCTGTGACCCTAACACAACCACCAACATAAATAAACTGGAAATGGTCCAACGACGTGCGGCCCGTTTTGTTAAAGGAGACTATGACAGGACTAGCAGCGTTAACACCCTGCTGAACGATCTAGGCTGGGAAGCACTTCAACAACGGAGACGATACGCCAAGGCTACAATGTTCTACAGCATTGTGTATGGCTTGGTGTGTATACCATCGGCACCATTCTTGATCCCTGCTTCAGCCAAAGCTACAAGAGGTCATAACATGAAGTTCCATGTACCGCAGTCATCAGTAAACGCCCACATGTACTCTTTCTTCCCAAGTACCACCAGGATATGGAACCAGCTTCCACAGCAGGCTGTCTCGGCACCCAGTTTAGAGACCTTCAAGCTGCTGCTACAGAAGACCACCATGTAAACACAATTCAATTCAATAATTCAATTCAATAATTCAATTCTTTATTCAGATTGCCAAATACATTTTAGCGCATCTACAAAACATTCAATACAAATACACAAATGCACTAACTTGACATATTTTATCGTGAGTACTGGATGACCGCAAAGCATATGTTGAGGAATGCTGATGCAGTGCCCAAAGCAGTTATACTAATATGGCATCCCTGATCTAGGCTGTGTCTGCCAGCAACCATAAGATTGCGATCAGATCGGGCATCCAATACGCATGAAAAATAGATACATGTAGGATGATAAGCATATGGATGGTAATATAACAAGATTATGACATGACGTAGGTGACATCTCCACAGCATAGCCGTTTTTAACCTGTATATAGACTGTTTTTATTACCATATTTCCGTCTCGGGCGACACATGTACAGCACAAGTTCGAAAAAACCCGGGTTTCCGAGGGGTGAACTTTATTGGAAGAAGTAGAAGACCCGGGGCGATTAATCCTTAAGTACTTGAACAGCGAATCACCAACACAAAGCACAGCCATGGCAAAAAGCGATATTTCCTACAATACAGTAGCGTAAACTATCGTGCGATAAGATTTATCAAGTGATTGTAAAATTTAAACACAACATCTTATGGCAAGTATGTGACACCGACAACTGAGCTGAGTGTCAAAAAGGAGTGATTTCTGGTAAATAGGTACTCCCACCCAGCTTGTGTTAGCCATTCATAGCAAACTGATTCAGCTTGCTGTTTAAATCAGTGCGCTGTGATGTATGAACTACTGGTTCACTGAGTTGCACTAATTTTTATTGACATACTAATTAGCTTTGAGCTTTGATACCAACTATATGGTTTTGGTAATGTTAATTTAAAATCTGGAGCTTGCAATTTAAAATTAGAAATAGAATAAATGTATTAATGAAATATGTTATATGCATTAAAGAGATAAAAATGAATTATATTTCCTATATCAATTTAGATCTAGTATGAAAACAAGTAGCCCAAGGGCAACGATCACTCACCTGAGAGTCAACAAGTACAGTCACTGGGCAAAGTAATTGGGATTTTTACCATATATGGGTATGGTGGCCATCTTGGTCTTGTGACCTTGAAACCCTATAGTCCGGTAGAAAAGTGCTGAACATGACCTGGAATTGAGTTTTTAAGTTTTTTTCTTTACTGAATATTGTTAAGCAGACCTTGCCCTTGAAGAACCCAAGTGATGCCACTTTGGCATCATTGAGCATTTTGATATATTCAAGATGGCATCGAAGATGGAAGTCAGAAAAAGCAAAAAATCAACATTTTACATCTGAGAGGACCTGGAATTAAGTTCTGAAGATTTTTTTTCTTTACTGAATCTTGTTAAGCAGACCTTGCCCTTGAATAATCCAAGTGATGCCACTTTGGCATCATTGAGCATTTTGAAATATTTAGATGGCATCGAAGATGGAAGCCAGAAAAAGCAAAATATCAACATTTTACATCTGAGAGGACCTGGAATTAAGTTTTTAGAGTAAATAATGGTGCTTAATATGATACCGAAATCATGAAAATCGGATGCGTAATAATTGAGATATTGTTGACGACATGACACTACCTCCTTGGATCCCGGATAATCCAACATAGGATCCCACCGATTAGTGTTAGCCCATAATTTAAGCTAAGAAACAATCTAAACCGGTTAAAGTAAGAAAGGAATAAGTTACTGAGAGATCTTATATCCTGGAACTTGAAAATAGAATAAATCGGCTCCAATCTACCGTGGATATGTATAAAAGACTAGAAACTAAAATTGAAAAAGACTGACTGTGAATCTAATCTCAACAATACCAGCTGTCAACATAGGGCGAGTAAGGTCAATCTTGTTCCCATCAGTGCTGTAATGAACTCTCTGAAAAACTGAATGAAAATAGAATAAGACTAATTGAAACATAAATGATGCAAAATCTCTACATCAATAACGCAATTGCATATAAAACTGGTTTCACAGATGAAACAATATCAGCCACCAATATATCCATGTAATCATGAACTCTTGAATACTTTAAATCAAAGTTATAGGGGTATCAATAGTCACATGATAGGCCAACCAAATCTTCATCCTGGTTATCCATACAGCTCAGTGGTAATTTCCAGGCGGCGCTGGACCATATCAACTTAGACCCCCACCACCCCCCTATATTCACCCTCAATTCCATATTCATCCTATGTCCGGGCCTACTGCTCAAGGATACCACGGCTTACATCAGAATCCTGCTACCATGAATCTGAATCCTGTTTCCATGAATCCCCAACCAATGAGTGCTAGTGTTTGACACAGCCAAAACCCACAAATGAACCAACGAATGGTACCGCCACCACAACAACAAACATTCCCAATCCAGCAGACAACTCAGGTAGTGCAGCCTAATCTGCAAGATCTCCCAGGAAGAGATAGTGCCAAAATACATGGGACAGAACTGGGCGCTGAAGGTCAAAACCTCAACGTACTAAAACCTACACACTTCCAAGAGAATGACAAACAGGAAGAGATAGTGCCAAAATACATGGGACAGAACTGGGCGCTGAAGGTCAAAACCTCAACGTACTAAAACCTACACACTTCCAAGAGAATGACAGACAGGAAGAGATAGTGCCAAAATACATGGGACAGAACTGGGCGCTGAAGGTCAAAACCTCAACGTACTAAAACCTACACACTTCCAAGAGAATGACAGACAGGAAGAGATAGTGCCAAAATACATGGGACAGAACTGGGCGCTGAAGGTCAAAACCTCAACGTACTAAAACCTACACACTTCCAAGAGAATGACAAACGACAAGCTAATCAGAGGCCACGTGACATCCCGGGGAAGGTATCCCTAGATACTACACCGACAGTGCCACATAGGTCAAATATGAACAGAAACTCATTTATACCTAACAGGAAAGGACAGTTTAATACCACACAAAGGAGTATTCCTAATAATGCTACTCATAGAACGCCAAATTCATGGTACGAACAGCCAGTCACTGACACTCAGAGCCAGGAAAACATTGTTGAAAACTCCTTCTCAAAGAAATCTAAGACTGGTCAAGATGACAGTACTGAAAAATGCAGCGCTGGAGTTTCAACCACAGATCTACAATTTGTAGAACAGGAGAACGGCAATATTGAAGAAGTTAACAAAAACAATATTTTGTCCACACTCAGCCTGGGAACTTGGGGATCTTACGACCTGAGACCTGTGAAAATAGTATTAACATTGATTGGCCAGAAGGACTCTCTATACATTGATCAACACTGGTGTTCATGGTGCTAATGGACTTAACCCAGAGATATCTTTTAAAATATATCAATGTTATGTAGTACCAAGGCTTCTATTTGGACTTGAAGTATTACCTATCACTGCTACTCAGATGAGCATTTTATCTAGATTTCATATTAGCAACCTTTGGAGGTTTCAGTCATTACCAGAAAGAACAGCAACAAGCGCGGTGTATCTACTTCTTGGTGCCATTGAAGCTGAACTTTACAAAAGACAGTTAAGCCTGTTATATAATCTCATTACATCAGAAAATGAAACCATTCAAGAATTGACTGAGTGTCAGATAGTCGTGAACTTGGATAATAAGTATAGTTACTACTGTAGAGTACAGGAGATATTAATTCAGTATAATCTACCCCGGTTACAGGACTTACAATTAAAATTAGAAACAAAAGAAAAATGGAAACTACAGGTGAAAAAAGCTGTAAATGAATTTTGGTCAGAAAAAACTGAAGCTTGAAGCCAGAGATAAATCTACATTGAAATACCTGAACATTGACTCATTACCCATTGTGTATGGAGAACCCTTGAATCTACAGTTACAGATGTCAGATAAGGAATAACCAAGTGTCGAATGCTTACCGGAACATATATGTTACAATCAAACAGACATAAGTTTAGCAGGACAATAGTTAGCCCTACATGTAGAATTTGTGGTCTAGAGAGCGAGGACATTACTCATATGCTATTAAACTGTTTTTTTTTTCTTACTGTCTTACTGTCGTTGAGGCCTTGTATAGTCTCTCGACTCTTGGGCCCTTTCCTGTCTTCTTTCATTAAACTGGTGATGTCTAGCATGCGCAAGTGGGTATGAATAACAGTCTGGCTCGAATTTGGTAATTTTGTTTTTCCAGAACTTATTTAGTCTACCATTGAATTGATTAATGGAGCTTGAAGACACTCCTCTGGCAAACTGTTCCAGTCATCTATTACTCTTTGTGAGAAGGAATACTTTCTTAAATCCAATCTGAATTGCCGTTTTAAACAATTTTTGAGTATGGCCCCTGGTTCTTTGATCTGTTTGCGTGCGGAATAACTGATCCTTATCACATTTGTCTATACCATTTATAATCTTAAACACTTCAATTAGGTCAGCTCTAGTTCTTCTGTATTGTAACGAGGGTAACCCTAGATCTTTCATTCTGTCTGTATTATTATGGTGTCTTATATTGCGTACCAATCTTGTTGCTCTTCTCTGCACATTTTCGATGGCAATACTGTCTTTTTTTATATATAACTGACCAGACGGTTGACGCGTATTCTAAATTTGGCCTTACAATGCTTTTATATAAATTTAAGAATATAGTTTTATCTTAATAACTAAAGGTACGTTTTATTCACCTTAAATTTCTGTTGGCCTTTTTAACCATATCATCATCATCATTATCTTCAGTAATTGCCTCCCTCAGTACTTGAGTATTCTCGCAATGTGGTGGAGAGTGCCCACGCGCCACGGTTAAAAGAGGTATATACATCGGTTAAAAGGTTTAAAACTGGTAAAAACATGGTGTGGCGTTTAGTAGGTGTGGGTAGCCAGCTGGTTCTGGAAGGCCTCCAGCGTTGTCTGGCTCACGGCAGTCTGAGGGAGTTGATTCCAAAGTACAATGGTCCTCGGGAAAAAGCTCTGTTGGTATGTGCTTGAATATCAGGTACAAATTTTAATTTATCATCTAAAATGACCCCTAGATCTTTTTGCTCTGACACTTGGTTAATTTCTGTTTGTTCCCCATTTACAGACATAGAATATTTACTGAAAATTTGACCTTTACCTAGGTGCACGTGATTACATTTTCTATAGTTGAACTTAATTTGCCATACCTCCGACCAATTGTGTACCCGTTGTTTCCTATCCTTTAAAACATTCTCAATCCATTTTAGCAATCTGCCCTGGATTCCATATCCCTTGAGCTTTAACATTAACCTCTTGTGTGGGACGCTCGAATGCTTTCTGGAAATCCAGGTAGATGCTATTCCTATTATCTAGTTCCTCAGACCATTTATCACATACATCTATAAGTTGTGTTACACATGAGTAACCCTTTCTGAGGCCATGTTGGTGCTTGGTAAATAGGCCATTTTCTTCCATGTGCCCCATGATTTTGTCTCTTACAAGTTTTTCCATTATCTTTGATACCACCGAAGTTAAACTAATGGGCCTGTAATATTTTCAGGCGATGATTTGGGGCCCTTTTTGTGTAATGGTATTATGTTTGCAAGTTTCCAATCTGTAGGTACTTGTCCCTCTTGTGAAGATTTTCTGAATATTTCTGTTATTGTTTTTTTTTATTTCGTTTAAAGTTTCTAACAATAATTTTGGGTGAAGATTATCTGGCCCTTGGGACTTGGATGCATTTAGTTGCTTTATACTGTATGTTTTTCTACCATTTCCATTTTGATTTCAAAATACTCTAAGGATTTACCCAAGCTTCTATCCGCAAAAATTGGCATGTCAGTGATTTTTTCTTTGGTAAAGACACTAGTGAAGAACCTGTTAAGTACAGTGTCTTTTTTGCTCCTTCAGTTATTGTATTTCCACTTCTGTCAACCAAGTGTCCTACAGATTCTCTTGTTTTTGTTTTCGACTGGACATAGTTCCAAAAAGCTTTGTTATTTGTTTTTATATTTCCTGATAACTGTTTTTCATATTCCATTTTAGCTGCTTTTGTTTCCTTACTTGCTTCTCTTTTAGCTTTTTCATATTATGATTCTTTATTAGTTTGCGACCTGCAATATTGATATTTTTTCCACTTTGTATGCTTTTTCTTGATTGCTTTGAGGCTTGTTCTTGTAATCCAAGGGGTGTCATGTTTTCTTTTGAAAGCTTTACACACCATTATGTTTTCTCTTAATTCATTGTTGATTATGTCGGTAAAGCTTTCCAATGACTCCCTTAGATTCATTGCCTCCGTAATAGCCTCCTCCTATACAATGTTCTTTTAAGTTCGGTCGAAGTTGGTCATAGTTCGCTTTAAAGAAATTTAATTTTTCAGTTTGTGTGCGAAATCTGTTTATATAAGTTATTAGGCTAAACTGGATTACTAAGTGATCACTCTTCCCGAGGGGAGGTAAATACCTTATGTTATCAACCATATTTTCTTCATTTGTTAATATTAAGTCCAGTAAAGAGCCTTATTGATTCTCTCTGATTCTTGTCACTTGTTTCACGTGTTGAAATAGGTAGTTATCTCTAATTGCTTCTAGGAATTTAGTATCCAAGTGATTTTCGTTCACATTTGAAGTTTCTGTATCCCAGTTTATTTCTCTAAGATTAAAATCCCCCAGTAACACTCTATGGCTGGCTCTACATGGACCTTCTTTGTCATAACTAAGTATCTGTTCCAATTCCAGTAGACAGTCTACATGACAATTTGGGCTTCTGTACACTGCTATTAGAAAGAGCCATTCACTATTCCTCAGTTTTATTTTTACTCCTACAGCCTCTATGTGTTGTAACTCGAATAATTTTAATGTGGTTGCATTTATAAATATCGTTTTTCACGTATATTATTATTACTCACCCTTTATTTGTATTCAGCACAGTGCTATACATTCTGTAACCACTTATGTGGAACTCAACGTCACTAATTTTAGAACTGGATCTGTTTTTGGAAGCACCTCAGTTACTACCACAATGTCATATTTATTTGTTTGTATGAGCAATGCTAATTCATCTCCCTTATTTAATAAAGAGTCTACATTGCTATAAAAAAATGACGATTCATTCTCTGACCAAACGTGCTGTAAACTGGTTTGGTTCTCTATAGAAGACGAATCGCTGTCATCGGTTGTAATAGGTCCTGAATTAGTGTTGATACTGGAAGCCACATCCGGACTGTAAGTTTCAACAGTTGAGTTAGGTTCATCTGACACTGATAGATTTTCTGTTCTACTTGATTCTTCATTATCCACTAATTCAATATTTGAATTGTGAGTACTTGCTTCTGTTTCCTGCACTTGTGAATGTCTGTCATTAGAACTATACAATATGATGTCAGGTTGGTCATTAGGGGGAAAGTTTTTACATCTAAAATCACCCTTCTTTTTATAATTTCATTATTTACAATGGGCTCTAAAACATTAAAACGCTTATCCTATACAGGGGATTCATCATTGATAGATATCAGAAAGCAGTACTACTAAAATGTTGAGCTGAAAGCTGCAACAGTGGAAAGCAGTTTTCAACACCCCAGAGAAAATTGTACAATTTATTCTGGACAGTTCCAAATTTAAGGATCTATTCTCAGATATTGCTATCAGAGACATAACTAAAGTTTCAACAGAGCTATGCCACAGGCTGAATAAAAGTGAATGAACGACGCCCTAAAGTGGAAGTGTATAAAAATGTAAATATTCACCAAATGTACAGAGTTCAAATCATTCTACTGAAGTCTACAGGAAGGAGTCTACATTCCTGGATTATTGATTCTATATTCACGGATTGCTGATCCTACTTTCCTGGATTATTGATACCCTACAGAGTTTGTACATACAATTTTTATTTGCGCCCTCTCAAAAGTCATAAAGTCATAAGAATAAATTATACTCAAGAAGATTGAGGTGTTCCTAATTATTGGAAGCTTAGACGTATCAACGAAACGAAACGAAACGATTCAGGGCTGAATCCACTGTGTTTAGATAGACTATTTTTTGTCTTCCGATAAAACTTTCCTAGTGGCTTTCTATCTGGTTTGTAGGCCAACATTATTGTTAGAGAAATTTGGACCGGAGCAAAAGATACAAATTAAGGTATTTGCTATTCAACCGCTAGTATTTTAATGAACGCTATCTTGTCTTGACAATTGTCACTAATGTCTTCAGTTTTCGCGACTAAGGGTCTGCTGTTGTTTTTTGGGGGGGCATTCATGAAAGTGATCAATTTCTCAATTTTGTTTTGGTACAGCATATGTCACTGCATGTGTGCAAGAACTGTAGTGAACCTGAGATTTTAGAGCTGCATTCAAAGTAATCTGAGCCTTATCTCATGTCTAAAGGTATTTTGATATTTTTTGATTTTGTGACTGTGGCGGCTGCTAAATCAAAACAAACATAATTTAGTGGCCAGAGAAGACTCAGGCTACATTTGAAGGTACCATCTTATCTTAATTCACTTCTCTTGAGAAAGATAGCCTCAGCTTAGGCACTGTTTCAACCAAGCATTAGTGTTGGAAGTCGGCTAGAATTTCATAATCGATTATCGGTTTTAATAAACCAACTGATTATCGATCATACATGTGATATCTCCCGATCTCGGCTTAGGGATTTCAAGGGCCCACTACCGACGGTCTCCCGATCTGCCAAAGTCACCTAATTGAACTGTTTGCAGTTGGTTTTTTTTATCCAACAGTCCAATTTTTAGCTCACCTGAGCCGAAGGCTCATAGGTGAGCTTATAGTATACCCATGCTCCGGCGTCCGTCCGTCCGTCGTCCGTCCGTCGTCCACAATTTCAAATATCTTCTCTGAAACCGCTGGGCCGATTGTTCTCATATTACACATACACCATCTACAGGTAGGGGGAAAGAATAATTGTGTTTTTTGTTTTGATCGGATAAGGACTCTGGTTGCTATGGCAACTTATGCTTCCCATAGACTTATTATTGTAAATTTGGCCGCCAACGCTCGAGCTGTGCATAGCGTGCGGCTGGGGCTACAATGTGATACCACAAATATCACACAAAAGGCAACAATACAACAAATAACAGCGAAACTAACTTACCAACTACAAAGGTCGTCCTTCAGGATCTTCTGCTAACAATCGTCTCGTGCGTTCGTTCGGTTCCATCATCCAATCAAATCACTTGTATATAGCCGATCAAGTCTCGTTTTGGTGTGTGACCTCACAGGTGGCTGCCGCATTTTCCCGCCATCTGTCACAGCTCCCAGGGGCAAGAACTCCGGGAACCTTAGTGCCTAAATAGTGGTGATAAGCCAAATTTCACCACACTTCCCCCTGTTTTATTATTACAGGGCCAGAAACACTCCTGAATTGTTCCACAGGATGAAATTAAATGTATAAACTTTAAAAGCCCCCTCCAAACCCCCCATTTTCTGGTGAAACCCGCAACGTAACCATTTACCCCTAAACTTAGAGAAACCCATGCTATTACCTCTGTCTGGGAAATACCAAAATCCAGCCAGATGTGAAGGGCATCTCTTTTTTGCAAGAAAAAGCAGTAAACATTTAACAACATAAAACTTGCTAAACGAATCAACAAGAAATATCTGTAACAATAACATTAACAAAATTATAGCCTGAACACAAGCCAATTGTAATGCGAAACCCAAAAAATGCATTACATCTTTCCCAAGAGTTGTTGAATGGAGTATTTCCATAAGCTCCGGAAAATATACCTGTGGGGCCCGCATTTCCTCCCCCCACAATTCCAAGGGCAACTAGTTAATCCCATTTGGGTGACCCAGACCCTACGAGTCTTTTCAAGGAACAATCAAGGTCAGTAAGGATCTTGTCTATTTAATTTTATTTTGAACTGACCACCGGGCTGGACACCCTTAATGAATGCAAGGAGACTGTCGATACCTGACAGTCCCATTGCTGCCTTAAACCAAACTGTGGTATCTGAAGTCAAAACTACCACATTCCCCTCCCTGTCAATTTCGATGACTTGGGGACACCCTCCTAAAATACAGAGGGTTATTCTGCTCAGGCTGTGCTGAGAGGACCCGCAATCCCCCCAGAATTCCGGGTATCCCTCTGAGCTATAGTTAGTAGTAGCTCACTCCCATCAGACATGGGAGGCCTTTTCCCGATGGAGGGCGAGCTCAATGAAAATCGACCTAGCCATCCGTTTAGGCTCACCCAACAAAATAGGCTTTGGGACAAACCGTGCAAATCCCTCCGCCTACTTGCCCTAGTCCCAAAGTGGCGGCTGTAGCCAAAGACTCCGCCACACATACCCAATTTCTTTATATTGCTTGGTATGTGGCCCCTAATGTAGTTTACCCATTTATCCCCCCGAGACCCCAAGTTTTAGATGAGGACCGACCCTGATATTTTGGGTCTATCCCCGGATAACACCCTGATACCCCAAAGGACCTACTTGGAATGTAGATGAAGGTCCCCTTTATACTCAGGAATCCGCATCAAACCCAGAATCGCCTGAGAAACAACTAAAGATTTAACTAATTGAAAGGGTCCAATTGGACCACTCACTATCAAAAATAAGCACTCAGACGCCCTGTAGGGTGACGCTATATGCGTTCAGGGAGTCACGATTGGGAATATCAACTAACGTGACAGTGGATTTGTTTGGGGGAACAGGGGCCACTTCTAATTCAGGGACTCAGGACCCACCAAGAATTGCGGGGTGTGAGGCTGACAACCTCTGGTAGTGGCCTTTTTTCTAATCAGGCCCTAATCTCAACTCATTGAACTTTGGTTCTGCACCTTAAAACTACTTTTAGGTCACCTAATGCCCCAACCCCACAATGAAGTTAGCCTGGTTTGCATAATTCAAATTCAATTTTAACAGGCTAAGTCTCTATCGATAGTCGCGAAACGATTGCCGATCGATACCAAAATTATTTGTTCGATCCCTCACGATTTACCACGACATTCTGACTCGGGACGTTTTATCGCCGATACGACAAGTGTCACTCATTTTTAGACACTCAATACATTTAATTAAATCGCTCTGACATCACCGTGTGAGTTGGACTTACTTAGGTATTTATCAGTTTCCAACGAAGGTAGCACCGGTTGGTTCAGTCCCTTCATTTTGAAAGTTATCAGTTTCTAACAAAGTCCCCTCGATTAGGATCAGTGATACCAAAGTTCTTTAGTCCCATTCGGGCATTTGTTAATAATATAACACATCCATTTGTGTGTACATGTTGAGTCGGCTGCATCAGAGTCGGAAAATTAAATATGCACTATGGATCCCTAGGGGTCCAAGAATAGACAAGGTATCGGGGGCTTGTGATCGATACCGGTTGTCTCAAAACCGGACAAATTAAATGAATACGATTGATTCATCAAATGCCACAAATGTAACGTGCAGCCGAGCCAAGCCACAGCAAACCCCGTCGGTGGAAAAGCATGCTCATCCACCAAGGGTGGTTTACTGCGCTATATACTCAACACTTACTCGATTCACAAAGTTTCGAGTTTCTAATTTGCATATTACTACCCGCTAATATGCCGCTAATACGTTGCACCAACGTATTCTACAAGGGAGACTATCCCGTTACATCACTTCCCCCTCCGAGAAGACTCGCCCCGAGTCTTGGCCTGGGGACTACATGGGTAAGGCAACTCCGTTCTGGCAGTTGTCATCATCCCACCGCTGCCACCAAATGTATTAGGTTCCGGGTGTTTTACTGGAGTAGCACCGGTTGGTTCAGGCCTCCATTTAAAACTAAGCACTGAACTCGAAAATTGTGACCACATTTGTGGGTGGCATATTGAAAACTTCCACCCAACCTAGCCCCTAAGGCATTCAATCATTTGTCACAATTTTTTTTATATATAACTAAGAGTTGCTCCCGTAAATTGCTATATCTGTGGAGAGGAAAATGGATGCTATTCCAAGTTCAAGTTCAATAGAAACACCTGTTCAAGATCTATCAGGAGAAAAGGAAACTAATGAGAAAAACAAGGATCTTTCAGAAGATGAAATAGCTTGTAGAAATCTTGAGAGGGAGCTGAAAGAAGTACAGACTAAATCCTAACACTGAAAAATCTTACAATGGAAATCCGGAGGACGCCCGGTGTGAGGGAGCTCCTTCCAATTAATCATCCTCACCGAGGAATTCCTGTCGTTTAACTTAAAATCTTTCTGGACACACAACGTTGCTGCATACAGATCAGCCGTCCGATCTTGCTGCCTGGACATTAATGTTGCAGCTCTGCATACAGGATTTGTGATATCCAACTCTCTCCAAAGAAACGAATACAAAAGTATGAACAGAAACGAAAGAATGGTCCGCCGCTTCTCAGCTGGCAACACCGCAAAGAAAAGGCTTGGGATAGTCAACAGAAACGACACCAACAAAATTGGAAACCAAAGGAAATTTGACCTCCTCCCCCCATCTGCAGGCTCATCTGCTGAAACAACTGCAGAAGCTTCAAAACTTTCCTCCCCACTATACGGTTTACCTTGTAATGGAGCGGTAATTCCAGATAGTGCTTCAGGAGCCGGGAAAGATAAACAGTCATCAGCCATGGAATCCCTCCCAGAAATATGGCCACCCGGCGGGAGGGCCTCAATCTCCCTTCCAGGGAGCCGACCACTTTGGCCATCATCAGCCATGGGATCCCTCCCAGAAATACGGCCACCCGGCGGGAGGGCCTCAATCTCCCTTCCAGGGAGACGACCACTTTGGCCGTCATCAGCCATGGGATCTCTCCCAGAAATACGGCCACCCGGCGGAAGGGCCTCAATCTCCCTTACAGGGAGCCGACCACTCTGGATTACGGTCTTGGGACGGATCTCAGTGGAAATTGCGCCTACCTTGACGGTCTCTATCATTGAGACCTTAGTCTTAAGTGATTCACCTGACCATAAGAAGTCCACAGGGCCTTCCCCAAATGTTATGGTCTTTCTACCCATATCAATTTTGGCCCCATACTTGGTCAGCAGGTCGAATCCTAAGAGCATTTCGTCCTCCAATGGTGCGACGTAAATGTTTTCCGTGCATTCACGATCACCGATTTTCAATCGAACAGGGCCCACCACGCTACCATCCATGGACAATTCTCGACCGGCAGTTGCAATTTTACACGGCCTAATGAATGGGGGCAGGGGATTCAGGGTATGACTATGAAATAACCTGTCCGATATAAGCGTAACCTCCGCCGCTGTGTCCACCACAGCCTGGACCCGATGGCCTTCCATGTCGACATCCAACTTGAACACTGTCAATGACTTGGTTTGACAGATGCTTATAGTCTCCAATGGGACCACTCTTGTATTGGGTGAAATCCCACTTCTGACACCAATATTGTAAATTTGGCCGCCAACGCTCGAACTGTGCGTAGCGTGCGGCTGGGGCTACAATGTGATACCACAAATATCACACAAAAGGCAACAATACAACAAATAACAGCGAAACTAACTTACCAACTACAAAGGTCGTCCTTCAGGATCTTCTGCTAACAATCGTCTCGTGCGTTCGTTCGGTTCCATCATCCAATCAAATCACTTGTATATAGCCGATCAAGTCTCGTTTTGGTGTGTGACCTCACAGGTGGCTGCCGCATTTTCCCACCATCTGTCACAGCTCCCAGGGGCAAGAACTCCGGGAACCTTAGTGCCTAAATAGTGGTGATAAGCCAAATTTCACCACATTATAATGGAAAAAAGTGAAAATTGACAATTTTTGCTGTCTTGTTGGAGATATTTGAATTTTGTTTTTGCAGAAATGTTTATTGAGTAGTCCTCTACGTTTCATGTGACTTTTGTCCTAATCCTTCATTTTGATTGGTTGCAGGGGCCCCATATAGGGCAAAATTTCGAAAAACATTCAAAAATCTTCTTCTCAGAAACTATCAAGGGGATGAAACCTATACTTTGTATACATGTTCCTGACAGTGGCCTCTACATAATTTGTGTTTTTTATTCCAGGCGGATAAGAACTCTGGTTGCTATGGCAACTTAAAGTTTCCATAGACTTATAATGGGAAAAGTGGAAATCGGCTATTTTTCCGCTAAAATTGCAGACATTTGAATTTTGTTTTTGCAGAAATGTTTATTGAGTAGTGTTTGACGTTTCCTGCGAGTTTTGTCCTAATCCTTTATTTTGATTGGTTGCTGGGGCCCCATAAAGGGCAAAATTTGAAAAAAACATTCAAAAATCTAATCCTCAGAAACTGTCAAGTGGATGAATCCTGTACTTTGTATACATGTTCCTGACAGTAGCCTCTACATAATTTGTGTTTTTTATTCCAGTCAGATAAGAACTCTGGTTGCTATGGTAACTTTAAGTTTCCATAGACTTATAATGGGAAAAGTGGAAATTAGCTATTTTTTGAAAACTATAGCAGCCTGAGATCTGAAAAGTGGTAGATGCAAATGTGATGAAACTACAGGTAAACAATATAAACAAAGTGTAAGTTTGAGCAAATGCATACGTTTACCTGCTGCTACAGATTAAATTCAGCCTCCGCTGTCTGTATAATTCATAAATGATTTGTTCTAATCCAGTTTGATGATAAAATAATCATAAAATCCCATAAAAACATGCAAATCACAATTAGAAAATAAAAACTACTGGGCGCCGTCATATTTGATCAGCTGTTAACCGGTGCTTGGGTAGAAAAGCGTCTCAGTGCAACGAGTCACTGGACGATTCCATTTAATGTCGTTTCGGGTCCAGGGTTATGTTACCAAGGAAACAGATTGATTATTGCATTTAGTTTATAGCATCACAACATGTCTCGGTCTAAATCATCTTATTCCATTTCATTACACTAGATTTTAAACACAAAGGTATGTGTCAAATAGTACCAATCATTTTAGTGGACTCAACCTGACTTACCTATCAAATGGATTTTCCCGGGTATAAATACCGCGCGCAAGGCAAAGTTTGGCATTCTGCGACTTAACTCCGAAGAGAGCGGTTGTCTAATAAAGGTAATAAATACTTAAGTACTCTGCTATAGAGCAAATACTAGTTGTCTGCGTCTCATTGGGATCATTGCGAAACCTGGGACAAGGGCTCCAAGTTACGCTCTAAGAGTAAACTATTAGACCTAGTGTCTTTGTGAAGGAGTAGAATCAGGAGCCGAAGAAGAGGGCTCCTAGTTTATTTGAAGACTTGGTGTCTTTTGTGTGAAGCAATAGTATTTGAGAATCGGGAGCCGTTGAGGAGAGCTCCTAGTTGGCAACCGTTGATAGTGCAGAATCGTTGTGAGTGATTAGGAGGCAATTGGGAGCCTTAACAAGGGGTCAGGTTGAACCCATAATCTTTGTTGATAATTCATGAGTGATTCCTTTTTATGTCCAATGAATTGATTATTGAGATTTAAAGACAAGGTAGTCTATTTCATATATATGTTTTATTGTCATATTGTCATACAAGTTTTGATCTATCAGGGCTAAGGAGCCCCAACGCAAAATTGATATTTTATCTACAGTGTGTGCACCCGCTCGGCATACATTATATATATATATATACAGAAACGTTACAGTGGTGGCAGCGGTGGGATATTGATACACTACACATATCACGGACTCAAGCCTGATAATGGATTCTCAGGATTATGCAGATCGGTTGAATACCTCAATGGCAGTGTTAGGGAAGTGCCTTGAAGTCATGAAGAAGAGGAATGAAGCAAGTCTCCTCAATAATGAGATATTGGCACTGGAGAGTGAGCTCCGGGTGTTGGAGTTTCAACAGGAAGAGGGAGCTACAAACGAGGAGCCAGGCAGTGAAGAGAGGCTAAGGAGGGCCACAAATGTAAGTGAACAGATGCCTAACAATGAACAGATGCCAAGGAGAGCCCCAAGTGAGGAGCCAAGGAGTGAATATAGGCCGAGGAGGCATCTGCCTGATATTCCCAGAGGTCGAAGGGCTTATTTTGATGAGGAGCCACCGCTCCTACATGTGTATGATGATAGTAGTATAGGAGGGACCTACGCTCCATTGCCAACACCACAGCCTAGAAATGAGAGCCAAATTGGAAGCTATCCAGTAACCTCAACTCCCAATATAGTCGAGACTAAACCACATGCAAGTGGAAGTGTTAAGGTAAAGCCAGCAACCTTTGATGGGACGGGCTCCTGGTTGGATTATCGTGCTCATTTCGATGCTGTGGCTGAAATAAACAGATGGAATCCGACGGAAAAGGGGTTGTAATTAGCGGTATCCTTGAGAGGCCAAGCTCAGGGGGTATTTGGAAACATTTCTACACAGTCAAAGGACTATGACAAATTAGTGAAAGCATTGGAGGAGCGCTTCGCTCCACCCAATCAAACGGAGCTGTATCGTGTACAGTTACGAGAGAGAAGGCAAACAGCTTCAGAAACGCTCTCAGCTTTGGGGCAAGATATTCGAAGGCTTACCAATCTTGCCTATCCGACGGCTCCCTGTGATGTAAGGGAAACACTAGCAAAGGAGCAGTTCATTGATGCTTTGCATAGCTCCGAAATACGACTGAGGGTAAAACAAGCTAGACCCAGTGATCTAAATGATGCTGTTCGGCATGCGGTCGAACTGGAAGCATACAATCGAGCAGAACGGAAGAAACAGGAAGGCCAGGGGTATCTTTTCTCAGCTAATGCTTCCGAGTCAAGAACTACAGAACAAAGTGATTGTAACAACACGAGTATTGAAACATTGACTAAGACTTTAAAGCTCATTCAGGATGAGCTGAAGTCCATCAAAACACAACGCCCAGAATATCGGCGATACAAACCATACGGTCAATGGAGAGCGAACCAGGGAACACCAAGATCACCAAATAGGCAACCATATCAGAGAAAGTGTTTTTCCTGTGGGTCTACAGACCATATCATAAAGGACTGTAAACAGAAGCAACAGGAACAGGGAACTCAGAAAAAGGAAACTGAAAGCATGGAAGAAGGAGGAGTCAAAGTAACTGGGAAGAAAAGCTTTGGTTTGTTCCTGACTGCATGTATTAATGGCAAACCATTGAGTTGCTTAGTGGATACAGGAGCAACGCTCTCAATTATTTCCAGTAGAGCCTGGGAAGCCATGGATATTTCTTCATCCACACTGACGACATTTAAGCAAGTGATATCCAATGCATCTGGAAGCCCAATAGAAGTGAAAGGCAAAACAAGAGTGCAAATCAAGGTGTCTAAATCGACATGCAACATGGATGTAATCATTGCAGATATAGATAATGAGGCAATCCTAGGTCTCGACTACCTGAAAAGAAACGGTTGTAAGATCGATACTGCAAAAGGTGATCTCACTATTCAAGATGAAACAGTCAAGCTTGACCATGTTGGTAACGTTGGATGCTGTAGGATCACTGCACAAGACAGGATTCAAATAATTCAGGCAAAAATGAGTGACTCGACTTTTGAAGAAGGAAAGCTCTGTATTATTGAACCAGCACAAAGCTTCCTTGAAAAAGGCATGGCATTAGTAGCCAAATCATTAGCATACAGCCAGAAAGAGATCCCTGTGCGTATAATGAACATATCAGATGAAGTTTGCCAAATCTTTCCTGGGACAAACATAGCTGAAGCCAGCTCTGTTGTTGAAGTAAGAACAGTGAAATCCGAGACTTCAAAACCAAAGCATGTCCCAAGCCACTTGAGTGATTTGTATCAGCGGACCGTGGAAGGAATGGACAAGGAGCAACAGAAGAAGGTAGCCAATCTCTTGACAAAGTATTCATCAGTATTTTCAGAGAATGATAATGACATTGGAAGAACCGGAGTATTGAAGCACAGAATTCCTACTCAGAATGTGCAACCGGTTAAGCAACCCTTAAGACATGCAGAAAGAAATGGATGAGCAAATCGATAAGCTGTTGGAAAAAGATGTAATCACACCATCCAAAAGTCCTTGGGCCAGTGGAATTGTATTAGTGAAGAAGAAAGACGGCAGCCAGAGGTTCTGCATTGACTATCGAAGGCTCAATGACATTACCATAAAGGATGCCTATCCACTCCCACGGATCGATGAATCCCTAGACCAACTAGCAGGCTCCAAATGGTTCTCCTGCTTAGACATGAATTCCGGTTATTGGCAGGTCGAGTTAGATGAGAAAGATCGAGAGAAGACAGCTTTCATCAGCAGGAAGGGACTCTACGAGTTTAAAGTACTCCCGTTCGGACTCTGTAACGTGCCAGCGACGTTTGAACGGCTGGTAGAAATAGTTTTAGCAGGACTACATTGGGAAACGTGTTTGGTGTATCTCGATGATATAATTGTCTGTGGAAAGACATTTGACAAGATGGTGAAAAATCTCGATGAAGTGTTTGCTAGGCTTCAGGGAGCTGGTTTGAAACTCAAGGCTAGAAAATGTCAGCTGTTTGCTCAACGTGTCGATTTCTTAGGGCATGTAATTTCCGAGGATGGAATAAGAACCGATCCCAAGAAAACAGAGTGTGTACGAAAGTGGCCAGAACCAACAAGCGTAAAAGAAGTAAGATCATTTCTGGGATTCTGCAGTTATTATCGCAGATTTATCTTCAGATTTGCAGAGATAGCCAAACCACTTCATAAGCTTACACAGAAGGGAGTCAGGTTCAAGTGGACAAAGGAGTGCCAAAATGCATTCCAAACACTCAAGACAAAATTAGTGAATGCTCCTGTGTTAGCTCATCCAGACTTCAATCATGGTTTCAACCTAGACGTGGATGCATGTGACCAAAGTATAGGAGCTGTCATTTCACAGAAAATCAATGGAGAAGAGCATCCAATCGGGTTCGCCAGTAGGACATTGACAAAGTCGGAAAGAGCATACTGCGTCACCAGGAAGGAGCTGTTGGCTCTTGTGACGTTCGTTAAACACTTCAAGCACTATCTGTACGGACAGAAGTTTGTTGTAAGGACCGACCATAGCTCACTCCGATGGTTAATGAATTTTAAAAACCCAGAAGGGCAGATTGCCCGATGGACAGAGACATTGTCGTCTTATGACATGAAAGTGGAGCACAGACCTGGCCGACAACACCAAAACGCCGATGGAGTTAGCAGAATTCCATGTACACAGTGCGACGTGAAGCAGGAGATTGGATGTTCAGTGAATGCTGCAGAGACATCAAACACGGAAGCGTTTGATTTACGAACACTTCAGGATAGTGACCGAGATATCTCCCTGATAAAAGGTTGGCTAGATAAGGGAATCAAGCCAGATGCCAGTGCTATATCAATGGAAAGCTATTTCTTGAAAGCACTTTATAGCCAGTGGGGGAGCCTTGAAATACAAGATGGGATACTGGTTCGGAGACGTGATGATACAGCAACCAATGGACTCTCAGCACAGGCAATAGTGCCCTTTTCGCAAAGGAGGACTGTCCTCAAATTTTCACATGACGTCCGAACGTCTGGCCATCTAGGGATAAATAAGACCTTGTGGAAAGTAAGGCAACACTACTATTGGCCTGGGTTAAGCACTGATGTGAAAACCTATGTAACAGGTTGTGAAACATGTCAGAAAGGAAAGGAACCCATTCCAACCAAAAGAGCACCAATGCAAGTAGCGAGGAGCGGCTACCCTTGGGAAAGAATTGCTGTCGATATTCTAGGAGAGCTTCCGATTACAGAACGTGGCAATAAATACGTGTTAGTAGTAGCCGACTACTTCACGAAGTGGACGGAAAGTTTCCCAATGCAGAACATGGAGGCTGCTACAGTCGCAAGAATAATGGTTGATGAAGTGTTCGCGAGACTCGGTATTCCGGATCAGATTCATTCTGACCAAGGACGTCAGTTTGAAAGCCGTTTATTCGCGGAAATGTGCGAGTTATTGGAGATTGACAAAACGCGCACCACGCCATATCACCCTAAATCCGATGGCATGGTAGAACGGTTTAACAAAAAGCTATGTTCAATGTTGCGCGCGTATATCAATGACAATCATTCAAACTGGGATCTCCTTCTACCTTACGTAATGATGGCCTACCGAGCAACTGATCATGAAAGTACGGGATTAAGTCCAAACTTGCTCCTGTTCGGTCATAACACGCGAACGCCGCTTGATCTGATATATCAGCTGCCACCAAATGTTAAACGCGAGCCGTCAAACACGTGGGTTTGGGAACTTCAAGAGAGATTAGAATCTGCTCATGCATTCGTTAGAGAAACTACAGGCTTAGCAATAGCAAGGCAAAAGAGAAATCATGACAAGAAATTATCATATGAGGGGTTCAATGTAGGAGATAAGGTTTTGGTACATTTCCCAGTTAAGAAAACAGGCCAATCACACAAATTTGTTCCTTTTTGGAAGGGTCCCTATGAGGTCATAGAGAAAATATCCTCAGTGCTTTTGAAGATAGATTGTGGTAGAAATAGGGGTATAGTAACCATACATGTTGAAAGGGTCCGTAAAGTGAGAAAACAGACTTTAAGATATGAATCTGAGGAAAGTGAAGAATCGGAACATGATGAAACACAGGCAGAGGATTCTGGTCCTAATGAGCAGCCTGAATTGTCCGATACATCAGATAAGGAGGAACCTGTGGTTGAAACTAGGTATAAAAGAGTTGTAAGAAAACCAAAATGGTTTAGAGACTATTTATCTGTCTTTTCTGTTTGCAGAGAGATGCCTAACACCAAAGAAACTCCTAGGAAAAGATCAGTGTGCCCGAACTGTAAGAGGGAGATCAAATGGGAGGAATACATAGCCCATATGCAGAAATGCGTGAAGTCGTCGAAAGTACCACAGACCAAAACCCTAGTGTGCAGTGTTTGCAAGAGCACCTTTAGCAAGAGAGCTAACCTTAACAAACATGTTCGCAAATTTCATCCGGTCTCGGCGACAGAAACCTCTTCCTCAACTGAAATTGAAGTCAGTAAATCACCAGAAATACGTACTAGTGAGGCTGACTGGGACAAGGATCCTGAAATAGAATTGGATTATGATGACACTAATTCTGATAGACAGTCCGTGTCATCTGACAGTGAGAAAGATGCTGGGAATAAGGAGACGGAGGTCGATCTAACTCTGGGGCGGATTCAACGGAAACGCACAGAACCGGCTAAGGTACTAGCTGCAAAGAGGAGGAATGCCAGTACAGAAGGCGTGGGGGCAAAGAAAGCCAAAGTAGACAGCAAGGAGATGAATGAGTTGAGGGTGTCAGTGATAGATGTACGGGATACTGGAGTTCAGACCACAGCAAGTTACCGATGTGATCCATGCGGGATCATCTTTGATGATGAGATATTATCAACCCTACATCGAGGCTGGCATTCTCATTCTGACGCCTTCCTATGTAACTTGTGTGGGGAAAACTGTAGAAATAAGCATCAGTTTCATTCTCACATGGCTAAGAGCCATGATCGATAAATAACCTCAAAAGTGTTCATGACTAATTCAGGGAGTCATTTTAGTCATTTTCTTTAGTTTTTCGTCGAAATCTGAAATCATGTGCTTTACTGATCATCTTATTTTGTAAGTCACTCTTTGCACAAGAATGTAAAGGGCTTGTCCTAAAAGAATTAGGACTGAAGTACATGTATGTATATGTAAAGGTTGGTCTTAAAAAGTATTAAGACTATATGATGTATACCATGTTGATCTGTAATAAATGTGATGTTGACTAAGTAGTCAATTAAAGTTGTAACTTGTAAAATCATTGTTTAATTATTCCATGCGAGGGCGCATGAAATCGGAGGCGTGGGTAGTGTGATGAAACTACAGGTAAACAATATAAACAAAGTGTAAGTTTGAGCAAATGCATACGTTTACCTGCTGCTACAGATTAAATTCAGCCTCCGCTGTCTGTATAATTCATAAATGATTTGTTCTAATCCAGTTTGATGATAAAATAATCATAAAATCCCATAAAAACATGCAAATCACAATTAGAAAATAAAAACTACTGGGCGCCGCCATATTTGATCAGCTGTTAACCGGTGCTTGGGTAGAAAAGCGTCTCAGTGCAACGAGTCACTGGACGATTCCATTTAATGTCGTTTCGGGTCCAGGGTTATGTTACCAAGGAAACAGATTGATTATTGCATTTAGTTTATAGCATCACAACATGTCTCGGTCTAAATCATCTTATTCCATTTCATTACACTAGATTTTAAACACAAAGGTATGTGTCAAATAGTACCAATCATTTTAGTGGACTCAACCTGACTTACCTATCAAATGGATTTTCCCGGGTATAAATACCGCACGCAAGGCAAAGTTTGGCATTCTGCGACTTAACTCCGAAGAGAGCGGTTGTCTAATAAAGGTAATAAATACTTAAGTACTCTGCTATAGAGCAAATACTAGTTGTCTGCGTCTCATTGGGATCATTGCGAAACCTGGGACAAGGGCTCCAAGTTACGCTCTAAGAGTAAACTATTAGACCTAGTGTCTTTGTGAAGGAGTAGAATCAGGAGCCGAAGAAGAGGGCTCCTAGTTTATTTGAAGACTTGGTGTCTTTTGTGTGAAGCAATAGTATTTGAGAATCGGGAGCCGTTGAGGAGAGCTCCTAGTTGGCAACCGTTGATAGTGCAGAATCGTTGTGAGTGATTAGGAGGCAATTGGGAGCCTTAACAAGGGGTCAGGTTGAACCCATAATCTTTGTTGATAATTCATGAGTGATTCCTTTTTATGTCCAATGAATTGATTATTGAGATTTAAAGACAAGGTAGTCTATTTCATATATATGTTTTATTGTCATATTGTCATACAAGTTTTGATCTATCAGGGCTAAGGAGCCCCAACGCAAAATTGATATTTTATCTATAGTGTGTGCACCCGCTCGGCATACATTATATATATATATATATATATATACAGAAACGTTACACAAACAACTAATGGATTACATGAAGGTATATGATTAATTTAGGTCAAGGTCATCTCTTGACCTTGGCCGGTCTGTCGTCCATACACACTTTTCAGAGATTTTTTTCTCTGAAACCGCTTGGCCAATCAAAGCCAAATTTTATATGAAGCATCTATAGGAAGTGGAAACCAATGTACATGTATATATAAATAATCCAGGTCACATGACCAAGATGGCCGCCATGCCCATATATGGTAAAAACCCTTAGAATATCTTCTTCTCCAGAACCAGTGAACCGATTTCAACGAAACTTTGCATGAAGTATGGATGACTCAAGTACTACAATGTATATATAAAAGATGACCCTGTGGTGACCTTGACCTATTTTATGGCAAGGTCAACATAGGTCGTCAATGCATTTGAATGGGGAAAACTTTTAAAATGTCATTTTAAGTGAAAGTCTTGCAGGAAATGGGCAGTAGGACTGAAATTTAATGATTCTGAAAAAAAAAATGGATCCCAGGGGCTCATCTGCTTTTAAATTGTTTTTTGAAGGGGAAAATCAGCAGGAAATTGGCAAATGGACAGAATATTGATTATTCTGAAAAAAGAAAATGGCCCAAGGGCTTCATAGCCCTGCACTGGGGTTAAATACCATAATATTCAAATACGTTTATTGGTATATGAAGCAGATCTCAGGTGAGCGTTTACAGGACCATTGGTCCTCTGGTTAACTTATAGGATGGTAAATACGGTAGTTGACTCGAAGACGCTGCATGATATGTTGACCCAGATTATGTTTATATTACCTGTGGCTATTTTTGGATGTGTCATAACGTGTGAATAATTGGATTATCAATACTTGATGTTTTTAAAAGAGGGATTAAATCTGATTATAGTCGAGTCCCCTAACATTGCGCGGCCTGCAACATTGCGCACCTGGCATGCCAACCAGATTTCAAACAATATTGGACTACCAGTGTTATTTGCTCATTTGTTACACCAACAAGAGTGTACAAGATTAATTTGAAGACAAAAATGATTTTCCTTCCGCTCTGATTGAACAATTTAGCACCATTATGTGATTTTGTTTAATTTTGAAATACTGTGTGGTGACATTTTTGTGCCACCATAGACAGCATGATTTTTTCTTTAACTTCTTGTTTGTAATTTGTCACACGACTTTCATATATGTTGACAGAAATACAACTTCTGTGAATAAATTGCAGGTTGCTATAAAATATACATTTGATTTAGAAGTGCGCAATGTTGGGGGACAAATTGCCACTATTTTTTTCGAGGGGGTTCATATGTTTCAGCCACGATATTTTTATAGCTGATAGAAATTGCTAACATTTCATGTAATGATATTTTAATTATTGAATCATAAAAAAGTCTCATGGTAGGTCATGTTAGTCAGCGTTCATATTTCACCGAAGACCAGGCATGAAATACCTTAGGTGCGCAATGTTACCGGACTACACCCTAATTGGTTTAACAAGTCTGGTGTCAGCTATTTAATTGCATGCTCATCATGTGCGTTCAAGTGTAATGAAAATAGACCCTGTATTAAAATGATTGTAATCAATAATGGAATGACCAAAAGCTATCAAGGAGTGTGTGTACCGCAGTGAGTCCAAAGAAAATCCCATTGTAGTACTGACATTGGAATTAAGCGCTTCAGTATTCGGATGTTTGTATGTACAATTTTTAATTTGTTATAATCATATGGTATGAATTTACAAGCTATTCATTTTTACTCTTCACTCTTCGGCTTCAAAGGCATCTACAAAAAAAGAAGAGAATAAGCTTGATCAGCCTCAGTACAATTTGACGATGTAATATCGGTCATGACCACAAGAAAATAAACCTCCCGATATGAGAGCAAATATATGTTACAATTTCAAACTGGAAATCTCCCGACCATGGAGAAAGAAAATATCACATGTATGTTATCGATTATTTAATCGACTTTTTCACCTTTCTGAAAAAGCCCACTTAATGGAGTAAAACTCTGTCTGCTGATGTGGCAGACTGAATATATGGGCTTGTAGAGAAAAAAAAAGACATTCTCTTGCTTATTCCAATTTCATGAATTTAATAAATTTAGGTTTCAAAGCCTCAGTGCCTCAGAGCAGAATCGAACTATATGTGTTTTGAATGTGCAAGTTACATGCACCTTTGATTACATAGCTTATACAAAGGCTTTGAAGGCCTTTGCCATACCCAGCCTATGCTTCGTTGCCACCCTTTAACATCTTGGGAGTTTTTTTTAAATCAAAATTGATACTGGTCCAAATGTTGTATGACCTTGAATTGTTACCAGGTTATGGGAGAAATTTGTCAATATTTTCGGACATGATAATCTTCGAAATATAAAGTCTGCATGAATGTAACTGTGGTTTAATAGCATGATTTATTAGTAAAACACAAATATATTTCTAATAAAATACTTTTGGATTAATAAATTATTGAAATTTAAATGTATTTATCAATTACTTTTCAGAATATAACAAAATATAAAACTAAATGCATAAATGGAAAAATAACCGATTTAATCGGAAGATCAAAATGCCAATTGATTAATTGGTTTTTGAGCATTTTCGACTGATTATCGATTATAATCGATTAATCGTTCTATCACTACCAAGCATACCATTGAAAATTAAGAGAGTATTTAAGATGGTTTGATTTTGACCCAAATTTTGATTAGGCTAGAACCTGAGAATCACTAAGGTAGGATTTTTAGCCGGGCGAAAAGTCCATTCTAAATTCGGCATAGTAGTAAGGTGGCAGAACAGCCTAAGTTTCAGCGATTTGTAGCTGGAAATACCCAAAGTAAACATAGTAATTAAAATATTTATCCTGTCTGGTTTGTATTTGGGATGGACTACATTTTATTAAGAATTAATAAGTAGCAAAATACCATATTCGTTCTAATTAGCACACAGTGCGCTTAACTTTTCAAAATAACTAAAAGTTAAAGTAACAAAATATCGTTCTAATAAGCGCACACTACGAACGAAAACAACATATCAAAATGCTGAAATAACCATGAAAAATCTATAAATTTTGATGTCATTTAAGTCTTCCAACTTTTGCAAAATAGTTTCTGATCATTTCCGGTTAAGTTTTAGTGGATATTTTTTGTGTCGAATTGGTGTAAAATACCAATATACTTTTTGAGTAGTGTGCGCTTATGCACTTGTTTTTCAGAAACGACCGGGGTGTGCGCTTATTGGAGCATGTGCGCTAATTAGAACGAATATGGTATAATAACTTCCTCCTGTATAGCGGCCCTTTGTAAACAGGAAGATACAAACAAACATGATGAATAATTGAAATTTATTCTACCTCAACAACTTCCAAAACCCTTCCCTTGCAACCCTGTAAGGCAAAGGTATTGATATCATTTCAAGTATCTTACATGCATATACTGCCATACGCCCTCGTGGACATTCTAGGCATGTTTGTGCAGGTCTGTTAGTATCAGACAGGAAATCCTCTATCAAAATAACACTACACACACTGGTATTCTGGTCGTAAGTCGCTATCAGGGACGAAGCAAAAATTTGGATGCAAAATGGGCGGAGCTAAGGTGTCAAGGTGCGTGTGCCCAAGTTGTAAAGTACATGTATCATGACCCGTAATCATGATAATTAGGCAAAACACATGTCGATTGATGTAATATAATTTTTAATCACAGATTAATGATGCGCGATATTTTGACAATCACAGTATAGGTGTCAATAATCGATAATGGATTAAACAGTTACTTAGACTACTGAAGATTTACTGTAAGTACTCGTCTAAAAATAGCGACTTTGCCAAGCACAGAAAGTGCTGGTACGTACCACAGAAACGAGCGGTACGTACCGGCGGATAAAAAAACGCTGTTGTCTACAGATGCACCGGTTTTACCACGCAGCCCTACTAAACAGCTCAAAAGATGCCAGCTTTGTTAGCCTCTTTCCTCTGCAACGGCAGATGCTCTAGGAGCGTCAGCTTCTGAGTTATGTAATGTTTGTATAGGTAGTGCTTGCAAGTAACTTTTGTTCACTGTCATGAAGCAAAATTAATTAGTTGCTATGCACTCACAGTGTTCAAATGTGTCAAAATATATACAGACAAGACAATGTCTCCCAGTCGCCCTGTAGAAATTATGCATTCTTTTACCAGCTGCGTCTATTTGAGCTGTGTCATTAGAAAACCAGATTATTACCCACATTGTATGTTTTGGATCAAAAATAAGAAAATCAAGTATACCCCTGAAAACCCCAGTTTTTAGCTTTACTGCACAAAGTGCATAGAGCTATTGCAGTCACCCCGGTTGTCCACGTTCCCATGTGCGTGCATCACACTTAGGCTTAAGTTTTATAGAAGTCCGTACCTTGACAACCACTCATCAGAAAGCATTCATACTTGGACCATAGATATGGTTAGCGTTAGCTTTCATTCCATGGCATTGGGCCCCTCGGTCCAGGCCAGGGTGTGGGGCTGGAGGTTAAAATCTAGAACACCTTCAAAAATGGCTATTCTTGTGTTAAAGTTTTCTAGAAGTCCATATCTTGACAACCACATCAGAAAGCATTGATACTTGTGCTATTGATACCCTGTAGGGTTGGCTTTCATTCCTTGGAATCGGATCCCTGGGTCCATGCCAGGGGGTGGGGCTAGAGGTTAAACACACCATTAATAATGGCTTTTCTGTGATTTAGTATTCTAAGAGTCTATATCTTGAAAACCTTTTATCAGAGGGCTTTCACACTCGGACCATAGGTACCCATGTAGGGTTGAGTTTCATCTCATGTCATCAGATCCATGGGTTCATGTCTGGGGGATGGAGCTAGAGGTTAAAAACTAGAACACTGTAAAAATGGATTTACTGCTGTGTAACTTGTACAAAGAATCCATATCTTGACAACAACTTGTCATAAAGCATTCATACTTCATACATTTCATGTTCCATGACATCGGACCTCTGGGTTGGAGTCAGGGGGGTGGGGCTAGAGGTCAAAATCTAGAACTGGCTTAAATATTTTTTTCTTTTTATTTCTAAATAGAAACAACTTAGGAAGATGGTTGGTCATTCCTCTTTCAACTTTGTCACACTGACTTTTGTGTCATGACCGTAAGATTGGATTGACCTACTTTCCATGGTCCAGTGATTTTGTCTTATATCTTGACACTCAATTAGTATATTTTTGTACTTCTTTCAGATTATGAGTGAGTATGACCAGACCTTTGACCCCAATATACTTATAGGTCACTGTGACCTAATTTTAGGGTTCAGTGATTTTGCCTTTTATCTTGACAATCAATTGATATATTTTCATACTTCTTTCAGATTACGAGTGAGTATGGACTGGACCTTCGACCCCAATATACTTATAGGTCACTGTGACCTATTTTCACAGTTCACTGATTTTGCCTTATCTCCGCACTCAATTGGTATATTTTCACACTTCTTTCAGATTATGAGTGAGTATGACCAGACCTTTGACCCCAATTTATTAATAGGCGATGTTACCTAATTTCATGGTTCAGTGATTTTGCCTTATTTCTTGACACTCAGATGATATATTTTCATACTTCTTTCAGATTATGAATGAGTATGACCAGACCTTTGACCCGAACATACTTATAGGTCACTATGACCTAATTTCATGGGTCAGTGATTTTGCTTTATATCTCAACACTCATGATTTTACATTATATCTCAACACTCAATGGGTATACAATCATATTTCTTTCACATTATGAGTAATTATGACTAGACCTTTGACCCTAAAGTACTTGAAGGTCCATGTGACCTTATTTCAGGGTTCAGTGATTTTGCCTTGTATCCCGGCACTCAGTTGGTATATGAACATACTTTCACAATATGAATGAGACCTTCTGGTAGTTATAGTTAACTGCCATGGTTCAGTGATTTTGCCTTACAGCGTCAAGGCAAAAAGATGTATGAGCATAATGCGTTGGGTTACAGGTGGACTTTGGCCTTATGTTTGACAAAGGTCAGAAGCAGTCGAGCGCGCTGTCCTGCGACAACTCTTATTATAAAAATGGGGTTTAAGGGGGTATACATTTCATGGATATGTTTTCCACATGTTTTAGGTTTGCTTGGATCACTGCTAGAGTAAGTTGTCTGTTTGGGTAGAGATTGGACCTGGATTTGTAAACATAGCCGACTGGAGGGATGGAAGACAGTGATCTTGAAAATCTCAGGAATACACCAGGGTTCAAACCTATTCTAAGAGCGATTATTAAAAGCCAGATGAAACACCTGGTAAGTTCCAGGACTGGTTATTGTTGTTGTTTTTTTTATATCCCAGTCAACAATTTAATAGTTATCATTGTCATGTGTGGACAAAGACACACTGGTTATTTAATACTTACATTAATGGGTTCCTCACTAGTACAATTGATAATTGTGTGGGGCCTATAGATAATCAATAGTGATTTCCTAGTTTGATACCAGCACCAGGAAAAAATTAGAGAATATTTTACCTATCTGAAAGTATTAATTAATGAACTTTCATCTTAACTCAGTACCTGGGTCCAAGGCTATATGAGCCGCGTCATGAGAAAACTAACATCTTGCAGATGCGAAAACAAAGGCATAGATCAGCTTGCAAAGCTGATAAGCGCCTTTGTTTTCGATACATGGATAGTACAATTCCTCGTCTTCCTAAATCTAAAATTTTAATCCTCTTATCTAGCAAAGTTCTGTTCTTGTACAGCTCGGTTTGTGTCGGACCTGCTTGGAAAGTAAATGGAAACCACATTGATGATGTGGCTCATATTTTTATACTACCAGGTTGAGCAGCTCTCTAGACATGGAGATGAAGAGGCCATTTTATTGACAACTACTGTTGCTGATGCTTCCTTCAATCACCTGGGATCAACTTTGACCAAAGGCTTTCTGGATAGTCAGAAGGACATTAAGGAACAATTTCTAGTTCACTGCCTAAAAGGTATTGATTTTTTTTTAATTATGTACATTTAAGACAAAAAAGGCCTAAAAGGATAAAAAGTGTTGAGTGGGCCGCTGCCCATTTGGGCAAGTGAGAAGCAGATGGGCTGCTTGTGGCTTATAAGCTGCACTGACCATCTGACTGCTAGTAAACCAATCAGAAGGTCTAAGCCTGCCCAGGAAAAGTGGTTCAAGTCTTACCATCCTTACATATAAGCCATAGTTGCCATTAGTTGGGTTGTTGAATTCTCAAGCACAGTTTGGGTCAGTGTCTTGACACCCTTATGTTGGGTAGAAGTCTCATAAAATGGAGGCAACATCCTGACATATCCCTTGCTGTTGACTGGGATGCCACAAATCAAACAAACAAACGAAAAGAGTTGATTTTCTGCTGATTCAGGTGACTTAAATTTTCACCTACACTGTACACTGTATTTTCCCAATTTAGAGCCTAACATATTTTTTCTCAGCTAATTTGGTTCAATTTTGCAGACCCTACCAGCATACTAGATATTCTAACTAAAGCAATACATTATAAATTGTGCATTTAGATGTCCTGTTTAAATGTCTGTATTTTTAAGGTGCACAAGAAAACAAAGATCAGAATGATAAAGTCGGTCCAGGCTCAAAATCAAAATCTTCAAGAAAATCCCTCAATTCTGCCAAAGAACAATCTAGTACCACTCCTGTCTCCAGAAAAAGAGTTGGTGGTGCAGTGTCATCTGGTACTCCTCCAAAACGTGCCACTATATCTGAAGCTGTAACTCACACTTTACAAGCGATCTCCACTGAAACTGAACATGAAGAGACAGAAGAATCCGGTAGTTCATTTAAAGTAGAAAATGATAAGGACGATCCGGATTATGATCCAGCAGAAAACGCTGATTCATCAGATACATTATCACTAGATCTGGGTACAGGGTCTAAAGACAAACATGATAGAATGAAAGAATTTAGTGATACTGAGCAGTCAGGTCCACGGTTTGACCTCGAGTCTGCGAAAGTCAAGGTGGAAGTTGATATTGATTATGATGATAAAGATCAGTCAGATATTGATGGTACAGCAGGAGAGACTGAAGGTGGTGAACAGACTAGTGGAACTGGAACCAAAACTGGACAGAAGGGTAAGAGCAGTAAATAATAACTACATGTATGTTATATTTAAGCTGCGATGCAAGAAAAGAGGTCCTGGGTTCGATCCCCACAGGCGTCACCGTGTTGTGTCCTCGAGCAAGACACATTAACTCCCTACAGTACTGGTTAAACCTGGGAAGTGTTGGCTCTGTCCCGACATGTCTGAAAATTTTTTTGACTGGGACGTTAAGCCTCAACACAAACAAACAAAAAAGCCTGTAAAGTCACAGAAATTTTGAAGTTAAGAAAAAGAGAAAGTGTACTATCTGTAAAGCAAAAACAAAGACACTGATGAATTGTGTAGCTAATCTGCATCTTTGTTTTCACATTTCCAAAAAAAATCAGATTTTCTTGCGTTGCGGCTCAATGAGCTCATTTTATTATTTTGAGCAATGTCATATGGAAACCAGGTTGACCCGACCGCCACAAACTTGCTTTAGATGTAGATGAAATGTTGGATGTAGAAGGTACAGGACTTGATCAATATGTAAAAACAATAAAACTTATCTTTCTTACCTGATCACTATTAAAGTCTTTCTGTATATTTGAATACTGTTACTTTGTTTGAATGGAGAGATCCTGGTTTTGAACTTATCCTGTGTTAAAACTTCATTGACGTCCATATTTTGATGGTGAGCAAGATGAATTTACTCCCCATAGTACTGGTCAATACCTAGGAAGTGGTGGCTTTGTCCTGAAATGACTGAAAAGTTGTTGAAGGGGATTTTAAGGCCAGAGAAAACTAATATTTAGATTCTCATTCCCACCAGCCCCTGTGAAAAACCTTCCAAAATCGTTTTATTTTGGTGGGCAAAGAACATAAAATATTTTTCAATAAAAAGTCAGGATAAATTTAGATAATGTTTAGGTTTCATTTACTCATTTGCCTGCGCCTCTTTTAATGCAAAACCATATAAAATTTTAGAGAAACTAGGCCTTGAAGACAGTCAAAGTGTGTGCCCTAAAATAAAATCCACCACCCACCCCAGAATTTTCAAAAATTTGTGGACGAGTATCTAATTATTCATTTTCTCTGGCCAGTAAACCACAATACATAATGCAAAAGCTGTTGTAAAGTTTTCATAAAAGGTATTGCTTCCAAAAGATGCTTATGAAAAAGCAAACTGTCAGGACTTAACTGTTAGCTGGGCGCTATTTGTCATTTGAGGGAGATCAGCTTCTTTGTTTTTCCTCCTAGATATATGAGCCACGACACGCAAAAACCAACAATGTGGTTTCCGACCAGGTCCGACACAAACCAGGCTGTACAGCCACGGAAGACAGCTAGAGGCTGGAAATTTTCAGAAAGTAGAAAAATTGTACTATATATAGATCCCAGAAGTGAAAGCAAAGGTGCTGATCAGCTTTGCGGTTTCTGCGAAGCTGATCTGCGCCTGTGTTTTTGCATATGCAAAATGCTGTTTTAGGTCATGTATGTTATATTTAAGCTGCGATGCAAGAAAAATGGTCTTCAGGGTTTTTCGACCAGGTCTGACACAAAACAGCCTGATGGAGCACGGTGGCATAGTGGTAGAGCGTCGGACTCTGAATCAAGAGGTCATGGGTTCGATCCCCACAAGCGTCACCGTGTTGTGTCCTTGAGCAAGGCACATTATTAACTCCCTACAGTACTGGTTAAACCCAGGAAGCGTTGACTCCATCCCGACATGACTGAAAAATTGTTGACTGGGACGTTAAGCTTCAACACAAACAAACAAACAAAAAGCTGTTTTTCTCATGACGCGGCTTTTATAATGTACCAGAAGTTCTGATATGTTCTCAAGTTTCTTGTTCTTGTCATTACGAAAACTTGCCCATGCAATAAACAGATATTTTTTAGCTTTAAAAATTGAAAGTTTTCAGCCTCGGTGAGGCGGTTCTAACGAGTACCCACAATCTATGTTTTGGAGCAAAAATAAGAAAAATTATTTATACCCCTGCATACCCCAGTTTATCTATATATTGCACGGATATGTTTTCCTGATGTGATTCCAAACATATTAGTAATTGTGCCTTTATTTATTTGAATGACCAGTAGCTGTGTTGCTAGAGGCAAATGAAAGACCAATGCTTGCACAAAATTTCTTTCATAGAAGAACATGTTACGAATTACTTGTCTTTCCAAAATACTGGTTTATACTCAGGCTCTGCCCCAACATGACTGAATAATTGTTGACTGGGATGTCAAACCTCAAAACAAACAAACAAACAAAACCAATTACTTGTGAAAGAATGTGTACTTAAGCTGTAAAACTGTCCCCAGGAGGCTTGCCCAACTTTCCAGGAATAGTGTGGTTAAGAAATTGACTGTCCTGACATGACTCAGCTGTTTACCGTGGACTCAGACTAAAAAATAAATCATTTTTGTATAACATTGCAAAGTATATGTCGATCATTGCGGCAACAGTTTTTCATAGTTCAATGATTTTTGCCCAATACTTGGAATAATAATAAATATATATGAGATACCTATTAATAAAATGATAACCAGGACCTGATGCAAACTACACCAAAATCCTGATAAAATTGGGAAATTACAAAAATGAAGCAGACTCTATACACAAAAGGCTGTCATTGTTGTTACATAAACATTGTCGGCATGCTATATAACCAAAAGTGATCAGTTTGTTTCGACTACAGTCTTGTCAGGCTTTGCTTTAAATATTGCAGTTCATTTTCAAAGCATTGTGTTGATATATTGTTACAGTATTGTAAACATGAAAGTACCAATACGTCAAAATCAGCAGTGGTGGCCCCCATGGCCGAGTGGTTATCAGTGCTGTTTTCATTTACACACTTAATCATTTGATCATCTCAGCGCTGTGTCTGTGTGCGTTCGAGCCCCACAGGGGCCACATGTGAAACAAGCCAAGTTTTGCTTGTGGGTGTGCTAAGTGTTTTTTTTTTGCAGATTTTTTCTGTGTTCATCCCACCCACTGATTGGACCACCCCATATGAGCTGAAAAAGTCTTGAACAGGACACAAAACTGGATATTAAAATTGCAGGGTTGTAATCTGATGATAATTACAACCGCGCAAATACCAGCTTAGCAATTCACAAGTTTCAGACATCTCAAAATCAGTTGTCAAAGACAAGAAATTGACAGTCCACAACAGTCATCCAGGTGCAATTTAAATATAGAAAAAAGTTGTTCATTTCAAATAACCAAAAGCTGTCAAACAATCACCTAGGTCAGCTTCATTATTTTCTAACAACCAATGAAATTTTGAAAAGAGAAATCAGCATCTGTCAATTCCATCTTACTGTGACCAATCAGAGGTATGTGTGGTGATGATGTACATTTCAAGCTTGATACAAATATTGGACAGGAAATGTCAATTTCATCTTTTTGACAACTAGTTAAGAGATGCTTGAAACACCTGGATTGCTAAGCTGCTATTTGCGTGGTTGTAATTTTTTTGTCAATTGCTGTTTTGTAGAATTTGTGTGGTTGTCTTTTTCACTCCTGCTAGAAATGTTTAAGTATCTTGGTTGTTGAGTAGTGTGGTGATTCAGTGATCAAGCTCTGACGGTGTAGATGACATGTTGAAGTGTCCTTGAGCAAGACACTCCCATAGTATTGTAAAGTGTACCAGTCATTAAAAATACATATACATAGGGAACAATTGTTTAATACCATAATGACTGAAGAACTTATTTACCAGGAGGTAAAGCATCATGTCTAAAACAAACAAAAACATGTTTGTTACTGGCAAATGATAGTATAACTGAGACTTATTTTACACACCATAGACCATGTTTAAAATTTTTTTATCTTTGATAATTTAAAAGCAAAATGAGTAGACATAATACACATAATAGTAGCAAAAACAAAGAAACGATGAATTTGAACTTATGGTTGTAATACAACTTTGGTAGTCCAGTAGATCTATATTTACATGAAGCTGGAGATCAAGGGGTTCTTTTAAGTTACTTGAAGTTATTAGTGTAATGTGTTGTCACTTGTTGATGTTGGGGGTTTGAAGCTCGTTAAATTCTTTAGTGAATCAGGAAGCTTTAACACAGATATGATAGAAGTTGTTAGAACATTAGATTTCAGTACTGGAAAAGAAATAAATAGATCTAAAGGGTGATATTGAACCATGTTGGTTGGTTTGTATTAAAATTTAACATCCCAGTCAACTTTTTAGCTCACTTGAGCCGAAGGCTCACAAGGTGAGCTTATAGTATAGTAGTCAAGCCGGCGTCCGTCTGTGCGTGCGTCCGTCCGTCCGTCCACATTTTCAAACTTGAATATCTCTAAGACAACAAGGCCAATCGTGATAAAATTTTATCTAAAGCATCATTCAGGGGGAAAGGCTGTGTTAGGTTTTGGGCCAGGTCGGATCAGAACTCTGGTTTCCATGGCAACAGATAGCTTCCACAGACTTACAATGGGAAAAACATAAAAAAAAATCTTCTTCTCCGAAACCACAAGGCCCAGAGCTTTCATATTTTGTGTGTAGCAATGTATAATGGTCCTCTTTATAAATCCTACCAAACGTGCCCCTGGGGTCCATGCGGGCCCCGCCCGGGGGGCATCATGGGAAAAACATAAAAAAAATCTTCTTCTCCTAAACCACAAGGCCCAGAGCTTTCATATTTTGTATGTAGCAATGTGTAGTGGTTCTCTTTATAAATCCTGCCAACCATGCCCCTGGGGTCAAAAATGGCCCTGCCCTGGGGGTCATTAGCTTCCATAGACATACAATGGGAAAAACATAAAAAAAATCTTCTTCTTGGAAACCACATGGCCCAGAGCTTTCATATTTTGTGTGTAGCAATGTATAGTGGTCATCTTTATAAATCCTGCCAACCATGCCCCTGGGATCCATACGGGCCCCGCCCTGGGGGCGTCATGGGAAAAACATAAAAAAATCTTCTTCTCCGAAACCACAAGGCCCAGAGCTTTTATATCTTGTATGTTGCAATGTGTAGCAATGTATAGTGGTCCTCTTTATAAATCCTGCCAACCGTGCCCCTGGGGTCCATATGGGCCCCGCCCCGGGGGCGTCATGGGAAAAACATAAAAAAATCTTCTTCTCTGAAACCACAAGGCACAGAGCTTTCATATTTCGTGTGTAGCAATGTATGGTGTTCCTCTTTATAAATCCTGCCAACCGTGACCCTGGGGTCCATACGGGCCCCGCCCCGGGGCGTCATGGGAAAAACATAAAAAAAAATCTTCTTTTCCGAAAACCACAAGGCACAGAGATTTCATATTTTGTGTGTGGCAATGTATAGTGGTCCTCTTTATAAATCCTGCCAACCGTGCCCCTGGGGCCCATACGGGCCCCGCCCCGGGGGCGTCATGGGAAAAACATAAAAAAATCTTCTTCTCTGAAACCACAAGGCACAGAGCTTTCATATTTCGTGTGTAGCAATGTATAGTGTTCCTCTTTATAAATCCTGCCAACCGTGACCCTGGGGTCCATACGGGCCCCGCCCCGGGGCGTCATGGGAAAAACATAAAAAAAAATCTTCTTTTCCGAAAACCACAAGGCACAGAGATTTCATATTTTGTGGCAATGTATAGTGGTCCTCTTTATAAATCCTGCCAACCGTGCCCCTGGGGTCCATACGGGCCCCACCCCGGGGGCGTCATGGGAAAAACATAAAAAAAATCTTCTTCTCCGAAACCACAAGGCCCAGAGCTCTCATATTTTGTGTGTAGCAATGTATAGTGGTCCTCTTTATAAATCCTGCTGACCATGGCCCTGTGAATCCATACAGGCCCCGCCCTGGGGGCATCATTATCTGCCATAGGCTTACAATGGAAAATACATGAAAAAATCTTCTCTGAAACCACAACAGCCAAACTTCTATATTTGGTATGCAGCATTGTTATGTGGAGCTTTACATAAATCCTGCCAAGCATACCCCTGTGGTCAGAAATGGCCCCACCCCGGGGGGTCAATAGCTCCCTTAGACTTACAGTTGAAAAAACATGTAAAAAACTTCTTCTCCAAAACCATATGGCCCAGAGCTTTCATATGTTGTGTGGACTAATGTATAATACTCTCCTTTATAAATGGTGCCAACGGTGCCCCTGGGGTCTTTACAGGCCACACCCCAGGCATGTCATTATCTACCATAGACTTATAATGGAAATACGTGAAAAAATCTTCTCTGCAACAGCATGACACAAAGCTTGTATATTTGATAAAGAACAATGTCATGTGGAACTCTACATAAATCCTGCCAATCATGCCTCTGGGGTCAAAGATGGCCCCACCCCAGGGGTCATTATAGGACCCTGTCCTTGTTAGATGATTTTTTCAAGTGAACCAAAATGGCAGACGAGGATACACAATCCAGACAAAAGCTATTCTGCTGATGTAAGTAGGGTTTCACGGTCACATGACCAAGATGGCCACCATACCCTTATATGGTAAAAACCCCAATTACTTTGTCCAGTGACTGTACTTGTTGACTCTCAGGTGAGCGATCGTTGCCCTTGGGCTACTTGTTTCAGTCATGTCAGGACTGAGCCTGAGCCACCACTGACTGTGTAATAATCAGTACTCTGGGGAGTTAATGTGTCTTGCTGAAGGACACAACATGGTGCCACGGGATCAAACCCAGGACCTCTACATTTGGTGTCAGATGCTCTCTACCACCAGGCAACCAGGCTTCCTATTTGAACCATGTTGTTTTCCATTATCCTTAGATACAGTGAATAAATTACTAACCTTCATGTTCATGGGATTTGAGCCGCGACGCGAGAAAACCGGTCTTCGGGAGTTCCAACCAGCTCCGACATAAACCGGCCTGTACAGTCACAGAAGCAGGCAAGAAGCTTGAAATTTCAGATTTAAGAAGAAGAGAAATTGCACTATCCGTGTAGCAAAAACAAAGGCCCTGATCAGCTTCCCAGTTACTGCGAAGCTGATCTGTGCCTTTGTTTTTGCATAGGCAAAAATCTGGTTTTCTCATGACACGGCTCATTTGACTTGACAAAGACAGAAATAAAGTTACTTGACCTGTAAATGATATCGATTTGTTGCTTAATGTTAATGGTAAATGGTGGAAATCATGTCGGGGTAGTCTGTATCCTAGCCATACTTTTTAATGTCAGATTTAACCAGCAATGTAGGCAGTACACATTGCAAACCCATATACCGGTAATTTGTTTGTTTGTTTGTGTTGAGGCTTAATGTCCCAGTCAACTATTTTTCAGTCATATCGGGATGGAACCAACGCTTCCTGGGTTTAGCCAGTACTGTAGGGAGTTAATGTGTCTTGCTCAAGGACACAACACGGTGATGCCCATGGGGATCGAACCCAGGACCTCTTGATTCGGAGTCCGACGCTCTACCACTATGCCACCGTGCTCCCTACCACTAATTTAACTTGTGAAGTTAACTTCAGAAAAAATACACTGTGTTATCTTTATCAGTCAGCAAAGTTTGATAAGTAAGCCAACTTGCTGAAATAATGATCAATCCCTTCCCTTGGTTTGGCATATTTGAGGGATTATACTGGTCTTGCATCTTTCCATTCTTTCATGGAATTTGTAAGAACCATTTCACTGTATTCATACTTCAAATTGCTGAAGTTACAGCAGCCTGAACTATCTTGTGTTGCTTCCTTTTCAGGCGCGACACAGTTTCTCGCAAACATCAAAAGTGAAACAAATGTTACAGATGTTGAACCTATATCAGGCAATATTGAAACAACAATAGAAAATAAACAGCAAGGTTCCAGTGTTCTTGCTGGCTTAATGGAGCCAGCTGCCACTAATAAAGCTTATATTTGTCAATTGTGTGGGGCATCTTATACTAGAAAAACTGCTTTGACAAGACATTTGAAGAAACATGATGAACGCTACCAGTTTAGATGCAAAACATGCTGTGTGTACTTTATAACAGAAAAGGAAGTGTTGGACCATCAAGAACGGACAGGTTGCCAGCGAGGCCATCAATGTATGTACTGTGGGAAAGCATTCCGAGACAACTATACGCTAAAACGACACCAAACTCTGGTCCATAATGCAGAGGTTTCGGTACCTAGACTAGTGTGTCCATATGAAAATTGCAAAAAGGTGTTCATTCATAAGGAAGTGTATATGGGTCATATAAATAAACATGAGGGCAAGATGCCGTACAGCTGTTGTAAATGTTTGGTTATGTTCCATGATAAGTATAAGAAGAATAAGCATGAAGCGATATGTGTTGAGGAAGTCTCATGTAAATGTGACACTTGTGGGAAAGTCTTTACCGATAAATCAGCGATGAACAGACACAAAGATTCGCATCATGTTGGTAAAACTTATACATGCAGTACCTGTGGAAACGTATATAGATACTACAGTTCATTGTATAAGCATAGAAAATCGGAGCATCCAATTTTGACCTACTCATAGATTTTGTTTTGCGAGAGTATCCAATTTACACTATTTTAAATAGTTTAGATAACATTCTGCCATATTTTCATAGGTCTTGATACATGTACCAGTAAGTATTTGCTTTGTTTCTCATTTGTTCATTTTCAGTTCTGCTGTTGATAGTTACAAAAACTGAGTTTATGATCACTTTAAGAATATTCTGTTCTTGTTTATTGATAACAGTGTTCTTTGCTACAAACAAAATGTGATTGTTTCAAATAATTCTTTTAATTGTTGTCTTTTGTGTTGAACTAGCATAATTTCTGTTGCATTTTACTTTTCATTTATGTATTTTTTGCCAATGAAATTCTTTTAGCATATTGAAATTTAACTTTTCTAATTGTATTTAAAGATTAATCAAAACAAAACAAAACATGTTTTGCTTGAGAACTGACAGAATGAAATGAGCCGCCTCCTGGGAAAACCAACAATCTGCATAGGCGAAAACAAAGACGCAGATCAGCTTCGCGGTGACCGCGAAGCTGATCAGCGCCTTTGTTTTCGCTACTCGGATAGTACAATTCCTCTTCTACTTAATTCCGAAATTTCAAGCTTCTAGCTATTTTCTGTGCTTGTACAGGCCGGTTTGTGTCGGACCTGGTCGGAAACCACATTGTTGGTTTTCCCACGAGGCGGCTCAAATGTCTTTGTAATGCATAATTTATGTCATGACTGAAGTTTTTCTAAATTTCACAATATCATTAAAAGTTAACAAACCAGACTAAGAATGAAACTCATTGTCTTTGGTTATCACAATTTATGTAGTCATTTAATTATAAGTGCCCCTAAGAGAGTGGGTATGTTTGTTCACAATTCACATCAAAAGCTTGAAAAAATCTGTTATCAGATACTCTGGTGGCGCCAAACAATGCAGCAACTCAACCTGTGCCCCAAGCCGAACTTATGTCACAAGCCCAACCTATGCCACAAGTCCAACAAGAAGAGGCTAGAAAAATTAGTTATAACACCAAGAGGAAAACAGCATCTGACATGCAGCTGATTAAAGATCATCTTCGCTCAGTTGGAGAGTCAAGAGATGTAGAATCAATTCCACTGAATGAACTTGATGTTCATTTTGGAAATTTCCTAATAACTGCTAGAAAACAGGACAAGAGTCTGTATGGTGCAAGTTCACTTCATGGCTTTGCATTTAGTCTTAATCGATATCTTCAGGACAAAAACTACCCTCATTACATAGGCAAAGGTTCAGGGTTTAAGCATACAATGTCTGTTCTTAATCAAAAGAAGAATGAGCATAAGATTCTAGTCCTCAAAAATGCTGAAAATAATAAGCTCAACTTAAATGATATTGAAAGGCTCTTTCAAATGGGTGAAATAGGGCTGCATAATCCAAAAGCTTTAATGCAGTTTCTGTACATCAGCATCATACAGGGGCTTAGAATTGGGCGAGGTCTTGAAATGTACAAGTTAAAATGGGGTGATATTCTCTTTTGTGTGATGGCTAACGGTATTGAATTCCTAACACATGTCAAATATGTTAACCCCACCACCAATGCTGAAAGCTCAGGTACGTTCATTTCCAGTGGGGCTAAGATCTTTGCTAATGTGGATAAAGATAGGTGCCCAATTGAGGTGTACAAGCTCTATGCCAGTAAACGCCCAATAACCATGAATGATCCAAGCAGTCCTTTCCTCTTGTTTGCACCTACTAAAAGCCCAATGGCTGGACAAGCATGGTATGCTAGCCGTTGCATGGGGAGGAACGCCATAGGAGGGTTGATGAAAGAATTGATAAGGAAAAGCAGATTGGCCCTTACTGAACAGTAATTTATGTTCATTTGACGGGGTTAATTAATCTGAGCAACGGCTGTTGTTAGGGCGTTATTTAATCCAAATTTTGATATTTTGATTATTCAGAAGTGAGAGAAGAGGTTGGTTGAGAAATTAGGAAAAAAATTAACTGTGGTACAAGGCAAATGGTAATTTTCAATGTACATGTAGGCCACAAGACTGTTTATGTAGGCCATAAGACTGTTTTTTATCTTGACAAAATCATTGGATTATTGAAAGCAGCTATTTTATCTTTTCCTGATGAAATAATTGTTAGATTTTTGTTGATTTTACAACATTTGAATTGGTCTTTATTATGTTTAGCACAACGGAGCCGAAGGCTCATGAGGTGAGCTTATAGGATGGCCATGGTCCGGTGTCCGTCGGGCGTTCACATTTCCAAAGATCTTCTCCTCTGAAACCGCTTGGCCAATCAAAGCCAAACTTCATGTGGAGCATCCCTGGGAAGGCGGAATGAAAGAAAGGATATAAATGGTCCAGGTCACTTGACCAAGATGGCCGCCATGCCCATATATGGTAAAAACCATAAAAAATCTGCTTCTCTGGAACCGGTGGACCGATTTCAACGAAACTTGGTGTGTAGCACCAAGGACTCTGGCCCATCATAATTTATATAAATCATGACCTTGGGTTCACCTTGACTTATTTTACGGCAAGGTCAATTTTGGTTACATAGGCTTTTCAATGAAAAAAAAAGTGAAAACATTGAATTTTTCAGGAAGTTTTGTAGCCTGTGACCTGAAAGTTGGTAGATACAGACAACATGTTGAGCTTATGAAGTGTTGTGAGTATTAAAGGTCAAGGTCATTTCTTGACCTTGGCCAAAGGTCATTTACAAATTAAATGTAAAATTTAATTTTCTCAGTAACCGCTCAACCAATCAAAGCCTAATATAGTATCCTTTGGATGAGGGAATGAAAGTTTAAATAAATAGTCAAGGTCACATGACCAAGATGGCCACCATGGCTATAAATAGCAAAAACCTTTAAAAATCTTCTCCAGAACCAGAAGGCCTATGATTTTGAAACTTGGCATGAAGCATCAGGAGAGGAGCTCTACAAAGTTTATATAAATCATGACCTTGGGATGACCTTGACATATTTTATGGCAAGGCCAACATAGGTTGCCCATGCTTTTGAATGGGGAAAATTAGTAAAATGTAATTAAATGTGGGGAAACTTGCTGGGAGTATGCAAATGTACAGAAGATTTATGTTTATGAAAAAAAAAGTAATATATATCCATAATATTCAAACATCTTCTCTGAAACCGCTTGGCCAGTCAAAGCCAAACTTTATGTGGAGCATTGTTAGAAAAGGGAAATGAAAGTTAATATAAATGGTTTAGGTCACATGACCAAGATGGCTGCCATGGCTATAAGTAGCAAAAACCTTTATAAATCTTATTCTTCAGAACTGGAAGACCGATGATTCTGAAACTTTGCCTGAAGCATCAGTGAATGGAGCTCTACAAAGTTTGTATAAATTATATGACCCCGGGATGACCTTGACATATTTTATGGCAAGGTCAGCTTAGGTCGCATATCCCAGATCTTAGGTCAGCGTTTAGAGGACTATTGGTCCTCCGGTGTTTTGGTGTGTGTTTTTTTTAATTCAGTTTTACGTCTGTTTCAAGTTTATTTCAGCTCATATGAGACGGGCCAATCAGTAGGTGGGGCGAAATTGGGAGAACCCCAAGAAAAACCACCTGACACACCCACAACCAGAACTTGGCTTGTCTCACATGTGGCCAGAGCGGGGCTCGAACCCACACCAGACACAGCGGTGAGATGATCGAGTGATTAAGAAACAGCACTCTTAAGCGCTCGGCCACAAGGGCCGCCAAAATGGTCATTATTGAATATGTTGTTTGCTGACATAATAATTCTGTAAAGGCTCAGGAAATTACTCAATCAAATTTTCTGGCATATCAGTTTGTGACCAGATTCTGCACAAACCAGATGGCTAGTCATATGCTTCAACAGGATCACATGTCTAACCACATAGTAATCAGAATAGTCACAGTTAAGAAGCTCAAGATTATAGTTTCCATGTTTATACACACTGGCATAGCTCGATTTTGACCTCATGCATGTCAAAGGATCGACGAGTACATAAAGTAGCATGTGAAAGGTAAATCTGTATGAAATACTTCAAGTTTTCTGTTACACTTTGGTTGAAGTTACAATCTGATTATCCTTTCACCTGCTTGTATGTAGACTCATCGATCTTTTGATGCGTCTGAGGTCAAAATCGAGCTATAGATGGATGTTTTTGAATTGTGTTGGCAAAAAATGGAGTTTCGTTCTTCCTTGGACACATGCAAGGCGTGTAAAGGAGAACAAAAAATTGAATTTACATCTACAATACATGTCTTGATAGCTCGATCACTAACATGTCTTGTCGGACCTGTGATTGATCCTCATGTCTAGTTTTCTTTCTTTCAGGAAGATTTGTTTACGAAAAAATAATAAAACGGCCATTCTCCCCAACGAACAGTTGATTTCCAATTTTAGGAAATTTACACATAATATTGGTAACCTGCTTCTTGGAGGCTTGCCTAAGGAACAGGTTACTCGGCTAGGATAACTGACCAGCCCCTACATGGCAGCAGTAGCTGTTGACTGTGGACAGGGTAATGGTAGAGGTTTTCTAAGACAAAACATACATGTATTTTTGTCAGTTGTAGCTTTTTGTTATGAAAATGCTGTTATCCAACTTTTATTCTGTATTGTTCTGTATTCTGTATTGTTTGTTGTCTATCCATTCCAGAACTGTATAAAGCCTGGTAAAGGCAGTTGGTAGGTTGGGCCTCAAATCTGTCAGTTTTAAGTCCCTTGTTAGTGTCGGACATTTGCAAAAACAACTTATGTATCCATTCTTTTTAAATACCATTGCTATAGTAATGGTACCTGTAAATTCAAAAGGATATGCACTAAGCATTGGTATACTGCCTTAGTTATAAATAATAAGAAAAACATGTTGGTGTTACATGTTAACCCATGCAAACTAAATCATATTATTATAGAGAATTACCATGCCCATTTCTATTGATAGGAAGTGCATCAGGTTTGTAGGAATAGTGATGTAGTCTGAAGCCTTACAAACTTTTCATCAAACATATTCACATGGTACTTTAAAACAGTGAATTAAAATTATAAATTAATGTCAAGTTTTTATCCGTCTTAGTAAAGACTGCCCAGTTGAAATTTGCAAAGTTGTTGTAATTTTCACACATTCCATGTTGACAGATTTATCGGGTCAGTGACGAGGCTTTAATAGCAGAAACCACAGTATGGACTATCCACAATCTCATTATAAGTGCATGCAGATTCAGTAGTGATGAAAAAACTTCTTTTTGAACTGGATTTGTTTGAGCGGCGACACAGGAAAACTGGTCTTCGGGGTTTCTGACTAGGTCTGACACAAACCGACCTGTACAGTATCAGAAAAAATGCTAGAAGCTGGAAATTTCGGATTTAAGAAGAAGAGAGATTGCACTATCCGTGTAGCGAAAACAAAGGCCCTGATCAACTTCGCAGTGACTGCGAAGCTGATCTGCGCCTTTGTTTTCGCATAGACAAAAGTCTGGTTTTCTCACGATGCAGCTCGTTTTATCTGTGTTGCAGGCAAGAAACGTGTAAGGCGTGTCGCAGGAAAGAAACTTGCAAAAACTACTTGTGAGAGAACAATTGTGAAAAGGAGAAAAAAGAAGGACTCTTCGTTGATTTGTAGATATTGTGGTAAAACTTACTCAAGGCTAAGACGTTTACAGGAACACGAACAAGAGCACACTGGAGATAGGGCTAAACGTGTTTGTAAATTTTGCGGTAAAATATACGGATCAGAAAGTGGTTTGACAAAACACGAAAGACGCCATCTTGGAACAGAACCATATAAATGTTCAGTTTGTGGCTTCGGTCTTTTTAGTCGATATCATTTCAAACGTCATATGGATTCACACACAGGAATAAAGAATTTTGAATGTTGTAGATGTGGTAAAAAGTTTCTGAATGAGAAGGAATTGAAGAGACACCAAGCTCATGAAGATGACAATCTTAACTTCAAGTGTGATCAGTGCTCAAGGACATACGAAAATAGGAAAGCTCTGAATGATCATATGCAGATTCACACCAGTGAGAAGGCAGCTTACATTTGTAAATTGTGTCCAAAGGCGTATTATTGGGGTCGTGATCTTAAAGCACACATACAGAAAGTTCATCCATTTGGTGAATAGAGGCACTTTGGAAGCCAATTTATAAGGTTATTAATTAATGGAAATTTTCAAATTGACTCTTGAGAAATAAAAAAAAAAACCTTTTTCCACTTTATGGCTTATTACTGGAGTCTATATGACTGTAAACACGTAGAAAAGGCGTCATTCAGTGAAAAAGTATCAGAAGTTAGTGATACCACTGTTGTCTAACGACTCCGTATATGCTCGGATTGGTACTGTAGACTCCGGTGAAAATAGGATTGGTAAGAGTTTCAAAATGGCGGCACTATACCAAAAACGTGTTGACACATTTCCAAAACTCGGATAGAACAATGTTGTAAGGTAGGTTAACTTAATTCATGTTACAGAATAATGTCCATGGGTGAAATATGTTAATTATTTCTCGTATAATTCTTTGCATACCAGTGTCCCTGAGCGAAATATCGTTTATCAAAGTGAATGCTCGCCGAAAATGCATTAGTCAAATCAAGCAGTGACCTAGAAAATGAGACAAATAATTAGCCCTATTTGGCATTCTGCAACCTGTTTCTGTATTGAATGCATCAAGAAGGTATTGTCTTTTGTGAAAGTGATTTGTACTTCTCGTACTTTTATTATTTGCTATCAAAATAATTGATTTTCATAGTTTCGAATCACACGCGTTAGCCCCGGATTGGCAAGTGTTAGACTACGGAGTGGTTTCATTTAGGGCCCGGATTGGAATTAGATTTTTCTACAAGGAGTGCGGATTGGTTATGCTATCTGTTCTTTAAAAAACGTGTTTGAGATGAGAATTCACCATCATAACGATACATTTTCGTTTTTATAACATATATATCTGACCTAAGACCTTTTATAAACAATACGTTCTAATGCTCTTATTTTCATATTTCCGGTTTATTTTCAGCGAACCTACAGAAAGAGATGGAGTTCAAATGTTACTACTGCTTCTTTGGAACAAATAACTTTCAAACTTGCATCTCGCACACCAGCCAAACACATGTTTGTGAAACACTTAAAATTCAAAGACAAGAACTAGACTGCAATAGTGGAGTTCTAGGATATAGAACACAGAATTTTTCTGTCATTCCAGAGACGTTGTTTCAAATGGGTAAAGAAATACGGACTGCTTCTGGCAGAAATCGCACTTGTACTTTGCGTTGTGCGTGTGCGTTTTTCTCGTATGTCTGGTCAGCCCACTCATGGTCATAAACTGCTTGCCACAGTGGGTGCAAACCACCTGTGACTTTGGCATTTCATCAGGGGCATCGGCATGTATTTTGAGGTGGCGTTTGAAATTATGCAAGCGGTCTGTTCCAAAGCCACAAATAGCACATTCATGCTTTTTCATTGTTTCTCGATTTGCAGAGTCCTCGGGTTCATGGAATGATTCATCAAGGGGCTCTATTATCCTGCAAATAAAGAATTTAATAAACAATATATGAGCCGCCTCGTAAGAAAACCAACGTTGTGGTTTTTGACCAGGTTGGACACAAACCGGGCTGTACAGCCACAGAAGAAGACAGCTAGAAGCATGGAATTTTGTATTTACGAAGAAGAGGGATTGTACTATGCGTGTGGCGAAAGCAAATGCGCTGATCAGATTCGCTGTCACCACGAAGCTGATCCGCACCTATGTTTTCGCACATGCATAGTGTTGGTATTCTCAAAAGGCGGCTCATGTTTTTTTTTTCTTATTACCTTCATATGAAGTTGTTACACACATCAAAAAGTACTGAGTCTTAAATTTGCATATATATTTGCACACAGTAAAACTTCTCTACGATTCATGGTTATGGTGAAAGGCAAGTGGCACAAAGCTATTCTCAAATAAGAATTGATATCTTGACTTTAAACATGTTGTTTCTGTGTTTAATTATGAATCTCTTAAACGAGTTTGATGTTATAGACGCAAAATTGCAATGAAAAAAAAAATCAAAGGGAAACAACTCGAAAAATATCCAAGCATCGTTTCATTGTGCTTTACAAGATTTGAAGTTATAGAGCAGGAACGGTAATGCGTATGATATCATCAGAGTAAAATTCCTCGAAAAATTTGCAAGCAATGGCTTGACATGTCCCGTTCTGCTTTAGAAGTGTGTTGTGGCTGACTGTATGTTTTCAAGATATAGAGTGGTTACGAGTTGTGAAGGAAAGATAGACAGACATACGTACAAGCAAAACAACATACATGTATATCCTATGTACTGTGTGTAGGGGGATACACCAGGACAACATGTCGGTGAAGTGTGTCACTGTATACACCCTTAAACCGCACTTTCATGAAGAAAAATGGGTTTTCTGGGGTGTCACTGATTTTCGTATTTTGCTCTAATACATACAATTTGGGTACTCGTTGGAACCGCCTCTCAAACTTGTACCCACAATCTATGTTTTGAGCATACTTAAGAAAAATATAAAAAATTTTGAACGGAAAATTTCAGTTTTTACAGCCGAAAAAAATTCTGTACATTGTATGGTCGTGTTTTCGTAAAGATTATTGCTGCATGCACTGAAATTGCTGCTAAAATCAATTTTATCTGTAAATTATCGCACTTTTGTTGTAATACCAATCCGTCATCCCTCTTATACCAATCCGGACTCTTACTCATACCAACCCGTGGCTTGCCCATAACCAAAACGAAACCATTCCGTGTCACGCGTTTTGTGTGCGAGTTTTAATATGTGAAATATACATGCGATGTATCACATACTTACATGAATGTTGTACGAATTTACTCACAAATGGTTGAAATAAGCTTCAAGTCACAATTGGGGATTGCACAGACACTAAAATTATTGTTTTGCATGTTTTTTCAATCATGACACGAGGCAACATATTCATGTTTAAATGAGCAGGCATATAATCAAGGGCTGCCAGGCATTCGGAGAACCATATCACCTGGTAATTTCAAAGTGCCATTAGGAATGATAAAGTTTAATGTTCAAACCCCTAATTAGTTTTGAGGGTGAAAATGAAGGCCTAAAAAAGATCAAAATTACCTGTTGACCTCGCGTCTGTCATCCCCTTCCGCCATTTTGAAACTCTTACCAATCCTATATTCACCGGAGTCTACAGTACCAATCCGAGCATATACAGAGTCGTTAGACAACAGTGGATACATGTAAATGTGATCAATTGCATATTCCCATGCAGCCCATGTTTGTACCTTCCAAATGTCTGAATATCGTATTGTTGGATTTAAGATATTAAAACATGTGCAATTGTGCAGCCTAAAAAAGGCTGTGGAAACAATACAAAATGCTTATACATTGTCAGAAGTTATGAGTGTCAGTGCACTGGGCTTTTTGAGAGATGGCTATAAGTGAATAATTATATTGTGTATTCTCTTTAAAATGCACAAGTCATTATTGTAATCACTGATGAGGGTTCAGTACCCGAAATTGGGCAATATAGCCCATACTACCGGTACCTCCTTTTGAACATTTTCACTGATTCCAAAGGATCAAACTTTTTATATTTTATCCCCTAAGTCCTGGTGCATAGTGTGATCTTTATCATAATTATGCCCAGTATGTCTCTGCTAAAAGACAGCCAGTTTGTAAAACTATGGCTATTTTCCTGAACAGTCTGCTTCACTTTCAGTTACAATGCTCTGCTTGCCTATAAAACACGAACACTGCATGTTTCCCTTGCATTGCTGGCCAATGCTGGGACTGTTTAAAAGTCAGCTAAATTTAGATTCCCGACCACTCCCAGGCTAGGGTGCATGGTTACAACTTACTTGTTGATTTGTAATTTTCTTTGTTGCTAGGGTAGTTTAAGAGCTAATGAACAGCTTTAGTTGTGAAGGAAGAGTAAAAGTAAGAATAGAAGGCACATAGATTGTTCAATTACATTAAAAGAACCCCACCCACTAGGGCTTCTATATTGATACTATTTACCTGACCACTTAGCAGGGCAGTGTATGGTAACTAGCAGTAACCAGTATGTTTGTCAAGTGCATTCTTTGTGTGTAGTTCTAAGCAAAAGGTACTTTGCAGCTCATTTAAGTAGGACAGAGCATGGTTTTGCTTCTGATTGTATAATGTTTAATACCTGACTGTTTTTTATTTGTTAGTATATAAATCAAGTTGACCTGCCAGAAATATTTTATTATTTCTATTTTTGTGGTGTTTCTTAGGTTTCCTTTTTCATTAGCTACATGTTAAACAGCTTAGGGCATATCAAGGCAGTCCCCACTGCAAGCTTACCTGAGGCAGTTAATCAGTAGTCAGTGCATTTGTTTTTACCATATGTAGACAGTTTCTCTGGTGTTCTTCAATAAGAATTGACTGTAGACCTTTTATAATGAGCAGTTTCAACCAATATTAAACTGGAAGTAGGAATTAATCGGCATGATACAACTAATGGTCATTGGTCTTCTCTTCAAGCACCCTCCCTTGGAATTTGACCTTAACCTTAAAAGTCCATTGGATGTGCAATCTAATGTCTGTCATGTTCTTTTTGATGAATAAAATTAAAACTGAGTTCTGTTAAAAGCAATGGCAATTTTATATGTTTTACCACAAAATAAACCCCTGTCCATTGGTGCTTTAAGAAACAGATTGGTTGCTTGAGCAACCAGGCAAAGCTAATATTGACTGACCGACCACCTGATTACTGGTTTAGAAAGGTCTGAGCCTGCACCCGAGGAACAGTTGTTAAGTTAAACCATCCATAAGAGCTTTATCAATGTTTGGTAGAATTTTCATTAAATGGAGGCAATGTTTTGACATGACCATATAATAATAATGTTGACTGGGATGTAGCAAAGCGACATGTAAAACAAACAAATCAAATATTGTAAGACTCCAATTCCAGTAAACACTTGCTAGCTGAATGGCATGTTTGTAAGCAATGTTTGGCAGAATTTCCATTTTACAACATATCAAGCATCTTTTAAAAACAGTCTGTGTAAAGAAACTGATTCCAATATGCACTTTGTTAATTGATCAATGGCATGTTTGTATTTTTTGCAGGCAAGAAAATGAGAATGAAGGACCCCTATTTGATTTGTAAATTTTGTGGTAAAACATTCCCACGTTATGAAAAGCAGAGACTGCAACGCCACGAACAAGATCATTTGGGACAGGCACCTGATCTAATTTGCAAAACATGGGAAAGGTTTACAGGTCTACAAGTGGTCTGTACAACCATGAACGACTCCATGAAGGAAAGGCAACATATACATGTGAACATTGTGGTAAAGGTCTGTTTGGGAAGTGGAATTATGAGCGTCATGTTGCCTCACACGTCGGGATCAAAAACCATGTATGCAGCAGATGTGGGAAACGTTTTCTGACAGAGAAAGAGCTGAAAAGACATAATGCTTCTGAAGCTGGAACTAAAAATTTCCAATGTGAAATATGTAGTAGGTCATATGAAAACAGGAAGGCATTAAGTGAACACATGAATACACACTCAGGCTTTAGACCATATAAGTGTAAATTTTGCCCAAAATCTTACTATTATAATATAAATGTGGTAAGACATACGAAGAAGTTCCATCCTACAATGTCTAATGATCAAGACTGACTGAGTGACTGATAACTTATTTTCTCTTACATTGTCTTCAACTGATACGTTGCTAATTTGAGCTTATGAAAACCAAAGATTTTGGTTCTGACCAGGTCCGACACAAACCGGTATGTACAGTGACAGAAGATGGTTAGAGGCTGGAAAGTTTGGATGAGAAAGTAGAGGAATTGTACTCTCCGTGCAGCGAAAGCAAAGGCGCTGATCAGCTTCGCAGTTACTGCGAAGCTGTTCTGCGCCTTTGTTTTCGCTTATGAAGATTGTTGGTTTTCCCATGCGGTGGTTCATATGTTAATGTCAAAACAATGCGTCCATCTTATGGGAATTCAGCATAAAAAATATAAAAAATTGAAATTTTGGCTGACCAGTATCTGGAAAAATTATTTGTTTGTTTGTATTGAGGTTTAACGTCCCAGTCAACAATTTTTTAGTCATGTTGGGACAGAGCCATTGCTTCCTGGGTATAAACCAGTAGCCTGGGGAATAAATGTGCCTTGCTCAATGACACACATGGTGCCGCCAGTGGGGATCAAACACAGGACCTCTCGATTCAGAGTCTGATGCTCCTGGAATATTAAATCGAAATGTAAATACAATAATTCAAACTCAAATGTTTAGCTTTCACTGGATGCTAAAAAACATTAGGTGTTTTAATATAAGCCGAAAGTTCACATTTAAACAAACAAAATGTTTTCCATCATCCAGTGAAAGCTAAAAAATAAATCTGAATTCCAGTCTTTAATAATGCATGTATCTTTAATTGTGTAGAATGTTACCGATTCTATTACATTGCACTTAGATTGATTTTAAGTTCAACTAGCTCATAATAATTGTTGGTCATTACATTTGTTCAAACTGATTTATTTTGTTGCTTATAGAATGATGTTGTTATTGTTACATATGATCAGCAAATGCTGACCAGTAAATGTTAGGTCACCTTACAGTATCTGCCCCTAAGTAAAGTGTCATTGTATTGCAAAATACACGTACATATGATTTTTGTGTGGAAAGATGTTTTCGGTTTTAGATATTTCTTTAACTTCGACATGATCCTGTCTCTATATTACATGTATGTATATTTTGATATCTTAATACAATGGATCATTTAAAATTCAAAGTGCTCCGAGAATCGCCACATCGGTTGCCTTGGAGACCAATATCTCCAAGTGTATGTAGGTTTTGATTCCAATTGTCCCATATATTATTCAGGAAGGCCTTATCTATAAACCTATATGGGCCACAATGTGAGAAAATGTACCTTCGGACAATTTTTTGAGCAATAGAAAAACAATGATACTTTAAATGTACAATGTTTCTAGAGTCTGTTAGTCTTTATTTGAACAGATTATTCCAGTTATTTTGTGAGTTATGACCAATTTACAATATGAACCCTACAGACATCATTATCCTGAAAAATGACGTCAAAGTTGCGTAATGCATTTCTGCATGATACTATAGCCATCGAATTCAATGCATTTACTTAAAACTGTTTGAACACTGGTCAGAACCTATTGTTAAGATAGAAACATATCATCCTTGCATACAATCTGTCGAAATTATTTTGTCTATTTTTATGACGATGCTGTTGCTATGGTTACCGTTTAACGGTAGGTAAAGGAAAATTTAGTATATTATGGGCTAAAACAAGGGCAGATAACTCCAAATATCAAGCATAAATATGTTTTGAAACTCATTCATTTGGTAGCCCAGTGTTCAAAGATTACAAATACAGGGTTGTTTCAAAAACATTTATTACATGATTTTTCTGCCTTTTTGCCGCTCTCTGCTTGTAATGTCAGAATGTCCGAAGGTACATTTTGTCACGTTGAGGTTCATATATCTTTATTTGTATAGCATAAAATATTTTTTAAGATATCAGCACAGTCCTAAAACTTTCCGGACAACCCTCGTAGTTTTAGTTAAGTTAACTGAGTGGCCACCTGTTGGGAAAATAGCTGCTCATTCGGCTTATGATAAGTTTCATGGTATAAGTACCTGATTGTTAGTTTGGTTTTTTCCCACCTCGGTTTTTGGAGTGGGAATCTTTTTCTGATTGCGCCTTTTCCTGATCTTTGCCTACTTGTATCTTTTTAGCTCACCTGCACGAAGTGCATAGAGCTATTGTAGTCACCTCGGTCGTCCACGTTTACGTTTACGTCCGCGTCACACTTTCGGTTAAAGTTTTTTAGAAGTCTATATCTCTTGACCATGTTGATGGATCAAGTTGATACTTTGCATGTTGATAGATATTGGTCTGAAGTTTTACGCAGTACCATCATGACCCACCCTGGGTGACCTTGAGGTCAAGGTCACAGACTTAGAAATTTTGTGTTTAAGTTTTTGGTTAAAGTTTTTGTAAGTCAATATCTCTTGACCATATTGATGGATTGTTTTGATACTTTGCATGTTGCTAGATATTGGTCTGAAGTTTTACGCAGTACCATCATGACCCACCCTGGGTGACCTTGAGGTCAAGGTCACGGACTTAGAAATTTTGTGTTTAAGTTTTTGGTTAAAGTTTTTGTAAGTCAATATCTCTTGACCATATTGATGGATTGTTTTGATACTTTGCATGTTGCTAGATATTGGTCTGAAGTTTTACGCAGTACCATCATGACCCACCCTGGGTGACCTTGAGGTCAAGGTCAAGGTCACGGACATAGAAATTTTGTGTTTAAGTTTTTGGTTAAAGTTTTTGTAAGTCTAGTATATCTCTTGACCATATTGATGGATTGAGTTGATACTTTGTATGTTGCTAGATATTGGTCTGAAGTTTTATACAGTACCATCATGACCCACTCTCGGTGACCTTGAGGTCAAGGTCATAGACTTAGAAATTTTGTGTTTAAGTTTTTGATTTAAGTTTTTGTAAGTCTATATCTCTTGACCATGTTGATTGATCGAGTTGATACTTTGCATGTTGGTAGATATTGGTCTGAATTTTCATGCAGTACCATCATGACCTACCCTGGATGACCTTGAGGTCAAGGTCACATACTTAGAAATTTTCTGTTAAATGTTTTGGTTAAAGTCTAAATCTCTTGAATATGTTGATGCCATGAAATTGAAATTGGAAAGAAGTAGAAAACATAGGTATTTATGGCCCAGTTACTTCTCATTAATATGTTCACTGCTTTTAAAGGATCTCAGTTTTATTAAGTGCATAGAGCTATTGTAGTCACCTCGGTCGTCCCCGTTTACGTTTACGTGTACGTCCGCGTCCGCGTCACACTTTCGGTTAAAGTTTTTAATAAGTCTATATCTCTTGACCATGTTGATGGATCAAGTTGATACTTTACATGTTGCTAGATATTGGTCTGAAGTTTTACGCAGTACCATCAGGACCCACCCTGGGTGACCTTGAGGTCAAGGTCACGGACTTAGAAATTTTGTGTTAAAGTTTTTGGTTAAAGTTTTTGTAAGTCTATATCTCTTGACCATATTGATAGATTGAGTTGATATTTTTCATGTTGCTAGATATTGGTCTGAAGTTTTACGCAGTACCATCATGACCCACCTTGGGTGACCTTGAGGTCAAGGTCACGGACATAAAAATTATGTGTTTAAGTTTTTGGTTAAAGTTTTTGTAAGTCTATATCTCTTGACCATATTGATGGATTGAGTTGATACTTTGCATGTTGCTAGATATTGGTCTGAAGTTTTATGCAGTACCATCATGACCCACTCTCGGTGACCTTGAGGTCAAGGTCACAGACTTAGAAATTTTGTGTTTAAGTTTTTGGTTAAAGTTTTTGTAAGTCAATATCTCTTGACCATATTGATGGATTGTTTTGATACTTTGCATGTTGCTAGATATTGGTCTGAAGTTTTACGCAGTACCATCATGACCCACCCTGGGTGACCTTGAGGTCAAGGTCAAGGTCACGGACATAGAAATTTTGTGTTTAAGTTTTTGGTTAAAGTTTTTGTAAGTCTAGTATATCTCTTGACCATATTGATGGATTGAGTTGATACTTTGTATGTTGCTAGATATTGGTCTGAAGTTTTATACAGTACCATCATGACCCACTCTCGTGACCTTGAGGTCAAGGTCATAGACTTAGAAATTTTGTGTTTAAGTTTTTGATTTAAGTTTTTGTAAGTCTATATCTCTTGACCATGTTGATTGATCGAGTTGATACTTTGCATGTTGGTAGATATTGGTCTGAATTTTCATGCAGTACCATCATGACCTACCCTGGATGACCTTGAGGTCAAGGTCACATACTTAGAAATTTTCTGTTAAATGTTTTGGTTAAAGTCTAAATCTCTTGAATATGTTGATGCCATGAAATTGAAATTGGAAAGAAGTAGAAAACATAGGTATTTATGGCCCAGTTACTTCTCATTAATATGTTCACTGCTTTTAAAGGATCTCAGTTTTATTAAGTGCATAGAGCTATTGTAGTCACCTCGGTCGTCCCCGTTTACGTTTACGTGTATGTCCGCGTCCGCGTCACACTTTCGGTTAAAGTTTTTAATAAGTCTATATCTCTTGACCATGTTGATGGATCAAGTTGATACTTTACATGTTGCTAGATATTGGTCTGAAGTTTTACGCAGTACCATCAGGACCCACCCTGGGTGACCTTGAGGTCAAGGTCACGGACTTAGAAATTTTGTGTTAAAGTTTTTGGTTAAAGTTTTTGTAAGTCTATATCTCTTGACCATATTGATAGATTGAGTTGATATTTTTCATGTTGCTAGATATTGGTCTGAAGTTTTACGCAGTACCATCATGACCCACCTTGGGTGACCTTGAGGTCAAGGTCACGGACATAAAAATTATGTGTTTAAGTTTTTGGTTAAAGTTTTTGTAAGTCTATATCTCTTGACCATATTGATGGATTGAGTTGATACTTTGCATGTTGCTAGATATTGGTCTGAAGTTTTATGCAGTACCATCATGACCCACTCTCGGTGACCTTGAGGTCAAGGTCACAGACTTAGAAATTTTGTGTTTAAGTTTTTGATTTAAGTTTTTGTAAGTATATATCTCTTGACCATGTTGATTGATCGAGTTGATACTTTGCATGTTGGTAGATATTGGTCTGAAGTTTTATGCAGTACCATCATGACCAACCCTGGGTGACCTTGAGGTCAAGATCACAGACGTATAAAATTTGTGTTAAATTTTTTGGTTAAAGTCTAAATCTCTTGAAAATAATGATGGATAAAGTTGATACTTGCATGTTGATAGATATTGGTCTCAGGTATTATGCTGTACATCACAACTCACCTTGATGACCTTGAGGTCAGGGTCACGGACTTGGAAGTTTTGTGTTTAAGTTTTGGTTAATGTTTTTATAAGTCTATATCTCTTGAACATGTAGATTGATCAAGTTGATACTTTGCATTGGTCTGAAGTTTTATGTTGTACCACTAGACCCACTAGAGTGACCTTGAGGTCAAGGTCATGGGTCATAGATTTTAACAGATGTAGTGGCAAAGCAGTTGAAAGCACAAGTCAGGCGAGCTACGCTGTCCTGCGACAGCTCTTATTTTTATTTCCTATTAATGCAGCTGGTGTTGTGCCGTGTGGCGGCCCTAAAAAGGTCTCCCCGTACATCATCCATAGTGCAGATTATATTTTCCTTTTGGATCTTTGAGATCAGCGAGGGTATTCTGAGAAATCAGAAAATAATTATCGGTTAAGATTCATTTTCTAACCAACGTTTGTATATTTATTTGGCCCCATTTGGATTTTACTAGTCTTTGTATCGACTACGCTTTTAAAAGATGCAAAATTACTGTTATTCTCTTTGGCTGCATGTTGCCAAATCTTAAAGGTCACTGAAGAGGCTTGAGTAGCCGAAATCGCGGTATGGCCCATTTACTTCCCGTTAATATGTTCATTGCTTTTAAAGGATCTCAGTTTTATTTTTATTGAGTAAGATGAGATAACAACAAATGGTAGACCCAGGGAGCACCTATTTCCCAAATGAGCCACTGCGTGAGAAAACCAACAAAATGCTTGGGCAAAACAGGCGCAGATCAGCTTCGCGGTAGCCGTGAAGCTGCTCAGCACCTTAGTTTTCCCTACACGGATAGTACAATCCAACGTCTACTTAAATACAAAATTTCAAGCTTCTAGCCTGCTTCTGTGACTGTACAGACCGGTTTGTGTCGGACCTGGTCGGAAATCCAAATTGTTGGTTTTCTCATGCGAAGGCACAAATGTTTGTTTGTACCGGTAAACCGAAGTGGTGGGAGAATGATATTGAAATCCTGGTATACAACTGTAGTTCTGTTGGGACAGTCAGTTACCTTCACTACTCCACACAGGACAAGCCTTCTAATTGCCGTTAACGAGATTAAGTGCACATTCATGAGCCATATACTCTATATTAAATCACAAGAAGGGAATGAATGGCTTCCAAAACAAGGTTGACAAGAACAAGAAAGATGCATACAGTATAAAAAACAACACCATCTTATTTCTGCCCTTAGATAATGAGCATCGTTAATGTGCATGGTTAAAGAGTATTTCAATGACAATTATTGCATAAATACCCGTGTCACACAATATTAACAACCGTTTATTAATGAAGAGATAGCCATGCATTAATATTGCAATTCATGCGCGTATATGCTGTTAATACATAGCTTTTACTTATGCTTGTTACCGGGCGCCACGCAAAGCACGTGCTAATAATGAGAAATGGAAGTCCGCCCAGAACAAGCATAAAAATGAAAGCTTTTACGCATATGAAAATGTGATGAGGCTGTAAAATATAGTGCACCATTATTTTTTTCCTTTGTGCACAATTTATGCAATTATAGCGATCAATAATGATTTTGTCATTCATTAGCAGGGGAGTGTTGAAAATCTCGGTTTTCATCACTCCCCTCGGGACCTAGCATATGTTAATGAATGGAAATTATGTTTGATCCCTATATTATTATGCAGGGTTTCATGCTTACAGCAATCACTGCTACAGAGAAATATGTTTTAGTTCTACACTAGATGCAGCTGAAATTGAATGACAGAAGAAAATAATGGATGGAAAGATAAACTTCTAGATCGTATTAACTTCCATCTTTGAAAGATAAAGAATGGGCCAGTTGTTCAAAATTAACGATCTCGTTAGTTAACGATTCGTTAAAATTTCAAATGGCAGTATTACAAATACACTGTTATTGCAAAGGATTTCAACAAAAATTAAAGTGTGTTTGCTTATGTGGTCAGCATCTACTTAACGAGTTGAGGTCTTAACAACGAAGTTTTGAACAACTGGCCCCAGGATTTCAATTAAATGCTTACGTCACAGCTACGATCAGATGCAAATTTTTGTTTCACCTGTTTTCAGAGTTTTTTTTGTCAAAGTTGTACGCTTGGCTTTGTTTCACTTTTTCCAAAATCTATAGGTTAAACAGTTTCGGAAAATATATAACTTTTTATCCTTCTATGCCTCATAATTCCGTTATATCCAAAAACTATTCCGACTTGAAAAATCATGACAATTTCAGAAAGGGGAGCTAACTTCTTACTTAGGAATCGGCCGAAACGTGTCAGTTTCTATCCCCTGACCCATAAAATAGAAGCAATTTTCAAGTGAGACAATATAACACCCGTTTTGGTTATTTAAACTTATACTGTGATAAAATGGCTTGTCCAATCAACATGATTGTTTTAGGTCAGTGAGAATGAATAGATCCTGGCACCCTGCAATTCAATTTAAGTATGTTAGTGTAGAAGTATTCGTTACACAGCCGCATAACACTTGGTAAATTTAAAATTGTCATCTGATCTTAGCTGACCCGTTAGTTAGCATGATGGGGTAGTTCATATGGTCTTTGATCCCTTAGAGGTCATTGGGTTAACCATTATAACCTTTAAATCATTTACCAAACAAATGAATCCCCTAACAGTATGGTATGTTTGTAATTTGCAGGCAAGAAAGGGGTAGGAAGAGGAAGGAGGCCTAAGTTTGACCCATATTTGATATGCAAATATTGTGGTAAAACTTACCGACGTAAGAGCGGAGGCAAGCAAAGACTTCAAAGACATGAACAAGAACATATTGGAGAAGCGCCAGACCTGATTTGTAAAACTTGTGGCAAAGTTTACCGGTCGGAGAGTGGTCTACAACAACATGAACGTCGACATGCAGGAAGAACGCCTCATAAATGTGAGACGTGTGGTTTAGGTCTGTTTGGGAAGTGGAATTATGAACGCCATGTTGCCTCGCACATTGGAATTAAAAATCACAAATGCAGTACATGTGGGAAACTTTTTCTCACTGAGAAAGAATTGAAGCGACATCTTGCTAACCACGATGGGAACCACAGCTTTAAATGTGACCTGTGTAGTCGAACATTTGAAGACAGGCGAGCTAAAAAAGATCACATGAATACTCATTTTGGCGTGAAGGCTTATCAGTGTAAACTTTGTCCCATGTCTTATTACTGGATTAGAGATATCAGAAGACATACGAAAAAATGCCATCCTACAAGCATGCCATATTCTATAGATGCTCAGACTGTTGGTCCTACGAACGAGCCAGTATCAGACACTGTAGATCAACATACTGTTTCTCCTACAGTCGAGCTATTGCCAGACTCTGTATATCAAGAGTCTTGATTGTAAATGAAATTGTATGGTAACTTTGTGTACAGAGTATGCTTTATATTAGTTTATATTAAAGAGCATGGCTGAACAGTAAGCAACAAATTTCATGAAAATAAACCATGTTAAGGGGACGTTAAAGTGGTTTAAAAAAGGCATGTTCACAAAACGCTTATGGAATATATTTATTTGTTGTTTAAAATGCGGATATTAGCAAATGAAAAATAAACAAATCCTATAAGAGCAGAGAACATATTAATGAGAAAGGGGTCATACCGCGGTTTCAGCTATTCAATGCTCATCAGTGACACTATAGATTTGGCAACATGAAGCCAAAGAGAATTACTGTAAATTTAAAGACTAGTATTATCCAAAATAGTGCAAAATATATTAAACATTGGTTAGAAAATAAACCTAAAACGATAATAAATTTCTGATTTCTCAGAATGTCCTCGCTGATGACCAGAAGGAAAATATAATCTGCACTATGGATAATGTACGGGGAGACTTTTTAGGGCCGCCAAATGGCACAACACCAGCTGCAGTAATAGCAAACTAGAGGACCATTGGTCCTGTAGCTCACCTGAGAGATTATCACATTGTAAGCTCATGAGATTTAAATTAATTGAGAATCGACCAATGAAAGTCTATGCATGGACACTATTGACCCCCGGGGCATGGCCAAATTTGACCCAGGGGCATGACTGGCACAATTTATAATGGGGACTACCAAACATTGCTACATACAAAATATAGAAGCTCTGGGCCTTTTGGTTTCAGAGAAGAAGATTTTTTTAGTTTTTCCCATTGTAAGTCTATGGAGACTATCTACCCCCGGGGCGTGGCCAAATTTGACCCCAGGGGCATGGCTGGCACAATTTATGTAGAGGACCATTAGCCATTGCCACATACAAAATATCAAAGCTGTGTGCCCTGTGGTTTCAGAGAAGAAGATTTTTGAATTTTTTTCCCATATCAAGTCTATTGAGACTATCAACCTCCGGGGCCTGGCCAAATTTGACCCCAGGGGCATGAATGGCACAATTTATGTAGAGGACCATTAGCCATTGCTACATACCAAATAACAAAGCTGTGGGCCTAGTGGTTTCAGAGAAGAAGAATTTTTTTAGTTTTTCCTATTGTAGGTCTATGGAGACTATCGACCCCCGGGGCGTGGCCAATTTTGACCCCTTGGACATGATTGGCACAATTTATGTAGAGGACCATTAGCCATTGCCACATACCAAATATCAAAGCTGTGGGCCCTGTGGTTTCAGAGAAGAAGATTTTTTAATTTTTTTCCCATAGTAAGTCTATGGAGACTATCAACCCCCGGGGCTTGGCCAAATTTGACCCGTGGTGCATGAATGGCACAATTTATGTAGAGGACCATTAGCCAATGCTACATACCAAATATCAAAGCTGTTGGCCTAGTGGTTTCAGAGAAGAAGATTTTTTTAGTTTTTTCCTATTGTAGGTCTATGGAGACTATCCACCCCCGGGGCGTGGCCAAATTTGACCCCAGGGGCATGATTGGCACAATTTAGAGGACCATTAGCCATTGCCACATACAAAATATCAAAGCTGTGGGCCCTGTGGTTTCAGAGAAGAAGATTTTTTAATTTTTTTCCCATAGTAAGTCTATGGAGACTATCAACCTCTAGGGCGTGGCCAAATTTGACCCCAGGGGCATGAATGGCACAATTTATGTAGAGGACCATTAGCCATTGCTACATACCAAATATCAAAGCTGTGGGCCTAGTGGTTTCAGAGAAGAAGATTTTTTTAGTTTTTCCAATTGTAAGTCTATGGAAACTATCCACCCCCGGGGCGTGGCCAAATTTGACCCCAGGGGCATGGCTGGCACAATTTATGTAGAGGACCATTAGCCATTGCCACATACCAAATATCAAAGCTGTGGGCCCTGTGGTTTCAGAGAAGAAGATTTTTAATTTTTTTCCCATAGTAAGTCTAAGGAGACTATCGACCCCCGGGGCGTGGCCAAATTTGACCCCAGGGGCATGAATGGCACAATTTATGTAGAGGACCATTAGCCATTGCTACATACCAAATATCAAAGCTGTTGGCCTAGTGGTTTCAGAGAAGAAGATTTTTTTAGTTTTTCCCATTGTAAGTCTATGGGACCTATCTGTTGCCATGGAAACCACAATTTTGATACAATCTGCTCCAAAACCTAATGCCATCAATCCCCCAACCCAATTATGGTTCACATTAAATTTGATCAAGATCGGCTTACTAGCTTCAGAAATATTCTTCTTTGAAATTGTGGACGGACGACGGACGGACGGACGACGACGGACGACGGATGCCTGCCTATCCTATAAGCTCACCTGTGAGCCTTCGGCTCAGGTGAGCTAATAAAAACAGATCCTTTAAGAGTAGAGAACATATTAATGAGAAAGGCGTGGGGTCATACCTCGGTATGTATGTTGTTAAAGATCTTGGATGAAATGGGGGACATCTTTATTGTTTGACTTCGCTGGCATTCCTTTAAATGCATTTAAGCCAAACTTCATGTGCTGCATTCTTAGGAAAGGGGAACGAAAGTTTATATGATCAAGATGGCCACCAGGGCTATATAGCAAAAACCTTAAACAAATCTTCTTCACAGGAACTAGTAGACCGATGTGAATGAAACTTTGTATGTAGCATCGGGACCTCCTGTCCATCATAATTTGTACAAATCATGACCTTGGGTTGACTTTGACTTATTTTACCGCAAGGTCAATTTTGGTGATAAAGCATATACAGCGAATGATATGTGTATATGTTTCAAGCAAGGTTATTTTATATGTAGAACCACATGTGCTTCAAATAAAGTCAGTGCAATTTACATGATAATGTATCTCCTCATGGTATAGCTGAGACCCTACCTTCCTGCCCCCTAAATGAAAATAAAATTGCTCCCAAGCTCTCTATATTATTTGCCTGAGATCCAGGCTCACTCAAACCCCAACAGTTTTGCTTGATCCCTGAAAATAAATTGTCCTCAGATCACCAAAACTCCTGGTAAAGCCCCATATCTGAGCCTCTGCAATTTCACTTAAGTAAAGGGGTTTCGACATTATGGAAACAATCATTTCCATGTGTTAGCATAAGAATTATCATTATTCATTTTATGAAACTCAAACAATTTTGTTGAGTTTAATCATAATCTGGTGGAGGAATCCGTACTGGTTTTCCGGAGGAATCACAAGACTGGTTATCACTGGCATCCTTAATTATTTTCATATGTTTGTTGACGGAAGTGTTTGCTTTTGAACCTTGCTCAGAGTTTTCAAAAACTACATTGTTTTTGGTAATGTCTCTCAGAGCAGTTACATTATTCTTCCTTGATTCTGACTTCGATATTGCCGGTCCGATCAAAGATAGAATTTCAGGGAGCAGGAAAAGTGCGTGTAAAATACCAAAGGTAATAACATGACTAGAAAGAAAGAATTTCGCAAATGCCAATATTGCTACGCCTAACAGAGAAGAAATAGCTCAATGAAAAACAGGTGCACCTGAACGTATGATGCCTGATTCACCATCAGATATCATATACCCATGGCAAATATGAGCTGCGAAATCAACAGAGAATCCTATACTCATTATGATATGAATCATGGTTATAGCGCTGAGGGTAAGATCAAGAAAGTAGAAAAACCCAAAGACACCGGTGGTGATCATGGCAACAGTAATTGTCACGTACAACAACAAAAGAGGATGAGGCATAAAGTCTGAAGCGTTTGGGGATGAATCACTCCCTCCATTCAACTCTCCTTACATTGCATGTGATATACAGCTAATGATATGTGTATACGTTCTAAGCAATGTTATATATTTTATATTGAGAATCACATATGCTTCAAATACAGTCGGCCCAGTTCATATGATAATGTATCTTCTCATGGTATATTTGAGGCCCTACCAGGGTGCGGGTCTAAGCTCACTGCTCCCTGAATGAAAATGGCATTGCTCCCAAGCTCTCTACATTATTTGCCTCAGATCCCTGCTCACTCAAACCCCACCAGTATTGCTTGCTCCCCAGATCCCTGAACAGATCACCAAAACTCCTGGTAAAGCCCCTATATCTAAGCCTCTGCAATTTCAATTTAGTAAAGGGGTTTCGACATTCGACATTATGGAAACAATTATTTCCATGCGTTTGCATAAGAATGATCATTATTCATTTTATGAAAACCAAACATATTTTTGTTGTGTTTAATCATAATCTGGTGGACGAATCCTATTAATCATAATCTGGTGGACGAATCCTAACTTTTTTTCCGGAGGAATCACAAGACTGGTCATCACTGACATATTTGATTATTTGCATATGTTTGTTGACAGAAGTGTTTTGTTTTGAATCTTGCTCAGTGTTTTCAAAAACTACATTGTTTTTGGTAATTTCAGATTAATTACATTATTCTTGCTTGATTCTGATTTCGATATTGCCGGTCCAATCACAGCTAGATTACAGGGAGCAGGAAAAGTGCATGTAAAATGCCAAAAGTAATAACTAGACTCACGACTTGAAAGAAAGAATAGAAAATGTAACATTTCGCAAATGCTAATATTACAACACCTAACAGAGAAGAAATAGCTCCATGAAAAACAGGTGCAGTTGAACGTATGATGCCTGATTTCATACGTTCATTTCTGTTTTCACCATCAGATATATACCCATGGCAAATATGAGCTGCGAAATCAACAGAGAATCCTATGCTCATTATGATATAAATCATGGTTATAGCACTGAGGGTAAGATCAAGATAGTATAAGACTCCAAAGACACCGGAGGTGAACATGGCAGCAGTCATTGTCACGTACAACAACAAAAAAGAATGAGGCATGAAGATAGTGGTTACGGAAAATACCATAGCAACAGCCATGCCAACAGTCTGAAGCGTTTGGGGATGAATCATAAATTCATGTGATATACAGCTAATGATATGTTTATATGTCCTAAGCAAGGTTATTACATATCGAGAACCACATGTGCTTTAAATAGAGTCAGTGCAATTAATATGATAATGTATCTTCTCATGGTATATCTGAGGCCCTACCAGGGGGGAGGGTCTAACCCCCCTGCTCCCAAGCTCTCTAGATTATTTGCCTCAGATCCCTGCTCACTTAAACCCCAACAGTTTTGCTTGCTCCCCAGATCCCTGAAAATAAATTGTCCTCAGATCACCAAAACTCCTGGTAAAGCCCTATATCTGAGCCTCGGCAATTTCAATTTAGTAAAGGAGTTTCGACATCATGGAAACAATCATTTCGATGTGTTAGCATAAGAATGATCATTATTCATTTTATGAAAATCAAACATATTTTTGTTGAGTTTAATCATAATCTGGTGGAGGAATCCTAACTGTTCTTCCGGAGGAATCACAAGACTGGTTATCACTGGCATCCTTGATTATTTTCATATGTTTGTTGACGGAAGTGTTTGCTTCTGAACCTTGCTCAGAGTTTTCAAAAACTACATTGTTTTTGGTAATGTCTCTCAGAGCAATTACATTATTCTTGTTTGATTCTGACTTTGATATTGCCGGTCCGATCGCAGATAGAATTACAGGGAGTAGGAAGAGTGCATGTAAAATACCAAAAGTAATAACAAGACTCATGACTTGAAAGAAAGAATAGAAAATGTAAGATTTTGCAAATGCTAATATAACTACGCCTAACAGAGAAGAAATAGCTCCATGAAAAACAGGTGCGCCGGAACGTATGATGCCTGATTTCATACGTTCATTTCTGTTTTCACCATCAGATATCATATACCCATGGCAAATATGAGCTGCGAAATCAACAGAGAATCCTATGCTCATTATGATATGAATCATGGTTATAGCACTGAGGGTAAGATCAAGAAAGTATAAGAATCCAAAGACACCGGTGGTGATCATGGCAACAGTCATTGTCACGTACAACAACAACAGAGGATGAGGCATAAAGATAGTGGTTACGAAAAATACCATAGCAACAGCTATGCCAACAGTCTGAAGCGTTTGGGAAAGAATCACTACGTATTGTTCATAGAAAATAAACGCAGATGAAAACGCAAACACCGACAAGGAGCTTTCTGATGCGAGCTCCCGCATGCGCAACATTAGTTTGCCTTGCTCTTGTGTATCTTTGATGCTCTCCGACATAACATGTACCCGACTTGCTGTTATGACATTTCTGGTTTCATCAATAACAATATCGTTTTCAAATCTGAAATTAGATTGATTCTCTAAAAATGCCTTTAAGCTGCCTATGAAAGTTTCTTCCGTAGTGTTATCATAGCCTGGGAATGACTTAAAATCGGTTAACCAGTTCACTTCAAAGTCATCTTGTATAGTAGCTTCTGCTTTAACATTCTTTACTAAGGTTTCTATCAGTTGTTGGTTTTCAGCGTTGGAATATTCAAGTTCTGAGTCTATGACAAAAGATACAGGTGTGTCTATACGGAAATTGTTATCAAGCCATTCCCTATATTTATGATAGTATGAATCCTCTGCGGCCAAATTCTTTAATTCTAGCCCCTCTTTAAGTTCGGTTATACCATAAATAGAGGCACATAAATACCCAGCAAAACAAAGTAAGATAATTATTTTCATTGGCCATTTTAAAACTATTCTGGGGATGAGCCATCTTGGTAGTTTATCAAGATAGCTCTCAGTTTCACTCCGGTTTTTGGGCTTGCGTCCGGAACAGCAGCGTGTGTAGCAAAGACTTCTTCCTTCCGCTTGGCATTCTTCTTCCGAACGTACGGGACGACATGTTGCAGAATGGATATTGTGTTCATATCGGTTTTCGTTGATGGCAATGCATGCCATAAATATTGTTGCCTGGTTTATGTAGCAGAAGATAACAGCAACGCCTGAAATGGTAAGATAATTAGACATGTTATATAAAAGGAAACCATGAAGCCTAATATCTTGTACTGCGAAAAAGCCAGAATTCGCTAACATTCATGTTACCTTGTATGATTATTAGTAGATTTTGTTATACATTTATTCGAAAAAAAAAGAGTAAATATAAAGCTTTCTTGACTGCCCCACTGACGTAGTGGCTGCAGATTCAGGACTCTTGAACCAAACATCTGATGTTTGGAGCAAGGCTAAAAAGGTACAAGTAGGCAAAGATCAGGAAACTGCGCAATCAGAAAAAGATTCCCACTCCAAAAACTGAGGTGGGAAAAAACCAAACTAACAATCAGGTACTTATACCATGAAAACATATCGTAAGCCGAATGAGCAACTATTTTCCCAATAGGTGGCCACTCAGTTACCTAAGCTTACCTAAAAATATGAAAACATACATAAGGCGCCAACAGCACAAAAAATTTAAACACCAAGAGATAAAACAAAAAGAACCACCACAGAAGTATCGCCTTGGAGCGATCAGTAACACAAAGTTACTGGCGGGCTTAAACCGGTTTTACATGGCCATAACCTCGCCCTCAGCTTCTGCAGTGGTTCATAACATTTAGTTAGTTCTTCGGTCCTCGTGCTGAATCACTAACTAGTCAATGAATCATCAAGAACAAACAAATAAATCACGATAAACATCTTGATGAATAAAAAACCAGGACTCTCAGATTGAGTAAGCTGCCCGACGATGGAGATCCCTGGGCGCCGAATAACCTACTAACTCCGGAGCAAAAGAAAAGCACCAGTTGGACCCCGGTGGGCCAAGCAGCAGACAAGAAGCTCCGGTCTCAACCAACTAAAATGAATAGCTTTAAGTCGGGGCCATCATAGAGTCTGAGCCCGACCTAAGCCTTGTAGACTAAAATCACTGGCGAAAGAGCAACAATAAAAATCTGCCTTCTTCGAAACCTCTGCGGTTTTACTTGATTGTATTTTTGGTAAAATCTTTGCAAAACATACTTAAATATCTACTGTGCCTGGTCACTCACATGGACTGTTTTGATTAATGAAATATATCCTGTCTGTTAAAAGTTTAATTTCACTGAAACAAAGAAAAGATGGCATAGCTCACCTGAATAAATGCAGAAATTTCTAACACTACGAAAGACTGACGAAGCTCCAGCAGCGAAGGCAAGAAGGTCTGTCAGGGATGTTATTGTGATAGATACACCGCTTGTCCGCATTGTTTCACCTATTCTGGTTTCAATGTCATCTTCATAGTTAGTCTCTGTTATACCGGACATGAGCAGAAACATGTCGTCTACGCCTATCCCTGCAAACATATATACAGGGTGATAAAAATATCTGATACAATTTCAACCTTCAATAATTTTGTTTCGGCAGCATATACATTATTAATCTGTATCAAAATGATTTACAATAATTAAAGTTTTGTTTGGTATACACCACTAACGTTAAGTAGAATTGGTCAAACAATTTCAGAACATTTTCATATTTGCGTTTTATGTCGTTGATATTGGATTTTGACGCCGTCAAGCTTCTTTTGATACACGTAGTTTGACTTTTTAGCTTACCTGAGCCGAAGGCTCAAAAGGTGAGCTTATAGAATGGCCATGCTCCGAGGTCCGTCCGTCCGTCGTCCACAATTTCAAAGATCTTCTCCTCTGAAACCGTTTGGCCAACCAAAGCCAAACTTCCTTGGGAAGGTGGAACGAAAGTTTATATAAATGGTTTAGGTCACATGACCAAGATGGCCGCCATGGCTATAAATAGCAAAATCCTTTAAAAATCGTCTTCTCCAGAACCGGAAGGCCTATGATTTTGACACTTGGCATGAAGCATAAGGGAAAGCGGGTCTACAAAATGTATATACGAGGGTTGGGATTTAAGTTCGTAGACTTTTGCCGTTGATTTTATATGACGGCATTTATCCAATATTTGATGCATTGTTATATAGAAGCATAGTCTCCTTGTTTTATATTTGAAATGTTTTTCAAGATATCTTGCGCAGTGCACATTAAAATGGTCTCCATAGCAACCTAGGTTTCGCTACCCGGGCACGTCATATTTCCAATAATTCTGAAGCTATAAGACTTTGAAGAACATACCAATAATTACCATATTGTAGACCAATATTTGAGCTCAACTAGAAAGAGTTTTCAGAGGAAAACATATGTCCCCCCTCTCTGCCACAACCCACTTTTAATTTTGTAAATTTTTATATATAACCCTGAAAAATATATACCAACAGACATTTTAAATTAAAACCAATATATACCAACAGACATTTTAAAATATCACATGTTTCAGCTTTCCATATTTATAAAGTTTGAAGTTCCACGAAATTTACCCATCTACAATCCCAAACCAATCCTTGCCAGTATCAACTAATATGCAAAGTTTAAATTAAATCGGTAAAAAACTACTCAAGTTAGAGAGCGGAAACGCAAAAAAATGCAATTTTTTAACCTCAATCAAGGGCCATAACTCTAAGGTCATTTGACGAAATTTACCCATCTACAATCCCAAACCACTCCTTGCCGGTATCAACTCATATGCAAAGTTTGAAGAAAATCGGTCAAAAACTACTCAAGTTAGAGAGCGGAAACGAACAAAATGCAATTTTTAACATCAATCAAGGGCCATAACTCTAAGGTTGTTTGACGAAATATACCCATCTACAATTCCAAACCACTCCTTGTCGGTATCAACTCATATGCAAAGTTTGAAGAAAATCGGTCAAAAACTACTCAAGTTAGAAAGCGGAAACGAACAAAATGCAATTTTTAACATCAATCAAGGGCCATAACTCTGAGGTCGTTTGACGAAATTTACCCATCTACAATCCCAAACCACTCCTTGTCGGTATCAACTCATATGCAAAGTTTGAAGAAAATCGGTCAAAAACTACTGAAGTTAGAGAATGGAAACGAACAAAATGCAATTTTTAACATCAATCAAGGGCCATAACTCTGAGGTCGTTTGACGAAATTTACCCATCTACAATCCCAAACCACTCCTTGCCGGTATCAACTCATATGCAAAGTTTGAAGAAAATCTGTCAAAAACTACTTAAGTTAGAGAGCGGAAACGAACAAAATGCAATTTTTAACATCAATCAAGGGCCATAACTCTGAGGTCAATTGACCAAATTTACCCATCTACAATCCCAAACCACTCCTTGCCAGTATCAACTCATATGCAAAGTTTGAAGAAAATCGGTAAAAAAAACTACTCAAGTTAGCGGAAACGAACAAAATGCAATTTTTAATCTCGATCAAGGGCCATAACTCTGAGGTCATTTGACGAAATTTACCCATTTACAATCCCAAACCACTCCTTGCCGGTATCAACTCATATGCAAAGTTTGAAGAAAATCGATCAAAAACTACTCAAGTTAGAGAGCGGAAACAAACAAAATGCAATTTTTAACCTCAATCAAGGGCCATAACTCTAAGGTCGTTTGACGAAATTTACCCATCTACAATCCCAAATCACTCCTTGCCGGTATCAACTAATATGCAAAGTTTGAAGAAAATCGGTCAAAAACTACTCAAGTTAGAGAGCGGAAACGAATGGAGACACTGGATTTTCAAATAGTAAATAGACCTTTGTGACCTTGAAAATTAGGTCAAGGTCACTGAAATCTAATAACTCCATTCGGCTGTCCCAATGAAGTTTCTATGCCAGTTTGGTCTAAATCCATCCAGTGGTTCAGGAGATATTGTGCAGACAAAATGCTACGCCGACGCAGACGGGATCCACACCAAAAACAATATGTCCCCCACCCCTTCGGAGGGGGGACATAATCAATTTGAGGCATCGTAGTATCATGGTGTTATCTTAACTTAAATTTTAAAACATTATGTGAACTTTATATCAGGGAATGGAACTCCTCAAAGTTTATATCAATCATGTCCCTGTGATGACCTTGAGTTATTTTACGGCAAGGTCAACATAGGCTGTCCATGCATTTGAATGGGAAAATGTCATCTGAAGGGAAAAACTTGAACGAAAAGTGCAAATGGACTGAAGATATATGATTTTGAAAAACGATATTTGGTCCCCAGGGATTGGTCTGCCCCCAACCAGGTTCAACATACACCTATTTGTATATTACTATAATATTCAAAGATCTTCTTCACTGAAACTGCTTTCCCAATAAAAGCCAAATATGATAGGAAGCATCTATTGGAAGGGGGAACTAGTGAGTACATAAATAATCCAGGTCACATGACCAAGTTGGCCGCCATGCCCAGAAATGGTAAAAACCTTTTAAAATCTTCTCTGTAACCGGTGGACTGATTTCAACAAAACTTGGTATGTAGCATTGTCTACTAGAGTATTACAATGTGTACATAAATTGTTACCTTGTGATGACTTTGATCTATTTTAGGGCAAGGTCAGCTTAGATCGCATATGAAGTAAAGTGTTCAGATGTCATTGAAGGAGAAAAATTCCAGGAAATGTGCAAATGAACAACATATTTATGAGGACCATTGGTCCTCTGGTCTTGTGAGCAAACTTGAATGAAAATGCATAATCACTTAAACCAACTTATTGAGGGCTTTGAAAATTAAAGTCACACGTTTGTGCATCTATTGTACCAAACATTCGTATGGGGATTGAACAAAACAAAGAATTAACATACATGTAAAACTGGCGTTAAGTAACGCATCATGCAAAAACTGCCAATAGGTTTCACCTTCATTAAATGTTGCATCTCTTCATTCCAATAACAAAACTATATATTTCGCGGAGAATTCGTAAGTATCTAAAGTCTTACCAATTATAAGGAATGGGACTACTCCAACAATGCTAACAAAATCCACGCCACAGAGACTGACCAGCCCAAACGCGGACAAGATTGCTAGTCCAGCTGCCAAGACACCACCAAAACCAAGATTCGAACGTTGTCCAACACAGTCACAACGGGCTGTCATCGTAGCCATGAAAGCATATGTGATCATAAGAGTAAATGTGATGGTGAAAAATGTTATATCGGCACTGACATTCTTGTCCAGTTCTTCACTTTGCGAATCAGAATGAGAAAATGTTATTTCAAAACGATCTGATTTATACGATTGAATCTCTTCTAAGAAAGATTTTTGCCAGTTCTTGGCTGTGTTTTGATAATAAGCGGAATCAGTACGTAGGTTTACGCGCAGAATCAACATTGTTGCTGAAACAAGATGTGTGTCTGAGGCATTTGTCCCGCCAACAATCTGCGCATAATAAAGCGGACCACGAACTGAATGGAAGAAAAACGGATATGTCACTGTATTTGTAGAAACAGCACTTATAAATTCATGGTCAGTAAAGTAGTCACCGTCTATTGCACAAGCAGAACCCGCTCTAGCGCATATTTCAGTTAGGTTTACATTGTGTCCATTTTCGTCAGTTGTCGAGAGATTTATCAAGAAACTATACAGTAACTTAAGGTCATTAAGAAAATTAACGTCAAGAATATTTCCCTGGTTTGGTCGCACAATAACTTCTCCGTGTCTTCCGAGATCAGGCATTTGTAATGGTCTGAAGTTGGTACCACTGAGATCAGGGAAAATCTCCCGGACCCTGTCACTGTCATTGCTAGCCTGGCTGTTGATTGGAGTATAAACCGTCTGGACGTCTATCACATAGTTAAGACGAAGTATTCCTATTCCAAGAAGCCCGTTGATCACAATGCCTATGAACACAATTTTCCAAGGATGGCGTGCTACGAATCTACCATATGCTGCAAAAACTCCTCCAATTTTATTCTCGACGGCGGCGTAACACTTATTCACGGGGTCTATTCTTCAAGCCAATATGCTCGGGAGTTGTGCTGGTTAAGGTCAATTTAGTCAGGTGTTTCATTGTTTTCTGCATAAAATGAAAAAAATATAAGAACTTCGGTCAGCAATGTACATTTTTTGAAGTGCAGTCTCTAGATACATATTAAAACATCAAATTAGCATTAACAAAACTTTGCAAAAGTTTGAGAAGCGTTCAGCGAAAATGTTCAAAGCTCATCAAAGCACGTGCCTCATCCGCGAGAAGATAAACTAGCGGTACATTTTGGTTGATTTGTCGACACGCTTGTAATTTTGAGCAGCCTGCTATAGGTGAGTTCACTTGTTGGTCTTCAATGATGTATATATTCAAGAAATAACATGTCATTTAGCTTTGGAGGAAGAACAGCGTGTAAACATGTAACGTTTAAGAATAAAATGTAGGGGTGGTGTGAATGCAAAGCACAAAATCATGAGTTGTGAGATATTTTCAAAAACATGAAACTGTCAAGTTTTTGTTATTATTGAGATTCATTCGTGATATGTACTCTTTTACAGACAAGGCCATTATTAATATGTTGCACACATTATGACTTTCGTTAAATTGTTACTGTCGATCGAATAGTAATCGGCGGTTTTAAGCATTACAACTAGTTTGTACGATTAATAGTGAAAGTAAAGTGTTTATGCCTAGGTTACATTTGCCTAGATCATCGTACGATTTTTCGGTCTGCGATTTTCCATACGATTTTAGACATCGTACGTGATCGTGAACTACGACGCATGTGTTAACAATTTAACAATTTCTTGCTCTGGCTGTTGTCGATGTTTTGAGTCAGAACCATATGGAGATCGAATGGAAATCGTCTTTAATTGGAAATCGTATGGAGCCCGTGCGTATCCGCGAGGAGTCCCTATGATTTCTGACTGAGCCCTTTCCCTACTATCGCAATATTTTTTTTTCTTTTTGTCCACTGGCAAATTATTATAATAAATCGGGCGGCGATCATACGATAATCGCAGGGTCTCCGTGCGGCGCGCGCATGACGTGTCTACGGGCTACGGTTTTCCGATTTTTAAAAATTTGTAAAAGTGCAAACTATTACAAATTCGTAGAGGCTACGGAGATCGTTGGAACATCGTAGGACCATCCTGCGGACACCGGACGAAAATGCCAAAATTGGCATCGTGCGATCATCGCAAGCTAATCATAGGCCAAATGTAACCCGTGCATTAGTCATAGTAGTCATTGTTATATACCTAATGTATCTCTACAATAGAAACTTGTCGTGTTGTAACGGACAGCACTTTCTGCTGTTTTATGCGTCGTAGGGCATTAATACCATTAATGCCCTGAGATGACGTCATATCAGGGCAATAATGGTGTTAATGCCCTGAGATGACACCGTAGCAGGGCAATAATGGTGTTAATGCCCTGAGATGACGTCATAGCAGGGCAATAATGGCGTTATTGCCCTAGATGTTATTGCCCTGAGACTATGACATACGTCCTGTTTACATGTTATGGACACTGGCATGTGTTCATTTCATCTAAATTTAACATGGCAGGTGAGTGTACATTTCAGACGTATATTTCATCTTAATTTAACGTGTCATTTTGCGTCTAATCACTTACCAATCAACGGCTGTGTGCTTGTCATCATGCGCGATTTCAAGAGATAGCATTCACAATAAATAAATAAATAAATAAATAAAATGTATTGGAGGAAAGGTATATAACAATGACGATATAACATTCTTTTCCAAGTGCATTAACGTTTGCCAAGCCCTCGGGCAATAATGTGTTGCAGCCCTCACCGCTACGCGGTTCGGGCTGCAACACATTATTGCCCTTGGGCTTGGCAAACGTTAATGCACGGAAAAGAATGTTTTATCCTCTTATTGATGTGAGGATGAGTTGGGCATTACGTCCAATCGATAATTTGGGTCGAACGGAGGCAAGACCTAGGTTACAAGTCCCATTCGGAACACTGGAGAAGCACGAGCCTTGAATCAACGATGATTGAACCAGTCATTACAAAATAAGGTTTTTGACTCCACCTTAGCTGTTGACTGGGACGTAAAGCATCAATTCAAACAAACAAACTTTTCAAAGGAGGCTTCTATGAACTATATGCTATCACCCACATGCAATGAAAATGCACTAGAACACAATTTGAGTAATAAAATGGGATAACGTTAGAAACCAGAGGACCATTGGTCCTGAGAACGCTCACCTGAAGCCTATCTTGGAGTATTAAGTCATCATGAAATGACCTTGACCTTGAATACTCAAACATCTTTATTGACTTCATAAGTTGTCTGCATTTGCAAAGTTTCAGGTCTCAGGCTGCAATAGTTTCCAAACCCAGTGATTTCTGAGAAAACATAATTTTAATTTTGATATTTAAATGACCTTGGGTCAAGGTCAAGAAATGACCTTTGCCTTCATTAATTACTTACCTTCATTGACTCCATTAGTTGTCTGCATCTAGCAACTTTCAGGACTCAGGCCGCAACAGTTTCCAAAATATCCATTGTTTTCGCCTTTTCCCATGTAAAAACCTGTGTTTCCAAAATTGACATTGCCGTAAAATAGGTCGAAGTCATCCCAGGGTCATCATTTCAACAAATTATGATGGGCTGGAGTTCCAAATACTACATACCAAGTTTCTAGTAAATCGGCCAGCCGGTTCTGGAGAAGAAGATTTTTGAGTGTTTTTTACCATAGTTAGGCATGGCGGCCATCTTGGTAATGTGACCCGAATTTCGCGATCAAACTTTCGTTCCCCCTACCCATGGACGCTCCACATAAAATTTCACTTTGATTGGCCAAGCAGTTTCAGAGAAGAAGATCTTTGAAAAGTGTGTATGGACGACAGACAGGCCAAGGTCAAGAGATGACCTTGACCTAAATTAATCACATACCTTTATCTACTCCATTAGTTGTTTGCATCTACCACTTTTCAGGCCTCAGGCTGCAATAGTTTAAAAAAAAACATAGTTTTCACTTTTTCCCATGTAAAAGCCTATGTTTCCAAAATTGACATTACCGTAAAATAGGTCAAGGTCATCATATGGTCATCATTTGATCAAACTATGATGTGCTGGAGGGCCAAATGTTACATACCAAGTTTCATGAAAATCGGCCAGCCGGTTCTGGAGAAGAAGATATTTGAGTGGTTTTTACCATATATGGGCGTGGCGGCCATCTTGGTCATGTGACCTGGATTTTGCGATCAAACTTTCGTCCTCTCTACCCATGGATGCTCCACATAAAATTTCACTTTTATTGGCCGAGCAGTTTCAGAGAAGAAGATCTATTAAAAGTGTGTATGGACGACAGACTGGCCAAGGTCAAGAGATGACCTTGACCTAAATAAATCACATACCTTCATCTACTCCATAAGTTGTTTGCATCTACCACTTTTCAGGCATCAGTCTGCAATAGTTTTCAAAAAAATCCATAGTTTTCACTTTTGCCCATGTAAAAGCCTATGTTTCCAAATTTGACCTTGCCGTAAAATAGGTCAAGGTCATCCAAAGGTCATCATTTTATCAACTATGATGGGCTGAAGTCCCCAATGCTACATGCCAAGTTTCGTGGATATCGGCCGACCGGTTCTGGAGAAGAAGATTTTTGATGTGTTTTTACCATATATGGGCGTGGCGGCCATCTTGGTCATGTGACCAAGATATTGCGAACAAAATTACAATGCCACTACCCAAGGAGGCTCCACATAAAATTTCAACTTGATTGGCAAAACGGTTTCAGAGAAGAAGATCTTTGAAATTGTGGACGACGGACGACGGACGGACGAAGGACGGAACGCCGGATAATGGCCATCCTATAAGCTCACCTTGTGAGCCTTCGGCTCAGGTGAGCTAAAAAGTACATACGCTAGCAAGCACTTCGTAACTATTTCCTATGCAACGGTGTGTTACAAAAAAAGTGTTTGCCAGCGCTACGTAACGTTCCCAGGAGCTGACTCTCTGAAAGCAAAGAACAAGGTAGATCAAAATGGCGTTATCAGTATCTCAAGGGTTCGCGTTATGCAACTCACACCAGAATTAGGAGGAACCATTTTATGTTTTGGGATGGGATGAGATCCTCGTTAAGCTTTTGAGCGAATATGTCTCTCAGCCACTATAAACAAGCTCAATTATTTCAAATTTGAGAGTGGTTGCGACTGCATAAACAATATAAGTACCTGGTACAGTGTCTGTTAGATTGCACGTTCACCGTACTAAAGCGTCTTAACATTCACGGCCACCTGAAAAATGTGCTTATACCAAGATTTTTTATTTTGGACTCGCTTTCATGAAGCGATTTCGATTCCCAAGAATGTACGTACTGGTTATATTTATTTGTGGGTTGAATCGGACAATGTCCGGTACATAAATATTCAAAATGTAGGGCAAACTTGTGAATCTGGCCGAAACTGTTATATCAAAACAGCCACGTATCGAAACTTTGAACATCAAAAACTAGTTTCCTATTGCATCTTCGCCACTCTAGTTTTGATTTCTACTAGCGTTTGTAAATTCTCTTGAGACTGCACATCAAGATTTTATTCAAAATCAAAAGATAAAACAGTAATCATGCAACTTACCTGTTCACCTGTCTACTCCATTTCTTTGTTTACATTCAATTTTTCACAACCACTACCGGAACCTGCTTATACCTGGACGACACCAGATTAGAGAGGCTTAGAGAATCGACCCCGTGTTATTGCACGTACATGCCATAATTAATACTGAAAGGAAATGAAACACACGCTCAAGTCAAGTTAAAAGCAGAAAAGCTTTTATTGTTTTAATCGGGTTGAATTTCAAAAATATGATTACAATATCATCGAAATTTACTCGCTTTATTCATTCATAATTCTAAAAATGATCTGAATTTAGTGTTTTGCGCCATTCTGTCATAATATTGACTAATTTCTTCCTTATACCTGTTCAAGCACATTCAATATCCAATGAAATACAGCAACGCTACATTTATGATTTGATTGCTCGTACTCAAAACTTTATTGCTGTGGCAAAGCAAGAGGCCAAAATGTCAAACGGTTGCCCACCTGGGAACCGAAAACTAAGCAAAGATGCACTTTAGACTCATGACTGAGCATATAACAGATTAGAACCCATATGAGATAAATGATTTTCTGGGCAGTACAGGCCAGTGAATGGTTTATCAATATCAATTATATTACATATTGATTACTACCCAGCCAGGTAGTGTATAATTTTCGCATAATCCCTTTAGATAAGAAAAGTTTTTGATGTAAGATATTCTACATGGACTGTTTGTTAGGGGTGACCATGACAGGCCAAGTTATATATATATAACTTGGGGATGCGAAAACCATGTTTTATGCAAACCATGTTTTCGTCTCTCTGCATAAAACATGGTTTTCGCATCCCCCTTTTCTTGCTTGTAGCGGTGTGTTCGCCTCCTCTTCTGACCACATAAATGTGATTTTCATCTAAATTCTTCAAACTTCAATAAATCAAATGTTCGCCAATTGAGCACAAAGGCAATTTTTATCTAAATTTCTATATTTCAAAAATCGAGGATGGCCATTTTCGCCGTCTCTCCTTCCAAGCACCGTCCGTGAGCAGTTCTGGGATGATTTGCATTCATGGAAAGTACTCTGTTTGACTCTATTTTGTGCTTATTACCTTGATTTTTATCTGGTTGCCTCCAGCCCTGGTTCCCCAATGTTTAACTTACATAGCTAATACACAATTACCGAGCAAATTAAACACACCGCTACAAACTGACCTTATGTAGTAAAGTGACGCGCAATTTTTGTCGCCATTTTTAGCAGATACTGGGCCCTTTCAAAGGGCGTCCATGAATTAATTTTAAGTCGTTTACCCACTGCCGAACATACAGTGGTGTCAACTTTGTCACATTTCATGTGATTTTTGTGTATTTGTGTATTTTTGCATTGTTTTTTATTTATTTTGTTTATTTACCTATTTTCATTTTTTTCCAGTTTTTACCTGTAAATACATATTGACTCTGAAGAAGGCGAAAGCCGAAAGCGCGCTTAGTTTGATTTATTCTTGCACTGTTAATGGTTTAATCCCCCTATATATATATATATATATATATATATATATATATATATATATATATATATATATATATATATATATATATATATATATATATATATATATATATATATATATATATATATATATATATATGTGTGTGTGTGTGTGTGTGTGTGTGTGTGTGGAGATTTTATCATTAACGGTGCAAAATTTTATTTGTGCCTGAGCTAGCTTTCGCCTTCATCAGAGGCATACTGATTAGTGCAAGTTTAGAGAAAAATAGAAGGTGAGACAGCGAAAATGGCCATCCTCGATTTTTAAGATATAAGCAAATACAGGTAAAATATCACATTGTACTCAACGGGAGAACACATGAGCAACAGAAATTTGATGCAATTTGATTAAAATCCCGAAAATAAAACTCAAAAAAGAAGGGGGGGGGGTGGAAATAAAAAAAGAAAAAGAAAATAGAAGTAAACAAACACGACCGTTCACTTCGAAGGTTGCAAAACTACTGTGAAGGTGGGCTATGCAAAGCCTGCCTTTAAACACACCGCTACAAACGCTGGTCATTTTTATGGTTATGTAAACAGCTGCGGGCGAGGTTTTCCTAAATAATTGGCTAATTTGAAGACTACTTGATACAATATGGAGAATGACCGGGTTTGACTGGATCAAAAGATACAAGATGTATATAAATTAATAGTATAGTATGAGATTTGGGTAATATACATCAAACAGACAAACCTGTCGGTAGCACCGGATCCATAAATGGATGCTTGAATGATATGCTTTAAGTGATATGCTTAAAAATGATATGCTTGAATGATATGCTTAAAAATCGAGGACGGCCATTTTCGCTGTCTCACCTTCTATTTTTCTCTAAACTTGCACTAATCAGTATGCCTCTGATGAAGCCGAAAGGCGAAAGCTAGCTCAGGCACAAATAAAATTTTGCACCGTTAATGATAAAATCTCCACATATACTTAAAGCATATCATTCAAGCATCCATTTATGGATCCGGTGCTACCGACAGGTTTGCCTGTTTGATGTATATTACCCAAATCTCATACTATATATATATATACTGTATATATGAGAAAAACATGTTTTAATTGTGTGGAAAAGGACATTTACTGAAAATGTATATAACTTAGAAACAAGATTTATGTTCAAATGTACTTTTCGTGCCGCATTTGATAGGACTTCTTTTTACTGTTACTCCTATCAGGAATTATTAATACACAGCGATGCTGCAAGAAAGAAGAAAGAAATTTAAATTAATGTGGATTTCTTTGCATACAAAGAGTTGGCATATAATCACACTCCTTAAAAAATTACCAGAAAAACGACATTGTGTTACTACATTGTTTCAGTGACATCTTAGAAACTACGTTGTCCATTCTAAAAAAGCCAAGATGACGTTTAAGACTAAGGGTCCTGAGTTTATCGAGCTATGATGGCAATTACGTAATGTATCTGTAAATTCCATTATTATTTAGCATTACAATTCATAACCATTGACAGTAATGCAGGCCAGGGATTATGTCTTTTCAGCTGTGTGCCTCGCACTTTAGCCCGGCTATCCCCAACCCTCCCCCCCAAGTCTGTGTGTGTAGGGAGTGGGGGGGGGGGGGGCAGTGGTTACAAATGACTGGTCCATATATACTTCTTAAAAGTTTACCCCCAAAACAATGTAAGTGCAGCACTTGTAACATACTTAAGAAGCAGGAGCACTCTCGAAACTTTTATGTGGAATTGGCAGATTTATAGCTCGAAACATTCAAAAACCATTTATCGAATGTCATTTTTAACGGTTAATTTGCATTATTCTAGTACTAAGACTGGAGTGATTTGTTTAGTAGTTGACGCATAAATTATGTAGGCGGTCCCCGTGGTCAAGTGGTTGAGATCGTTTATATCATTGCCGCGCTTAATAATTCGACTCATCGAATAATTATCTCACCGCTTTTTTCAGTGTGGATTCGAGTCCCACACCACGGGAACCCAACTGTTAATCGTGATTATTGATGCGACGTGGAATGTTAATGCATGCTAATATGAAGTTTTGTATGCGTCGGCGATATTGTTACGAATGCGACGTTCCACATCCTTTGCCCTTGAACGGTAAGTATCACATGTTTTGCTCTCGCAAAAATAAACAAAGCCGAGTTTTCAAAATCGGCGTCCAGTATCTTACTGTTTCTCACGCTCAGTAAATAAATGTGCATTTACAAAGCCGTTTGGATACAAATTTTAATAAAGACACCAACAGGACTGTGTTATACTTTTTAGTTTACGACCAAGACAAAGAAAAACAAAAGGAATTTAAGAATGTAATGAGTTTCCGTGGCAAAATTGTATCTACATGTCAACTTTATAAGCCATTAGCTGAAAAACACAAGTGCCGTAAGTATTCCAATTGACTTCAAGTGGGAACATAGACGAATTTTGCAGATCATAGTGGACGCCGATTTTGCAAACTCGGCTTTTGTTTATTTTCACGAGAGCAAAACATGTGATACTTACGGTCCAAGGGCAAAGGATGTGGAACGTCGCCTGAGAACGTCGCATTCGTAACGATCTCGCCGACGCATACGGAACTTCATAATAGCATGCATTAACATTCCACGTCGCATCAATAATCACGATTAACAGTTGGGTCCCCGTGCACACGAGATATAACAGGTATTTTCCTCTGGTTGCTCCCGTGTTCATTTCACCTACTGATTTCCCCGTTGAGCTGAAGTAATTTTGAAAAGGACGTAAAACATGGCTGAAACACTGCAACATGTCTTGCAAACAGTTTTGATCCTAAGACTCCCAAAGTATAGCAATCGCTCACTTGATATGAGAAATTTATGTCTGTGACGATTTGTAAGCACGGAAGGTCAAATCGTCCACCTGAGAGTCCGTAAGTACAGTCATTGGGCTAAAGTGAAGTAGTTAGGGGTTTTATCTTATATGGGCATTGTGGCCATCTTGGACTATATGACCGGGATTTTATATACATGTACATATTGGTTCTACCTTCCTACATATGTTTCATATAAAATTTGGCTTTAATTGGCCAAGCTGTTGCAGGGGAGACGATGTTTGAATATTATGATAAATTACAATGTACATGTATATTGCCCCTGGCAATTACTAATATTTAGTCCTACTGCCCATTTCCTGCAAGATTTTCACTTTATACGACACTTGATACAGTTTAACAGTTTTTCACATTACAATGCATAGGCGACCTATGTTGACATTGTTGTAAAATAGGTCAAGGTCATCACAGGGTCCTTGTATATACAGTGCAGTACTTACATGTAAGTCGTCAATGCTACAAAACCAAGTTTGGTTGAAGAAGGGTTTTGAAGGGGTTTTACAGTATATGAGCATGGCGGCCATCTTGGTTTCCCTTTCTATAGATGCCGCCGTGTGGCGGCCCTAAAACGTCTCCCCGTACATCATCCATAGTGCAGGTTATATTTTCTTTTTGGTCCTTTGAGATCAGCGAGGATATTGTGAGAAATCAGAAATTTATAATCGGTTAAGAATCATTTTCTAACCAATATTTAACTTATTTGGTCCCATTTAGATAATTCTAGTCTTTGTATCGACTACCCTGTTGAAAGTTGAAAAATTATAGTAATTATCTTTGGCTCCATGTTGCCAAATCTTAAGGGTCACTGAGGAGACTTTAATAGTCGAAACCGCGGTATGACCCATTCCCTTTCATATTAATGTGTTCACTGCTCTTAAAAGATCTCAGTTTTAATTTTAGTTGCTATTACTGCAGCTGGTGTTGTGCCGTGTGGCGGCCCTAAAAAGTCTCCCCGTACATCATCCATAGTGCAGGTTATATTTTCTTTTTGGTCCTTTGAGATCAGCGAGGATATTGTGAGAAATCAGAAATTTATAATCGGTTAAGAATCATTTTCTAATCAATATTTAACTTATTTGGTCCCATTTAGATAATTCTAGTCTTTGTATCGACTACCCTGTTGAAAGTTGAAAAATTATAGTAATTATCTTTGGCTCCATGTTGCCAAATCTTAAGGGTCACTGAGGAGACTTTAATAGTCGAAACCGCAGTATGGCCCATTCCCTTCATATTAATGTGTTCACTGCTCTTAAAAGATCTCAGTTTTAATTTTAGTTGCTATTACTGCAGCTGGTGTTGTGCCGTGTGGCGGCCCTAAAAAGTCTCCCCGTACATCATCCATAGTGCAGGTTATATTTTCTTTTTTTTTTTTTTTTTTTTTTTTTTTTTTTGTTTTTTGTTTTTGTTTTTTTTTTTTCAGATCAGCGAGGATATTCTGAGAAATCAGAAACTTATAATCGGTTAAGAATCATTTTCTAACCAATATTTAACTTATTTGGTCCCATTTAGATAATTCTAGTCTTTGTATCGACTACCCTGTTGAAAGTTGAAAAATTATAGTAATTCTCTATGGCTCCATGTTGCCAAATCTTAAGGGTCACTGACGAGACTTTAATAGTCGAAACCGCGGTATGGACCATTCCCTTTCTCATTAATGTGTTCACTGCTCTAAAAGGATCTCAGTTTTAATTTTATTTGCTATTACTGCAGCTGGTGTTGTGCCGTGTGGCGGCCCTAAAAAGTCTCCCCGTACATCATCCATAGTGCAGGTTATATTTTCTTTTTGGTCCTTTGAGATCAGCGAGGATATTCTGAGAAATCAGAAATTTATAATCGGTAGTTTCTAACCAATATTTAACTTATTTGGTCCCATTTAGATAATTCTCGTCTTTTTGGCGCCCAGGGATCTCCATCGTCGGGCAGCTTACTGAATCTGTGAGTCCTGGTTTTTGATTCATCAGGATGTTTATCATGATTTATTTGTTTGTTCTTGATGATTCATTTACTAGTTAGAGATTCACCACGAGGACCGAATAACTAACTAAATGTTATGAACCACTGCAGAAGCTGAGGGTGAGGTTACGGCCGTGTAAAATCGATTTAAACCCGCCAGTAACTTTGTGTTACTGATCGTTCCAAGTCGATACTTCTGTGGTGGTTCTTTTTGTTTTATGTCTTGGTGTTTAAAATATTTTTGTGCTGTTGGCGCCTTATGTATGTTTGCATATTTTTAGTTAAGTTAAGGTAACTGAGTGGCCACCTATTGGGAAAATAGCTGCTCATTCGGCTTACGAAATGTTTTCATGGTATAAGTACCTGATTGTTAGTTTGGTTTTTTCCCACCTTGGTTTTTGGAGTGGGAGTCATTTTCTGATTGCGCCTTTTCCTGATCTTTGCCTACTTGTACTTTTTTGTATCGACTACCCTGTTGAAAGTTGAAAAATTATAGTAATTCTCTTTGGCTCCATGTTGCCAAATCTTAAAGGTCACTGACGAGACTTTAATAGTCGAAACCGCGGTCTGGCCCATTCCCTTTCTCATTAATGTGTTCACTGCTCTTAAAGGATCTCAGTTTTAATTCATATAAAACTTGGCTTTGATTGGTCAAACGGTTTCAGAAAAGCAAAGATTTAATATTATGGTAATATGCATATATATTATATATGGAAGGCAGATGAACCGCTGGTGTCAATTTATTTCAGAATCATTGGTATTCTGTCCTACTGCCCATTTCTGCAAGATTTTTCTTTAAATGACATTTTAACAATGCCCCCCCCCCCATTCAAATGCATAGGTTACCTAAGTTGATCTTGCATTAAAATAGGTCAAGGTCATCACAGGGTCATGATATATACATACATGTACATACATTGTAGTACTTAAGCGACAAGTTTCGTTGAAATCGGTCCACCGATTCTAGAGAAGAAGATATTTGAAGGGTTTTTACCATATATGGGCATAACTGCCATCTTGATCATGTGACCTGGAATTTTTACATATACATTGGTCCCCCTCTTCCTATAAATATTTCATATAAAATTTGGCCTTGATTGGCCAAACGGTTTCAGAGGAGAAGAGGTTTGAATATTATGGTAATATACATGTTTATTGCCCCGGTGTGGGGGCAGATTAGCCCCTGGGGTGCATGTTTTCAGAATCATTAATATTCCGTCCTACTGCCCATTTCCTGCAAGATTTTCCATTAGAATGACATTTTAATAGTTTTCCCATTCAAGTTCATAGGCGACCTATGTTGACCTTGCTGTAAAATAGGCCAAGGGCACCACAGTGTTATGATTTATTGGTGACTCAAGTACATTGTAGTACTTAAGTCACCAATGCTTCAGGCCAAGTTTCGTTGAAATCGGTCTACCAGTTCCGGAGAAGAAGATTTTTGAAGGTTTTTACCCTATATGGACATGGCGGCCATCTTGGTCATGTGACCTGAATTATTTATATACACATTGATTCCCCATTCCTACAGATGCTTCATATAAATTTGGCTTTGATTGGCCAAGCGGTTTCAGAGAAGATCTTTAAATATGTGAACGCACGGACCGACGGACGCACGCACGGACGCCGGCTCGAGTACCATCCTATAAGCTCCCCATTATTTTGTCTATACCTGTTGTAGTTTATACCATAGAGTTATCTCGGCTAACTGTGGTCTTCAAACAAACAAACAAACAGGTGAGCCAAAAACAAGAAGTGTTCCGTGTAACTATGTGTAAAGTACAACAGAATGCAAAGACCAGGAACCGCACAAACAGAGCCAAACTTTCCATTCAAAAACCAAGGAATAGCTAAAAAATGAATTAGTACCAATACACAGAGGGCGATCGCCATCCGAGTGAGCAGCTCTTTCCCTAAAAAGGTGTCCACTCATCACCCACACTTATATGACCTACAGAAGGACATTAAAACTATGGTTCACTTTATTCGGACTGTAATGACAGCTTTTTTAACTTCCTCTGACCAAAGACGATGTATCTATTGGTCATCCAGAATGTATGCGACGCCTTATCCTATCTTCTGGATAACATTTACATTAGATTTGGAACCAAGGTATACAGGCAAATTGTTTGAATTCCGATGGATACAAATTGCGCCCCTCTTGTAGCTGATTTGTTTTTATTCTGTTACGAAAAAGACTAGGATTACCCAAATGGGGCCAAATATATTAGATGTTTGTTAGAAAATATATCTAAACCGATGATATTTTTCTGATTTCTCGGAATATCCCCGCTGGTCTCAAAGGACCAAAAGGAAAATATAATCTGCACTATGGATTATGTACGAAGAGACCTTTTAGGCACCACACGGCACAACACCAGCTGAAGTAATAGCAAATGATAATTAAAACTGAGTTCCTTTAAGAGCAGGGAAGATATTGAGAAAGGGGCCATACCACGGTTTGTTAGACCAGAGAACCAATGGTCCTGTAACACGCTCACCTGAGGTATATATGAGATATATATACCAATAAATTGGTTTGACTGTAATGGTCATATGCATGTATATAACCCCAGGGTAGGGTCAGAATAACCCCTGGTGTCAATTTCTGTTTTCAAATTCATATATTATGTCAATTTACCCATTTCCTGAAGTTTTTTCCTTCCATGACATTTTAGCAGCTTTCTGCATATGTGAGCTAAATTGACCTCGCCTTAAAATTTGTCAAGGTCTTCACATTGGTCGTGATTTATAAATACATGGTAGTACTCTAGTCCTCATTGCTACATGTCAAGTTTCATTGCAATAGATTCAGCAGTTCCGAAGAAGTTGTTACCGTGTATGGGCATGGTCACCATCTTGGTCATTTGACCGTGATTATTTATAAACACATTGGTTCCCCCTTCCTATAAAGCTTGACTTCGATTGGCCAAGCAGTGTTAGAGATGAAGACCTTTGAATATTATGGTTATATACATGTATATTGCCCCGGTGTGGGGGCAGACCAATCCCTAGTGTCCAAATGTTTTCAGAATTTTAAATCTTCAGTCCATTTGCCCATTTTTCTGCAAGTTTTGTCCTTCAAATGACAATTTAACATTTTTCCATTCAAATGCATGGACGACCTATGTTGACCATGCCGTAAAATAGGTCAAGGTCATCACAGGGTCATGATTTTCAAACACATTGGAGAACTTTAGCCATCGATGCTTCATGCCAAGTTTCGTTGAAATCCGTCGACCGGACATGGAGTAGAGGATTTTGAAGGGTGTTTAGCATATGTGGGAATGGCTGCCATCTTGGTCATGTGACCAGGATTATTTATAAACTTATTGGTCCCCCCTTTCTATAGATGCTTCATATAAATTTGGCTTGGATTGGCCATGCGGTTTTAGAGAAGAAGGTCTTTAAAAATGTGGACGACGACGGACTCAGATCTACGACGGACGCCGGGTGCCTGCCTATCCGTTAAGCTCACTTGTGAGTCTTCGGCTCGGGTGAGCTAAAATCTATCTAAACCGATAATAATTTTCTGATTTTTCAGAATATCCTCGCTGATAGAAAACTATAATCTGCATTGTGGATGATGTACGAGGAGACTTTTTAGGACCGCCACATGGCACAACACCAGCTTTTACGTGAGGACCTTTCGGAACCAGAATTTTATGGTGACCTGGTTTACAAATTAAAGAAACTTATACGAAGGAAGAGTTTTTCTTTTTAGTTTTCAAAATCATCATACGTTAAAAAAAAACGCATGGTAAATAATAAAAATGTGATGCGACAGTTTGTATGGTTACTTTTTACCCAAATCACGGTTGATAATCATGCGCCCTTCTATAATTGCACGCCGATGGGTCGGGCGTCAGACTCTATGATGGCCCTGACTTACAGCTATTCATCTAATTGGTTGAGTCTGTTGCTTGGCCCACCGGGGTTCAATTGGTGTTTTTCGTTTGCTCCAGATTTTCAGTGATGTTGTTTGGCACTCAGGGATCTCCAGTCGCTGGGCAGCTTATTGTATCTCTGAGTCGTCGTGGACTAGTTAGAGATTCACTACGATTACCGAACAACTAACTAAATGTTGTGAACAAGTGTAGAAGCAAGCTTAGGGCGAGGATATGACCATGTTAAACCGGTTTAAGCCCGCATGTAATTTTATATTACTGGTCATTCCCAGGCGATACTTCTATTGTGGCTCTAATTGTTTTATGTTTTGGTGTAGAATTTTTGTGGTTTGCACCTTACATGTATGTATGAAAAAAACAACATTTTCAAATAATTTTGTTAAGTTCGGGCAACTGAATGGCAGCCTGTTGGGAAATAGCTGCTCACTCTACGATATGTTCTCAGTATAAGTACCTGATTTCCATTTTTTTTCAGTTTTTGGAGTGGGAATTTCTTTCTGATTGCTCTATTTCCTGATCATTGTCTACTTTTACTGTTTTATCGTCCTCCGCTGCTAAAGTGGTTTATGACATTAATCTAGTTATTCGGTTCGGCATTGTGAATGATTAACTAGTCATTGAATCATCATGAAGCCAATGGTGTTTCTGGTCAACATGTGAACCCACATGCAAGTACAAACATTAACTAATGGAAATGAACGAGAGGATGTGGATATGACATTTCACAGGTATACTCAATAACGTTTAAAGAAGCCGCTTGTGCTCCGATATCAGTGGTAAAACCTGGCCGACATTCGAACTCATCTAATGTGACATGCCTGTTTTCCACGCGTTTAAGAAAATTTGAGAAGTAGAGCCCTCGTTCATCATATAGCTTTATGTATATTGTTCACGTGGCCGAAATTCAAACTCACTCAAACTCACTCCAGCTTTCGTACATGTCCTGGTAAGTATCGAAATGGTTTCATATAATCCTCTTTGCTTGGGCAGGCTCAGACCTTCTTAATCATATGGTAAGCCAGTAGTTAATTAGTTTTGCCTGGAGACACAAGCAGCCCGTCGATTCCTACCAGCCCCATTGGCGGAAGCCCCGTTATAAACATCGTTTTATAATTGGTAAAGAAATCATAATAATGCCAAAACGCTAAGTGTTGTTATAATGGTATAAATGCCATCATTTACAGCCCATTAAATAATGAATGGTACTAAAATATACTTTGGTTTCTTACTATCCAACTTACCAAAGCACAATCAGGATATTCTGGCATGCCTTTTAAAGTAAAATTATGGCATTTTTGTGACTTTGTAAGAGATCTTGTGTATGGGGCGGACGTTGATTGGGACCACTTATCGTCTTGAAGTTTGACAATCCAGAATTTTCTCACAGCAATCAGAAGTCTGTACCTGCCAGGGAAAGCACCTATTTTTGACGTCTGAATATCCATTGGCTAGGTGACGAATATTTCTAGTAGATAAAGCAGGCTGACAGGCGGTGCTTCCATTGCAACCAACATGGGTATTAAGCGATATACATGTATCCGTTGGTGGTGACTTTCATGACGATGTTAGATGTACATAAGCGATGAAAAGGTATGATATTTCATTTGAAAAATAAATAAAAAATAAATAAACAAATATGTTCACAAACACAAAAAAAAAAAAAAAAAAATCTTCATGTACGAGGGTTGGGATTTAAGTTCGTAGACTTTTGCCATTGATTTTATATTACGACATTTACCCAATATTTGATACATTATGATAAAGAAGCAAAGTATTCTCTTGTTTCTTTTTTAAAACATTTTTCAAGAAATCTTTCGCGGTGCATATTAAAATGGTATCCATAGCAACCTAGGTTTCGCCATCCGGGGCACGTCGTATTCTGAATAATTCTGAAACTATAAGACTTTGAAGAACATACCAATAATAATCATATTGTAGACCAAAATTTGAGGCATCGTAGTATCAGGGTGTTTTCTCTATTTAAATTTTAAGATTTTAAAGCATTATGGGAATGATTTAGTTTGTTAGGCCAGAATTTTTTTTATTTATTGATTTACGAACTGATCCTACTCTAATTTTCTGAAAAGTGGAAAAAACATAAAAGTGATGCTCTGGAATTTTATTTTTATTTTTTCCTCCTACCCTAATATTTTTTATATCAATTAAAAATAATAGCTTCCCCTACAAGGTTTGTTTTAAATTTTGACCAATATGGGTGCATTTTCTTTTTTCCTGAGTTAATATGGACAGTCAAAGACCTCTGAAAAGCAAACCCAAAAGAAAGAGGGTGTCACATGGTGACATATCAGTATGTATAAATTTTGATCTCTTATAATACTGCTTATATTAGTAACAATGATTTGGAATTGTCAATACCTAAAAGAATGAATATTAATATTTGATTTGAGGCAATAGTGATGAAAATAGTACCATCCCTCAGAATCACCAAAGAAACCATCAGTTTAAGGTTTAAGCTGAAGCCCTGTAGATATGTTTAATATTTTTAATTTCTATAATTACAATGTTTTCTATAGTTACAATTTCTATAGTTACAGGTACTGATGTCTTGACACTGCAGTTAATAAAAAGGAGATGAAAAAAAATAACATTAACACTTATCATCTCATTGGTTTAGACATGTCTTTCAGTTTGTATTCAATGTAAAAAAAAAATAAATAATAATAAATCTTGAAATTTCCAATTTTATGTTTTATTTTTCATCGTCTGGTCTTTTTGAGAGATTTTATTTTTATTTTTATTTCGTCCCCTCGACCCAAAATCTGTTAAAAAATCCCGTAAATCAATTAATAAAAATGTTGGCCTTATCGTCGTAACTGAAAAACGGCTTTAACAGGAAAAGTAATGATTGTCTACGCGCCAGCGCGTAGACTACTCTAAAGTTTGAGATTGACCTACTTTTAATTAAATTACAAGACAACTCGTACACCTCTCTACAACTGCAACTGCACGTTTGAGTCTAGTGGCTTGACCATCGTGTTAGTAGGATTCCGGGTCGTTTCGCCAAGGACCGTGTAAACACCAAAACACCCAGGCAAACCTCCATTTGGTTGGTAACATTTGTACCAATGGTGCAGTAGGTATCAAAAATGGGGCAAATTGTTAAATTCGTGGAACTGGTGCATGACTGCATTCTATCTAAGCAACAACGGAATGAAATGAACCAAAGGTATTGTGACGCTATATGGTCAGGCCTGAAAACTTTGACCGCGCCCACCTGCCGTGTAGCCAATTACATTCTATCCAAGCCACAACGGAATGAAATGAACCGACAGTACTGTGACGGTCGATTGTCAGGTATGAATGCTTTGACCGCGCAGCGTTTTATTTCTGTTCAGTCACATGAACCACAATGAAATAGGAGTACGGTCAGATTCTTTGACATTCAAGTTTATATATGCGAAGCGTAGACCAAGCTTTTTGTAAAAGCTTATACTTGTACTATCCTATGTTCGAGTAGGAAAATGCCCACAGAAACATTCAAAATGATAGTGATTTGATGTACATTTGTAGAACAGATACTGCAGTGGCATTTAAATGGCATGTGATATGTCAGATAGACGCACTTGAGTTTTAGTACAAGATGAGAAAAATACATGACTATAATCAATGCCAACATTCTCATTTTAAAACATGGAAATGCATAATACACATAAAATAGAGTGTAACAGCTATTTCTGATGCTCACAGTATTTCGGCAATAATAACAAATCCCTGAAGGAAATTTTGCAGATAACTAAAGGAAGGGCATGTTGTTTGGTTCAAAAACAGATGTTTAATGCCGATATTTAATGAAATTTGACGTAAATTAGACGTCAACCTGACGTTTCTACAGCGTGCCCTAGTGATGGAGGATCATTGTGTTTAATTCATTGTGCTGAAAACCATATTGAGTAGAACTATGCTTAATATCTCGTACGATATGTTAAAGAGTGTATTTTCAGTTGATCTGTATAACAGACATGTGAAATTTTATTAAGAAAGTCTACGAACTTAAGTCCCAACTCACGTATTATAATAGGATAAGACAATACTGTTACCAACTAAACTAACTCCAAGCCCAAAGAATTAATTTGGACGCAGACAAAACGTTTTCACGGGGACCCAACTCTAAATCGTGATTATTGGTTAGGCGGACGGACGGGCTAGATATATTAAAAGTCTGATTTTATTCGTATTTATGTTTTAAAATTATTATGTTTTAGAATTATGTTTATATGTTTTATGTTCTGTAAATATTATACATTTACATGCAATATATGTGCATGTCTGTCTCTACAAGCTATACACTTTATGCTTTAATCAGTTTTGTTGTTATTACAGACAATGGCAAACACCGGTGATGAGATAGCTATCGTAGCTGTGAGTTGCCGTTTCCCCGGTGCTGAGAACTTATCTCAATACTGGCCTCTTCTTCTGAACGGAGAAAATCATGTGAACGAGATACCAAAACACAGGTGGAATGTTGACGCTTTCTATGATGCGGATCCTAATAAACCGGACAAGACTTATGTACGGAGAGCTGGTTTTGTCAACAGGTATTGCAAAGTTTCCCCCCCCCCCCCGGCTAAATTCTAAATTTTGCCACCCACCCCACACCTGAGGTGATGGTCAGAAATTGATCGACTCAGTCTCAGAAGACAGATAAAGTATATACATATTTAAAGTATTCTAACTTTTAACATTTCTGGTTTGTAGCTTTAGTAATATTTAACCCCAAGAATATTAGACACAAAGCATATGATGCATTGATGTCCGTCTTATAGCTATATATAAAAACTAATAATTGAAATCGCTTAATGATCATTAATATCAACGTCATTTAGAAAAGTGTTTCATTATGTGGCCTGAATTAAAGCTTTATTCAGTTTCATTTGACGTTCAGAAAAATACCAAGGATTCCTTTAGACGATTTTAGGCGTTGTGTCTTCCATAAATCGAGAACCAGTTTAACTATATCCATGTTACATATTTGCAATAAGGTTTGACGAATTTGATCATCGCCTGTTCGGTATAAACAAGATAGAGGCGTCAACGATGGATCCCCAACAAAGCATGGTTCTAGAATGTGTCCACATGGCCCTAGAAGATGGTGGAATAACCAGAAAACAGCTAGATGGTACACACACAGGAGTATACATAGGTACAAACACGACAAGTTTTGATTTGAAAATACTTACATACATTCAGTAAGACCAGAAAACATAAACTGTTTAGAATATTATGGTGCTAACCCATTACTTCGGATTTATTGAAACATATTCCGACCAGTGTAAAGCAAACTGCAGAGGATGTGAAAAAGTAATGGTCACATGGAAACATCCTGCAAACGCAAAAAATAAAAAGGACCAACGACAAGAAGTGTAGACCATACGTAGATTTGTCACTCGAGTCGTAAACCAGCGTTGGGTTCGATCCCGGGTTCTCCAGTCTGTCGGATGAAACTTTAAACCGAGGCCACGTCTCCATTTGATCTGTCAACCAACCAAACTTTAAAACACAATTTTTATGCATAAAATAATTTAATTTCCTAATTACATGAAGTACCCTGAAATTACATCTGTTATCGCAGTATCTCCAAAATCATTTTATGGTTACGTCGCCTTTCCTTCGTTTCACAGGTGTAATGAATAACGACTATCAGAGCCAAGTGCCTGATACAAATACATACACAGTTACTGGAGCTCACTCAAGTATCATCAGCGCTCGAATGTCATACGTGTACAATTTATTCGGCCCTGCAATAACTCTGGATACAGCATGCTCATCTTCTCTTGTGGCAATCAACCTTGGCTCGCAGGCTCTCAAACTTGGTAAGAGACTGAAAAAGAGGTGTGTGTTTTATTGAATAAGGAATGCAGATGAATTAGACTTCCTTCTTCTTTAAGCTATTTCGGCTTCGATATTTTGATCAGCGGTTTAGCAATACTCGTAAGTCCTCCCGTTTACTTCTATATGCTGCTGCCTCGTGAGAACTTATTTGAGTTAGCGACTTAACATGATAAATATAATGTTGGGCATAACATCAGCTACATCTATCTATACAGTTAAATATGTATCTGCTTAAATCTGGTTTATTTAAGGTGAATGTGATGCTGCGATCTGTGGCGGTGTGAATGTACTGCTCGACCCAACGGTCTTTATCGCACTTTCAAAGGCAAGAATGTTGTCACCTACTGGTCAGTGTCAGACGTATTCGGTCGACGCGGACGGATATGCTCGCAGTGAGGGCTGTGGTATTGTCATACTGAAACGACTCAAAGACGTAAGTGCGCTATGTAAATCAACGTCTTGCAGAACATTTTTGTACAGATTCTGATATATATTGTTAAAAAGCCGGATGTATCTGCTTAAATCTGGTTTATTTAAGGTGAATGTGATGCTGCGATCTGTGGCGGTGTGAATGTACTACTCGACCCAACGGTCTTTATCGCACTTTCAAAGGATGATAAGGATGATAGGGATGCTGAAAAGTATAACCAGTGGTTAACAATTTTCTGGTACAAAGGACTATTCTGCTCAGGTTTATGGTAATCAGTAACGGCTATCTTGGTTACTTGTTGGTTTGATTCTGTTGTGTGTATCAATGTTACGAGCTATATCGACTTGAGACAAACCTTTTGCATCGAACTCCATATTGAAATGCTTTGATTTGATGAAACTTTACACAATTATCACGACTGGTTCACAGGTTAGCTTTATGTTTGAGATTGGCAATTCTCCTGTTGAAATTATTTAAATAATCTTAGTAGGATTTTATTATTATGATAATTTTCTTAATCCTTAGGCCATTCAAGATGGAAATAAGATATGGGCGACACTGAAGACAGCAACAAACCAAGATGGCCACTGTGCACAGCCAATAACTGCACCTTCAGGAAAACAACAACTTGACCTCCTCGAGAGAATATATCAGAGTAATGCGGCTGCAAAGGATAGTGTTCAAGTCATAGAATCTCATGGTAATGTATTCTGCAACAAGCCAGGCTTAGAGGCACTTTGGAGTAGTGTACGCATATTTTCAATTGTAAACATTTTCAGCTAAACAGCTGCTCAAAGTGTTCATAGTTTGTAAATTTGATAAAATGCTTTACTCGTACCGCTGAAAAGCAAATGATCTTAACCGCTTCGCCAATGAACAGTTAAGCTTATGTTATATCTCTCTTTTTAGATCATTTTGAATTTATCCGAAACGAGAGAAACGTGTTTTTAACAAATTTTATTTTAAATAGGTACGGGTACGCCGATTGGAGACCCTACCGAAGCCAATGCCCTAGGTGCCTTCTTTTCAAACAACAAGATGAAAAAGAGAAAAGTCTACATCGGGTCAGTAAAATCTAACCTAGGTCATCTTGAATCAGCGGCTGGGATTGCAGGATTGATCAAAATTTTGCTTATGATGAAAAACGGAATTATTGTTCCTTCTTTGATGTATAGTAAAGAAAAGGAAAATCCGAAAATAGACTTCGACGGCTACGGTTTTGTCGTCCCTACGAAGTGTGTACCTTGGCCGGAGCCTACAAATAAATGTCGCATTGCATGCGTGAACAGTTTTGGATTCGGCGGAACCAATGCACATGCCATTATTCACGACTATCCAACGAATCATAGAACATCAATTGACAAAGCCAACCCACCATTTGTAGTTACAATATCTGCGTTCAATCACGACTCATTAAAGGAAAACGTGAATGGTTTGCTACAGGACATACAAAACCACAACATAGATTTACCATCATTGGCATTTACATCCACATGTAAACGGGATCATATGCCAGAAAGAAAAGCATTTCTGTTTGAAACAAAGGATCAGCTTACAGATCTGTGTCGCGCATTTGAAATGCAGGCACCTGCAAAAAGAAAACGAAAGTCAGAAAAGAATATAGTTTTTGTATTTTGTGGAGTAGGCACCTTATGGAATGGAATAGGAAAAGCTTTTCTGGCTATACCAGCCTTCTCCGAAGCAATCAAATCCATAGATAAAATTCTTCAACCACTTGCAGGATGGTGTATAAGAAGCAAGTTCGAAAGCAATGCTGACCTTCTTAGTGATCCACTGATTTCACATATATCAATATTTGCTTGCCAGGTAGGGCTTGCAGCAGTCTGGGAGACTTTTGGCATTCATCCTACTAGTACCGTTGGTCAGTCGGTAGGTGAAGTTGCTGCGTGTTATGTTTCAGGAAAAGTTGATCTTGCCTCAGCAGTCAATATAATCTATTATAGATCTAAACTTTTGTCAGAAACTCAAGGCGGGGCTATGCTGTTTGTAAACAATGTTCCCGTGAAGCAAATAGAAGACTACTGCAAAGCAAACGCTGAAAAAGTAAATATCGCCGTGTATAACAGTCCGGTCTCTTGCACAGTTTCTGGGGACAAAGATGTTATGACGTTAATGAAATCAAAAATCCAGCAATCATCTTTCGATGGCGATGCTTCTTTTGTAGAGTTAAATGTGGCATGCGCGTATCACAGTCATTATGTTGAAAATGCGGCGAAAGAAATTGTTAGAAAATTGAAAGAATTAAAAGGAAGAAATTCCGACATTACTCTGTACTCAACAGTAACAGGAAAACCAGAACAGACCGAGATTTTAACAACAGGTAAATATTGGGGGAACAACGTGAGAATGCCGGTTTTGTTCAAAGAAGCCATACAGGCAGCAGCTTCAAGTGCCAAAACCAATTTGTTTCTAGAAATTGGACCTGGACCAGTCCTACGAGTACATGCTGGAGCTCTTTTTGACGATGACATTGACTATGATGTGTTACCTTCATCGACAAAGGAAAAGGCTTTAGAGACACTGCTACCAACGACGTGCAAATTATATGAACATGGATGTACAATCTGTTGGGACAAAATCGTCAAAGAGACGACAGAAATCAGTGTGCTTCCAAAGTATGTGTTTTCGAAACAAAAAACCTTGCAACAGAACCCAACTGTACTCTTACGAAATCAAGGAATAAATTTCGACGAGAAATCTCACATGTACCTCGAGCGACTGGCTGATGTTGATGGATGTCCGATGTTCAACTCAAACATTAACAATGAAACTACTCCGTTCGTCTTTGAACATTTCGTCAATGGAAATATTTTGGTGCCTGGCGCTTTTCATGCCGATGTTGGATTTGCAATTGGTACTGCAGCTTTCGGAATACCATACAGGGATATGGCCGTTGCTCTTGAATTTTTACGCCCTATCAGGCTTTTCAAAGACAATCCGCAAATTTTGACAATTACATCAAGCAGAGGAGATGCCTCTTTCAATTTCTATATAAAGCAGGACCAGAGTATCATGTGCAAAGGGAACGTGAGAATATCAAACGATGGTGATAAATATGAGAAAAGTCTCAACCTTGACGAATTGAAACAGCGATTCCATAATGGAACACATTTTACACACGATGAATTATATGCCAGCCTAAAAACATTAGGATTTGAATATGGAAACGCTTTCCATATTATACAAAACTGCGTGGCTGATGAAAACACTTGCCTCGCAATTTGCGAGCTACCCCCAGAAGTGATGTCAGATGTGAACAAAACAGTGTTCCATCCATGCATTTTCGACAGCTTACTTCAAACAACAATGTTGAAGTTTCAGGCTTCCTTGGACTCAGTGGCGGGGGAAAAATTGGTGTTTCTTCCAGTCGCAGTAGAGAGCATCAGAGTAAAGAATAAACCACAACAGCATATGTTTATTTTTACCAAAGCTACAAACAAAACAGTCATGGACACCGTCTTCAAACTTCATTTTAACATTATGTTGTTTGACATGAAAGGAAACGCTGTTGCAGAAATTATCAATTATACCACATACAGTAAAAGATCTACACAAAATGCACCTGATGACCTCCGATACAACCTTACTTGGTGTACGGACCTGCCTTTGGAAAGAGCTGAAGAAAAAAAGATTCTTTGCATTACCAATGATATTACAAAGACAGGTATAGCGGCAGATATGACGTCAAAAAACACAATCGTCTGCTCGCCCGAATCATCAACCGAGAGTTATGAATCATTCGTACGTCGAATGATGGATTTCGATATTAAACCGTGGATCACAAAGCAGAATATCGATGCAATTATAGTGGCATTTGACGAGTATGCCTTTGGAGATGATCTCAGAAGTGTGAACATTGAGAATGTTTACCATCAAACCAAGAACAACTGCTGGCTCATTGTAAGTCTGATACGACATCTGGTTGACGAAAACATAAGAAAGCCGATGTTTATTGTGACACAAAAAACGCAAACTAATCAACGGTTTTGTACAACATTCCCTACAAATGTTGTTGGCTCTGAAGTTTGGGGCTTTGTGCGCTCATTACAAACGGAATTTGTATATGGAGATGTCACCCTTGTGGATGTCCAGCCGTCTCTTAAAGAAACAAAGAAGAATTTGTTGGAATTTGTGGACGCCGCTGTCGAAAACCTAGAATTGTGTAGCACGGAGATAATAATAACTCGGGAGGGAATACATTCATCTGTATTTTCAAAATGTAGTCCAGTATCTCCGACTCCAGTTTTCAAAAGGATGCCTGCTCGCCCTGGGGAAGAGTTCTCTGTCAGGTCTTCGACTGCCCAGTTTGTTTCAGATCCGTTTGTAATATACGGAAGTAAGCCACAGGATAGACAGAATGAAGTCAAAGACAGCATTAATTTGCGTGTCAAGTCTGTTTATCTACATCCGACATCAATATATTCTACAACGAGTGCGACTTATACGATTTCAAGCGATCTTTGGGACCACTGTGAACCAGGAGGATATCAGCTAACTGCTATCGAACTAGTTGGATATCAGTTAGATTTGAAACACAAGCGTCGACTCTTCCAGTGTAGCTCCAGTCGCATTGGCTCGGAATTAAGTACACCAGAAAATGAATGGGAGTGTATAGCTGTTTATCCGGTTGACGTTTTGTCGGTGGTATGTGTACCAAAGGACTGCACCATCAGCATGAAGGAGCTGCCATTTTACCAACACGGTTTGCTATCTAAGTCTATACTTGCTTGGACTATAACGAACACTGTGTCTTCGTTCACCTCGGTTGTAGTAAAATCTAACGACAAAGATCCTTTGACAAGAAATCTCATGACAGAAATGTTCCGTGTTCGCAAAAATGTAAGGATTGTTGATGAGAACTGTGACGAGAAGTGTGATGTCATTATATCACTTAACAAACAGGAAAACGACTACGCTACTCTGAAACGTGCAAAAAAGTTGATATGCTTAAAAAATTCCATACCAGCAGAAGTATATCAAAGACTTTTGATCAACGATAGACTAGACATAAATGAGATCGAACCTTCGAGGATTCTGAAACGAGAAACAATTTCCAAGAGTCTAAGAAAAATAGTACCTTGGTTGAAAAAACATATGCATAGACTTGGAGAAAACTTCAAAACTGATTTTCAGAAGAACGTTGAAAGTCATAATACAGACTCCAAAGTCAATGACCAATTTAAAATAGAAATAGATCTTCTCCAAAGCATGGTTCAACAGAACAAAATCTTTGATCAGAAGAGCACCTATATCATAAGTGGTGGGCTAACTGGACTTGGTTGGGAGTTACTGCAGTTCCTTGCTGAAATGGGTGCCGGAACAATAGCTACACTTGGAAGAAGAAGAGTCAGTGCTGAGAAGGAGACAGAAATAGATGCAATTCAAAGAAATTATGATTGCAAAGTCATATGCTTGCAGGCTGATGTAACAGACTATCAGTCCCTGCAAAAAGCTATAACGACACTTGAACAAACGCCGAATATTGGCAAAATAAGAGGTGTTTTCCACGGGGCAGGTACCCTTGATTCTTCGCTGATAACTAATATAACCAGAGAACAGCTGGACGCTGTTATGAAACCCAAGATTCTCGGCACAATGAACATTCATATGGCAACTCTACATCATCAACTGGATTATTTTGTGTTGCAGTCTTCTATTAGTAGTTTCATAGGTTCTCCTGGACAGGGCAACTACGGTGCTGGAAACTCGTTTATGGATGCATTTGCAAACTGGCGTCGTCACAATGGCTTCCAGGCACAATCCATCAATTGGGGAGCACTATCAGTCGGAATGGCTGCGAACACCAACTTTGTCGAAAATTTCGAGAAACGTGGATTTTACCTCCTTTCTGTTCCTGAAATACGATGTTGTTTCCTTCAAGCGGTCATGCAGAACAGCACAAGTGTTGTTTATGCTGGCCTTGACTGGCGTCTTGCTGCAAAGGACTTTTCAAGCCAAAGAATGTCTCGAATGAGAAAGAAATTTAATAATGTTGTATCAGAACAAGTATCGGGTGGCTTTTCAACAACTGATGATATTAACACAAGCGCAATGGATATCGAGAAACTAAGAAAAGCTGACGAAAAGGTTCAACGTGAAACAATGGAAACATTTGTACAGGGGATATTAGGTCGTGTTTTACAAAATGACATTGAAACTCTCCCATTGTCCTCTACAGTTTCAGAAATTGGACTCGATTCTATGTCTTCCTTGACATTTGCAAATGTTGTGTTTGATCTCACTAGGTTTCGCATTGATGCACGGTTTCTGTATGAGCAGGACCGTTCCCTCGCAGAAATTGTAGACTACCTCATGAAAAATATATTACGGACTGTGGAAGTGGAAACTCCTGGTGCTTGAGCGAATCAATGACATGTATGTGGATCCTTGTGACATTGAGTGCAAATAAGGGCATTTTGGTATTAACCCATAGTGGATTTTCCCATCATAATCAATTTGGTGAGTCCACTTTCATTTTAGGGGTGTTAGGAGCGATTTTTAATTTTTATCTCATTTTTCGATGAAATTCCTCCAAGCAAACAGAATAGCGCCATATGTGACGCCACGTTCTGCGGCGTCACATCTGAAGCTATACTCTTTACCTATGACCCACAAAAAGGACGTCATGCTTACTCGTAAATGAGTTTTTTTTTTTTTTTTTTTTTTTTTTTTTTTATCTTAATTCACAATTTTCTGGATTTTTCAAAGTCGATATAAGAAGTATCAACACGGTATTGCAGCACAAAGTACATGTTAGCGGACCACGTGAAAATAAACTGGTCAAAATAAGTAAAGTCCTAGCTAAAATTATCCCATATACTTAACATGCTTAATGTAAAAAAGATTTAAATAAGTTTTGTCATAACTTTTATCAAACTGAAAATGTCTGTATATGATTTTCAACGATGGAGCAGCAAAAAAATTAATGCCTCTACTAACGGCTTCTTTATATAATCAGTGTCGGGAAACAAAGTCCGTGTTTGCTATCATTTGTGTATACGTCATTAGACAGAGAGCGCGTTCGTACTGCATATAATTTCGGAAATCACGCTTTGCTATTTTCATATTAAAGATAAATGTTTTTCACATATCCTATCATATGCGGCATATTGCAGTCACTTTTAACAATGAAACATTTGTCAACATTTAGAACACTTCGGAACTTTAAAGTTTCCGAGGTGTTCTCAGCGCCCAAATGAAGACGTATGAAACTTTTTACAGTTAAACAACCCAGAGAGTGTGCTGTATATGATAGGATATGTGAAATAGTTCACAGATAACTTACGCAAACGGCACCACAAAGTTCAGTCCGAACTGTTAAATTTACCTGTGACGTCACCGTTTTGTGTGCAAATGATAGCTTACACGGAGTTTGTTTCCCGACAGTGTATAAACACGGGGTCGATTCTCTAAGCCTCTCTAATCTGGTGTCGTCCAGGTATAAGCAGGTTCCGGTAGTGGTTGTGAAAAATTGAATGTAAACAAAGAAATGGAGTAGACAGGTGAACAGGTATGTTGCATGATTACTGTTTTATCTTTTGATTTTGAATAAAATCTTGATGTGCAGTCTCAAGAGAATTTACAAACGCTAGTAGAAATCAAAACTAGAGTGGCGAAGATGCAATAGGAAACTAGTTTTTGATGTTCAAAGTTTCGATACGTGGCTGTTTTGATATAACAGTTTCGGCCAGATTCACAAGTTTGCCCTACATTTTGAATATTTATGTACCGGACATTGTCCGATTCAACCCACAAATAAATATAACCAGTACGTACATTCTTGGGAATCGAAATCGCTTCATGAAAGCGAGTCCAAAATAAAAAAATCTTGGTATAAGCACATTTTTCAGGTGGCCGTGAATGTTAAGACGCTTTAGTACGGTGAACGTGCAATCTAACAGACACTGTACCAGGTACTTATATTGTTTATGCAGTCGCAACCACTCTCAAATTTGAAATAATTGAGCTTGTTTATAGTGGCTGAGAGACATATTCGCTCAAAAGCTTAACGAGGATCTCATCCCATCCCAAAACATAAAATGGTTCCTCCTAATTCTGGTGTGAGTTGCATAACGCGAACCCTTGAGATACTGATAACGCCATTTTGATCTACCTTGTTCTTTGCTTTCAGAGAGTCAGCTCCTGGGAACGTTACGTAGCGCTGGCAAACACTTTTTTTGTAACACACCGTTGCATAGGAAATAGTTACGAAGTGCTTGCTAGCGTATGTACTTTTTAGCTCACCTGAGCCGAAGGCTCACAAGGTGAGCTTATAGGATGGCCATTATCCGGCGTTCCGTCCTTCGTCCGTCCGTCGTCCGTCGTCCACAATTTCAAAGATCTTCTTCTCTAAAACCGTTTTGCCAATCAAGTTGAAATTATATGTGGAGCCTCCTTGGGTAGTGGCATTGTAATTTTGTTCGCAATATCTTGGTCACATGACCAAGATGGCCGCCACGCCCATATATGGTAAAAACACATCAAAAATCCTCTTCTCCAGAACCGGTCGGCCGATATCCACGAAACTTAGCATGTAGCATTGGGGACTTCAGCCCATCATAGTTGATAAAATGATGACCCTTGGATGACCTTGACCTATTTTACGGCAAGGTCAAATTTGGAAACATAGGCTTTTACATGGGCAAAAGTGAAAACTATGGATTTTTTGAAAACTATTGCAGACTGATGCCTGAAAAGTGGTAGATGCAAACAACTTATGGAGTAGATGAAGGTATGTGATTTATTTAGGTCAAGGTCATCTCTTGACCTTGGCCAGTCTGTCGTCCATACACACTTTTCATAGATCTTCTTCTCTGAAACTGCTTGGCCAATAAAAGTGAAATTTTATGTGGAGCATCCATTGGTAGAGGGGACGAAAGTTTGATCGCAAAATCCAGGTCACATGACCAAGATGGCCGCCACGCCCATATATGGTAAAAACCACTCAAATATCTTCTTCTCCAGAACCGGCTGGCCGATTTTCATGAAACTTGGTATGTAACATTTGGGACTCCAGCACATCATAGTTTGATCAAATGATGACCATATGATGACCTTGACCTATTTTACGGTAATGTCAATTTTGGAAACATAGGCTTTTACATGGGAAAAAGTGAAAACTATGTTGTTTTTTTTTTTAAAAACTATTGCAGCCTGAGGCCTGAAAAGTGGTAGATGCAAACAACTAATGGAGTAGATAAAGGTATGTGATTAATTTAGGTCAAGGTCATCTCTTGACCTTGGCCTGTCTGTCGTCCATACACACTTTTCAAAGATCTTCTTCTCTGAAACTGCTTGGCCAATCAAAGTGAAATTTTATGTGGAGCGTCCATGGGTAGGGGGAACGAAAGTTTGATCGCGAAATTCGGGTCACATTACCAAGATGGCCGCCATGCCCAACTATGGTAAAAAACACTCAAAAATCTTCTTCTCCAGAACCGGCTGGCCGATTTACTAGAAACTTGGTATGTAGTATTTGGGACTCCAGCCCATCATAATTTGTTGAAATGATGACCCTGGGATGACTTCGACCTATTTTACGGCAATGTCAATTTTGGAAACACAGGTTTTTACATGGGAAAAAACTGTTGCGGCCTGAGTCCTGAAAGTTGCTAGATGCAGACAACTAATGGAGTCAATGAAGGTAAGTAATTAATGAAGGCAAAGGTCATTTCTTGACCTTGACCCAAGGTCATTTAAATATCAAAATTAAAATTATGTTTTTCTCAGAAATCACTGGGTTTGGAAACTATTGCAGCCTGAGACCTGAAACTTTGCAAATGCAGACAACTTATGAAGTCAATAAAGATGTTTGAGTATTCAAGGTCAAGGTCATTTCATGATGACTTAATACTCCAAGATAGGCTTCAGGTGAGCGTTCTCAGGACCAATGGTCCTCTGGTTTCTAACGTTATCCCATTTTATTACTCAAATTGTGTTCTAGTGCATTTTCATTGCATGTGGGTGATAGCATATAGTTCATAGAAGCCTCCTTTGAAAAGTTTGTTTGTTTGAATTGATGCTTTACGTCCCAGTCAACAGCTAAGGTGGAGTCAAAAACCTTATTTTGTAATGACTGGTTCAATCATCGTTGATTCAAGGCTCGTGCTTCTCCAGTGTTCCGAATGGGACTTGTAACCTAGGTCTTGCCTCCGTTCGACCCAAATTATCGATTGGACGTAATGCCCAACTCATCCTCACATCAATGACTACTATGACTAATGCACAGGTTACATTTGGCCTATGATTAGCTTGCGATGATCGCACGATGCCAATTTTGGCATTTTCGTCCGGTGTCCGCAGGATGGTCCTACGATGTTCCAACGATCTCCGTAGCCTCTACGAATTTGTAATAGTTTGCACTTTTACAAATTTTTAAAAATCGGAAAACCGTAGCCCGTAGACACGTCGTGCGCGCGCCGCACGGAGACCCTGCGATTATCGTATGATCGCCGCCCGATTTATTATAATAATTTGCCAGTGGACAAAAAGAAAAAAAAATACTGCGATAGTAGGGAAAGGGCTCAGTCAGAAATCATAGGGACTCCTCGCGGATACGCACGGGCTCCATACGATTTCCAATTAAAGACGATTTCCATTCGATCTCCATATGGTTCTGACTCAAAACATCGACAACAGCCAGAGCAAGAAATTGTTAAATTGTTAACACATGCGTCGTAGTTCACGATCACGTACGATGTCTAAAATCGTATGGAAAATCGCAGACCGAAAAAATCGTACGATGATCTAGGCAAATGTAACCTAGGCATAAACACTTTACTTTCACTATTAATCGTACAAACTAGTTGTAATGCTTAAAACGCACTCGATCGACAGTAACAATTTAACGAAAGTCATAATGTGTGCAACATATTAATAATGGCCTTGTCTGTAAAAGAGTACATATCACGAATGAATCTCAATAATAACAAAAACTTGACAGTTTCATGTTTTTGAAAATATCTCACAACTCATGATTTTGTGCTTTGCATTCACACCACCCCTACATTTTATTCTTAAACGTTACATGTTTACACGCTGTTCTTCCTCCAAAGCTAAATGACATGTTATTTCTTGAATATATACATCATTGAAGACCAACAAGTGAACTCACCTATAGCAGGCTGCTCAAAATTACAAGCGTGTCGACAAATCAACCAAAATGTACCGCTAGTTTATCTTCTCGCGGATGAGGCACGTGCTTTGATGAGCTTTGAACATTTTCGCTGAACGCTTCTCAAACTTTTGCAAAGTTTTGTTAATGCTAATTTGATGTTTTAATATGTATCTAGAGACTGCACTTCAAAAAATGTACATTGCTGACCGAAGTTCTTATATTTTTTCATTTTATGCAGAAAACAATGAAACACCTGACTAAATTGACCTTAACCAGCACAACTCCCGAGCATATTGGCTTGAAGAATAGACCCCGTGATAAATATACTGAAACAAATTCTGTCATGTCTGTAGAATGTTCCACGTTGTTATAACCAAACCCTAGTCGTTCCCTATTGTCCCTGCAGTAAAAAGTTTGCAAAATTCCTGACATTCTCAGAAAATTTAGCACATATCCAAAGAGAGCCAGCATTTCTAATTGAAACTTCTTTTTCTAACTCGAGTTTAGTTATACCTTTCAATCGCTTTACATCTGTTACAAACAAGTTAACTTGAACAATCTAATATTATGCGTAAAGCATAAAACGTATGCGGAACTTATTTTGACCAGTTTAGTATGATCTTAGGTAGATTAGTAATGTGAATATATTTTTTTGTAATTTTAGCACAAATGCTACGAAAGAAATGCTTATACATCATAAACAAAATATTGATAATCTTTTGTCAGGATTCTTTGTAAACGAAATAAAGTTTGTTTTTATCCTGATCTATGTTCGAGTAGCCTAATAATGTACTAAACCATATCATGGCCTGCACGAACTATTTTCTAAATATAACTAATATGACCCTAGTATATTCATATCTCATTTTGATATAAAATGAAGGGTTTATATTTGGAAAAAAAGGTATCTTATTGTAAAAATGTTTAGATGCTACGTATATGCTCTGTATTTTTGATTGTCATATAAACAATTGCTGGTCAGAGTTCATATCTTAAGTATGCTTAGAATGTATTAATTAAGACCATTTGTGTGTTTCACATTGTTATTATGCAAGTTTGTTAATATACATGTAGTATAATTATATGTTTAAAAAGACCACTTGAAAGAAAAATTTATCACACTCATATTATAACGTACATGTACATATAAAAAATAAAACTATGTACAGCTGTACTGTTGAATGCAGCATTGAAACTAAATGTTTCACTCAATTTCATTAAGCTGCTGACAAGAAGTGATGTTATTAGGGATCATTCTCTTGCTTTGAATGTTTAACTGCTGTCAATGCAATTCATTCTGTATCATTTATATTGGTTATACATTATATTATGTATTTGAAAGTATGTTATGTACAAATGTCAAATGCATTTATGTTCGCATCAAATCACTTAACAACATATTTGATATGCTCAGAGGAAAATGTTTAATCAGTCAAATGCAAGTAAAAATCCATTTGGAATTCCAAATGTTGCTTTGAAAGTCCTTGACAGTTTGTGTATGAAATTATCCGAAATCAGGTGGAAATGAACAAAATGAGGTATATATCATCTGGAAACATGTTCGTGAAATAGATACCCACTTTTATATGTAAAACAGGGGTATGCAGGGGTATTCCTATTTTTCTTATTTTTGCTCCAAAACATAGATTGTGGGTACTCGTTAGAGCAGAGGCGGTTCTAACGTGTATCCACAATTTATGTTTTGAGCAAAAATAAGAAAACTTCCGTGAGAAAATCAATTTTTACAACTTAAGAAGAATATATATATTACATGGGCATGTTTTCGTAATGAATCTGTTAGTTCTTTAGACTGTAGCTGAATGTTCCAGGGATTTTGTGCAACACCATATACCCTCGCCATAAGTACTAGTTCTAAATGTGCTCTGTTTGGATATTAAGAAAAGTTAGGCTGAGAAGGCCAGTAATTTCAATTCAATATTGTATCGAAGCTAAACATGTCATCCAAAGTTTTGATTTCTTAAATTCAGAGGAGAAAATGATTGCTGTGCTCTCAAATTGTCACTTAGTAAGAACTACTGCCAAAATCCTTTATGACATACTTTCACGCAAACGTTTCTTTACGTATAATTAGTACAAATGTATCAACAAACGTAACTTAGTACCCTGTATGCTCCGGGCACAACCGGTTCCTGGAGATACGGGGCTGGATCGTGGAGAAGCTATACGTGACGCTCCGGTTCCAGCAATAGACTACGAGTCCTATAACTCGAGCTTATTCAATTGCGGTACATCCTTATTGTCATTTACTTTATTTCATATTTAAAGTAAGAATATCAACAACGCAGTATTTGTTTAAATAGTTGTCTCTTGCTTGGTCATGTGTTTAAAACAGAATTTATTTTATTACATGTACATGTACAATTGTATATATAACGTTATCTGTAATAGATATGCCTTTAAACAATTCTAGTGATACATGCATGGATGAAAGTGTTTCATCGTCCCACTAATAGCTAACGTCATACGGAAACAGAAAATGGCTGCAAATGGTTTATGCATGAATGACTGTAAAAAGCTTGTACATAGATTTTTAAATCAACATCGAGCGAGTGAGTCAACACTCCGTTGTTAACAGACGCACGCCGAGACAGGTGCGTCGTCGCCTGTCTCGGTGTGCGTCTGCTAACAACTGACTGATCTGGAGCCTGGATAAATCGTACCTCCCCCTCCACTGGAGTAGGGTTGGGTAGCCCGCTCGCAGTCGGCTCGATGTACGGAGAATTCACAAACTCTGTACATAGTGTAAATACCATGGACAATTAACGTAAATGTCATATTTTAGACTTGCCTTCGTGTTATTTAAAGTTATTATCATCATCATTATGACAGGCAAAATGCCAAATTATAGTGTCTCGTAAGCCTAACAGGCTGGGTATCAAATGCATATTTTGTTGTATTTGTATATGTATCTGTATTTGATATGTGACACTTAAATAAACCATTACTTACTTACTTACTATCGAATGAGAGAAAAATAGCCTTCGAAAAGTGGCACATGTATGAGTAAATGTTTAGGAATGCAACAGGCTAAAACTAGTTGAAGAGTTTGACAAAAATATTCTGAGTATTAATCATGCTGCCGACTTTGTTTTAACATTTTGGATAATGATCATTGCATTGAATCAAGTTTGACAATTGTTTGTTATGAAAAATAAAATTATTACACAATAGTTTTGTAGTTCTTCACTCATCCGTATTGTATTATTTCCCTACATTCTTTCATTGAGATCATGTGTCATGGTACATTTTCTAGGAAGGTGATAATCGCTAGATGAAACCAGAGGCCCATGGGCCACACAGCCCCGAGTTTACAGCTATTGCTTAATGCAATATGGCCAAATAACTATCAAATGAGCCGCCCCATGGGAAAACCAACAATCTGCATAGGCGAAAACAAAGGCGCAGATCAGCTTCGCGGTAACCGCGAAGCTGATCAGCGTCATTGTTTTCGCTACTCGGATAGTACAATTCCTCCTCTACTTAACTCCAAAATTTCAAGCTTCTAGCCTGCTTCTGTGTTTGTAAAGGTCGGTTTGTGTCAGACCTGTTTGGAAACCACATTGTTGGTTTTCCCACGAGGCGGCTCAAATCAAGCGATAATGGACAATGTAGAGGACTAGCATTTCTGCACAAACTACAATTCAAATACAACATATATCAAAGGACCTCAACTTCAATGGTTTGGTTTGCTTTGATTATGGCTTAACATCCCAGTCAACAATTTATCAGGCATGTCAGGACAGTGCAATCGCTTTTTGGATATTAACCAGTACTGTGGTGGAGATTAAAAAGGTAAAAGTAAGCAATAATCAGGAAATGGCGCAATCAGAAAAAAATTCCCACTCCAAAAGCCAAGGTGGGCAAAACTTTTGATAATAAGGCACTAACACAAAGAGAACATAATTGTAAGCCAAGTGAGCAGCTATTTCCCAATAGGTGACCACTCACTTACCGGACTTAAATAAATGTATGAAAACAAATATAAGATGTATGACAGGACAAGAGTTATTTTGAGTCAGCAAGATACATAACAATGAATACCAGAAGCCAATGGTCCTAAAATTGCTCACCTGAGATTTGGTCTTTGGAAGATGACCTTAGGCTGAAGTAATGTTGGTCAAGGTAAAAAGTAAACTTCACCTTGAATACTCACATATTTATTAACACTGTAAACTGTCTGTATCTACCAATTTTCAGGTCACAGGGTACAAAAATTTATGGAAAATCCAAAGTTTCCACTTTTTCCCATTGGAAAGCCTATGTAACTATATTTGACCTTGCTGATTAATAGGTCAAGGTCAACAGAAGGTCATAATTTATATAAAATATGATGGGCCAGAGTCTCCGATGCAACATACCAAGTTTCATTGAAACCAGTCAATCAATTTCAAAGAAAAAGATTTTTTAAGGTTTTTACCATATTTGGGCATGGAGGCCATCTTGGTTATGGGACCTGAACTGTCTATATAAACTTTAGTCCCCCCTTCCTAAGGATGCTCCATATGAAGTTTGGCTTTGATTGGCCAAGGGACTTCAGGAGATATTTGAACATTGTGGATAACAACAAAGACAACAATGACGTCGACGGAGCATTGATATACTATAAGCTAATGGCCCAGATGAGCTAATAAGCTCAAAGGAGCTTTTGAGCCCACTTTAAATAATATGGCACAAAAATTCAACACCAAAACAAAGCAATTAGACCCACATCAGAACCTTTGGAATGGTCAGTAATATAAAATTTATCAATCATGTCAGGATGGAACTCTCCTTCTTGGTTTCTGAACCAGTACTATAATCCAGATTAAAATTGTGGCACAAGGAGACAATAAGGCCATGTTAGGATTCAAACTGAATGTCCCACCACAAAATCTGACCCCATATTAATTAATAAACTGTCAGTATGTGATGGTGTGGATTCAGGCAATATGCATAGCTAGGGGGTGAAATGTTACACTGCATGCTCACACTTCTGAGGAAACAAAATCATAGAGAATAACAAAAGTTTTAGTACAATGCAAGAGTTCAAGAACTTGGCTTGTTCAAGTTAAAATGAAAGCTGAACTTAACAAAGCTTCTTAAGCATGCCAGGTCTGGTAAAAAGACACTAAACAGTGATCAATTTAAATGTTTTTCTTTCATATAAAACATTACATTATAACATTTTAATACTGCACATAATAAAATAAAACAATACATTTACACAGAAATTAATTTTACATATGATACAATTATAAAGAATAGATGCAAAAATAACAGCAATGTGTTACGAAAATAATGAGAGCTGGTCACTTATTGTAATATTCTACTAGCAAAAGCTTTCTCCTAAAATGTGAATGTATGTTTGAAATAGTCAATTATTCTCCTCAAAAAACTTTTAAGTTATGACAATCACCATATGACTATATAAAATTTCTTTTTAATCCATCACTGATATTTTTCGTTGTAATGCTAATGATATGTTTAAAACATGCATCAATTCGTTGGCTCGTTGACAAAACCTCTTAACTGCACTTTTTTCAAAAAATCGTTTTTTCATATGGCGCGATTCAAAACATTCAAATTCAGCTTGTGACAAAGCCTTGTAGGTTATGTCCAATGGGAAGTTAGTTTTTCGATGACCTTACAAAACCTCGTAACTACAAATGGTAAACGGACTTGAAAAAAGGTGACAAAACCTCGTATATGCAATTTCAAAAAATTTAAATACAAGAAAATCTTTATCTTTTAGATATGCAAAAGTTGCATATGAATGATTTCTCATAAATGCATTTTTAATTCATCATAAGAATCTGCTTCTAGCTTTCATTTATCAAGTTTTGTGTATACGACAATTTGTAAACATGCACATTTATATATTATTAATATACAAGTTTTAGTGTTTTGCTTCTCCTGAAAAATTTGTTTTTTTGCAGTTACGAGGTTTTGTCAACGAGCCAACGAATTATTACTATGATTTGGAGAAAATCTAATGTGGCCAAATAACCTCATGAATAAAAGGCTACAGAAAATAGATCAACAAACAGTTTTGCCTATAAAACACTACCATAATTAAGATATTTAACTTAAAACATTTGACAAATTGTGCTACATGTATAATAAAATCCATAAATTAACTAAATTAATTAAATTTTGCACTGATGTAAAAGGGAAGTTTAAAATCAGTATGATCATGATGATTGGTCCAAATTTAAAACTGGTCCAAGACTTGAGCTAATGATAAGAAAATTACATTCACAAGGGTTTCTTGGGCATTGTTTTGTGGATAAACATTCCAGGCAACAATTTTTCAGTCATGTCAGGACAGAAAAGGCATTGTTTCAAATCGTGAAAACTCTTATTGGCATGAAACACTGAGACAGAAAATTTGGATTTTCAAATGGTGGTACATGTACCTATTAAATGAACCGCCTCATGGGAAAACCAACAATCTGCATATGCGTAAACAAAGACGCAGATCAGCTTCGCGTTAACCGCGAAGATGATCAGCGCCTTTGTTTTCGCTACACAAATAGTTCACTTCCTCTTCTTCTTAAATCCAAACTTTCAAGCTTCTAGCCTGCTTCTGTGATTGTACAGTCTGATTTGTGTCGGACCTGTTCGGAAAGCACATTGTTGGTTTTTTCACGAGACGGCTCAAATGTAAGAAAAATAACACAAACTGTTATGTTAAATGAGCTGCCTCGTGGGAAAACCAACAATGTGGTTTCCAAACAGGTCCGACACAAATCGGGCTGTACAGCTACAGAAGATGGCTAGAGACTGGAAATTTTGGATTTAAGTAGTAGAGGAACTGTACTATCAGAGTAGAGAAAACAAAGGCGCTGGTCACCGCGAAGCTGATCTGCGTCTTTGTTTTCGCCTATAAAAATTGTTGGTTTTCCCATGGGGCGGCTCAAATGAGTGTAGGTAACTGCTCGTTACATTTTGGGCATGACTGATGAGTTACTCGAAAGCTAATTACTACGAGGTAGAGTATGGATTTAGCTAGGATTATTTCAGCTTTATTACAACAGGATGTCCTCTGTGTCTCGAATGTATTTTATTATGAAAAAGGTATTTGCTTAGTTACCTAAATGCAACAGCTTGGTTCATTTAAGTCTACTCAATTATACCAAGGCTCATGTGTGTGTGTGTGTGTGTGTGAACAACTGTTAGCAGTGCAGTAAATGCAATACTGCTATTACATGGTTAAAATATTAATGATTAAATTTCTTAAATCAGTGGATATATACATGTATTGTTAAAATGGTGTAAACTTTGGATGGAAGATAAGCTGAAAATTAAATACAGACTTGATCAAATTAGACTGTTTTGCATGACATGTATGCTGCCTCGTTTATTTAATAGGAAGACTATAAAAGCAAAACATGTAAAATGACACAAAAGCTACAAGAAAGAGTAGTATTAAGGTTATCAACTTCATCATCAATCCTAAGAAACTGATCCCAATGGGAGCATCATTACAAGAAGATGTTTTAGTGCTCATTTAGTGCTCATCATTACAAGAAAATGTATTAGTGCTCATTTACACATTAGAATGGATGGAAGCAAATGTCATTTGGTGACAAAAAAATCTATTGACAAGAACAGATAAAATAAAACTAAAATATGACTATAAACGTTGTTTAAAACAATACCATTCTCTCTTATGCATCTTACATCATATGAATCTTACTGTATTCTGTGAGTACTAAATACACTGCTTATAAAACGTCAGACCTTCTTCATTATGCAGATAAAACCCAGAATTTCATTCCTTTAAGGGAGATAACTCTTCTGTTACCCTTTACCTGAGTAAAATATCATGAAATATCAATGGCAGGCAATTATACATGTACAAATAAAATAAGGATAATAAAATAAGAAAAACTTAATGACCATAAAACTATAGTAGCACAATATTTTCTAGCCAACTAAGCAAAATGGAAATGCTTTGAATGGCAGAAAGATCACACTTACATATTTGTCTATTTGAGCCACGATGCGAGAAAACTGGTCTTTGGACTTTCCGACCAGGTCCGATACAAACCGGCCATTACAGTCACAGAAGAAAGCTAGAATCTTGAAATTTTGGATTTAAGTAGCAGAAGAAATGTTCTATCCATGCAGCAAAAACAAAGGTGCTGATCAGCTTTGCAGCTACTGCGAAGCTGATCTGCGCCTATGTTTTCACCTATGCAAAAATCTCACGACGAGGCTCATTCGGATCTTCTGCAATTCTGACAAGGTTCATTGCAAATCAGACAACCACAGAAGATGGCTTGTCTTGATATTCCAGGTACAGCATGTCGAGGGTTTACACTATCTAATAGTGAAAACAAAAGGCACCAATCCGTCAACTTTTGTATTGCTTATTCCAAAAGAATTTCAAGCCTCCAGTTATCTTCTGTGTGTGTTGTGCCTAGCTTGTTTTGAATCTTCGCTGACACCTCGAAAACAGATTTTCTCTCAAAAAGGCTCATTTAATAATAACACATATCAACTTTGTCCTTCGCATGCTTAACAGAATTACACACCATTTTCTCTGATTTTCCCCTGTACTAGCAGATTAAAACTTAAAAAAACAATTTTACATTTATGACATAAAAATGCGTCCCTTTCACCTATAAAACTGAGAAATAAAAATTTGTTTGTTCATTATTAAAACATAAGTCTCCCTTTAGCTAGAAATTCAGTTCTAAAGGGAGACAATTCTCATTGTCACCATATATTTTTTTTAGAATTATGAATCACCTCCCCTTGTCCAGCTGCGCCGATTACGAAACGAAACAACAATGTTTGAAAGCACTGGGATAGCTGTTTATGACCTTGACAAGGCACACTGTGGAATCTCATTTCACCTGACCTTTTGATTTCTGAGAAATTTTGGCGAAAACTTTCTGAAACTCTGGCTTTTCCGTTTCTTCTGTTTCTTTGATTGTTTTCATCTCGTCATCCTGAAAAAAGGCAACCTCATAAAATGAGCTGCAATGTGAGAAAACCAGTCTGAAGGGTTTCTGACCAACTTTTACAAAAAAATCGGCCTGTACAGTCTCATAAGGCGGGAAGCTTGAAATTTTGGATTAAAGAAGAAGGATTGTAATCATTGTATTATGCAAGTAGCAAAAGCAAAGTCGCTGATCAGCACTGGTCTGTGCCTATGTTTTCACATAAAACAAAATCCAGTTTTCTCATGATGTGGCTCAAATCAATCTTGAAGAAAGAAAACATTTGAGCCGCTGCATGGGAAAACCAACAAAATGCTTGGGCGAAAACAAAGCCGCAGATCAGCTTCGCGGTAACCGCGAAGCTGATCAGCGCCTTTGTTTTCGCTACACGGATAGTACACTTCCTCTTCTTCTTAATTCCAAAATTTCAAGATTCTAGCCTGCTTCTGTGACTGTACAGGCTGGTTTGTGTCAGACCTGGTCGGAACCCAAATTGTTGGTTTTCTCACGCACAGGCTCATTTCTTAAAATAATGTAGATGTGAAGCTACCCTCATCAAGTTAATGAATTTCTTTAATGCATGAATCCCAAAATTTTGCAAGTCTTCCTCCTCTGAATGTTCGTACATTTGTTTGAATTGGTGCTTCATGTCCACAGTTAACAGCTAAGACTGTCCGTGTAGTCATTAATCTTAGCCATATTATTGCTGGCAAAGCCTCCCACAGGCAGGCGCAATTCTTTTGCCAGTAACTGACAAATGCTCCTTTTGAATCTTTTTTTGTAAGTTTGTGTTGAGGCTTAACATCCCAGTCAACAATTTTTCAGTCATGTTGGGACGGAGCCACTGCTTCCTGGATTTAACCAGTACTGTTGGGAGATAATGTGTCTTGCTCAAGGACACAACACGGTGCCGCCTATGAAGGTCGAACCCAGGACCTCTCTATTTGGAGTCTGACGCTCTACCACTACACCACCGTGCTCCCCTCATCTTGAATCAGTGGATGCGGTTGAATGGTTGTAGAAATATTTTCATGAACAAACATCTGCATTACAGAAATGAGCCGCCTCGTGGAAAAACCAACAATCTGCATAGGCGAAAACAAAGACGCGGTAACCGCGAAGCTGATCAGCGCCTTTGTTTTCACCACACGGATAGTACATTTCCTCTACTCTCTAAATCCAAAATTTCCAGCCTCTACCCATCTTCTGTGCCAGTACAGTCCGGTTTGTGTCAGACCTGGTCGGGAACCCAAATTGTTGGTTTTCTCACGCACAGGCTCCTAACTACCTCTTTTAATTTATGAGCTCTTTCTTCTAGTTTCATTTCTAAACTGGTTCTTTTAGAATGAGATTTCTTCTGCTCATCCCACTCCTTCGCTCGCTGAGTTTGTCGACGATTGTCAAATGTTTTCTGTAATTCTGGTTTTTCTAATACATTTATACCCCTGTAAAATAAAACACTGTTTGCAACATTCTTTGCAATTTTGGATGCATATTTCTTACACTTGTTACCCAGAGACAACAGACAAGTGGGAACAGCCGACACGGGTCACCAGTTTAACACAGTTGTATTCAAATACCGTCAGCAACTTTCAAACAAATTTTGATCAGTGGAAAGTTGTTGCCAGACAGGTATTTATCACATACAGTCACCTGTTGATATCTGTCTTGGTTGTTTTTGTTGTGTTTGTTATCCCTGGATAACCAGAGTGTATCTATTTATAAACATATACATTTCTGAGCACATAAACCACTTTTCAAAGTGCAATTCATTATTAGTCTTTGGAGAATTGTCTACCGTTTAGTTCCCAATTTCATATCAAGTAATCAAAAGCTTTTGGAAAACTAAGTTAGTGCAAACTTAATGGTTCGTTATGAGGTTAGGACAACAATGTTTTGACCACCATACCACTTACCTTTTATAATTTAATAATAATTCTTTATGCAATGCCTGCCTGGTCCCTGATTCTAAACACGGATTAGGTAATTTCTTAGGTGGTATGAGTCCTTCATCAGATGACTGTGAGGAGCACCGTTCATGTATGACAGCGTCCAGAGAGTCTATGTCTGTCTCAGGAGGAGGTATGTGGGCTGTGTCGAGATCTCGGTCATCGTCGTTATAGTCTGGTTCTGGCTCCGGGAGGTCGATATACATGTTGTCTGAAAGAGAAAACAGAGAATAAATGTAATGAATAAACTGTAAATGTTTTCAGGCATTTCATGTACCAATGAGGTTGAATACTTGATCATACAGTGAATAGCAATTTACTGTTGGAAAAGCCAAAACAGTTCACTACCTCATCTATCATCTATGTGATGAAAAAAATAAATGTGTATTTTATGAGAAAATAAGGCAAATATATGACCCAGCATATCATCTTTACTTTTTGTAACATTAGGGAAAATCCCATATCTGCCTTAATTCATTATTCTTAAATTTAGAATGAGACATGTTTCATGGCAGCTCAGCAAGGATATGGAGTCTATAAGCAATAAGCATGTTAGTGTCTGTGCTGAGCAATTATTTTCACTCAAATGATGAACTTTTAAATAAAATGAGCTATCTCGTGAGAAAACCAACAATGTGGTTTCCGAACAGGTCCGACACAAATCAGGCTGTACAGTCACAGAAGCTTGAAATTTCCGATTTAAGAAGAAGAGGAAGTGTACTATCCGTTTAGCGAAAACAAAGGTGTTGATCAGCTTCGCGGTTACCGCGAAGCTGATCTGCGTCTTTGTTTTCGCATATGCAGATTGTTGGTTTTCTCAAGAGGTGGCTCAAATAATTATTTTCAATGATCAAATGGTGTTTCTCATTGACAATGATACAGTTTTCATGAAGATGTGAATAAAAATATGGCTTTTAGATAGCCAAGCACCTGAGCAAAATGTAGCACGTTATAGATTCCTCAGATACCAACTAAATAATTACAGTCAAGTTGTTCTATATATTGGTATCACAATTTAAAGCCCAATAATTTCTTATAAAACCGCTGCCAGCTATAATAACAAAACAAACTGACAACTACAATACTTTTACAGATGGGAATGAAATAACAAATAACAGGCATCCCTATGGGATCTATGTTCGAAAACAAATATTTACAGTACAACTGTACATGTATCATATTGTTAGTTATGTATCCTATTTTGCTGAGGTCAAGAGTTTGTGCAGCAGCCTTGAGCTGTTTCTGTTTTTCATTTACAATTAGATCTGAACTAGCCTTACTTTATGAACCATAAACTTTAATTCACTTTAAATTTTATCAAAGGCAGATCTCTGAAACAGGCTACTGAACATCAGATCAACTTCGTCATGTGGAAACCCATCTTTCGTTTTCTTTGACCACCAAATACTTGTACACGCCCACTCCAGGATGACCAAAATCCATGGATAAAGGTGGTATACTACCTAAATGGTGAACACTGAATATGGTGAAAGCAAAATGAGCTGATAAGACTTTGTGAATCCATCATTGGTTCATCTACATCTGTGTTGTTCCGATGTGGAAAGGGGGTTCAAAATTTAATACTAAAAATGTTATCTTTACGCTAGTGCATTTTAACACTACTACATTTCCATCACCATAAAAAGCAGTTTATTGGATCATTAGTTCCCTGAGCTATGGTCTCTCTGTTTGAGGAAATAATATTATGAAAGCTATTTGTTTAGTTGCACTGAGGCTTATATACAAGTCAACAATTTTGCATTGATGTTGGGACAGCCGGCAAAACTACCAGTACCAGTGGAGTTTGAACCCAAGATTCTCAACATGTTTCCCTTTTCATGCATTGCAGCAAGCTTTTACGAATCTTTAAACTGAGGAGACATGAATGTGTGGGTTCTTTTGGGTTCAACATCAACACTCCAAAGCACATCATACAGGCACTGGAATCATCAGTCACCAGCAGAAGCACTACCCTAAAAACCTGGGCACAAATAATAAGTAGCAACTAATGATACCACCTCTAAAGACTGATATGTCATATTATGGCATCAAACCCTGTTGAAACATGTTATACTTCACCAAAACTATTTTATTTATTGTGAGTATAGTACCAACACTTAGCTGAGCCTAGGCATGAAAAAAGTTTTGAGCCCAAAGAACCCGTTTAGAACTACTAAAGCGCTGTAACAATATCTAGATGGATAATCCAAAACCATAGAGAAGCGATTGAAAACAATAATAGGCACAAATAAAGGTGTATGACAGCTAAAGCTAGACATAAAACACTTTATATGACAATTTAATGAAACAGTTGAAAAAATAACACTTACAACATATCCCCATGAACAACATGTAATTGTTTGTTGTTGTTTTGTTTTTCAATGTCAGACATGTTGCACAATTAATGCTTGCATGAGAGGGATGCATTTCAATTTATACTAAAGAAGGGCACCTCAGGTTAAGTTGCATGTTAAAATGGTGAAAGCAGTTAGAATTTGCCAATGGTGCTCATTTCAAGATTATATAAAATTTTGTCATTTTATCGTTTCTTACAAAAATTAGCATTGTTGTGGGTGTTAATTAGCAATTAATGGCTGATTAAGAAGTTAAGTTTTGATGGAGAAATTAGCATAACAATTACATATTGTCAGCTATGGCATGTGTTTTGCTTTGTTTGTATTGTGGTATAATGTACCAGTCAACAATATTTCAGTCATATCAAGATAGAGCAATTGTTTCTAACAAATTAACCAGTCAAGGGGGGTTAATGTGCCATGCTTGAGGACACGAACTGGTATCTGTGGGGGTTCGAACCCAGGACCTCTTGACTGTGAATCAGACATTATGCCACTAGGCAACCTCATTCTCTGATATGCATTCTGTTGCACGGATGATGGCCATCCCTAACGAAGCTTCTCTCTGGTTTTTCTCATGTCATGCCATTCAATTAAAAGCAATGTAATGACATACTTCATAGATAAGTATTAATGCTAGAATTTGATACCAATATCTTGGGCGTTGCTGGCAATTATGCTTTATATTGATTAGGTGTAAGCTGCTTTTTCCTGTTACAGTTAACTCATCTAAGCCTTGCATGCTTTTTATGGAACATAGGCAAACAGTATAGCCCCAGATATGACACCGCAGGATGCGGTGTCCCATCTCATGATCTGGGGCTATTCCATTTGCTTAGAGAAATTTCATTGAAAAATTCGATGAAATTTTAAAATCACACCTGAAGCCCCTAAAAATTAAATTGGACTCACCCAAATGATAACGATGGATGAATCCATTCGTTACTAATGGGTTAACGATCAGTTAAGTCTACAGTTACAGAGAACTGACATTGAGTGACGACCAGTAAATTCTACAGTTATACAGGACTGACATTAAGTGCAGGTTATTTCTGAATAAGGAGAAACACCCAGTGCCATTTTATACCTATCTCGTGAATGCTTGTAATAACTTTCCTAAATTTTGTGGCAAAGTTAAACACAGATTTGTTCTGTGGGGATCGTAAGACTGCGTCGTAATCTGGGACCGGAGTCTGGGGAATTACTTCCTCTGAAAACAATTATAATTATATACATTTTATATGAGGGCCACATGAGGAACTTTAATCTGACACAAATGGCAGAAGAAGGCTAGAATCTTAAGAATGACAGGAATTGTACTACCGGTATCCATAAAACAAGGAGCTGATCAGCTTTGCAGTCACTGCACTGCTGATCTGCATTTTTTTTTTGCATGTAAAAGGATGTTTTTCTCAAAACTGCTTCGTAATCTGGGACTGGAGTCTGTGGAATTACTTCCTCTGAAAACAATTCATATACAGTTTATCATATGAGTAAGAGCTCATTTCATATGAAGTTTTATTTTCAAGCCTTTGGCAAGTTTCATCATCCTCTGAAAAGTTAAATAACATATAACAATTTATATCAGAAGTGGTACCAAAGGACTCATTTCATGTGAAATCTATTCTAGTCATTGGCAAGCTTCATCATTTTATATGAAATGAGCCGCCTCGTGGGAAAACCAACAATGTGGTTTCCGAACACGTCTGACACAAACCGGCCTGTACAGTCACAGAAGGTGGCTAGAAGCTTGAAATTTTGGAGTTAAGTAGTAGAGGAATTGTACTATCCGAGTAGCGAAAACAAAGGCACTGATCAGCTTCGCGGTTACCGCGAAGCTGATCTGCGTCTTTGTTTTCGCCTATGCAGATTGTTGGTTTTCCCACGAGGCGGCTCAAATGACTATAATGACTATAATGAAAGATTATTAATAGTTTATCAAATGAAGAGTTTAAAAGTGAATTGCGTCCTATCTACAAAAACACACCCTATCTGTAGAAACATTATTGCCGTGGCAATACAGAGTAATGACACTAATATAATGAACAGTCTAAAACATGAAGTAATGTGTGGTCATATTCAAAGCAGACAGCTTTATAGATTGGCTGAATAATAGCAATGTTTCAGCATATTATGATTAACTATCAAAGTTGTCCATCAAGCAACATAGTGAAGATTCATCTGTGACTCACCTCTCACTACCCAGCAGGCACATGACTTCAGAATGACGTCAGATCGACGTCGATGCGACGGTGTGACATCGCATCGACGTTGATATGACGTCATTCTGACGTCATGTGCCCACTGGGTAGGCAGTTTTGTTAAATTTATTGCTTACATCAAAGGTAAACAAATGAGATAGATGTAATGTCAATTAAAAAGGTAAACTTTCCAAAACCTTAACCACTCTTTTCTTGCTAGGAATAATCTGATTAACCAGTGGTCAGTGCTCATCCTTTCACCAACAACTGACAACTAGTAAATCACTCCTGCATGCTGAGACACACTACCAACCAATGCTGCTAACTGTGCCAGTTTCTAAGACATGTAATTTTAAAGACTTTGTCAAACCGTGCCAGAAATATGAGCCACGGCATGAGGAAACATGCTTTAATATATCAGTACCAAAACAAAAGTGTGGTTCAGCAGCATCACACTGGCTATCCAGATACAACCAATGTGACCGTGAACAACCAATGCAGATGAAATCAATCAGCGATCATTGGGATAGATCATCTGGCTAACTGTCACTCCGCTCCACTTCCACTTCCCTGACATAGAAAAAAATGAAGTACATGTATTTTATGATTCTGAGTACTTTAACAACTAGAATATTTATAATTTATGTAATATACCCTCATGAACTTAATTTTCTGAATAGTTTATTAACTTGGCTGAAGTTATCTTGTTTAGTACTGAAGTTTGGCTTAACACTAAATTATTGTCTGATTCCATCTGAACACTAAATCCTTTTGTCTTATTGTTTCTGAACCATGACTGGACGTGCTCTGAGAGATATTCAGAAAGATTCAGAATCTGAAATCAGGCTGAAATATTCTGAATTGTCTGAATCTTTATGAATCTATTGTATGGTCTTAATCTTTCTGAACCTCATAATGAGCTGAATCTTTCTGAACCAAATTAGTATGAGTTCTTATATGAAATAAAATCTGAATCTTTCTGAATGGTCTGGATATGTCTGAATCATATCCTTTTGAATATTTCTGTCTGCATTTGTCTGAATCTTTCTGAATAATTCAGCAGGAAGTCATGTGACTTCTATGCATGCTGGGTATTTCCTTTTTCAAAGTTGTCTGCAGAACAAAAAGGTCAAACTCAACAGAAATCTCTATGAAGTAAGTTTTACTTAATTTAAAGAAATTGAATGATGAGGAAAGATGACTGAAACATGCAAGAAAATATTAAGAACTAAATGGATGCTTGTATAAGCCTATTATTCATGTGTTGCCCTGAAATTCACCTTTAAAGTTAAATATCATTACCCCACCCACTGCAAAATACATGTTACACTCATTTTTGGCTTGAGAGAGGTGATCAACCAGGATCAATCTGAAAACTTATGGGAATACTTTGAAAAGACTACTTCCTGAAGTTGATTATGACTGATGAAATATAATGGGTATATAAAGTAAAGTTTGAGTTAAATTGGGGTGGGGGGGGGGGGGGGGGATTCAGCCATCAGACAAGTTCAGATTAACATTTCAGAAATATTCAGTGTTGGTTCAAGAATCTGAACCAGTTCTGCAAAATGTCTGAATCTTTCCTTAATTGTCCCAAATTCAGCAGATATTAAGAAAAGCAGTATTCAGAAATATTTAGATTAAATTCAGAATGATTAAGCTGGCTGAACCTTTCTGAATTACGCACTGAATTTGTTCTGAAAATATCTGATTGTTTCTACATTAGTTCTGACAATGACTGAATAGTGCTTATTATTTATGTATCAAATATCTGAACCAGTTCTTCAATTGTCTGAATCTTTTCTGGATAGTCCCAATTTCAGCAGATATTAAGAAAAGCAATTATAACTAATTCAGACCGATTCAGATTTTTTTTCAGCAGATTTCCAGAAAAAAATTAGACAAATTCAGACAGGATTCAGACACCAAATTTTCATGAGGGTATGCAATAAAAGATCTAACATAAGTTAGAGTAACACAGTTTTGCAGATTTGCTGAATTTTCATTTTCGACCAAGGGCTGAGTATACCCTATTTCCGTCGGTATGGATAGGTATAACGGAACACACAGGCCCTGCCGCCCTTGCAACCTGCAGTATATTGAATTTATATTATGTGTTTGTTGTGGTCAGGTATGTTGCTTGTCTCTGGATAACCAGTATGACTACAACTGCACAAGCTAGTCTAGCTTTAAGAGTCTAGCCAGTTTGTTTTTCACTGCCTAGATAGTATCCATGTAACATAGACAGGTGTAAAACTGGTCTGGTTGGGAACTCTAAAGACAAGTTTTCATGACAAGGCCCATATCTAAAGATACTGTGTCAGCCTCATTTCTGAGTATTATGTGCATATTCAAGTATAATTACCAGGTGGCTTGTGATCTGGACTGTTCTGCATGTCTGTTAGTCTCTTTAGAGAGTTCCGCTTCTGGTGCTGAAAATAGACAAGAAATTTACGATGAGAAAATGGGAGTAATTAGGGACATGATAAAAATGTGAGTTGCGAGTTGTGATAAATTAGCAATTTTCAACTCGCAACTCACAACTTGCAACTCAAGTACTTAAATTACAATGTGTGAGAAACAACAAATCTAAAAGACATTATGCACCAGTCATTTGTACCAAAGTCCCCACCTACAGGGAAGGGCGGGGATTATGAGTTTTCAGTGCTCTGCTGTAGCCCCACCCCCAGGGGACAAACTGGAGGTCAAAACTATCCTCTTTGCCCTGCCCTTCGCAATAGAAAATCTCCCTGGGGTAAAGATCCAAATGTTGAAACCTCTTCACTTCCCCTGCACTGCGGGGAAAATCAAAAAGTAACTGCTACAGCCTAGATATTCCCCACCCTTACACGTAGATGGGGAGGCAGTGGTTACAAATGACTCACTGGTTAATTAGTAACATCACTATCTTCATCAGGTTTTATTAAAAATTGTTGCTTTTGCAGAATGTTTCATTTAGAATGTATGTAATAAATCCTGTAACACATATTGTTTTAGTTTCCTCCAATCATTAAAAATATAGACAAGTATATGATGCTCATTTGAACAGTACTACGGATCATATCCACAAGTTTTATCTTCAAGAAAAGATAAGGAAGTACATGTACAAATTATACTTGTATAATTTACTTCCCTTTTCCTCTTTCCTCGTTATTTACTTCCTCCTGCAACTAAACCTGGGCCCCGAGGTTATAAAACTTTTTTCATGCTCAACTCACCCGAGACTAAAATACATCCTGCTCATAAATGTTAAAATGCCAAAAATTGTTGACATTTTATAACATTTATTATCAGTATAAATTACAGGCTTTGGTTATCAAACCTGAAATTTCACTGTATTTGGGCTATTTCTGTATTTATCACCAGTTTTAATTCCATGCTCAGCTGAGTTGAGCATGAAAATATTTTTATAACCTCGATCCTCGGGGCCAGGTCATCAATTTAGATATACATCTGAATTTTTAAATGATAAATAATAAAAATTGTTTCATAGCCTGCATATTCTAAGACTTAATCTTATGAAAAAAATGAGAGTCAAGAATCACAAGAAATAAAAAGCTAAACAGAAAAAAAAAAAGAAATCAGTCAAATTATTACCAAAGTCGCATATTGATTTAATACAAATGACATTATACATGTACTATGTGCTACATATAATACATATGAATGTTTTAAATGTGTAGTAGGATTAAACTCATAAAGGTGCAGCTGCGAGCAGATGGGTGAAATAATATATCTAACATTGTATACCAAACAAAACTTGTATTGAATCAGTCTACATTAATTTGATCTAGATTTTAATAATGTGAGCCTCGACGCGAGAAAACCGGTCTTCGGGGTTTCCGACCAGGTCCGACATAAACCGGGCTGTACAGTCTCAGAAGCAGGCTAGAAGCTTGAAATTTCGGATTTAAGAAGAAGAGGAAATATACTATCCGTGTAGCGAAAACAAAGGCGCTGATCAGCTTCGCGGTTACCGCGAAGCTGATCTGCGCCTTTGTTTTCGCCTAGGCAAAAATCCGGTTTTCTCACGATGCGGCTCATGTAATGTGCTGCCTTAATTAAAGGTTGAAAAGGTATCAGATATTCTGGATCACCCTGTATATTCTGGCCCACCAGATTAAAATATCTTCTTTGTATCCAACAGATGCAATTCCAGATGTGTTCCAAGCCATTTCAAGAATCATCCTACCTGGAATTTTTCACACCTGACATTATATACAAAGTTCTAAGAAACAGGCGCCTATAACTGTCTTATCCAAATATTATTTGTTTATTAACTCATCTTCTGAAGCAATCTGGCTCTCTTATAATTGCTACAGCTGCTGAGTATTTCACTGGTCTGAATTCACTATGATTTGTATTTCTCTTCTCAAAAAAGCATTCTAGGATTCAAAAGATGATCCAAATTCCTTTAGGAATAAGTTCAGAATAGCATGCAATAGCTGTCCAACTTTGTTAAAGTTGAGGGTTCAAGTAGATGGGTATTAACCAGTAGTTTGGGGAGTTAAATTTTGTCTTGTTCCACACGCACACAACTCGGCGACCCAATTGGGTCCGGAATGTCAAGTAACCGGTAGTAACTGTTGGTGTCAAGCATGGAGGTTATGAATGAGACACAAATATAAATATGATACAAAAAGTCTCCTCTCGGCGACTGCAAAGTCCCCCTCACATCCCTGGAATAGCATGACAGTATTGCATGAAAGATCTTAGTTGAATATCTCAAAATGTAAATAAACAAATTAAGTATGCAAGTTTGCAAACCCTTACACTTATCTGTTTCTTTGTTTACAATGTTTAGTTTTAAAACAGGAAATTAAAACTTCATCAAACTGATTAAAGGGACAAAATTTTAACTGTACCTTGAAACAAAATGATTAATTTGCCATCAGCAAAATTAATCATTTAAAGTTGCCAAGCCTATACATACTGGTAACTTGGGAGTCTGTGGTTTTTAGGTTGTAATGTAACAACAGCTACAATTTTTCTATTCTAAAGGCCTACATATTATGCAGCAGTTATTTGTATCCACAGTCCCTTTGGGGCTGTGGAATAGTGGGGCATTTAACTTTCCAGTTTTTAAAGCCTGGCTATACTTTCAATTAACCAGGCACTGCGGAATCATATTTGTGGTAAAATCCCTGCTAAAAGCCCCAGCTTCCCAGAGGCTGACAATAATATGGAACAACAGCTGGTAGTTGTTCTGATGAAAACATATGAGAGAGGGGTTTGAATTTCTGCATGTAAATGTACAGGCACATTTGTAAATTAAATAAGGACCATAAAAATAATTAATTAAATGTTAAAATACAAGTATTATCTAATTTGAATTAATGCGATCATGTATTGGCAGGAAATTAAAATCCCGGTACATCCCCAGCACTGCCTAGATTCATCAAAGGTTAAATCATGGCATTTTAGCCCCGCTGTGTCTCCGCTATCCCCGGCCCTAGGGCAGTCGGGGATACAAATGACTGGTGCATTAGTGGTTATGCCACTTGTTACTTGCCTTGCAAACCAATGTTGTGTGGTTGATACCAAGCTTCTCCTGCATTGGTCTTAGGCTTCTAGATCAAATTTAAACAGTGTTCTAGCTAGCTGTCTCTGTATGATCTTAGCTGTGGGTGAGAATGTTAAACCGAAACACTGCTAATTCAAGTTTGATTGCTAATTCAAGTTTGATTGCTAATTCAAGTTTGATTGGAGAATGGAGTACCTATGTGTCTACCATATGAGAAAGAGCCTTCCACTTCAGTTTATCATGAGTCTATCACAAACTACAAAATTCTTAATCCTAGGTCATTCAATGCTCAGTACCTTTTCGTTTCCTCTAAAATCTTCCATAATTCCGCAATTATTCTTAAATCACACACCTTTCATGATAAATCCTTAATCTGGTGACAATTTTTACAAGACTAACGATTCTAGGATGACAAACTAGCTGTTGTCTTACACATGAGCAACAGTGTGACAGAACTTTTTCTTTTGCATATGTCATAAAATAAATTCAAATAAAATGAGCTGTGAAATATATATATGTTTTTGCTGAAAAGTTAAGTTACATAATACCTCAGAATCCAAAATCTTGAGCTTAAGCCACTTCTGTGTTTTTAGCCCAGTTTGTATTGGACCTGGTTGAAAACCTTGAAGCTACGTTTTTCAAGACGAATTAAGCTCATATGAGGCTCATATGAGCCATCATACGAGAAAACCCAACACTGTGGTTTCCGACAACGACCGAAACAAACTGTGCTATGCAGAGATAGAAGACAACTAGGCTTGAAATTTAGAGGGGTCAAATATCCATGCAGAGAAAACAAAGGAGGTTATCAGTTTGGTGGTAACCATGAAGCTGATATGTGTCTTTGTTTTTGCATACATAATGCTGGTTTTCTAATGACTCAGCTCATATTTCTATGGAAGCTGATGATTAAGTTTCAGACTGTGATGTCAGCTGTAGCTGTAGATGATTTCCTCAAAGCTCAGAGGCAGAACTGTTTGAGAAAATGGCCCTATCATCCATTTATAAGCGGTCAATCAAAGAGCAACTATTAATCCCACTATATGTTCAGCTCTTCATTTGATATCAATTAGAAGCCATACAAGTAGGGAACAAGCAAATTAAATGGGAAGCCATATACTAAGGAGGCCGAAAGTACATTTCTGTTCTCTGGCCTTTTTGCCTTGATATTAATTGCTTTGAAAATCAATGGAAAGAATCAAATCTCTGTCACAGATGAGACAATATATCCCTGAACATGTGAAACTACTGTAAAATTTACATCTCAATTTTGGTTTTTGCTGATCAAATTGCTTAAAATCCCACTAAGGTCTTTAGCCGACAAGATGAGTACTTATGTCTTGTGGAGGCCAAACCTATGCTTTATAGTGTCCACTCTTTTGCCATTAACTATCATCCAAATTTTAGTTCTGCTTTTCTATAGCTACATGTATCATGAATCAGCAGGATGTATTTATTAAAGTTTTGTTTAATGATATGAAAAAATGTTGATTCTGAACCAGATGCATGCTGCAGGAATCTTCTTCAAATAATCTTAGAGATTTTCCATAAAACCTAGCTAGCTACCATTAACATCAGGAAAACATATCCATGCAATATTTACCCCCTTAAACCCCACTTTTATATAGAAAAAACTGGGGTATGCAGGAGTATACCAGTCCTGTTTTTATTATTTTTGCTCCAAAACATAGATTGTGAGTACTCGTTAGAGGCAGTTCTAACATGTACCCACAATCTATGTTTTGAGCAGAAATATAAAAATATCAAAATTTTTCTGATGAAATTTTCCATTTTTTACCACAGAAAAACATCTCTGTATTTTGCATGGGCAAGTTTTCGTAATGAAGCTTGAGGCATTAACTTCAAACTGTGCTCACAATAAAACTCTGTATATTACCAAACATGAGACGTACAGACTGAAACAAAACCATTTGATTGGGAAAATGAATATGCAGACCAGGCAAAATACCTACCAGTACACAGCTTGGTAGCAGTCAAAGTAGTATTGTCAGCTACTTATTTCAGACCAATGCTGAGTTGCTAAATCAGAGCACAATCAAGTTGAGAATTTGAATGTTTTCTGATGCCAGAGTTCAGTTATCGAAAAACAATAATTTTCATAAAATTTAATATTTCGTACAAGATTTCCCCAAAGATTAGCAAATCAAAACAATGATGTATTGGAAGCAATTTCCAGAAAAACTACAAATTATACAAGAAAAAAGTCTATAGACAAAATCAAATTTATACTCCCTGAGACAATTGCAGAAGCATTAAGTCCAGGTCCCAAGGTTATAAAACTTTTTTCAAGCTAAGCTCACCAGTGAGCATGAAATTTCAACTGCTCATAAATGCTGAAATAGTCAAAATTAGTGGAAAATTCAGGTTCAAACCTCATTTTAACATTTATCAGCAGGATAAATTTCAAGCTCAGCTGTGTTGAGCATGAAAAAAATTTCATAATCTTGGGACCAGGTCAAGTGGGTAATGGTCGCTCACCTGAGATCAAACAAATAAGTTTGTAACCAGCTCATGAGGATTAACTTACCCAACCTGCTGAAGTATATATATGATACATTGTAACTAACTGTTCCTTTGCTTCTGAGTTCAATCTATATGAGATCCAATGGCTGCAGTTTATCGTTTAAAATCCTTTTTAAGAATGTAATTCTTTTCATGTGATTATCTAAAGCCGTTCTAAATGAAGATCAGTTTGGGTTATATCTCCTTTTTCAACATCTACAAAGTATGATCACTATATATTATGTGTAATTTTTCCTTGAATGCTTACAAATGATCTTAACTTAAACATATTAAATATCATTTTCTATTGTCGCTATATTGAGTGATGATCATTTGAACTCCGTGTCAATAAGATCAAACTAAAATTTCAGTGAAGTATGCATCCAAGATATTGTTTATCCAATCCGTCACAGTTCAACCATAACATTATGACTACCATTATTGAGGTCCGTGAGTACAACCATTTATGCATCAGTCATTTGTAACCACAGCACCCAACCCCCAATAACCCTTCAGAGAGTGAGGGGAAACAAGCCAGGTTTTGACTTTTGCATATATAGTCCCCACAAAGCAGAAAAATAAAATTCCCAGGATTTTAGCTGAATTGAAAACTTTGTGTTACAAATGTAGTTAATGTACAACGTCAAGGTAGTCTTAAAAACTACATGTACATAATTATAATTCCTGTATATGCACTGAAGCCCATATAAGACTGGGTCAATGTGTCTGAAGCATTTCTTTTTCTCTTCAGTATACATAAATGTAACCAATACTAATAAATCAGTAAGCAAGTCATTAGTACCAATATCCATAAAATAACTTCATACTAATCTATCATGGTGAAACAAATCTGTCACAAAACCTTTGTTTTATCCAAGTATAAAAGGTGATTTTGATTTGGTATGGGTTTTCAACAGGGTACATTAACCCATCTGACATAGCTGTTTTGCTGTACTAAACTCATTTAAGCCTGGTGTCCTTTTTATGGGACATAGGCAAACAGAATAGCCCCAGATGTGACGCCGCAGAACGCGGCATCCCATCTGGGGCTATTCTGTTTGCTTAGAGAATTTTCATCGAAAAATTGTATACAATTTAAAAATCACTCCTGACGCCCCTAAAATAAAAGTGGACTCACCCAAATGATACTGATGGGAAAATCCATTCGTCAAATATGGGTTAAATTTTTACTGTATCATTAACTTTATTGTACTTAACCTTAATAAAACAAACAATGAGTAAGATGTTGACAATTAATTTATTTAGTTTATTTTTTAACAAGCTAAACTTTGTGGCTACAATTTAGTTTATGAGGTACACCCTTTCATAAATTAAAGACATGGCAGTGATGTCACCGAGGCTTCCATCTTTTTTTGTTTTGTTTATTTTTATAATAAATTATTTTTGTTTTGTTTATTTGTAATATATTATTAATGTGGTTAAACATCCCAGTCAACAAAAGGATAAAAATATCGCATTGTTACCAGTACAGGCCTACTACAGAGGAGTGAAACTGGTAGTCAAAAAGTCAAGGCCACAACTCAACATTTGCTGACAATAGGGTCCCATTATCCTCTATTTTTTGTTTTATCTTATTTTTTTGTCTTAATGACATACCTATGTACTATCACTTACTTTTGATTTGAATAAATATTTCAGTGCCCCAATTTATCATATGTTGGCACACATATCAACAAAAACAATCTATTAAATTGGCAAAATTACAATTTGACAGCAGGAAGGACATATTTGTTTAAAAATCATTATAATTCATGTTAAGATCTACTTTTAACAACAGTTCAAAAATGTAAAAATGATGATTTTATTTTTGACTTGATACACTAAATTTAAAGCGTTCATTGGTGTCTGACATTTCCAAAGTTAGGCCCTGACCAAAGAACTTTCTTCACCCAGGTTCTGACTTCTATCCCTCACCAGATATACTCATTTTGTCGCAAGTAGCCAAGCTTTTGACAACCATGATTACCTTCTCTTTTCTTACTGCATTTGGTTTTTATGAAAAAATTAACATTTTGGTTGGCTGGTTGGAATCGTGATTTACATGCCACACAGCAGCTGAGGTCATATGGAGATGGGGCCTCCATTTTAAGTCTCATCTGAAAGATTGAAGAGACCGGGAAAACCAGAATTTTGCCTATGTGAAAACAAAAGCGCAGATCAGCTGTGCAGTAACTGCACAGCTGATCAGCGCATTTGTTTTCGCTACATGGATAGTATAATACCTCTTCTTCCTAAATCCGAAATCCCAAAGTTATATAGCCGTCTTCTATAGCTGCACAGGTCGGTTTATGTCAGACCTGGTCGGAAATCCCGAAGACCGGATTGGTGTAACAGTTTTACATGACACAAAGCAGCTGAGGTCATATGGCGATGGGGCCTTTCAAGAATAGAACAGACCCCATGATGGTTAAAATACAATGCAAGTGGCATTACATTGTACCACTATACCATGGACGCTTCTCTACAGGTACATTTAGCTATATCATTTTATAGTAATAATAAAGATAGTGAACATAAACTTTTCAACTTCAGTAGCTCTTGAAATTCAAGGACTTTGAAGCTGTATACATTGCTAACAACTTCCTGTGTCGTTAAGAAGTCGTAAGATCTTGAAGTGGTGACACGTTTATACTGTTACACAAATGCTGCTGAGAGGTCAAACCAACAAATATGATAAAACTTTTAAACAGACAATAATTTGATTGAAACTCAGTTGTATCTTTACATGCATTTACATGTTTGTTTGAATTGATGCTTAACACCCAAGTCAACAGCTAATGGACATGTCGGGATGCTGCCTCCATTTTATGGGACTTTTACCCAAAATTAGGATGTCATGACATCCAAAAAGTGCTTCGAAATATAACCACCCAACTAAACCAACAAGGCTTATATATGTATGGATAATTATATAAGTTTGACATGATCCACTTTTCCTGGGCAGGCTCAGACCTGAGTGGTTAACCAGTAATCAGGTGGTCAGTCAGTAGCAAAGAAGCTTTGCCTGGAGGCACTAGCAGCCCATCTATTTCTTTAGACCCCAACGGGCAGGGGCCCATGCATTTACAAGTATGAAATTCTTGCAGAACAATGACCCGCAATGCGAGAAAACGGGTCTTCGGGTTTTCAAACAGGTCTGACACAAATCGGCCTGTGCAGCTACACAAGATGCTAGAAGCTAGAAATTTCAGATTTATAAAGAAGAGGAATTGTACCATCCGTGTGGCGAAAACAAAGGCGATGATCAGCTTCGCAGTTACTGCGAAGCTGATCTGCACCTGTTTTCACATATGCAAAGATCTGGTTTTCTCATGATGCGGCTCAATTAAGACAGCTCATTGTGGGAAAAAAAAACAACACATTTTTATCATGATACATGTATATAAATATGTACCGGTATATCTATGTGTACAAAGGATAATTCCTCTACATGATTTCCAGCACCTAGCCATCTTCTATGGTCAATGGTCATAGAGTCCTCCGGAATCTACTGGACAAGTACATGATTGTATTAATATAAAGGGAGTGGATCAGTAAGTACAGGGGCAGAGTATGATCTATCTTTAGACAAGGTTTAAACCCCTTTGTCAAGAAATTTCTACTGACAGTGAAGACATACAGCCAAACAAATGTTGCAGTCTCCAAAACTGCATATGAGCCACAACGCAAGAAAACTGGTCTTTGGGTTTTCCAACCAGGTCTGACACAAACCGGCCTGTACAGTAACAGAGCAATGCTAGATGCTTAAAATTTTGGTTATAGTTAGAAGAGGATTTGTACTGTCTGCGTAGCCAAAGCAAAGGCGCTGATCAGCTATGCAGTTACAGCACAGGTGATCTTCGCCTTTGTTTTCGCATAGGTGAAAATCCAGTTTTCTCATGACACAGCTCATATGGTCAGCCACAACTATTTTTTTTAAAGTCCAATTCGCATGCGCAAAAAAAACACACGTGTAAATATACTCCGGTGTGCAAATTTTACTCGGGGTAAATAAATGGCGCATGCGAACGCAAATACACACCGGAGTATATTTACATATGAGTAAATTTACTCCTGGGTCTGACCAGATGCAAATTTTATTTTTACAAATACACACGTGTAAATTTACTATTATGTCCCATGCGAACGCAAAGTAAAATTTACCCATGAGTATTTTTATTTCAAGCCAATATTCTGCTTTTAGATAACAAATTTTCACATTTTTGTTCCTAACTGATTATATGACAGTTGCTGAAACTGTGGACATTGTTGCTAAATAAGAGTTTATTGCCATTCATAATATTTTAGATAATATAGAGTGCAAACAGCCACACTATTTCTTCATCATTCTTGGTTAGGATTCTTGGGGCATTTTAACAGTAATTCCTTGTGAAAGGATGAAAAAAGGGAACTGTATAACTGCTAAGGTTATGCCTGACCATTACATGATTCCCCTCTGCTGCCAAAGTCTACATGAACACCTTGAAGCAGCTTCTTCTTGTTTTGCAAATACAGAAAACTTAAATGAACAGGTTTTAATCTAGAAATGATAAATTTACCTACAAAAATACTCCTGGCGATAAAACCCATGCGAACGCAATTTAAATTTACTCTCAGGTTGATTTGCACACCGGAGTATAAATACACACCGGAGTATATTTACACGCGTGTATTTTTTGCGCATGCGAATTGGACTTTAGATTCTGGTTTAATTAAATTATTGGTAATACATACCTTATAATCTGTAGGTAGAAGCTTTCCTATTTTTCTTTCTTCAAACTGAAACAAATATATCGAACAATATTATTACTGCTTGCTGAGCAGACTGAAACCCTACTAGACATATGAGCCACATTATGAGAAAACCAACAATGTGGTTTCCGAACAGGTCTGACACAAATCAGGCAGTACAGTCACAGAAGAAGGATAGAAGCTTGAAATTTTGGATTTAGAAAGTAGAGGAATTGTCCTGTCCGTGTAGCTAAAACAAAGGCGCTGATCAGCTTCACAGTTTAATACTACAAAGCTGATCTGCGCCTTTGGTTTCGCAAATGCAGATTGTTGGTTTTCTCATGGGGCGGCTCATATCTTCTTTTGACATGCAGCTGACCAATGGATTTCAAAGGCAGAAAAATTACTGCTGTCGTTGAACTGTTGGACCTTTGACACATTTCAAGTCATACGGAGCAAGGTAAGAGAATGCTTGTCTCAATTATAAAATTCTAAAAGATAGTGTGTTAACTAATTCAAGAGATTGTTTTCAAAAGCTTAAGTGTGACTGTGATCGTTTACAATGATCTATTGCATATAAGGGCATAGGTCACACAGCCTGAATACCATTTTCATGTTTTTGTATGCCCTAAACAGGGTAAAACTACCAGAGTTCGTACATAATTATTGTAAACTTTACAACTGACAATGAATAGCGCTTTAATGCATAAACCACTTCACAATTTAAATTCAAAGTCATCTACAGTGTTTATTTACGTCTTAAGATTTGACCTCATTAATCTTGGGAAATCCAATGCAATCAGATCATTTGTTGACATTATATCCCCATATAGGTGTATTTTATCACAAACAATTTACCTATACAGAGGCACTTACATTCATTGAAATGAGCCGCGACGCGAGAAAAACAGTCTTCGGGGTTTCCGACCAGGTCTGACACAAACCGAGCTGTACAAGCACAGAAGATGGCTAGAAGCTTGAAATTTTGGGTTTAAGAAGAAGAGAAATTGTGCTATCCGTGTAGCGAAAACAAAGGCGCTGATCAGCTTCGCAGTTACTGCAAAAATCTGGTTTTCTCACGTCGCGGCTCAAATAATCTTGAGGTAGTAGAAATAGTTAAGAATGTTTACAGTTCAGCAACTTTCAATGTGCCAGGGTCATACTTTAAAAAAATCACAATGTTATCTAAGAAGTTGGGGAGTTAAAAACATTCAAATCATAAAAGTTAAATAATAAACCAGGCTAAAGTCATGAAAACCACCTAAGTTAATGCTAATTCATGACACAGGGTTTAAACCTCATAATCCCAGTGCTGCAACCCCATATTATGTCAAAAGGGTTCATAACGAATTTACTGTATTTACTGTAAAATGATTCTTGTCTAACCATTTTTAATGTTATGTTATTCAATTATATTTCATGCCTTTATAATTGGGAAAGTTAATCCTCAAAATACTTTTATGTTTACTCAATAACTTAAAACCACAAAAGAGGCCTAGAGAAAAAAGGTGGTCACTCTTTTTTTTAGTCATTTCACACAGGTGCGAAGTAAATAAGCAAACAGCAAAAGTTTTATCTGATTTCCAACATTCATATCAAGTTTAATTTCTGACACTGATTTGATAGATTGGAAGAAAAGCCTTAACCAACCCATATAAATGTTCCTTCATTCAATCTACTGGTGTTTGAGCATCCCTCTACTGGTTGGCCAAAAGAATAAAACACTCCAGTATTTTAACGAAAAAATGTGCTGGCGGGTCTCTTTTTGCCAACCAAGTCATGCCAGAAAGGCTGCCTAGATTCAGTATTTACTGCAAATTTTCCTCTTTTTTTTTTTTTTTAAAAAAAAAAAGGAGAATCAGTTTATCAATATTATGAGCCCTGTTATGGAAAAACTTTTTTGGCATGTACAATCAGTTCTTCACTCGAACCCACACCACCCCCACCCCCTCCCCTCTGGGACCAGATTTTTATGGTTTCATGGGAATATCAAAGATAGAATACAAATTTGTGTCTTATTTGGATGGAAACCCCAAAGACATATTTTCTCATGATTTGGCACATACTGGATACAGGTGGATGATCTGGCTGATAGATAAGTATAACATATGGTGTCAAGTTATTATGAGCCACAACATGAAAGTCCCGGCTATTAAAAACCCCTTGGTCTGCTTCTTTGTGGATTTAATGTTTTTAAGCAAGTTATCCATTGCAATTGCTATTCAATTAAAATTTTCATAGCTCCATATTCACAATATGTATATCAAAGATAGGATCTTTTCTCTTGCCACAGTTTGTATTTTTAGGCATATTTCACTGAAATAGACCAATCTCATGATAAATATTGAATTTGTCTTATTTTACATTTTCATGACCATGGTATCCTTTAGACAACAGGCTTTCATTTCAACAAAAAATAAAATGATATCTAATGTAATTTGGCAGTTGAATATTTCCACATGTCATGTACATTTTTTTTGTAAATTAATTGATCTTAACATCTAAAATCATTCCTTGGAAACCTGTTCATGATTTCAAGTTTTATGTGTCATTCAACAACTACATGTAGGGTCATAAGGAGACAAAGCCTCAGTTTAGAGTCTCAGAATGGAGCCTGGATCAAACCTACGACCAATAATATGACAGCTTATTCAATTATATTTTCAGGAGAGTGCAGTGGCCTATGGCCTTGTGGTAGAGCATTGGACTCTGAACTAGGTCCTGGGTTCGATCCCCACACGGGGCACTGTGTTGTGTCCTTAAGCAAGGCACATTAACTTCCCACAAAACTGGTTAATATGCAGGAAGTGTTGGCTTCATCCCGACATGAATGAAAAAATGTTGACCGGAACATTAATACAAACAAACAAACAATTGAATTCTCATTCAACAAATTGTGACACTGCAACAGCCACTCATGATACTAAAAATTACCTGCATGTATCTAGAAGGCACATATCCAACACAATTTGTTTCTATAGCCCGAGCACCCCACCAATCCTCACTTGTTTTGTGCACGTCAAAAATTTCGAAAGTGTCACCTTTCTTGAATTCAAGGATATTGTGTGAACCGTCCACAATTGGCGGGGTAAAATCGGAAATTGCTGTGTATACTTCCATCCTGTGTGTGCTTTTCAAGAAGGAGTTTTAATTCGTTTTCGCGGAAACACTCAAAATATGTAACTGAACACAGTCAACAACCTTTTCCGTTTGTAACTACAGTCAAGGACCAAAAGTATTTCCACAACGTCAGAAACTCCATAGACTTATGTGTATTTTCATGTTTACAAGAAAAATTATCCTGTCTCTGTTGGTCAACATATTTTCATGATTTTTATGGCATTCGAAAGGTAAATGAATAAAGCAATAAACAAGATATTTTCAATCAATTCCGTGCATGCGTTTTAAAGCTACCAATTTTTAAACAACACATGGTATTTATTTTGACAATTTTTGGGCAACGTCACCATTGACGTCAACGGGAAAGAGACTTTTTCAAAATTTCCAAAAATTTCAAACTGTTGTATATGGAAAATACAACGTTGAAACTTCACGAAATCACCTTTATTTATTGCTTTATTTATTTAACCTTCAACTGCCACCAAAATCATGAAAATATGTTGACCAGAAGACGCAGGATATTTTTTCTTGCAAACATGAAAATACATGTAAGTCTATGGAGTCCCCGACGTTGTGGAAATACTTTTGGTCCTTGACTGTAATTGAACAGTGTGACAGAGTAGCTGCCCCTGGTAAACCAATTACTTGGCTGCGTTCGACTGCATTTGACTATTGGCTCGAGGTCAATCAGACTAGCGATCGAGGGCCGTCTCAGAAGTAAACATAGTTTTGGAGTCAGGTGAAACAAACACAAGTTTTATCCAAATGAGGTTCTCAGTGTCTTAACCTCGTGCCTTGTGCAGCATTAGTTGGCTAAGCTAAGTAATCAGTGCATTAACAAGGTTTTCGGAAGGTTTCATAGGTTTCCCGCCAAAGTTTGAGTGGTTCTGGCAGCTTCTTTGTTATTTGTATAGAATATATGTTTCATTCTCCTTAAACTACCACATTTGACCAATGCAGCATGATGGTGAAAACCTCTTGATGTTACATACATGCAGCATAAACCAGCGTCATTTAAAAAATATATATATTGTCAGAAAACAGTTTTTGCCATAGATTATCAAGAAAATACTACAATATGCTTACTGCAACCTAAAATTTTCACACTGGTCCGTCATTACGTACAGGAAATTAAAGCAACGTATAGGTTACTAAAGCGCAACGTATAGTTTACTAAAAAAAATGGCGGATTTTGGTGGACACGAATCGGTGAGTAAGATTTGTTATTTGTTATCCATATCTGAAACATTCGGCTAACTGAGTCCATAGTATCGTAATAAGGTTTATTTTACCCAAATTAGAACGTTTTAGTTGTTTTTTCGTTGTACCAGGGTCTCTATAGAAGGGGTCAAGAATCTTTGTCCTATGTTCAAAATTCTTGTATGTCAGTTTCGTATTTACTCACCTAAAAAACATACATTCAAAATTTATAATTAATGTCAATTTCCCATAATCCTGTTATTAATTCTTTCATTTTTTCTGTATCAGAACATGCTAAATTATCCAGTCTACATTAATAATAGTACTATAGTTTGGCATTTATATCTGTTTTGACTTAATATGTACCACAGTGTCCATTTTCACATTTTTTCATGCATTTTCACAATTTTATGGAATATTGCACAATTTATTTTGTTGAAAATTGTATGAATGTGAAGCTGATATGATGCATTACTTATTGGTATGTATTTCATATCTTTAATTGGTTTTTCATGATTTTTACTGTGATAAATTCACTTTTGAGTAAGTTTTTTAACATCTTCTTACACTGTCCGTATATATGGTACTTGGCATACCTGAGTTTTTGATTATTGGAAAAATCAATGCATAGTTTCTTGACCCCTTCTATAGAGACCCTGGTTGTACCGTTTTAGGTGTCGAATGCATTGTAATGAAAAATCATTAATAATTTCGCTATCAAAGGACATTTGAAAATTTGTTTGGCAAGATCGTCTTATTAGGTCAGTATCTATGTTCGACATCAAAAATCAACCCATTTACCATCGAACTTTGACCACAATATAAGGTTTTCTTCTCGGAGAAGTTCAAAACACACGATTTGGCAATCAGCTGTCTAAGGGTGTCGAACATTATACTTAAATGGGTGATTTCCTGCAGAATGTACCGATCGAGGCAAATAACACAATAGCTTTGCTGGTCCGTAAGGTGTGTTTGATTAAGATAAACAAAAAAGGAACATCAGAATCAATAAACAAATCTTACCGATTCGTGTCCACCAAAATCCGCCATTTTTTTAGTAAACTATACGTTACGCTTTAGTAACCTATACGTTGCTTTAATTTCCTGTACGTAATGACGGACCAGTGTGATTTTGGCTCGGATCCAATAAAGCCTATGTACTGTCCGTGATTTTGGGTAGAAACTATTTATGCACGAATAACCATGGAGGTATCAGAGAGTGTCATTATATACTGACGTCAACAAAAAACGCCTCATGCAGTCAACTTTGAAACGTCATACTGTCAAGACTTTCAACTTATATTATATTAAATAATTGTCATATCATTTGCTAACCTTTTACGCATTCGGAAATGCTGAAATGGAATTATTCAAACAGCTGCTTGAAAAATGGCATGCTGTTGAAAACATACACCCCTCGCGAAATCCCTATTCTGTTCTTGAACCGGTTTATCAGGCATCGCTTCTTTTGATTACTGAAAGCCTCCTTTGCAATACCTGCAAATAAGCCATAGAGTGTGATATCCTTACGTGACCATATATTGTTGAAACACATTTTTTGAAAACTGAATTTCGTTCTCTAGCGTAATTGACGTCACTGCAGTTAATCATCAATGCTTAAACGGTAATCGCCATCAAAATGGTGAAAACGTTTTCAAAGGCTCTCCGAGCATGGCTATTTGACAAAGAATAGTTTCTTTCGTTACTTCTCATGCCTTTCATCGTGAAACGAACGTCCTTACGGATAACGTGTATTTGACGTCTAGGGAAATAAACGCCAGAATAACATTGCCCCATTCTTGGCTATTCATTTGAAATAATGCGACCACGTTATGAAAATTAACTCAATGTGTGCATCCGAATATAACGGCATCGTTTTTGAAATGTTTCATCATTAGAATTCGTAAGCATAAAAGACGTCGACGTCAAAACAATTTTGCTACAGAAGCGTCGGCGAAAGAGGTACGGTAACAAAACTCGATAGAGGGAATTTGATGCCGAAGCGAACGATGTTTCCGGACTATGGAGTCGGTTCGAATGCCAGAAACTGAACAGTATCATTTTTTCGTTCCGTCTGTTTCTTTTCTTGTGAAATATCCCTATGTTATTTTCATTATTTCAACTTATTGTAGTCCAGTAATGTTACGTTTCAAAATTGTGATGTTCTCAAGGTTGTAAAACGACTTTGCACGGCTTTCAAATAATTTCACGTCAAAAACGTCTGTACAATGACGTCGGGATGCATTTTTAAAAATGGTGCACCCACCCAAGTTTTGAGAAACGTGCGCATGTTAACCAAATTCGGTTTATGCTATACCATGAGAGAGAACTTAAGAATACGGAAACTGCAAATTTCGTTCATATTGTGTATCTATTTGCCAAGTTATGCAACATTTTCGATGAGGCGTTTTTTATTGACGTCAGTAGCTTCATGGAATAACAGATACACCATCTTTATAATTTTATTACTATAAATAACACTGTCTATCACTTATACAAAAACCTGTACCATAAAAATACTATGCAAACTAAATTAAGCAACTTTTAATTTGAACAGTGAATCCATATGTTTTGTAGACATTAGGGAAGTTCTTCTGACAATGGCTTTCATGTATCAAATCATGGAGATAGATTTTAAGTCCACGGAGGCATGTCTCAAATAAAACATAAACAATCAAATATCGATAAACATATTTTGCACAGTATATTTATATGCATTATAGAGTGTACACTTTGTGTATATCTGTTAAGATAGGACAGATAGTCTGTTCATTGAGGTAGAACATACATATACAGTATATTTCCATAGCCTTGGTGCATTACAAATTATGAAACTGAGCCCATTTATCGGTTTTGGGAAAATAGCTGCTCATTCGGCTTACGATATGTTTCATGGTATAAGTACCTGATTGTTAGTTTGGTTTTTTCCCACCTCGGTTTTTGGAGTGGGAATCTTTTTCTGATTGCGCCTTTTCCTGATCTTTGCCTACTTGTACCTTTTTTTGGATCTTTTTCACAGCCCTTCACCCCATTGCCCAAACATGGCATTTTGATATAATATGTCATTTACAAAAATACAGACGTGTTCAAAGTATTTTTCTTGGGCAAGGGGGAGAACATGGTCGTATAAAAAAAGTTTCCTATTTCCTATAGTGATGTTATATTAAATTCAGAGATTTTGTCAAATTTTTAAAGAAGTCACTGCTTGAGTTACACAAAACATTACATGTCTAAATACAATAAAAACTTATTTTTCGACTGCAATAAACTTCATTTCCGTGCCTGGAACTTGAGATTTTCAAAATTTCTTGGACAATCTTACAAAAGAAATCTTCCGAAAACCTTTGTCATTGGCATAAAATCAATTAATTGGAATTGGAATTAGCAATGTCATTATTCAAAAATAGTTAAAGCATTGGAATTAGTAATGACATTTTATCACATCATCATTTCACTGGGAATTTTATATTTCCTTCTGTATGTGGTGCGGCAGCAACAACTTTCTATTATAATGCGATTACAGATTGGAATTCTCCACCTTTGGGCGTCAAACAAATGCGTAGTTTCAATGGATTCAAACGTGCTGCAAAACCATACCTTGGAACTCAACTGAAACTTATGGAAACAGATCATTTCATATACTACTGATTGGCTTTTCAGAACCTGGAATATAAACCTATCATCCGTGTGATTCATTTTTTTCGCCTTTTGTCTGGTAGTCTGGTAGTCTTGGATCTAACCATCAGGACCCCATTTGAGATAAGCCTTTGGACTTTCATGGGTTATCCTGGGTTATTTCAACACGCATACATAACCTAATTAAATTTTGTCTTTTTTTCATGTCTCATACACTTGGGCGCCGTTCTGCTGGCGACACCAGGCTCGGTCACTTCCAGAGACGGTGGGTGTAGGCGAAGAAGCTTCCGTGAGTGCGAGACATGATTTATGCTGTGATATTTTTTATTACTTGGATATCTAAATTTGCCAATTTAACTTGTTATTTTTAGCAACGTATTTTCCCCCAGAATTATTTTTTTTTATACAGTGACGTATTTCAAAAATGTCTATTTATATTATTTATATATATTATTTAAATTAATTTATAAAAAGTGTTTTTCAAAAATGTTTATTTATAAATTTTAGATTAATTTATAAATGGTGTCTTTCAGAAATTTTAGATTAATTTATTCATAACATTTAACTGTGATAGACAATAAGCCTTATATTGTTTTATGTTTCTATATATGTACAGGACGTATTTGTTGATCTTACCGAATAAATATCAATCAATCAATCAATCAACCAGCCAGTTTAGAAAAAGTAGTACTGTGCATTACAATAAGTATTAGATCTATTAAAAATGCAACGGTATTATCATTTGTTTTCGGTTATTTGAGATGGGCAGCTGAAAGAGTGCAATGATGGATTTTACATTTCACTGCTGAAAAAAGAAAGAAAGAAAAAAAAACTGTTTTAATTTTTTTTATCAATATCAATTTTTCAAGTTGAAATATCATATCTTAAATTTTTTATTCGTGTGTGTATTTATGTAAGTAAACAGTATTCATTCATTCGTTCGTTCGTTCGTTCGTTCATTCATTCATTCATTCATTCATGTGTGTGTTCCGTATTTAATTTCAGTCATTGTAAATTTGTATATATTTTAGGGCCGCAAGGGAGATTAGATCTGTACCAATTGTGTAACCCTCTTGAAATAAAGTCTTTATTATTATTATTATTATTATTATTATTATTATTATTATTATTATTATTATAAGTAGTAGTAGTAGTAGTAGTAGTAGTAGTAGTAGTAGTAAATTAGCCGCTCCTGACGGATCGTCTGTTGTAGTATTTAAAATAACTAACACACACATTTATAGAAGGAAAATCAGCATAAAATTTCATCATTCCATCAAGACTTTTGTTAACATCAGCAGCTTCTCGAAGAAGAGAATCAGAAGTTTCCTGCAGATGGTATAGATCTAAAAGCCTGCATGATGACGTCCGGTATTTTACTTTCAAACTTTTTGAACAACCCTCAACTGAGGTCATCAGTCGAACGCAACCAAAACACATAAAATTGGAGAAAGAAGATGTTTCAAGGACGGATTTTAGCTTCCAAGCTGCTTAAAAAGCAATTGTCATCTGTGCAGTTTATAGATTTATGTATTAAAAGACAATTTTCAGCATGTTTGAGCCAGTTGAAATTAAATCTGCTGCATTACAAACATTTAAACCAGACCACAACTGACTGTCCCAGCACAAATTGCAGGTTCTTGATTCCATTGATTTCTAGTGAGAGATGCAAGAGACAGTACTGTTTGACAGCTCAAGCCAAACAGGGCAATTTAGGGGCCTTGACACCTGAAGAATTTGTCGACATTTTAGCACAGCATAATATCCACAGAGGTTTTGTGATATACAATGAAGCCACAAGAAAGCTTGAGCCATCGCATCCAGAATTACAAGAACTGGCTGACAGACTTGGAGCTGGGGAATTCCAATTTGAGGGTCATGAAGGGATATTCCTGGCACGAGGCTCGAGATCAAACTGTCTGCTCTGTGTGTTCCTGTGGAAAACCAACCGAGGACAAGGGGTAGGGTTGTGTTTTGTCATTTACGAAAACACACTCATGAAAATATACAGAATTTTCTTCAGTTGTAAAATTTGAAAACTTTCAGTAGCATTTTCGTTATATATTTTTATTTTTTTGCTCAAAACATAGATTGTGGGTACATATGAGAACCTAGGTGGTTCTTACAAGTACCCACAATCTATGTTTTGGAGCAAAAATAAGAAAAATAGGTATACCCCTACATAGTCCCATTAAATGAGACTTCACAATTCAATTATTATCATTCACATTTTTCATTGGTCATTTTCTTTTTATATTTATGTTTATGTTATCTGGCTGACAATATCCGAGGAAAAAAAAAAATGAATGCGAACTCAAAAAATTGGAGTAACCCCTGCATACCCCAGTTTTACTATATAAAAGTGGGGTTTCAGTGGATATATATTAGCCGTATACATGAATATGTTTTCCTGATGCGCTTGAATTTGAAAAGCTGATAAGTGTTTGGTAGGCCAGGCCTTAAGGTTATGTTATAAAATGTTTGTCATGCTCATCTGCTCATCTCACCTTTAATATACTAAGATTTATCATGCTCATGAATGTTTTAAATTTATGCAAACAACTGTTGCAATTCTGAATTATGCACAGGATCCATAAATTTTAATCTAAGCTGAATTTAGCATGAAAATTATTTTTTGTCTCGGCCCATTGGGGCCTAAAGAAATAGATGGGCTGCTTGTGCCTTCAGGCAAGGCTTCTACGCTACTGACTGACCATCTGATTACTGGTTTACTGCTCAGGTTTGAGCCTGCCTAGGAAAAGTGTTTCAAGTCAAACCAGCCATACTTATAAGCCTTATTGGTTTAATTGGGTGGATATATTTGAAGCACTTGTTGGATGTCATGACATCCTCATTTTTGGTAAAAGTCCCATAAAATGGAGGCAACATCCCGACATGACCGTAGTAAACATGACTGGGGCGTAAAGCATCAATTTAAAAAAAAAAAAAAAATCTTTAAAACCTTTGGGCCTATTTTGGTAAGGGCCTTTAGATACTTGTCTCGCTATGTATTCAGGAGTTAAAACTGTAGCAAAAATGAGGTATAGAGTGCTAAATTACCCAACCAAAATCAAAACTTTCAGTTACATATAACGAAAATTCTGTGACACATAGTAGGATCTTGGACAAGTCAAGAGCTTTTATGATGGACATGTGTCTTTTCTGCAAATGTTAGAGTACTCAGTAGCATTCAAAATTTAATCCGACTAAATGCAATAAATCTTAAATGTTTTCATACCCTGTGTTTCTCTCTCTTTTCAAACATATTCTGTATTTTGATTTCTTTCAGTCAGGCGGTGTTGACTTTGTCCATATTGAAAATATGAAAGATTTGCTCACAGAAGGACACAGAATGTCTAAAAATCTTGGCATCAAATGCTCCCTAGCTGGGATATGGTATGGTACTGTCATTATTATTTTATTTTTCTATTATAGCTTGCCAGGCTGCATAAAACCTCAGATACATAGTTATACACACTTTTTCTTTCATATTTAATTAAATTATTATTAGCTCAATAAATAAAAGGAAGAAAATAGAACCCACAATGGTAGTTACTGTACATTTGACTGTTTGTTTTATGAGATTGATGTGTTTCAGTCTGTCAAAGACCTTCTTCTGGATAATATGAAACTTGTTTCAACCACATCATTGCCCATGCAATATACAGAGATTTTTAAGTTAAAAAAAATGAAAATTTTCAGTAGAAAATTTGTGATATTTTCTATATTTTGGCTCAAAACATAGATCATTAGAACGCCGCCTCAGTGAGGCGGTTCTTATGGGGGGTTGGACAGTGGGGGCGGGGGTATGGGGAGAGAGGGGGCGGGAAGCGGGGGAGAGGGGGAGGGAAGTGGGGAGAGAGGGGGAGGGAAGCGGGGAGAGAGAAGAGGGGAGAGAGAGTGGGAGGGAAGCAAGGAGAGAGGGGGAGGGAAGCGGGGATAGAGGGGGAGGGAACGGGGAGAGAGGGGGAGGGAAGTGGGGATTGGATACCACCCTGTCCACCCCCACTCTTATGTGTACCCAGGAGTATCTATGTTTTGGACCTAAAATAAGAAAATATAGGTATACCCCTGCATACCCCAGTTTTACTATATAAAAGTGGGGTTTAAGGGGGGTATTCATTGCAAGGACATGTTTTCCTGATGTTAGCAGTTTTAGCTGTGCTGTGCTATCATGTACAATATTTTGCTACCAGTGGTCTGCCCTTCTACATAATATACTATTCACTTATCAATCAAGGAAAATTTATCTAAAATCGATAAAATGTTTATTATCTTGTCTCTTCATTGCCAGGGCTGGTGGAGGCAAAGGAATCATAGCAGTACCAAAAGGGACCCAGTATGTGGATCCACGTTACAGGAGACTGGCGTACATGGACTTTGGAGAGTTTATAACATCTCTTAATGGATGCTTCAGTATGTACTGGTTTGTTTGCTCGTTTGAAAAGAACTTGTAACACAGTTGTTTTAAACGAAAAAAAAAATTGCAGACTTCTTTAGCTGATATGAAGGGTGTCTCTTCCCCAGAGATTAAACACTATGTATCTAATTTGTTCACTGGCTGTGGCAATGGCAAGTTTAAATGTGTTTTTAGACTGGCTAGGTTAGATGTTCTCACTCACAGAGACTGAGAACTTTTTAACTGTCCCCCGTGTATTACAGTTGCCAGCCTCGGTGTTGGGACTTCTGTGGCAGATTTGGAGGACATGTACTCCCATTCCAGATAATTGTATGTGTCTAACTTTTCTACAGATCTCGTTGTGACAGGTCTTAGTTACTTCGGCTAGATTTGAATTTTTGCTCACTGAGACTGAGATGTTAGAACTTGTTGACCATCCCTCATGTATTTTACAGTTGCTGGTCTTGGTGTAGGAACGTCTATGGCAGATATGGAGGACATGTACTCACAGACCAGATATGTGTCTAACTTATCCACAGACCTAGGTGGAACAGGGCTAACAGCTTTATATACTGGCCTTGGTAAGATGCTATTCTTCCTGTTCTGCTGATTCAAGATCAATTCATGATCAATTGTCAGTTAATGGCAAAATAAATGTCCATTAAAAACTGGTAATTTGCCTTGTCCAGGGGGCTTGTGTGGCTATAAATACTGCCTGTCCAGGCATGATCAGAGCTTTTAAAAATTCACAAAAGGTGTAAAGGATCAGAAAAAACAAACATTTAAGGACAAAGATATTTTTCGAACCTTTTTGAAACTTTACAAGATTTTCAAAAGCTCAATTTTGTCCCAGTACAGGCTACAAAGTGAATTATTAAAACTAAATGCTAAATATTTTTCAGGCGTTGTAAAGTCAATGGAGGCAGCTTTAGATTACCTTGGTATGGGATCACTGGAAGGGAAGAGAGTTTGCATACAGGGAGCGGGGCTAGTGGGTATGTTAACCCATATATGACGAATGGATTTACCCATCATTATCATTTGGGAGGGTCCACTGTCATTGTTAGGGACACCAGGAGTGATTTTGAATTTCTATTTCATTTTTCGAAGAAATTCCTCTACGCGAACAGTGGAGCCCCAGTCACATCTGGGGCTACACTGTTTGCCTATGTCCCATAAAAAGGATGCCAGGCTAATATGAGTTAATCAATGGTTGTTTTGCTTCAAATTACACTGAAAGTTGATGTATTTACAAATCTATTGATGTTTATGTCTAAATTATCATGGTGGAAGAAAGTGAGGCAAGTACATTGACTACATATACTTAGGTTAATACGTACCGGTACCCAAGGTTATTTGAACAGGCAAATCGTCCTTCGAAACATAAATACAGACCATTTTAGGCACTACTGATGCTTCTTTTATTCAAGTAAAAGCTGTCAGCTGATATATGCAAACTTTATGAAAAAAGATTGCCAGACAATTATCCTACTTGGTCTCATTTGTTGGGCGGATTAAGTAAATGAAATTACACCTCCAAGGCCGCCGTCGCCAGTGCGGCAGGTGCGGCAAGAGCCGAACCACTTTTTTGGCCGACCATGGTATCCGCCGTATCACTTTTTTCGATCGCCGCAGCAGTGTTTACCTGTCTTTGTTCTTCTAATAGTCTCATCTTGAACGAGTCGCGGCTTATTGATGAAATTATCATCAACACCTTAAACTCGTGTCATCCAGGCAAAGGTGCGAAAACAAACATCACAGGAATCACAAAGCGTGTCAAAACATTGCAGTTATTAAACGACTGACACCTATTTGATTGGATTTTAGGATTATGTTCAGTGAAAGACAGATTCGAGTTGTAATTAAATTGTTGTCTTTTAATCCAATCTTCGTTTTTCTTGTATGCCACATTAACATAAAAACAGAAGGAACATGGGATAACACTGTTAATGAGGCTTGTTTAGGGTATTATGGGATACGGGATATACACCAATTTTGATTTTGGGATATGGGATATTGAGTTGACCCTATTTATTTTGGGATATGGGATATTCAGGAATTTGGGATATGGGATATTGGAATTTATTTTGGGATACGAGTTACATTAATTTTGGGATATGAGATATTTTGGACGGTTTATTTTGGGATATGGGACTAACCAAGCCTCGTTAATCTCCAAATGTAGCTTATCAAAGAAAATGTCTGCTGGCAAATAATCAATATATACAAAATATTTTGAATTTGCATGCATTTATACTTTAAGTTCTGAGACTGTGTTAATAGTAATGTGTCAGTGTAATCTATTATGGATATGCAAGAGCCACCCATTCCAAATTAGCCAAAGACTTTTCATTTCCCACAACGTACATTCGGTGTGAAAAGTTTTAATCTGTCTTGGTTCGACAGTAGGCCACCGCCTGATGAGACTTGCAAAGGGGTCAAAATAATTGTTAAAAAAGAAACTGCTTTTCTGATAAATCTTCCAATTTAAACTGTCTGAATTTCGGTCATTTTTGTTGACAAAAACGATCGAAACTCAGACCCAAAACGCACTCAGAACGCGTTTAGAGGCACCAGTTTATCAAAATTTTCTCAGGGGAGATCCCCATAACCCCCTTGCTCTACCCCTCTCGTGCCTTCGGCACTCGACCATGTCTTCCGCCGGACCACTTTTTAAAATGCGGCGACGGCCTGCACCTCACGCGCATCATCTGTGGGACAACCAAAGTTCTGCTTTCAGGTGTTATTCTTGGGGTTCTCCAATTTTCTCCCCACTTACTGATTGGCCCATCTCATATGAGCTGAAATAATCTTAAAAGGGACGTAAAACTGAGGAAAAAAGAAATTGACAAAAAAAAAAAAAAACAAACAAAAAAAAAACATTCTGAGACAAACAGAGCAGACCATGATTTTAATGTTCCACTATTAAAGTCTTTCTGTCTTGAAGTTAGGAAAATAAAAGGCTTTTGATTCGTTTCTATTATTGTTAGGTCAAGTAATAGTAGAGGAGCTATTAAAGAAAGGTGCCAAACATATATTTGTTGCTGAATCCAATCAGATGAGAGTTCATGATGTCATTGATAGGTTTGCCTTGGAGGTAACTGTTTTCTAATATGATTTGAGCCGTCTCGTGGGAAAAACAACAATGTGGTTTCCGAACAAATCAAACTGTACAAGCACAGAAAAGAGCTAGAAGCTTAAAATTTCGGATTTAAGAAGAAGAGGAAAAACAAGTAGCGAAAACAAAGGCGCTGATCAGCTTCGCGGTTACCGCGAAGCTGATCTGCGTCTTTGTTTTCGCCTATGCAGATTGTTGGGTTTCTCATGAAGCGGCTCAATTATGATTTAGAGGTTGATTTTACGTTTTATGTCACACTCAACAGCCTTGGTCATATTATAAAGATTGAATGTCAGTTTAAAGTAAAATTATCACAACACAAATGAAGAGCAAGATGACTGTTTCCCAAGGTAGCCGGCAGGCTAGTATCATCTAAACACAAATCTGACAGATAGGCAGACAGAACTTTGCTGTTTTCACATGTTGAATAAGAGAGTTCTGTGTGTTAGAGAATGCTTGAAAAGAAAGTATGGATTTACAACTTAAGCTAGTACAATGTATCTGAGTGGCATGCGAATTTCTCGCGACTGTTTTGCGAATTTTGTCACGGACTTTCGCTTTATACGAGGTATGGCAGGAAAGTTCGTAGACACCATTAGTATTTTCAACAGGAAAAGAAATTCAGTCAAAATGAATATATCTGGGTTTGCAAAAATATTTCATGAGCAAATTGACAAAATTTTATGAAAATCTGACCAACACGACATCTTCTACAGCCTTTTATGTGCACCTCCCTAACCGGGAGCGGGGCAAGGGTCAACGTCTCAGTGACGTTACTTGAAGTTTATTGCTGTCAGTGCTTTATATATTTGTAACAAGTTTAACCGATATTTCAGAGTTATTCCACATAGGGTCCTTGGATATCGGTACAATTTTATTATGTGTATCCAGCTGTCAAATGCAGATCTGTGCCAACTGTCCTCATGTTCTCTGATGACCGGTTGAACATATGAAACCATTTTCATTCGCTTAGAATGTAAGACGAGTGCCCTTCCGCCGGCGTTTATCATCTTAGATGATCTATCGGGCATCCAAAACTCAACTCTGCCACTTGTAAACTAGTGACAGACAAGCTGATAGCTTTTATGTTGTTGTTTATATCATTTCCATCGTGTTTGTTGGCCATTTCCATAACAAAAACACACAATTTTATGGTTATTGACTGTTCTCCAACGTCAAAATTACGCCATTTTTTCAAACAATATTTTCGGACTGCATCTGAAATTTTATTCACAGATATCAAACTGTATTGCTGCCAAGGCCCAAACATTCAGAAAACGTTGTTGATTGAACATTCTTTCAGGATCAAAATATTTTCACGTTACAGCACACTTCCATGCCGTTTCACAAGCAAAAACAGAATGTGAAAATCGTCACATTTTATTACGTTTTCACACTTGCCCCGCACGGCCCTACCCTCAAGCAGAAAAGTGGCCATACCAAGCGTGTTATTACTTCAAATTGCACAAAATTTCTGAAATATACTCAGAAGATATTGCTGCTTGAAATTATGCAAAACGCTTCTTCAACGACGCGTTACTTTTTCTAATATCTGAAGTGTCTACGAACTTTCCTGCCATACCTCGTATTCCTGCGAGTGTCGTGAGAATTTTCATGTGTCCCGAACTGGGCGCGAAGGTTTTAAATGCAAATTTTACGCAAATTTTTTCACTGAAATATTTCGCAAGACTGTCACGACGTTTGTGTGTTGCGAACCTGTTGCCGCGAAATTTTTGGGAATTTACAACGAAAAATTTTCACGACTCATAAGAATGTCGTGCAACAGTCTTGAGAAAACATGCAAACACCTCGCGACTATCTGGCAAGAAAATAAAACTAAGCGACATTCGTATGAATGTCTCGCAACTGTTGTACGAATGAAAATAAGCTACATTCGTGGGAATGTTGTGAGACACTCTCACGAATGTCTGGTCGTGCGATATAATTTCAAAATTAGACAGAAATTCGCGAAGTTGTCGCATAAATGTCCATTCATTGAGACTGCAACGTGAAAATTGTGTTTATAATGTTAATATTTGTCGCAAACTTTTTGCGAACTAGTCTCCAGTTGTCGCATTGCAATGAGATAGGAGCTTAAGGAAGCACCATTTGAATATTTTTTTCTGTTATAGGCCGAGGATAGACTAGAAGTTTCCAAGGTATCATTTGAAGATACTGGTATATTTAGTCGCAAATGTGATATATTCTCACCATGTGCTAGAGGAAGGGTAAATATTTTTAATTTTTGTAATGAAAACGTGTGACTAAATTTTGTAGTGTCAGTTAACATCAGCAAAGCTGATTTGCGTCTTTGGTTTCGCATATGCAGATTGTTGGTTTTCCCAAGAGAGGGCTCATATATTGGGGAATAAAATCAAGAGGCGGTGGGTTTGAACCTAACTGACATTGGAAAGCATCCTTGACAACAGCACTGGTTAATACCCAGGACAAAACATGTCTCAAGAATTGTTGACTAGGTTGTTAAAACTTAAAAAAAAAAAAAAAAAAAATCTTTACATGCATTGTGGTTGTTAAAAAGCACTTAAACACATAAATATCAGTCAGATTATTGAATGCATTGAGGTCTAAATTGGTTTTGTTCTATGTCTTGAGTTTGGACATTGAGTTCCTTTTAACTCATTTAAGCCTGGCGTCCTTTTTGTGGGACATAGGCAAACAGCATAGCCCAGATGTGACGCCGCAGAATGCGGCGTCCCATCTGGGCCTATTCTGTTTCCTTAGAGAATTTTCATCGAAAAATTGAAATTTAAAAATCACACCTGATGCCCCTAGGAACTGAAGTGGACTCACCCAAATGGTAATGATTGGAAAATCCATTCATCAAATATGGGTTAACTTCATAATTAGTTACAAGCCAAGATAGTATGTGGTGCCTCCAATTACCCTGTAGATAGGATGGAGGATTATGACACAAACCGGTCTGTACAGTCACAGAAGCAGGCTAGAAGCTTTAAATTTTGGCTTTAATAAGAAGGATTGTACTATCCATGCAGTGGAAACAAAGGCGCTGATCGCGGTAACCGCGAAGCTGATCTGCGCCTTTGTTTTCGCCCAAGCATTTTGTTGGTTTTCTTATGCAGTGGCTCATTTTAGGTGTTAAACAAGACGACAATACCTCTGTTACAAGCCAAGATAGTATGTGGTGCCTCTAACTACCCGGTAGATAGGATGGAGGATTATGACATGTTCAGACAGATGGGGATATTGTATACTTCAGATGTTGTGCCAAATAGAATGGTAATAACTTCTAAGAAATAAAATTTTGGACAGCATAATGTTTTGATGTCATGGCTGTAGAAATTGTACATAGTTAGTTGGCTATATTACTAGAAGCTGTGGTTGCTAAAATTGAGCCACTGACAGATTTTCTCATGTACTGTAGAATATTCATGAGAAAATTTAAATTTCGCTAATATTCACGAATTGGCTGCCTCCTGAATTCAAATTTCTTGCTAGTAATGTAGAATACTTGGACACTCGCTCGCAAAAACAAGAGCTGGCTAATAAATCGGAAATATATAATTCTTGAAATACTGTAAGTTCGGAAATTTTCTCGTGACTTTTATTTCGCGAATTTTCGATTTCCGATTTATTAGCGAGTTCTTGAATTCGCGGTTGGGCACTTGTGCAGTCTATAAAGCTTATAGTAACTCTTTATTAGCGAGAACTTTTTCGCGAGGTAACGTATTCGCGGATATTAAATAGCAAAAATTAAGTTCTCGCGAAATTTTTTGAATTTACAGTAAAAATCATTCGAAAATTTTTGAACTTACAGTAGTTGAAAACTTGCTTATTTATATAATAAAATGGATAATGAAGCTATGGATAATGGTACACTTATGTTTAGAACTGCATGTAGGAATTTTTTAAAGGGTATGGTAACCAAGTTGGTGGAGCCCTATGGGAGGTTAGAAAATGATCCTGTACTGTATCAACATCTCTCTGAGGATTGGGAATACTCTGTAAGTGTAAAATATTTTTCACTGACAATGGACGTAAACTGCTTCTAAATGTGTTGTAGACATAATGAGTGGAACTTGGAACCTTATATTAGCCTGTTGTCACAGTTTTGTGTTATGTTCTGAATTGTTTGGCTGAAAAAAAAAAAAAAATAAATAAAATTATATTTTTCATTTTTTTTACGAGAGTCGATTGTGAAATCACTCGTCGTCATTTAATTTTAATGACTGAAGGTTCACTAGAGGAACAGATTCTTCATAAAATAGAGGATATACCGTCAGAGAGATTTTTTACCATTGCTACAAATCCAACAACACGTGGACATAACTTTAAACTTGAGAAACCGCGTTGTAGAACATCATTCCGATTACAACATTTTTCACAAAGAATTATCAACGATTGGAATGCTCTTCCTCCATATGTAGTCAACGCAAAGGATGTAAACAATTTTAAATCGAAACTGGATCAACACTGGAACCATGAAGAGATGTACGAATATTAACAAGATCAGTAATATGTGAATTACATATTTTAAACAAGTATATGAATATAACCAACACCTGTAAATGAATATGGGCTATACACGACTAAAGAATTCGTCTCAAGTACAAGTGACAGAAAGATTCCAGAAAGATGTTGGACTTAAAAAGGAGATGGCTCCTTACTTCAGAGTCCAACAACCATCATAGAGGTATCATAGAGGTAACAGTCATGGAAATGTAATTCATTTAGTTTCTGTACAATGCTTTCGGAGTGTATGATGAGCTGTGGATCAAAAGAATGCGTCAAATTATGGCCAACAGCTGAAGATTTTAAAACAATTTTGCTTCGTCTCATTGTTTAGTAAATGTACAGATGAAAATGCTCAGGTGGGTGCAGATTGATGTGTACCATTACTGCGAATACCTTGACAGTGTTCTAAGATACATGTATTACCAACAAGAGATCTATTTTCAGATTTATCAGACCACCCTAAGAATCTTACGATTCGCTGACAAGAAAGACATCTCTCCAGAGCGTGCAGCTTACGAGGTCGGGGAAGAGCTAGGCTCTATAGACCACCCACTGTATCCACATAGGGCAAAAGACATTATCAGAGGTCTCATAGAAACAGGCTGGCATCATGGACATGATTTCTGGAGAGATAGAACTCACATTTTAGGAGAAACAGATTTATTGTAGTGATTTCTTAGAGCAACAAGTGAATGCAATCTCCAGTATAGGTCAGGATAAAGTTCTTGCACAACTGACAAGAAAATGAGCCGCCTCGTGGGAAAACCAACAATGTGGTTTCCGACCAGGTCCAACACAAACCGGCCTGTACAGTGACAGAAAAGAGCTAGAAGCTTGAAATTTCGGATTTAAGTAGAAGAGGAACTGTACTATCCGAGTAGCAAAAACAAAGGCGCTGATCAGCTTCGCGGTTACCGCGAAGCTGATCTGCGCCTTTGTTTTCGCATATGCAGAATGTTGGTTTTCTCATGAGGTGGCTCAAATATCACTAAATCCAAGATTTTGGTCAGGGTTAGAAATTTCTACTTAACCAAAGTTGTCTCTCTGTGCTCACTTTTCTGTTTATCATTGGTTGTATGACGTCACAAATATATCTTTGTCACAAATATATCTGTAAGTGCACATTCATTTTACTTTTACAGTTTCCAGTCCTGCTGAAAGTTGCTCTCTGGGAGACTACCTTAGTACCGGTACATGTATTAGCCCCAATGGATTTGGGCATTATTCATATAGTGTATTATAACCATTGTCATTGAGCTACATTGTGTAAAAACTTGACTTTGGGATCTTTGTGAAGGCTACTTAAAAAACCAGGGCCCAGTTGTTCAAAACTAACGACGTCATTAGTTAACGTTTCGTTAAAATTTCAAACATTAATATTACAAATACACTGTTATTTTTTGTTGAAAAAATGTGAGAATCCTTTGCACTGCAAAGGATTCTCACATTTTTTCAACAAAAAATAACAGTGTATTTGTTACTTTAGCTGATATTTGCTTAACAAATTTATGTCTTAACGATATCGTTAAGCTAACGATGCTTTGAACAACTGGGTCCAGACTGTACATCTACCCTTAAAAGATGACGTGGCATGATTTTAGATAGCATGAGGTTTTTGTGCATTCCCCCATTGTTCGGAAATGTTTTCTCATGATGTAGCTCTTATTTTGTTTTTGGTGCTTCTTTTTGTTTTGTTTTCCAACTTTTTACACAAGCATAATAAAAGATTCGGACACTTTATCTGTTTACTTTGTTTTGTCCAGAATAAGACCACCTGAGGTTTTGCTACAACAAAGACATGACAGAAGAGCTAATGTTGAGATTTCAGTTACTTAACCACTGTTCCCAGGCAAACCTCCAAACACCCTGTATACCGTTGATGCAACTGAATATGTTACGGCACAGATTGATGCAACATTTCACGAAGGTAGGGGAAAATGGAGAGCGATAAGTTGTCGATCATGTCAGTTTTATAGGCATTAATGAGAGGATTTCTGGGTCATGACTTTGTGGGAAAACAAAGTAAGGATGCCTTCAGTTTTTGCCATAAGTAGTTTGTATCAAAAGCTTAACTTGTGTCAGAAATTATAAATTCCATTGAAGGAATATGCCACCAGAAACACGAAAATTGATTGCGTTTGCTAATTATTCGAATCCATCATCGTTTGTAAACTTATCAAAGTTTCGGTATATACCGGAATCATTCCTTGTTTCATACCACAAAAAGACAATCCTGAACTCAAGCAAACTTTTGCACAATATGGTGTTAACACACCTAGGTTGGATCGTTTGGGAAGCAACGTACGTCAAAGAGTTCATTGCCTGGATGCAGCGTACGTCCAATGTGTTCTTTTTAAATATGATTCTATCTACGGCGGATCTTTGGGCCAAAATGATATTTCTTACTGCAGACACTTTTGCAGAATGGAAAATCCTGTGACCGTTAAAACTTGAGTGAGCGGGGCTAAGTGATTTTTGCATATTTTTGCTGGCAGTGTTTCTTGTATACGTCTTCCACTAGCTTCCAAAACTTTTGTTTTGTTTTGCAATGACTGCAAACGTCCCAGTCAACATTTTAGTCATGTCGGACAGAGCCAACGCTTCCTAGTTATTTATAGGCACTGTGGTGACTTTATAAGCTTGAAACGGTTAACATAACGCAGACACTCGACAAATGTGACGTATGTGTTGTGTGCAATGATGTTTCTTGATAGCACAGTTAATGTACGTCTGAAATAGGTTTACTTATTTTGTTCTTACTCATAATGAACTAGCCCACGATGTTAAGTCTACAGAAGGTCCCTCCAGGTGGACTCCCTGTACCTGAAATTAATGGGTTGACTCCCCCGGCCATTGCTTACCACGTCTCCCTAAAAAGTATTTTGCACATGCTCAAAACTCCCCATCCCCACCTTTAAGTGTTTGCTCTGTAACTCCCCACAATTATCACTAATGCACTACCTAGCTCATGAACTAGCCATTATCTCCGCCCCTTCCTCCTTTCCCCAATACCCCCAAAATGCCTGGTAGGGGCTCAACTATGTTTGTTGCAATATTGCTACATACAGCATACGATTATCTTTTCTGAAACGGGAGGGGAGTATGTATGCAGGACCACTAGCATCAGTCATACTCCAGAAAAGATTTCCAGATCAAAAGTAAGGTGAAAAAACAAAACAAAAACATTCACATTGTGCAATAAATCGCCCATAACAACGGACAAGAATGTCTAGAGCTTTTCTTGCTGCATTATGGAGAACATATATAGGCTTAATGGCTTATACACTTTTCACCATATTTGCATACACATGCAGATTAATTTAAAAAATCAAATATTTTTATCCAAATTGATACTAAAGCTGTCATTTCACAGCACAGAATGTTAAAAACAAATAAACATCAAAGTGTCCGCCGTAAGAAATATCATTTTTGGCCTTAAGATCCGCCGTAGTTAGCATCATTTTTCAAAAACACCTCTTGTACGTAGGTAGTATCCAGGCAATGAACTCATTGACGTACGCTGCTTCCCAAAAGATCCAACCTAGGTGTGTTAACATCATATTGTGCAAAAGTCGGCTCGAATACATGATTGTTGTTTGGTGGTATGAATCAAGGAATGATTCCGGTTTATATTGAAACTTTGATAATGACAAACGATGATGAAGGATTTGAGCAATTAGCAAACATAATCAATTTTCGTGTATCTGGTGGCATGTTTCTTCGATGGAATTTATAATTTCTGTCACAAGGTAAGGTTTTTTAACAAACTACTTAAGGCAAAAAATGAAGGTATCCTTACTTTGTTTTCCCACAAAGGCACGGCCCAGACACTAACATTAATGCCTGTAAAATTGAATTAATGGTCAACGTACCGTTCTCCATTTCCACCTACCTTCGTGAAATGTTGCATCAATCTGTGCCGTAACAAATTGGGTTGCATCAACGGTATACAGGGTGCCAAAAGCAGTTTATAATGCTGACTTTTAGATATGCACTACACTACTTCCTTAATTGCTTCATTTCAGCTCAGGCACTTGAAGTCCTGTACCATTTTATAATCCTGGTATATGTCAATATCTATTGACCTTAGACACTACAGTAAATTTATGATTTTGGGTCACTTATATTACTTCAAGCACCTGTGATTTCAGGAACCAGACATACATGTAAATCTATTTCTTATTCTCACAAGATTAACAATTTGTTGGTATATGGCTAGTTTGGATAAACCACTTTTCTTGGGCAGGTTCTGTCAACCAGAACTTATATTAGGGGGACATTGTTTGCAGTTCTGCAGGGAGACCAAAATCAGCAGTACATCTATAATGCTTGGAGGCTTACCAGCAGGTGGAACCCTGGTCAATATAGTATGTTTATAACGAGTGGTCTGCATTATTGTGTTCGTGGTTCCAAACTAAAATCTGTTGTCTCCCAGTTCTTTCACTTGACACTGTTGTTATTCAACAATAGACTAGGTAGTGTTTTGGAATTATTCAAGTGACTTGTATTGCAAATTTTCGATTTTCTAATAAACAAGTTCGAGTTTGTGAATAAGGAAAAGTGCAGTCTATAAAGCTTGAAATAGGTCAATATTAGCTATAAAAATCACCACTTACATTTCCTCTTACATACCAATTGCTCTCGCAGGTGTCTGCAAACCAGGTGTGTATGTATCCATTCAGGGCATCACACCAAAGATATTTTATTTGAAACGGTCTAGGGATACAGAAATATACTCTTGACACTACAACTGCTAGGATATGGTGTTTATTCCAGAAACTTTAAAACTTTATTCAATAAAGTACAAACTTTTAAATACAATTATTTTTCAATACATACTTTATGTTTCAATTCTTTACATCCAGTCAACGAAGCTTATAAGAGTGAAACTCAAATTCTTGTGCACACATTAATTCAACTTCTGACTACTCTTAGTAAACAGAAGGATCTCTGGGGTTCCACAAATTTGAATGAACCTATCTACAATCTGTTCTGTTTTGCATTGGGGCTAAGTCTCTGTTCAACAGCTAATGTCATGTTGGGACATGCTGTTCCTGGTTACCAGTTTTTTTCTCACTACCAACTGACAAATGTACTTGAATGAGCCAACGAGGAAGAACTGCCGCAGAAACATTTTCATGACTTCTCAAAATCTCCATGAATGAAATGTGCCAGACATAAAGACCTATCAGGGGTTCGCTTAATTACAAATCAGACTTGCTACCGCTAAAGGTATCCCACCTGTTTCTGTTAACAGAAACATTTACTTAACACTAAAAGGTAATAAAGTATATTTAAGGTACCACACAGTATGAATACAATTATTAGTAATCACATCCTATATAATACAGCATAAAAGAAATCAATATGATCAGATACAATTAATATCTGCTTATAAATACAAATATATTTCAATCATCAAATGAACAACATTTATAGCAAGAATACTGTCAGCTAATTAACTTTTCACTAGAAAGAACTCATTACTTTACATTTACAAGGCCAGCATGTTTCCTTGTCACAGATTATGCTGCTAATGTCAACGATAAAAATTTTACAATTTATCCCACATTAATACATAATAGGTTCTGTGATATGTTACAAAAATATCACAGTATATATATGATGCACGTTAATTTTCTCTTCTGAACAAAGCCACATTTTTGTTCTTTTTGCATATGCCAATACAGCTACTTAAGATTATGTTGTTAGCACAGTTAGATGCACTCCTGTTGCTTTTGCACTATATTTGTAAATTTTTATAGATATATGACCTCATAAGAAAGGCAGATTTTTTCTATATGCTAAAGCAAGCACATCAGCTGCTGATATCTTCGATTTTTGGCTAGCCACAAACAAAACATTGTAAGTTTGATATATCTGAAATGAAGCCTCCAGTAATTGGTTAATCATCTTTTTCAAAACAGCATTATCTCTTCATTTTCTTGGTACACATGATGGCTTGTTCCTCTGGGTCCAGTTGCTTCTTGTTGACTGGGGACCAGGGAGATATCTTTTTCCTTGGCAGGTTGGGGGTGTTGGTTACTAGCTGACGTTTGGGCTGAAAAACATTTTCAGATAAAAATTATATACATGTATGTTTAAGGTTTCAGAAAATTTATGTTAATTTTGTATAAGTCTTGCAGCCTAGACAATGACATAATATCAAGCATGTCAGTTGCCAACCATACTTTTCCTAAAAATTTTCCTGATGGCAACTGACCAGTATTTAATACCTATTCTTCCACCAGAAACTGACAACTGCTCAGTTTTGTTGAGAAAACACAGGAAATAATCTAGCAGAGTGATTGAATTCAACATTCCCAACATTGGGATGTCAAAACATCCAAAATGTGCTCCAGATATAACCACCCAAGTAAATAACAAAGAATAATATGTATGGAAAGTTTGACTAAACCATTTTTCCTGGGCGGGCTCACACATTCTAAGCGCAAACTGTGCTGTGATCAAGTAATCAGGTCACCTGTAGGTCAGTCATTAGGTAATGAGCATCGCTGAATCTGAATAGTTTACAGGTGACATGCCAAATGACATTATTTCACCAGGGGGTTCGGATGGAGGAAAAATTAGTCCCTTGAACGCACGAGTGAAGCGAACTTGGACACACAGTCATCAGACATTTCAGCAGAGGAGATAAGTGAATCAGGGAGGTCATTCCAGTCCCTGATAGTCTGTGGAAAGAAACTACTTTTGTACGCTTCTTTGCTAGCTGAAGGTATCTGAAAAGCCAAAGTGTGTTGATTTCTAAAGCGCCTATTCTTTGGGATAAGGTCATCTGTGGGTATTCTGGCTTTACCCTTTAGACCTTTGTATAGCAATATAAGTTTACTATCCTTCCTCCTTTCTTAAGAGATTCCCATATCAGTTGACCTAAAATGCCAGTCATGCTCCCAGTTTCAAAAACATAATTTTCCGTCACAAACCTTGCCGCACGATTTTGGACCTTTTCCAGTTCTTCCTGGAGGCCATGAGTGTGAGGGTCCCAAACTGACCTTCCATATTCCAAGACCGGTCGCACCAGTCCTTTATAAGCTGCTTCTTTCACATCTGGGGGACAAGAATACAAATTTCTTCTCAAGAATCTGAGAGTTCTGTTAGCCTTTGTACAAATATTGGAAATATGAGTATTCCATTTCAAATCATTTGTGATAGTTACACCCAGGTATTTTATGCTTTCAACGTTTTCCAGTACAGTGCCCTCAAGGGTGTAATTAGCCTGTATCTTACTAGACCGTTTATTTGTCAGCTGCATCATGTTGCATTTGACGGGTTGAAATCTCATTCCCCATTTCCTAGCCCAACTGCCTAAACGATCAATGTCTCTCTGAAGTTTCAATGTATCCTCTTCATTCTTGATTTCACGATAGCAAACACAATCATCAGCAAAGAGTCTTATTTCAGACTCAATGTCTGCTGAGATGTCATTTATATACAAGGAAAACAGCAAGGGGCCGAGAACGGTGCCCTGAGGGACACCCGACACAACTGGAGCCCAATCTGATTTAATACCATTAACCACTACCCTTTGTTGTCTGAAACAAAGGAAAGCATTTATCCAATTCAGTGTTGTTCCACCTATTCCATAGCTAAACAATTTGCTTTTAAGGAGTTCATGGGGAGGAGTATCGAAAGCCTTTTCAAAATTGAGTATAAAAGTGTCGACCTGGCCTTTTTTGTCTAAGATTTTTGCCCAGTCATTTATCACTGTAGTCAACTGAGTTTCACAGCTATGCCATTTCCTAAATGCGAGTTGCCTGTCCGACAAGAGTTCATGTTCATCAAGATGGGCCATAATATTTGAGCATACTATGTGTTCAAGAAGCTTACAAGGAATGCATGTCAAAGAAACAGGGCGGTAATTGCGGGCAAGTGACCTGTCGCCCTTCTTAAACAGGGGGCAAATATTAGCATTCTTTAGGTATTTCACCTGTATCAATTGACTGCTGGAAGAGATGGGCGAATACAGGACCTAATTCCATAGCCAGTTCCTTTAGGACTCTGGGATGAAGCTCATCAGGCCCTAAGGCTTTAGACGGGTTTAGACCTTTGAGAAGTTTGGTCACCCCTTCCTTTGTGACCACAATATCATGCATGAATGGGGCAGATCTATCTAGAAGAGGGACCTGTTTGTATTCACTTTTAGTGAAAACATCCGAGAACTGACCATTAAATTCTTCCGCCTTCTCAAATTCGGATTGTGCAATTCTTCTTCCATTTCTTTTTTTCAACGGGGGAATACCTTGTGTATCTTTTTTCTGACTGTTTATCGCTTGGGGGCACAAACAGCCCTATTTTCTTTTTATAAATCAATTTTTCTTTGTACACTGAAACAAAGTTATAAAGAGGCCACTTTTCAAACTCATTTTTTGTTTCTAAGCCAAGTTCAAAATTGCACATTTTTTGCAAAAAGACGTGTCTTTCAAGTAAGTAAAGTTCCAAAGTGTTAAGAAATAATTTTCTTTTACTAAAGGCGTTTTTGGAGTAAAAATGCAAAAATCAATGTTTTTAAATAAAAAATTGGATACAGCACACCATTTATTGAAATTAGGAACGGGTGTCATCAAAGGGGTCGTTACGGCTCGGAAAAACATCAAACATTCGAATTTTCTCTACTGGTAGAATTTTTATGCATTTTTAAAAATCGCCAATTTTGAGATTTTTTGAAAATTCATAAATGTGCCTCTTAAACATGTTGACTCCTGTTAAATTCACTTGATGAGGCCTGGAAATGAGAGATATAATTCGACTGAACTGTTTTTGACCATTTTCGAGGACCAACATGTCAAGGCTGCCGCACACTTCCGGTTTCAATGCCAATTTTTAACGAACAAAATAACAAAATTTGTGGACGATTTTTTTAATTTTCAAAGTTTATCAGAGTCTAGTATTTGACCTAAATAATCGCTGAAAATTTCAATGCCGTGCTGCTGATAATAACGCAACTGGAGAAGAACAAAGTTGGTATGCAAATTGCATACAAAAGCTGAATTCCTGTTATTCAGGTTGTTGTCTTCTTGCATGTGCAAAACAGAAACGAAGATTCTTATTGCAGCAACACTTTTGACTTAATTTTATCTTGCATCATGGCAGTCAGTAGCACTTTCAAATAAATTAAAATGTAAAAACACAACGTCATAATATGACATTTAATTTGATGTTAATAAAGTGTGACTTTTTGAAATAGGGTACCTTTACACATGCTTCGTCTGTGTGAGAAGTATCACACATTTTGGAATGCAGAAACTCACAGAGCCACTGTTAGACATTGGTTTATTCATATGATCATGAATTTTAATTGATCGTATTTTACTTTCTGAACTAGAAGACAAAATATGAGGTGGCCTCTTATAACTTTTTTTCAGTGTACATAAAACAAAAGAAAAGTTGGTCAAGAAATTGATATAGACTAGCTGTACTTACTCTCATAGCACTGGGTGACTGATCATTCACACTGTCTAGAAAGGAGTACTGAAAACATAAATAATAAAATATTGTTATTGCGGAAAACTTTGTAAATTGCAACAATTGCCCCAAACTATTCTGTTTGTTTTGTGGTTTAATGTCCAGTCAACAATTTTTAATTCATATCAGGATGGAGCCACGGCTTCCTGGGTTAATTTTACCGGTACTATGAGGAGTTGATGCATCTTGCTAAAGAAAACAACCTAGTGGGGTTTGAATCTAATCTCATTCTGATTCCGAAACTCTACACCCCCCACGACAGTATCTTTAAAGTGCACATCTTTTTTGCACAACAGAAGCAGGCAACATGATCCTAGTGAAGCTCTCCAAATGTATGTAGCAATGTGTGTCTGGCAGTTAACTACCAAGCAAATATGAGCCCATCCTGAGAAAACCAACAATGTGGATTTTGAACAGGTCCAACACAAACTGGTCTGTACCGCCACTGAAGATAGGTAAAAGCTTGAAATTTTGGATCTAGCAAGTAGATAAATTGTACTACATGTGTAGCGAAAACAAAGGTGTGATCAGCTTTGCAGTTACTGCGAAGCTGATCTGCGTGTTTGTTTTTTTGCATATGCAGATTGCTGGTTTTCTCATGAAGCGGCTCATATATCTTCTTGAAGATGATTTTCTTTATTCATATGAAAATAATAAATTCATTGAATTTTAATTTATGGCAGTTAATGTATACAAAAGCAATATTGTGAATACATGGTAGACAATCATTATAACGGCAAAAATTTCTTCATAGCTTTAAGTCTCACAGTCAAAATAAGCAAACTTTTAATATACCAAACATCAAGCCCTGATAGAGTTCTAAAAACATTTCTGGATTTTTTTTTTAATTCAGTTTAACGTCGGCTTATACGAGATGGGCCAATCAGTAGGTGGGGCGAAAACAAGAGAACCACGAGAAAAACCACCTGACACACCCGCATGCAGACTTGGCTTGTCTGACATGTGGCCAAAGCAGGGTTCGAACCCACACCAGACACAGCGGTGAGATGATCGAGTGATTAAGAAACATCGCTCTCAACCGCTCGGTCACGGGGCCGCCCATTTCTGGAATTTACCACAGTATTTATTATCTCATTTAGGGACAATGTTGAACATTAAAGATCTGTCAGGCAAACATCTTCGTAGTATGGTAGTGCTTTCAAATCTTTAAGAGGAATTTGTTTTTTAGACTTTTACATTTTTAAAATTTCACATCATTAAAATTGCATTATTTATCATCAAATTAGTGCTATGTATTGTACCCCACCCCTCTGTTCTTGACAAGAAGTTCACCAAAGAGAACCAGCTGAATACAGACTATTTGTTAAAATAAGCTGAATATATTTAGCATCATGATTTAACATGCAATACAAGTCCCAACACCATTCATGAATATAGATTGGTGTACATGTATACTGGTTAGTCCATTCACTTACAAAGCTACAACCGATCTGCGACCATAAGTTCGAGCCACAGGCATTGGCAATGAGCGTCTTGTTTTCTAGATAAAAAGGTATCAATGGTTTTGGCTGTTTGAAATGACTTTCTATGAAACCCTTTTACTTTACCAGGGTTGCCACGTTCAAGTGGAAACAAAATTCCCTGACATTTCCCTGACAGCATTTCTAATTTCTCTGACAACAACATCTTGGTGAGCGGTCTGTAAGGGCAACTAAATAAGACAATTCTTAAATTTTGGAAAGTCATAAATTACTAAACTAGAAATAAGTGTTTGTAAAACACTATGCCCCCAACTGTATGCTTGCCTCTAACCTGGCACAGTTTATATGATTCATTTATTTCATTATTTAATGAAAATCATGTAACATGTTCACAAATAGCAAACTTGAGGGCTAACAGTGATAGCAGATGCACAATTAAAAATGGAGTTAAAATTTCATAATTCCGTAAGTCTGTCAAAATTTGACAGAAAATCCTCAACAGTTAATCAGATAATCTAATCTCAGCCAACCAATATACCAAATATCAAGGCTCTAGCTCAAATACTTTTTGAGATATCTTGCACACAAGATTTTCAAATTTTGTTTTCAAAATAACTCAAAAAGGGGGCATAACTCGGACATGAAAAAATACAGGTCTACTATTCTTTCATGAGGAATCAGTAAATGAAATTTCAAAACCCTAGCATTTACTGTTTAAAAGTTTCAAATTTCACCGAAAAGTGGAAAAATAAATCAAAATTTCAAAATTCCGTAACTTTGTCAAAATTTTGGGTAAAGTTTTGAAAAGTTAATCAGGTGATCTACTCATCAGCCCCAACCAGTATTCCAAATATCAAGGCTCTAGCTCAAATACTTTTGAGATATCTTGCACACAAGATTTTCAAATTTTGTTTTCAAGTTTCAAATTTCACCGAAAAGTGGAAAAATCAATCAAAATTTCAAAATTCTGTAATTTTTGTCAAAATTTTGGGTAAAGTTCTGAAAAGTTAATCAGGTGATCTACTCCTCAGCCACAACCAGTATACCAAATATCAAGGCTCTAGCTCAAATACTTTTTGAGATATCTTGCACAACAGATTTTCAGATTTTGTTTACAAAGGGACATAACTCAGAAAAGGGGCCTAACATGAAAAAAAAATTTGGGTGTACTATTTTTCATGAGGAATCAGTAAATGAAATTTCAAAACCCTAGCATTTATCTTTTAAAAGTTTCAAATTTCATCGAAAAATGGAAAAATCAATCAAAATTTCAAAACTCTGTAATTTTGTCAAAAATTTGGGTAAAGTTCTGAAAAGTTTATCAGGTGATCTAATCTTCAGCCCCAACCAGTAGACCAAATATCAAGGCTCTAGCTCAAATACGTTTTGAGATATCTTGCACACAAGATTTTCAAATTTTGTTTTCAAAGGGACATAACTCAGAAAAGGGGCATAACTCGGACATGAAAAAAAACATACGGATCAACTATTTTTTCATGAGGAATCAGTAAATGAAATTTCAAAACCCTAGCATTTACCGTTTAAAAGTTTCAAATTTCATCGAAAAATTTTCAAATTTTGTTTTCAAAGGGACATAACTCAGAAAAGGGGCATAACTCGGACATGAAAAAAAAAATACGGGTCAACTATTTTTTCATGAGGAATGTGCATATGAAATTTCAAAACCCTAGCATTCACCGTTTAAAAGTTAATGGACGCACAGACAGACAAGCCGAAAGCAATGTGCCCTTCCAACTTTTTCAAAGTTGGGGGCATAAACACACCAATTAGAACTCAGTTCAACATAAAATGCACTTCTGGATTCCATCTGGTTTAAAACATTGATGGCATGATGATGAATTCGCTCAGTAACTGGACCTGAGTCTGGTATTTTCAAAATTCCCTGACAATTCCCTGACATTTACCAAAAATTCCAAATTTCCCTGACAGTTTGCAAAATTCCGACAATTCCCTGACCTTGTAAAAAAATTTTATTTCCCTGACGCATGGCAACCCTGTTTACATATTAAAACGGGTTTATCATGTTACAAAAACTTAATAATATGAACTTAATAAGCCATGCTTTCATTCAAATCCCATTTTGTTATGTTTGTATAAGTTTATATCTGTAAAAAAGTAATGTTTGTTAATGATACAAATAAAATATGTTTTAATCAAAATTTCAAAAACAGTTACTAAAGTTTAGTGGGGATATGAGCCTCCTCATGAGAAAACCAACAATCTGCATATGCGAAAACAAAGACGCAGATCAGCTTCGCGGTAACTGCGAAGCTGATCAGCGCCTTTGTTTTTGCTACATGGATAGTACACTTCCTCTTCTTCCTAAATCCGAAATTTCAAGCTTCCAGCCTGCTTCTGTGATTGTACAGCCTGATTTGTGTCAGACCCATTCGGAAACCACATTGTTGGTTTTCCCACGAGGCAGCTCATATATGGGCAGAGTATTTTGTATCAACTCAATATTTTGAATACTATTTAGCTTTACCTCCAATTCAACAATTTTTTGGTCATGTCCAGGCACAAACTCTTGCTTAAACGTTTGAAAAAATAAGCATAACGTGTTGGGATCATGCCAGATATGACAGTTTCTCATCTAATAATTGCATACCAGAACTGAAGCATTATTTGATTTGCCCAATCTAAAACTCAAAGACCCTGCACTATAAGAATTCTTATTGATTTGTTCTGTACCCTAAACTAAGCTGTACAAGACTCAACTAAATGCTTCATAATTTTTTTTATTACATATCACATTATACTCACCTTCCCAGTAGATTTACTCCCCGATGGCCGTCTCTGTCTAGGTTTGCTGATACTCTCGTTAAGGCTAGGAGAATCTGTAAGTGATGATCCTCTTGAGCTGTTGGAAAATATGCTGCTGTTCTTACTGGGGCTAAAATAAGAGTGATAATTTTGGCTTGTAATATCTGTTAGTCAGCTTTCACACTGTTCCCAAAATTAATGGTTTCACACTTTTTAAAGTGTGTTTACGAAATTAATCCTTAGAAAGACATAACATTTGGGGTGGATTATATATACATGTACATTTTTTTTGCATGATTGTTTTTCTTGAATTTCCATCCTCCAGTGTGTTCATGGACCCTTCATGGGTTCCAAGAATTTCTGTCCGATGTTTCAAGAATTTCTTTCCAAGAAGAAATTTGTATAAATTGCTATACTGAGTGGTGATAATGACAAGAAATCACAATGATCAATAATTTTGATATTAAAGCTCCTTTGGGCTTTGGTACGGGAAATAATTATGCAAACTTTAATCTTCATTATAAGTGATTGGTGTTATAAACTGTTTAAAGTCTCATCCAAAAAACTGTAGAAGCCCGGGACCAAACCCACGACCCTTGATTTACTAGGCGAGTGGCATTACCGTTACATCAAAGAGGCTTCTAAACCAGGTTATTGCACTACTAAATGACTTAAGCTTGACCAAAGACTTGGAGGGGGGCACTACCGGACATGTAGTCTGTGTCTTTGCTTTCTTTATACCAAAAGCAGGAAAGCTTCACCAATCAGATAACTGCTTTTATGACGTAGCTCACATGAGCCGCATCCTGAGAAAAACAGATTTTTGTTTATGCAAAAACAAAGGCATGATCAGCTGTGCAGTAACTGCACAGCTGATCAGCGCCTTTGTTTTCGCTACTCAGATAGTACAATATCTCTTCTTCTACTCATAGCCAAAATTTCAAGCCTCTTGCCTGCGTCTGTGACTTTACAGGCCAATTTGTGTTGCACCTGGTCGGAAACCCCGAAGATCGGTTTTCTCGCGTCACGGCTATCTTCCCATATCTCTAATACTGTCAGCTTACCATGGTGAAGCCATAGAGCCTGCTGATCCTGTTCTTGATTTGTTAGGGGTGGGTAGGAATGATCTCCTTTTGTTTACGGAGGCTGGGGAATCTGTACTGCTTGTACTTCTGAAATAACAGAAATATAAGACATTGTAAACATCCAGCATAAATTTATTGCAATACATGTACATACTAGCATAAATATAGAATGGACAGTTCCGATTCCTGAAAATTCCTGTTTTTTGTAGACTTAATATTGTTGAACACTCTTACAAGGATGAATAGAATTTGAGCTTAACATCAACAGTTTTCCAGTAATGTGTGACAGAGGTACAAAACAAGCACAACAAAGACTAAGAAAGTGTAGTGTCAGACTCAAGATTACTGTAGAATATGATTTCAACTTCTCAATCCAAAGTCTACAACCTAAACTGTTAAACTGTCCACCTACCCCGTCCTTTGTGGAGTGCCAAACTTTGACGACATCAAGTTCTTAGGCTGTATCTGTTTTTCTTCTTTTGCTGGTGTGGACATTTCTGGTGCTACAAAATAAAATTTCATTAAGATTTTATTCAGCTCAGGTTTAAAAAAGCAAACCTCAGAAAATAGTTGTTTTTTTTTCTCTCCTGTAGGCTAACAACAAAGAATGTCTTCAGCCATGTTCTATCATGGGATATAAAATTGTCAGTATCAGTTTGTAAAATGTGATTTTTTTTTTATTTTACCCACTTATATGTCTCAACCCCCACGTTTTTTTTAGGGAACCAACACAACCTGGAACAACAAACACAGATGAAATCAAAATAAGCATGTAGGTCGTAAAGACATGTCTAGGAACAACTGGCTAATGATCTGATTTCCAAACAGGTATTTAGTCCCTAAAATGGCTGATTTATTTCATCTGTGTTAGTTGGTCACAGTCGCATTGTTTGTATTTGGATAACCAGTGTGAAGCCTCGCTTACCATTTTCAGTACTTGAAGCTGCTGGTACGAAAGCTTTCATTGGTCCAGGCTTCTTCAGTCCTGAAGAAGGCTTATTCTGATTGGTTGCTAGGGATGACTTCTGGATGGCTCCAGGCTTCATCAGTTGTAGTTTTGACATAGGGGCTGGTTTTACACCATTTCCATTGGCCACCGGTTTGCCCTTCAGACCTGAAATATTGGTTCTCTCACCTGATATGGTGCTTTTATAAATACAAAACAAATGAACTTTAATGACGAAACAACTATAAGAGCCAGTGTTTGTTCTCCAAAGCGAAACAATGATTTTGATTGCAGTCACGAATCTGACTGTTTTCTATGTATCATTTTGACCAATTTCATGATTTTCCTGTCCTTTTCCTCAAGATTTTTGAACGGGAACAGAAGCTGAACCCTATATTAAACAGGAATTATAAACACAAATTTGTGTTAACCTAAACCTATTGTAGCACATTTTGAATAATTATCAACAACTAACGGTAACCCCTACCTGGGATGGCTGATTTCTGTGGTGGCTGTATACCAGTTTTACTAGGTATACCAGTAGACTGTGCTGTCGCTCCTGGAGCTTTCAATTTTGATGGTAGAACACTATTGTCTTTCCCAAAGGCACCAGCTTTAGGGGCAGATAGACGTGATTTAGGCTTGGTCTGGGCTGTGTTTCCCTCTGGTGATGGCTGAAATGGAACATATGAGCCATCTCGTGAGAAAACCAACAATGTGGTTTCCGAACAGGTCCGACATAAATCAGGCTGTACAGTCACAGAAGCAGGCTAGAAGCTTGAAATTTCAGGGTTTAAGTAGAAGAGGAATTGTACTATCCTAGTAGTGAAAACAAAGGTGCTGATCAGCTTCGCAGTTACTGCGAAGCTGATCTGCGCCTTTGTTTTCACCTAGGCAGATTGTTGGTTTTCCCATGTGGCGGCTCATATCAAGATTTGATACCAAGTTTCAAACATAAACTCTTGCAAGTTAACTAAAATTTTAGTATAATTTGCTTTGAATGTACAAGAGCCAAATGCACATTATTGACTTGTGTTAATACCTGATAACTGTTTTTATTCAACTGGGACATGACACTGTAAATAATATTATGTTGTTGTTTTTTTTCTTCAAAACTCTTGGATGCCTGGAAAATACTTGTACATGTAAGTAAAATAAACATAATGTATATAATGTTTATGCTCAAAGACAACACTTAATGTAAGAAAGTTTAGATTGACAAATATTGTTGAAAAGAGGTTAAGTCATACATGTGATATCTCCCGATCTCGTCGGGTTTGCCCGATTTTGGGCTTCCTAACCCGATTGTCCCCCGCCGAGCCCAGTAGGGCCCAAATCTCCCGATTTCAGTATTTGTCTATCCCAATTTTTCGGCAATGTTCCATTTTTAATATTGCGGTAATATATGGTACGTGTTATTGATCAATGACCCGATAAATACCTTGGAGTAATTTAGGAGACAATGCAGAATAGATGGCATGTCACTTTATTGGGTAATTGGCGGAGTGAGAAGGGATTTATGATGCGACAAATTGTCGGTCTTACAGGTACAGTGTATAATGCAAACCGCTAATTTGATCAGAGTTCACCTTTAGAAAGATTAATGCGTCTTTAATTTGGAGGGCTTGGATTAAACATTAATTATATGATTGTCCTTTAAAGATTATCGGGCATTTTGAACACGTGGGACCGATTTATCTTTCATTTTTGTGCATTTTTATCGGTCTGAGTTATAACATTTTTTTCCGATTTTTCCCTGAAAAAAGTTTGCCTTTTTTTTATTATTATTTTTGTTCGATCGGTCCTTATATTCACAAGTTTCAGACGCAATATACCACTACTACACACGTGTCAACATGATAATTGCCCCTGTTAATTGCCTAGTTATCAAAACAATTTTCGCGGAAAAGTGTGAAAGTTACTGAAACGTGAGGACTGGTTACGTTGCGTTTTAATGTGTTGCGTAAACAAAGCAGTAATTCATGCAACACGTGCTGATTGGCCCATTCTAACTAACGCATGGGCGGAGCTTCTCAATAATCTACCAAAGCCGCTTTGACTTTGTGCAATTTGCTGTAATAATGTCCGTCTGTCGTTTCAACACTGCGTAACAATTTTCTGATTTTGAGCTCGGAGCAAAAATTTAATATTAAACTTCAGACAGATAGTGACCAGCGATAATTGGGTGGATTCAAATGATTAAGTTTAAAACAAATGCCATATAGTTCCGAAAGATCAGATTGAACGGGTATTTCGTAAATGAAAATGCCGCTTGCGTCGAACGTAAGGCAAAAGTCGGGTCAAGTTTCCGACCTACAAACTATGGGAACGAAACGGTTATAATAAGGGGGAGCAACTGCGTTATCGAACCTGAAAAATGCGGGGTACCAGCTAATAAAGTAAACATTGGAAATTACAAAAACTTGAAACACAAATTTCTGTGGAAAATGGAAAGAAATTAGTACGTTTATCTGCTTTTTTCGTTGTCTGTTTTATTTCAATACATTGAAATCTTTAAATTTTCTCGAATTGACGCTGATACAATGGACATAAAGTATGAAATGATAAATGTCATTAGTTTTCGCGACTTCTTAGATTCGCTTTTTACATGCATGTTGTATGTCCATGATGACGTCATCACTTAGCTAGACCGATTTGGGAATTAAAATTTCGTCAGCTGTGATTATATTTAATTATGGAATTATTGGTTTGTTGTAAAATTACCACCCATTAGCAAATTCGTAAAGATATACGGGATCATAAGGCAAATATAATGCATCTTTAGCCAAAAAATGGCAAAAAATCTTCGCTTTTTAACCGCGCTAAAATCTCCCTATTTGAGACCCAATCTCCCTATTTCAAAACACAAATCTCCCTATTTGGGCCAAAGAAGATATCACATGTATGGGTTAAGTGGATGGATACCTTTTTCAATACTGGAACACTAGTACTTTCAACCGTAGGGATGGTAACTTTAGTTGGCCTAACCAATTTGCTGTTTGACCTCTTCAACTTGGAAACACTCTTCTTTTCTGGTTCTTCTTTATGTGGCACATCTAAACTCCTCTTTCCAGCACTAGCAGGTTTCACTTTTAGACTGTTTGATGTATCTGTCTCTTTCTTAGCACTACTTTGATGGCTGACAACCGGCAAAGATTTTCTCTTGTCAACCGGCAGCTTTTCATGAGGTACTTTGCTGACTGTGTATGTCCCTGATCTGTTATGTCTCCGCGATGGCGTCAGCACTTCAGATTCTTGATTCTTGTCGGAATGTTGCCCATTATTGTGTTTACCCTTTGTTTTTTCTTCTTCCGATGATGAACTTCCACTCTTTTCTTCATTTGCAATTTCAGCAATGCCACTGATATCTAGTAGCGGAACTTCAAGACTTGGCAGTCTACCTGTCCTATTGTCATCCATATCAGCTGCATTAACCTTATCACTTTGGCTGTCAACCGTACCATTTTGACCACAAGCCTTATCACATACTTCCTTATCACTTCCAGTATTAGCGCTGTCAATGTCCATTTCATTTTCCTTATTTTCAGTATTATCAGTCCTACTAGAAACAGCTTTCAACAACTTTCCTACTGCTTTAGGATTGAATATACATGGCGTTTTATTCAAATTCAGCTGTTTTGAACACAGAATCTGCTCCTTGGTATTTGTCTTGCCAGTTTTTGGGCCGGCTGCCGAAATCCTTGCCGCAACAGCATTGGCCTCTTTACAGATTTCGGCAAACTGTCTAGGATTAAGGGGGCTGAGGGGTTTCACCTCTTTTGTGAGGGAGGAGACTGCGGTGGCGACACAGCGCTCCTTGAAACCAACCGGGCCAAAGAAGATCTCGTCATCGACATCGTCGTCCGTGTTTACACTTCTGTAATAATTGGAATTTTATCTTAGACATGCATAATAAAGGAGCATTTGAGAAATTTAGTTCGATTCTTAATGCTCCAGTCAACAATATTTTTAAACTCCTAATGAATAAGATGATTTAAGTTTTACTCAATCTTTCCACTTTTCCGACACCTAAAATATCATTGAGAAAAGAGAAGCATAATTTCAAATGAATTCAGAGCAAAGTGGCTAACCCTCTGAGGTTCGGCTACTATTATAAATGAGCCGCGACGCAAGAAAACCTGTCTTCAGGTTTCCGACCAGGTCCGACACAAACCAGCCTGTACAATCACAGAAGTAGGCTAGAATCTTAAAGTTTTGGCTATAAGTAGAAGAGGAATTTTACTATCCAGGTAGCAAAAATAAGAGCTGTCGCAGGACAGCGTAGCTCGTCTGACTTGTGCTTTGCCACTACATCTGTTAAAATCTATGACCCATGACCTTGACCTCAAGGTCACTCAGGTGGGTCATGATGGTACAACATAAAACTTCAGACCAATGCAAAGTATCAACTTGATCAATCTACATGTTCAAGAGATATAGACTTATAAAAACATTAACCAAAACTTAAACACAAAACTTCCAAGTCCGTGACCCTGACCTCAAGGTCATCCAGGTGAGTTGTGATGTACAGCATAAAACCTGAGACCAATATCTATCAACATGCAAGTATCAACTTTATCCATCAACATGTTCAAGAGATTTAGACTTTAACCAAAAAATTTAACACAAAATTTCTAAGTCTGTGACCTTGACCTCAAGGTCACCCAGGGTAGGTCATGATGGTACTGCATAAAACTTCAGACCAATATCTACCAACATGCAAAGTATCAACTCGATCAATCAACATGGTCAAGAGATATAGACTTACAAAAACTTAAATAAAAAACTTAAACACAAAATTTCTAAGTCTGTGACCTTGACCTCAAGGTCACCAAGAATGGGTCATGATGGTACTGCATAAAACTTCAGACCAATATCTAGCAACATGCAAAGTATCAACTTTATGCATCAATATGGTCCGGAGATATAGACTTACAAAAACTTTAACCAACCAGAGGACCATTGGTCCTGAGAACGCTCACCTGAAGCCTGATCTTGGAGTATTAACCTTTAGCATGCTGAGCAATATAGTGAAATCAATATGGCAGCCCACTGACGTTTTTTCCATTTTTTTTCCGTGTTTTCTTAATTTTTGAGCCATAAAAACAGCTGAATAAATTCAACTAGAAAAAGTGCCTTGAGAGGCACGTATACCCCCGGCTGATAGCCACCAAGCCCCCTTCCCTACCCCCTACCTAAGCAACCCGGCACATGCTCACCCCTGACATTGAAGCTCACATCACCAACGAAAAACAGTACCCTTATCAAGTACATTTTAGAAACCACCAAGTCCCCTTCCCTACCCCCTACCTAAACAACCCGGCACATGCTCACCCCTGACATTGAACCTCACATCACCAACGAAAGACAGCACCCTCATCAAGTACATTTTAGAAATAAGCAATGTAAAGTACTTTACATACAAACATGGGGAAGTGTAGTTTTAGAATGACATATCTATTTTAGAGCGGTATACAGAGCTGACGTGTATACCCAATCTAGGACATAAGCGCGGACATTGTGGGTCAGGTCCTCAGTCCTAGATTGAAATGAAATTAGAATGTCATTCTTATAAAAAAAAAAAAAAAAAAAAAAAAAAAAAAATTAAGATGTCCTAGATTTTGACCTCTAGCCCCACCCCCAGCATGTACCCTAGTGTCTAATGTCATTAGAAACAAGGCAAACCTTATAGAGTACCTATGGGGCAAGTATGAATGATTTCTTTACATGATAGTAAAAAAAAGTACAGAAAATACAATTATTAAAGAAGTTCTAGATTTTGACCTCTAGCCCCACCCCCCGCACATAGACCCTAGAGTCTGAATCTTACATGGTACCTATGGTCTAAGTATGAATGCGTTCTGGCAAGACATAGTGGATGTCAAGAAAACAGACTTACAGAAAGTTTATCATGGTATATATCATATAAAAATGTGTCCTAGATTTTGACCTCTAGCCCCACCCCTGGGGACGGTAACCAGGATTTGGTGACATTGAATATGAAAGCAAACCCTAAAGGGTATCTACGAACTATATAAGAATACATTCCTATGATTATTTGTTAAGATATGAACTTGAGAGAAGAAACATTAACATTGTAAACAGCACATTTTAAAGTTGACCTAGATTTTGACCTCCAGCCCCACCCCCGGGCATGGACCCTGGGGTCCGAACTCATGGAAACAAAGCAAACCCTATAGGGTACCTATGGTCCAAATATGAATAGTTTCTGACCATTGGTTCATGAGATATACACCTCTAGAGAAACTTTAACCAAAACTTTGACATAAATTCTAAGAACGTTCCGGAATTACGAACGAAGAAACGAACTAACGAACGAACGAACGAACGAACATACGAACGGAAAAGCGAAAACTATATACCCGTCGGCATAAATGCCGGGGGTATAACAAACGCAGTAAACAAATCTACTTTCGGTTTCGGAAGTCTTTGTTACGCCGATTTCTAGCGTAAAAATTCATCATACGTACCGTTACGATGTCATATTTCGGGTGTAAATGCACCCAATTTTCCATTTACCAGCGAAAAAAGCGCTGAAAATGCATTTCTAATGCAAAAATAACGAAAATCCGATCAAAATCGGTCCCAAAACCACAAGCCGCCATGTTGTTTTCATGCGCAACTGTCTGGGCATCGCTCATTAATATTCATAAGTAGGCAGTGGGCGAAAAGTGCGGGAAATTTGAAAGCAGTTTTTCTTGTCGACCGCAGTGGCCTCTAGTTGGCACAGATAGGTATTCCACGGGCGACCGCAGTCGCCTACAGCATGCTAAAGGTTAAGTCATAATGAAATGACCTTGACCTTGAATACTCACACACCTTTATTGACTTCATAAGTTGTCTGCATCTGCAAAGTTTCAGGTCTCAGGCTGCAATAGTTTCCAAACCCAGTGATTTCTGAGAAAACCATAATTTTAATTTTGATATTTAAATGACCTTGGGCCAAGGTCAAGACATGACCTTGGCCTTCATTAATTACTTACGTTCATTGACTCCATTAGTTGTCTGCATCTAGCAACTTTCAGGTCTCAGGCTGCAACAGTTTGTTTTCGCCTTTTCCCATATGAAAGCCTATGTTTCCAAAATTGACCTTGCAGTAAAATAGGTCAAGGTCATCATAGGGTCATCATTTCAACAAACTATGATGGGCTGGAGTCCCAAATGCTACATACCAAGTTTCATGAAAATTGGCCTGCCCGTTCTGGAGAAGATTTTTGAAAGGTTTTGACCATATATGGGTGTGGTGGCCATCTTGGTCATGTGACATGGATTTCGCGATCAAACTTTCGTCTCCCCTACCCATGGATGCTCCACATAAAATTTCACTTTGATTTGCCAAGCAGTTTCAGAGAAGAAGATCTTTGAAAAGTGTGTATGGACAAGAGATGACCTTGACCTATATTAATCACATACCTTCATCTACTCCATTAGTTGTTTGCATCTACCACTTTTCAGGCCTCAGGCTGCAATAGTTTTCAAAAAATCCATAGTTTTCACTTCTTCCTATGTAAAAGCCTATGTTTCCAAATTTGACCTTGCCGTAAAATAATTCAAGGTCATCCAAGGGTCATCATTTTATCAAACTATGATGGGCTGAGCAGGGGCGGATCCAGGATTTTTGAAAGGGGGGTTCAAATTTACAAAGGGGGGTTCGTTTACCCACTTTCACCTAATTTTCTTAAATTCCCCCATGAAAATAAAGTAATTTGGTCCCAGAGAGGGGTTCGAGTGAACCCCCCGAACCCCCTCTAAATCCGCTACTGCTGAGGTCCCCGATGCTACATACAAAGTTTCGTGGAAATCGGCCCACCGATTCTGGAGAAGAAGATTTTTGAGTGGTTTTCACCATATATGGGCGTGGCGGCCATCTTGGTCATGTGACCTGGATTTCGCGAACATACTTTCGTCTCCCCTACCCATGGATGCTCCACAAAAAATTTCACTTTGATTGGCCATGCAGTTTCAGAGAAGAAGATCTTTGAAAAGCGTGTATGGACAACATACTGGCCAAGGTCAAGAGATGACCTTGACCTATATTAATCACATACCTTCATCTACTCCATTAGTTGTTTGCATCTACCACTTTTCAGGCCTCAGGCTGCAATAGTTTTCAAAAAATCCATAGTTTTCACTACTTCCTATGTAAAAGCCTATGTTTCCAAATTTGACCTTGCCGTAAAATAGGTCAAGGTCATCATAGGGTCATCATTTTATCAAACTATGATGGGCTGAGGTCCTTGATGCTACATACCAAGTTTCGTGGAAATCGGCCCACCGGTTCTGGAGAAGAAGATTTTTGAAAGGTTTTTACCATATATGGGCGTGGCGGCCATCTTGGTCATGTGACCTGGATTTCGCGAACAAACTTTCGTCTCCCCTACCCATGGATGCTCCACATAAAATTTCACTTTGATTGGCCAAGCAGTTTCAGAGAAGAAGATCTTTGAAAAGTGTGGATGGACAACAGACTGGCCAAGGTCAAGAGATGACCTTGACCTATATTAATCACATACCTTCATCTACTCCATTAGTTGTTTGCATCTACCACTTTTCAGGCCTCAGGCTGCAATAGTTTCCAAAAAATGCATAGTTTTCACTTTTTCCCATGTAAAAGCCAATGTTTCCAAATTTGACCTTGCTGTAAAATAGGTCAAGGTCATCCAAGGGTCATCATTTTATCAAACTATGATGGGCTGAAGTCCTCGATGCTACATACCAAGTTTCGTGGAAATCCGCTCACCGGTTCTGGAGAAGAAGATTTTTGAAGGGTTTTTACCATATATGGGTGTGGCGGCCATCTTGGTCATGTGACCTGGATTTCGCGATCAAACTTGAAATGCCACTACCCAAGGAGGCTCCACATAAAATTTCAACTAGATTGGCCAAGCGGTTTCAGAGAAGAAGATCTTTGAAATTGTGGACGACGGACGACGGACGGACGGACGCCGGATCATGGCCATCCTATAAGCTCACCTTGTGAGCCTTCGGCTCAGGTGAGCTAAAAACTTAAACACAAAATTTCTAAGTCCGTGACCTTGACCTCAAGGTCACCCAGGGTGGGTCATGATGGTACTGCGTAAAACTTCAGACCAATATCTAGCAACATGCAAAGTATCAACTCGATCAATCAACATGGTCAAAAGATATAGACTTATAAAAAACTTTAACCGAAAGTGTGACACGGACGCGGACGTACACATTAACGTACATGTAAATGGGGACGACCGAGGTGACTACAATAGCTCTATGTACTTCGTGCGGGCGAGCTAACAAAAGTGCTGATTGGCTTCGTAGTCACTGCGAAGCTGATCTGCACCTTTGTTTTCGCATAGGCAAAAGTCCGGTTTTCACACCACGCGGCTGAAATATAGGGCAAACCTTATGGCAAGGTAGTTGTCACTTGTCCTAGGCCCATGTTTTTTCTGTATGTTCTCTGATTTCAACTATCATGCATGACTAAAAAACGCCAACATCAATGCCTTCAATATGTTTACTTACCTTTCAGAACTTGATACAGGAGTAACTGGTAAATCAAAATCAAATGTCTCATCTTGAAGGTCTCTCACTGAAAGTAACATGGCTCTTTAAAAGTATTTAGACAGAGAGGCATGGGCAGTGCAAACCTATATCACACAAGACCCAATAATTAGGATCTACACTGCAATTTAATTGTTCATCTTTTGTTTGCACTTTTCAGTTTCAGTATTAAAACCATATATGGTACATGTATGCATACATGTACATCTGATAAGCCGAGATGCATTTTCATTGGATGTAATAATAAATCACAGACACAAAAACTTTGTTGTTTTTTTTATATGAGCCACCTCGTGGGAAAACCAACAATGTGGTTTCCAAACAGGTCCGACACAAACCGGCCTGTGCAAGCACAGAAAAGAGCTAGAAGCTTGAAATCTTGGATTCAAGTAGAAGAGGAATTGTACTATCCGAGTACTTAGCGAAAACAATGGCGCTGATCAGCTTCGCGGTTACCGCGAAGCTGATCTGCGTCTTTGTTTTTGCCTATAGATGCAGATTGTTGGTTTTCCCATGAGGCGGCTCATATGTTTCTGTCAGGACCTAACAAAAGGCAAGGTTTAAAAGGTTTGTCTACAGCTAGAGGAAGGCACACAAGGGAAATATTTGAGCGTCATGAGAAAACCAGATTTTTGTCTATGCGAAAAACAAGGGCGCTGTTCAGCTGTGCAGTTACTGCACAGCTGATCTGTGCCTTTCTCAGGTGGAAACACAATTCCCTGACATTTCTCTGAAGGAATTTCAAATTTTCCTGATGACATCTTGGCGCACGGTCTCTTGGGGCAGTTAAATAAGACATTTCTTAAATTTTAGAAAGTCATAAATTACTTCAACACACCAACCAGAACTTAATTCAACATAAAATGCACTTCTGGATACCATTTGTTTTATGACTGACTCAAAAACATTGATGGTATTATGATGAATTCACTCAGTAACTAGTGAATTGAATCTGGTATTTTCAAAATTCCCTGACATTTACCCAAAATTTCAAATTTCCCTGACAGTTTGCAAAATTCCATGACCCATGACCTTGAAAATATTTAAATTTTCCTGACTTTTCCCGGACGCTTTATTGATTGTACACTACAATCATTCTCAGATCTAAAATTTTAAGCTTCTAGCTTTCTTCTGTTACTACACAGGCCTGGTTCTCCTGGAGCTGGTCAGAAACCCCGAAGACCAGTATTCTCGCATGCTGGCTTTTTTACCTATCAGTGACTCATCAGGTACATTCTTTGAATGGTTAAAGGGATCAGTAACGTCACAGATTTTTTCTCCAGTGTTATTGAACGGGCTCATAACAATACAACTGCGCCGACCTTCATCTCTGTCTTGTCGTAACACTTCAAGTGATTCTGAAAAAGTAAATAAATGGTAAGTACATGTATGAGTGGCTGTTGATTTGGGAGTTTTATGGCACTTTAAGAATGCCAAAATGTGAAGACCATTTTCAGTGTCTGAATGTGTTGGCTTAAGCGAGTGAATACAGGTACCTATTACCTGGAATAACAACAGGCTCATCACCCCCATGAATAGTGGAACCAGCAAACCCATGTTAAAAACAATGCACTCAGTGTCGGGAAACAAAGTCTGTGTATGCTATCGTTTGTGTATAGTCATACGACAGAGCGCACATTCGCACTGTAATTAATTTCGGAAATCGTGTGTTGCTAATTTCATATTAAAGAAAAACGTTTTACACATATCCTATCATATGCGGCATATTATAATCACTAATTAGCAATATTTTCTTTCATTGAAACAATTTTCAACATTTAGCACACTTCGGAACTTAAAAGTTTCCGAAGTGTTCTCAGTGACCAGATGATGAATTGTGAAAGTTTTTACAGTTAGACAACCAAAAATGGGTGCTGCATATGATAGGATATTTAAAATATTTCAGACATTACGCAAACGGTACCACAAATTTTCCGAACTTAGGTTTACATTCTCTGTGACGTCACCGTTGTGTGTGCAAATGATAGCTTACACAGAGTTTGTTTCCCGACAGTGGCACTTTGGGGACATTCATTTGGTAAAATCACAGCCAGTTACCTTGCAGAGTTTTATGTCTTCATTGCACATATGTTTTTGCAAATTTACGGTTAGCGGCAGTACTACCCTACTGCCAGGAAAATGTGATGGTAAAACCCCCCGCTTATTTCGACAGCTTTCTCCAAACATCTCACTTGTCTGAGTGGGGGTTGGGGTTGTAGTTACAAATAATTGAAATGACTTGTGCATAATCAATTAATCATATCGGCAGAGGTCTGAGGGATTATTTTCTGGGGGAGATTGTGAGAGATATGCTCAGTTTTGGCCAAAGATCTTAGAGGAAAATCTTGCCAATGTCAGTTGCATGAGCAATTTTCTCCCATATGATTTTGGAGCAAGAATAACCATTGCTACCTGATATGTTCACTAGATTGTTCTCGTCTCCCGCCTCTGGTTCTGGTTCTCCAAGATCAACCAAAATTCCCTCGACAACACCTGAAGTAGGAAAATTGTGAATTTAGTGTACATATACACTGTATAGTGTAGCGCCTTAGGATCTTCAATCTGGACTAATCACCAAAAAATTGGATGAGCATAATAGAAATTACTGTCATGACACGGTTTCACATGGCCTTTGTTTCTATAAATCCAAAGATAGTGTTTTAATGACTAAATGAGGTTGACTTGAACATGGTAGAAAGCTTAATTCACTCACCAGACATTCTCTTTCAAAAGCTGTTTCTCTTCATTCTGAAAAAAAAATGCTTACATGATACTCCTTCTTTCTTTATACTGCAACACTCCCATCGTGAGGATTACATGCAGGTGGATTGCATCTTAATTTTAAATTAACTCTTAAAGCCATGGTGCATATGAAGTCTTGCATGTATTAATATTACTCTAGCCACATGAAAGCCACAACAAATAACTGAAGCTTAGCTTGAACCAAAATGTTGAGGTATTAACGAGATGGATTTGTGACTGTTGAAAGTTGATTTCAAGCAAATTTACATGTGTAGTATTCTTTAGACACAGGGAAGTGACAGGAATTCTCTTGTACAACAGGGACAATGAAACTGTGAAGTGCTAACTTATGTAGAAAAAAAACATTCGGAAAAGGTCAGGATCTGTATCTTGGATACGGCTAAAACACAATCAGGGTGGACATTTCACAAAATACATGTTATACGCCAGTATTTTGCCCTGATGCACTCCTAGAATGATGTTATTGTCATAGCTCAATGGGAAACTTCTCAAGCTTTCCAGTGATATATAATATGTGTGGGTTATTAGTAGCGGAACAGTTTACTGCCTAGTCAAAAGGCTAAAATTTGGCCATTTTTGAGTGTTATAAAGTTTCACTTCAAAATTTCTATTATTTTACAAGACTCCAGCTATTATAATTTCATCTTTAGCCAATAAGTTTATGTCAGCAATTCAAAAGGAATACCTTAACTCTTATCTGAGGTGTCAGATTAATACATTGATACATGCCTTTGCATTAATTCCTAAGAGCTTTTCTTAAAAGCAGCCCTTTGTTATACATTTTGGCTTTTTTAATATCCCCAAATCAGGGGCTTCCAAACTTAATAAGAGCTGTCGCAGGACAGCGTGCTCGACTGCTTCTGACTTTGTCAAACACAAGGCCAAACCCGACCAGTAACCCAAAGCATTATGCTCATACATCTTTTTGCCTTGAATCACTGAACCATGAAAGTTAACTATAACTACCTAAGATTTAAAGGTCTCACTCATATTGTGAAAGAAGTGTGTTCATATACCAACTGAGTGCCAAGACACAAGGCAAAATCACTGAACCGTGAAAAAAGGTCACACTGACCTAAGGGTCAAAGGTCTAGTGACACTTACTCATAATGTGAAAGAAAAATGATCATATACCCATTCAGTGTTGAGATATAAAGCAAAATCACTGAACCATGAAATTAGGTCATAGTGACCTATAAGTATGTTTGGGTTAAAGGTGTGGTCATACTCATTCATAATCAGAAAGAAGTATGAAAAAATACCAACTGAGTGTCGAGATATAAGGCAAAATCACTGAACCATGAAATTAGGTCACAGTGACCCAGGAATACTTTATGGTCAAAGGTCTTGTCATACTCATACATATCTTGAAAGAAGTATGTTCATATACCAATTGAGTGCCGAGATATAAAGGAAAATCACTGAACCGTGAAATTAGGTCATATTGACCTAGGACTACTTTAGGGTCAAAGGTCTTGTCATACGCAAACATAGTGTGAAAGAAGTTTGTTCATAAACCACTTGAGTGCCGAGATATAAGGCAAAGTCACTGAACCGTGAAATTAGGTCACAGTGACCTATAAGTATATTGGGGTCAAAGGTCTGGTCATACTCACTCATAATCTGAAAAAAGTATAAAAATATACTAATTGAGTGTCAAGATATACGGCAAAATCACTGAACCGTGAAATTAGGTCACAGTGACCTAGGACTACTTCAGGGTCAAAGGTCTTGTCATACGCAAATATACTTTGAAAGAAGTTTGTTCATAAACCATTTGACTACCGAGATATAAGGCAAAAATCACTGAACCGTGAAATTAGGTCACAGTGACCTGTAAGTATATCGGGGTCAAAGGTCTGGTCATACTCACTCATAATCTGAAAAAAGTATGAAAATATACTAATCGAGTGTCAAGATATAAGGAAAAATCACTGAACCGTGAAATTAGGTCACAGTGACCTAGGACTACTTCAGGGTCAAAGGTCTTGCCATACGCAAACATACTTTGAAAGAAGTTTGTTCATAAACCATTTGAGTATCGAGATATAAGGCAAAATCACTGAACCGTGAAATTAGGTCACAGTGACCTATAAGTATATTGGGGTCAAAGGCCTGGTCGTACTAACTCATAATCTGAAAGAAGTAAGAAAATATACTAATTGAGTGTCAAGATATAAGGCAAAATCACTGAACCATGGAAAGTAGGTCAACCGACCCTTACCGTCATGACACACAAGTCAGTGTCACAAAGTCAAAAGATGAATGACCAACCATCCTCCTAAGTTGTTTCTATTAAGAAATAAAAAGAAAAAAAAATTCGGGGAGTTCTAGATTTTGACCTCTAGCTCCGATGTCATGGAACCTAAAGTGTATGAAGTATGAATGCTTTATGATAAGTTGTTGTCAAGATATGCCTCCTTGTAAAAGTTACACAGCAGTACATCTATTTTTAGTGTTCTAGTTTTTAACCTCCAGCCCCACCCCCCCCCCCCCCCAGGCGGGCGCTACACAATGGGGCTGATTGGCAAGACTATGGGGCTAAAAAAAAGATACAATGGGGCTACAAAAAAAGTATGAATGGGGCTATTTTACCTGTAATTTTTTCACAGGTCAATGGGGCTAATCCTACAGGTAAGTCTATATTTTCTTGCAGATAAAAAATACTAAGCACATTTAATGTATCAGCACATATATATACCAAGCAGCACTATCAGTTAAAATAGCAACAGATTTTAGAATGCATCAAAATATCCTAAAACTTTATACAGTTTTGCAGTTCAAGAATAGCAAAAAGCTGAGCACATTTTAAAATGCATCAAAATGCCTTTTACAGTTCTTCGTCCAATCAGCACTGCCATGCAATATCCTGAAACTTTATACATTTTCGCAGTTCACAATGTTCATTAAACTAGGTCCGTTCTTGCCCTGAATTTATATCCAATGCTTTTCACAAATTCAAAGCGACTGACATCAATTTACCTGTATTTACCCGTGATTTAATCCCCTGAACTAGGTGTGAACAAGTTAAAACTGTACAGGTAAAATAGCCCCATTCATACCTTTTTCCCTAGCCCCATTGTAAACTTTCAGAAATCAAAAATTAGCCCCATTGGAATGCGGCCCCCCAGGCATGGACCCAGGGGCCCGATGCCATGGAATGAAACTCAACCCTACAGGGTACCTATGGTCCGAGTATGAAAGCCCTCTGATAAAAGGTTTTCAAGATATAGACTTCTAGAATACTATATCACAGAAAAGCCATTATTATTAATGGTGTTCTAGATTTTAACCTCTAGCCCCACCCCCTGGCATGGACCCAGGGATCTGATGCCATGGAATGAAAGCCGACCCTACAGGGTGTCAATGGCCCAAGTATCAATGCTTTCTGATGAGTGGTAAAAATGTCAAGATATGGACTTCTAGAAAACTTTAACATAAGAATTGTCATTTTTGAAGGTGTTCTAGATTTTAACCTCCAGCCCCACCCCCGGCCTGGACCCAGGGGCCCGATGCCATGGAATGAAAGCTAACCCTACAGGGTATCTATGGTCCAAGTATGAATGCTTTCTGATGAGTGGTTGTCAAGATATGGACTTCTAGAAAACTTTAACGCAAGTGTGACGCGCACGCGCACACGCACGGGAACGTGGACGACCGGGGTGACTGCAATAGCTCTATGCACTTCGTGCAGTCGAGCTAATAAACTGCAAAATATATAATCACAAATGCCATATTAAGCATAAGATACTTTTTGAATTTCGATGGAAAAGCCCTAATTGAATAGAAAGTGATTATGGAATCTGCCAGATGCAATTTTGTAACATCATGTAAAATGTCGTGTCCGTAGCCCCCTATTTTCAAGCCCCTGTTAAAGTATGTTATCAATGCTTTATATAAACATGACCTTCACTTTCCGTTGCGGGTCCAGGGATTTAACGTTTTATAAGAAAAATTTTGTGGCTAGCTAAATGGTTTCATCAGATATCGCGGTAACTATGCTGTCCGTAGCCCTGTCGTGTCCGTAGCCCCCCATTTTTGTTGTTTGCTTAAAATGATCATTTTAAGCTTATCTCATTTTGTTTGGGTTTTAAACAAACAAAAACACCATTAAAAGTCATAAATGTACCAGTAGATATGAATATTACAATTTAATACTTATGACAAAACTGTATTAAAACAGATAGGGCTACGGACATGACACATTTTCATATTTATCCATATGTTGAAAATTTTCAAAGATTTTTCAGATTATTATTTAAATCTGTTATCTAACACCAAAAAGTGCCCTAAAAGTAAAAAATTATCAATACAAGATAAATTGCATTAGCCAAAATGCATGTTATATTTTCAAATATTTAGGCCCGTAGGCCCTAAAGGCATAGGTATGGTGAAATTTTTGAAAGCCTGAAAACAAAATGAAAATTTCAGCATTTTCGCACCTACAAGATGTCTCTGAAAACAAAAATGCCATCTAAATATGCCCCACTGAAAATTCATTTTTTGACAAAAGTGAAACCCAAATGTCCACCCTGATTGTGTTTTAGCCGATAGCAATATAAGGACAGCGTCCACTGTGGTTGAACATGTTGAAATTAGGATTTTTCCTCACTAGCCCGAAACCTTATATCTTTAATCGTTTGCCAAAATTTTCAACTAGCCCGACCTATATAGGTAAGGGGTTTAACTGAGAAAAACTACTAGACCACTAGCCTGACAACCCTTTGGCTTGTGTCGGGCTATTGGTCTAGTTTTAATTTCGATCACTGTTAGGATATGGCGTCGAATATTGTCACACTGTAACAGATATCACCATATGTCCAAAAAAAAAAAAAAAAAGAGAGAGAGAGAGTACACATCATGCAGGGTTCAAACCGGGCAAGAAATTTAGGGTGAAGTTTTAACTCTCCCTAAGAAATTTTGGGAGAAGTTTGGACTTGAATTTCAGGTTTGCCCATATATCCTATACATTTTCACTTCTCCTTCAGCTGAAAATAAGAAGTTTGTTCATTTAGGGAGACTATCTCTCCCTAGTCGCTCTGTAGGCTATTCCCTGAGTCATCATAAAATTAATTCATCATACACACTATAATGTTTTTACTCGGCAGTTTAACTCCTTGGTTTCTACTACGGCAAATGACCATATACATATTCGGAACTTGGAGCAATCAAAGACTCCTGAAATCACTAGAATTCAAGCACCGTTGCCATTATTGTTTTGGTCATATCTGCTCTGAATTTAGCTTGTTGTTGTCATCGGTCAATTTTGGACCGATTGACCAATGATCGTCAAAAAGCATTTTACATATCGATCTTGGTTGGAGCCATGACGTAATTTGTGACTTAGGGCAAGATTTACTGCGTCATTCTCCCACATTAGTTACAATCATACATGTGATACATTCTTAGGCCCAAATAGGGAGATTGGACATTTTTGGTAGGGAGATTTAGGTCTGAAATAGGGAGGTTTTTTCTCGACAAAATTATAGCCGATTTTACCCCGGAAAATATTTTCAGCAGTCCAGCATTTTGTCAAATGTTTGCACTTCAATATGCATATACAAATGATTCTCACAAATCTATAGATGATTACTTAAAATTAGAATTTTATTATAATTATTGAAAGTAATTTAATTCTGGTTGTAAGACATACTTGCTATGTACCAAATGGATAATGATAGCTTCCTTCAACAGTAGTTCATTGATAAAATAAGTAATTGTGAAATTAGTAAATTATTAAGTTTGTATAGGTTTGAAAAGGAAATTACATGTAGATCTATTTGAAAAAAAAATAATAAAAAAACATCTAAATTGTGCAGATAAGAAAAAGAGAAGTAAACTAATGCAAAAAAAAGAGGTTTGAAGGTGAAAAGAGGATAAAAAATATTTAAAAAAAAAAATTTGCTCCAGCGGAGATTCGAACTCACGACCTCCCGCGTGACAAGCCAACACCTTAACCACTGCACCACTTGGCCATGATGACGTCATAGGGCCATCCTTAAAAAATTGTTTGTTTGCAATTGCCTACCGGGGGTTTGAAGGTGTGGGTAGGCAGGTCGATTTTTTTTTTTTTTTTTTTTTTTTTTTTGGTCACATGGAAATATGCAGTATATATTTTGTTTAATATATATGTAATAATGTAATTAAGCAACTCAGTGCTCAAGTCCAACAGGAATTTTAATCAATTTAAACAGTGCCTATAAAAGTTGACTGAAATTTATTATATTACTAAATCGCCCTTAGCTGGGCTGCAAAGTGCAGATTCATTAAAAAAAAAAAAAAAAAAAACTCCTCCAGAAAACCCAATAAAATTTTTTGGGTAGGAGGAAAAATAGTGGGTAGGTAGGCAATTGCAAACAAACAAAATTTTATTTTAGGCCTAGCACTCCAGCATTTGACCAGACGTAAAAAGCACATGGTTTATGTTTACACAATAAATAATATTGCATATAAATGGAAAGCTGTGTATTGTCATTTGTTTACTTCGAGTCTTAGAACAAGTTATTGGAACATGTTGGAATAGTGTTTTGGAGTAATGTTATTGGGATTATTGCTTTTTTGAAGGTTAGTGTATTTTTTTTTATCAAGCTCAAGACAAACCCCGATGATCACCGATCAATCAACCATGTCAACTGATGATCCTTAACATCCTCAAATCAAGTACGACAATTACCTAGCACCTAATAGCGTTAATCCAATTACCTGAGGCCAATTATCACACCTGTCACTTCACAGTACGAAAATTCGTCGAGCAGGCGCTGTAAACATTCTGCTAAACGATCTTTTTGGGGAAAACTAAAAAAATGGTGGCTTGCGGAAAAACACCATAGGAATTTTTCTTCATCGGGTTTTAGGTTTTTATATCGTGAGAGCGTTTTTGGGACCAAAATATCGGGAGATTCACGATCAATCGTTAGATATCACATGTATGGTTACAATATGGCAGTGACCTGTCAGAGAGTCTGAGACAAGATCATGAATGAGCGCAAAAACAGGAATAATTCTCAATCCAAAGGGATTCAGTGATTCTTTTTCAGGTATGTTTGTGGCATTGTTTGTTTTTAATCATATAATGTAATGGCCAAATCATTTTGAAGGGTGACGTCGGGGAAATAATAATTTCAATTGGGAATTGATTGCATGATTAGGGAATTTTTGTATTAGGGTTGTTTATGATAAGGAACGAACAGTGTAACGTTTGTGAAGTGTACAAGTGCACAGTTTAGGTCATCTGTTAATCATACTACTTTCCGGTATCCCGGTCGGTGGCAAAATACCAATATCGGCCATATTGGCCTACTAAAATTCTGTGTTTATTGTTCATATGATTCAGTTTTTCAATTGTAACAGTATACATATGATAATTGTTTATTTACTTATCATGCTTATCTTATCCATATTTGAATAATTTGATGAAGTAGTCTTTTTAAAAGAATTGTTAATTAGATGATAATAACCCTTCAGATTAGATGTTTTCCGTTGACTTGCATTGCGCTCACAGCATGTGACTAAATGTGCTAAATAAGCTGATAATGAAGCACGAACTCCAGGTATAGAAACTCCTTGGTATGACAGATGCTCGAGTCAGACTGGTCTGAATCTGAATCTGAATAGTTTACTGGTGACACGCCAAATGACATTATTACACCAGGGGGTTCGGATGGGGGAGAAAATTAGTCCCTTGAACGCACGAGTGAAGCGAACTTGGACACACAGTCATCAGACATTTCAGCAGAGGAGATAAGTGAATCAGGAAGGTCATTCCAGTCCCTGATAGTCGCGGAAACATATGGCAATTGTGGATTTAAAGGATTGCAGTGATTAATACGATTACAGATTTGTCACTGTAACGCCTTTGAATTTCCTCTTACAATCAGCCTATATGTCGTTAACTAATTTAAAACTATTTTAGTTGTTGTTGTTGTATACCTGTTGTGGCACTATCTGCTGCCAATGGCCTCAAGGTACTATTGTCTCTTCTGTGCAATTCTCGGTGTACTTTCTCTCTATATGCTCTCAGTGCGCATGCGTAGCTTAATTTACTTAAAGCGTTTGGTGCACTTGATGAATTTTAATAGTGCACCTACCAGTTCCGACCTTGCCTCCTTACTTATTCCTTCAATATTTCCAGACAGTACTTTAATATCAATGATGCCTGTGTTCACGCCTTCCCTTGCCAGAACCCCTTCCACTACCTCCTCCAGTTCCTCTCTCTCCTCTTTATACATGTCGCAGTCAAAAAGGTAGTGCTCCACCGTCTCTGGAACTTTAGGGTGCGTTCCTTTACCGGAATGGACCGGAATGGACATAATTACCGGAATGGACTACCGGAATGGACATTATGCTGTGATTTTGGGTGCTTTAAATGTATTCTATCTTCATAAAATGTACTTCTGTAGTAATATAAATAGTTTGTATAAAATAAATTTCATCTTAGTATAGCAAAATTGACTTCCCAGGGAGGTAAGGGTAGCCCAATGGTGGGGGTCCGGCATGGGACCACTACTCAGAGGTTTCTATGATTGAATTATATAGAAATCACCAGTGAATGTTTTACAGCAAATAGAGGGGTAAATAGAAGCAGAAATGAGTAAACTGTGCTGGCACCGTGACAGTGACCTATAGGCTAGGTCCCTGGTCTAGGTCACCCCATCGTACGGAACACAATTTAACTGTACTTAAACTAAATGATTCTCAAACTTATCACTGTCTGTGTACATTCTAGGCAAATCTGTACTAAAAAACCAAATTTAAAATACTAATGGACACATATAATTGTCCATTCCGGTAGTCCATTCCGGTAATCAGGTCCATTCCGGTCCATTCCGGTAAAGGAACGCACCGGGAACTTTACACTTGGAGCACTCGTTTGTCTGATTTGGATTTATTTTGGCTTGATGGCTATTTAGTCTACTATGTCCACATAAAATCTGGTTCAAACCAGAGAAGCTTGCTCTGTCTTTCTCTCCATAGCAGTCCCTTTTCCCAACTTCCACAAATATTTCCTGAATCCTTTCCATATTCTCTGATAAGCTAAACTTAAGTTTCCATTTCTCAGCAATCTGTCGTTTTATCTATCTCTTTATACTGCCATACGCCCTCACGGACATTCTAGGCAGGCAATACTGTTTTATCTCTGCATTAGCTTCCCTCTTATCCATAGCCATCCCAACTTGTTCTGTATTACCTGAGATTAAAGATCGAGTAAAATACTTACAGTTCAAAAATTTTTCTTTCGAATTTCCCTCGAGGTTGCGCTTGTTTTACACGGAATACAATGCACAACCGCGGACCGTGGAAACACCCCAAACCACACCAAAACACACCAAAGCACCACAAACCACTTCAAAACCACCCTTAAACTCAAACTAAATACATCCAAACTACCTGAAACACACCAAACATGTCTCAAACCAGGTCTTGGTGGGATTCAGAACCCTATGGACCACAGGGTCTGGAGTATCAAAGAAAAGTTATTTAGTTATTTGTCGGCGAAAATCCGGGGCCCAGTTCGGATATAGTGCGCTGCCTGTATGTTAGTGAGAAGCCAAGTCAGTGTCAGGGTGAAAGATGTCCCACTTTCGACGTGCCGGACGTGGTGATATAAAAAGCTTTGTTCTTCTTGTCATCTATCCATTTAAAATGATAAAGTGAAAAAGCACAGGCGCTGGCGACTGGGCCGGGTGTTTTTTTTAATTCTGAACATGTTATTTCGAACAAGATTTAGTCGTAAAACAACCGCAGAGAAGCCAAATATTACAATTAAAAAACTGAGATCATTTAAGGGCAGTAAGTATATTAATGAGAAAGATGATGTGCCATACTGCGGTTTCGTCTACTAAAGCCTTGGCAATGACCCTTGAGATTTGAGGCACCAAGGAATCATTGTGAATTTCTGTTATTTGCATATTTCAACAGGATAGCCGATAGAAAGACTGAAATTATCCAAAAGAGCCAACATTCTAGGCGTTGGTTAGAAAATGAATCTAAACATAGCTATTATAATTTCTGATTTCTCAGAATATCCTCGCTGATCTCAAATGACCAAAAGGAAAATATAATCTGCACTATGGATGATGTACGGGGAGACTTTTAAGGGCCACCACACGACACACTACCAGCTTTGGTAATAACAAATGAAAATAAATATTGAGATACTTTAAGTTTGGGTAACTCAGTGACCACCTATTGGGAAAATGGCTGCCCATTCGGCTTACATGTTTTCTTAGTACTTGTACCTGATTGTTAATTTAGTTTTTTCCCACCTCGGTTTTTGGAGTGAGAATTTCTTTCTGACTGCGCCATTTCCTGATCATTGGCTTGCCTACTCTTACTTTTGAGAGCAGTGAACATATTATTGAGAAAGGGGTGGACCATACCGTGGTTTCGGCTACTAAAACCTCGCCAGTGACCCTTGAGATTTGGCAACAAGGAGTCAAAGTGAAATACTGTTATTTTGCAAATTTCATCAGGATAGTCGATAGAAAGATAATCATCCAAAAGGAGACAAATATTCTAAACGCCACTTAGTAAATGAATCCAAACCTATTATAAATAGCAAGGAGTCTATATTTTTTATCAGTCTGAAAGAATGAGATAAAGTGTGTGATAAAACTATATTTGTTTGCGGAAACGATTTAAAAAGTGGAAATACGGTTACCCTTTTTCTGTAAAAACTGAAAATTTGAAAACTGAAAAGTAATCACAAAAATGCCACAGTGATCAGAACTCATTTTTGATATAATTATTTCTTGATACAATTATTTCTCCACACAATGAATACTTCTTAAAGATATTAATTCGAACATGAAATCAAGTATTTTCGTTGGAAACTTAATTACCACTTTCTCATTAAGATCAGTATAAGATGTTCGGATAAATTACACTCGCGATTGACAGAAGTTGACAATATCTATTGTGAAAATAGGCATTGATCAGGAGCGGACGAAATCACGATATACTAAAATTAAATAAAATAAAACCCATTGAATACTAACGAGAAATAACTGTATCAAGAAATAATTATATCAGATACGAAATGAACAAGTGGAAAACCAAAAAGCAGCTATTTTCCAAAAGGTAGCAAAAGGTTTGTATTTCTAGACTTATTTTGACATTCAATTTATCGCCCTTTTATTTCACTTTCAAACGAACCTTATTCCTCTCACGGTGGCACATCATTGCTTTGCTTACTATGTCAGAAGCACTTCACTTGAAAAGATGTAACAGTGAGAATGTGTCAATTTTTAAAGGTCTCTGGTACGGACTCGGGGTCGCAGTTCTGTGCAACCCTATATGTAACACAACACAACACAACACAACACAACACAACACATGTGATACCTTATCAAGACCATATTCAGCATTTTTGCATTGTCTACTGGTTTCTAGCTTACTGAAATCAATATTGGAAATGAGTAACCAAAACCCCCTTTTGGATAAATGATAATTTTCTGAAAGTGGGGGAAGGGGGGCTTGATTACCTGTATTTCCGATATTTATTATGTGTAAGCTAATGCAAAAATGGTGAATTGGTGTAGTCTTGTTGGTGAATTGTCTTGTTATCGTTGGGATCGAGGTGACGCGGAACCTATCATTTTTTTCCGGTGACTCGTGATACTTTCTATGTTGATGTTTTGAAACTGAAAGTTGGAAAAATAAGACGCTCGTTAGCCTCTTTGTGTTGTTTCTTGCATGAAATAAGCCAAACACCTTTAATGGTAGCAACATGAATAAATTAAACAATGAAAAACCACCAAATGGAGATGACGATAAGGAACCGAAAACCCCGGACAAAAAAGAAGCAAGTGCAGAAATTTCTGAGTCGCGAAAACTAGTGACACACAAGAAGAAAATTCACATGAAAGATGTAGAATGCTTCAATTATGCTCAGTCAGAAGAGGGTGCATCTGCCCTTGCAGAGCCAAAAGATTTATCCAAAAGTGGGGCACATGATCCTAATTACAGGCTTATTCCGGTAGATAGATCAAGAAAGCGGAAACGAAAAAACAGTTTTGATGAGCCATTTGATGCACAAAATGGCACAAATAATCCTAGGACACATGGTTTAGCATCAGATTTTATGGGTTCACAGGGATTCCGATCAGCTTCCGATATGTACAATATAGCGAAGAAGGCTGAATCAGCCCATTTTCAACCGTCACCTGCTACTTACAGAAACAAACACGGAACAGGTGGTGCAAAACCAAAGTTAAACAAGAACAGTTTGCTTGCAAATCAAACAAGTATCACAAGCTTCATGAAAGCAAGCCCAGTTAAAGCAGTGGATAACACAAATCAAACACATGTTGATGACAACAAAAACATGGATACAAACCCAACTACTGAATCAAAACCAAGGCGTACTGTGATGTATTCCCCAATAAAACAGATACAAGGACCAATTTACATCAGTGACAGTCCATCAAGCAGCCCATCAACTTCTCAGGGCTCTTCAGTTGCATCACAGCCATCAGCTTTGAGAGATAATGCTGTTGTAAAGCAGCTGTTTGATGCACAAAAGCATTTAGACAGTCTTCCCAAAAACAAGAAACCGAGTCAACTCAAATCAGCCACTAAAACAAACTACATTGACAGAAAACACACCTTGTCAAAAAGTGAATCTGTGGCATCAGCAAATGAATTTGAGAATGATAGCTTTGATATGAATTTGGTTTTCAGTTCAGACATGGATGAGTCAATGGATAGTGCAAGCCAGAAGAAAAAAGATACAAAGGGTGACAAATATGGTTTGCTTGGATCTGGGTCTTACCCATCTGAGCCTGATAAGTCTGGTGTAAATTATTTTGAACTGCTCCCACCGGAAGTGCTGGAAAATATATTTTGTCAGCTGCCAATGCTTGATCTCTGCCTAAACAGCAACAGAGTCTGTCTAGCCTGGAATGACATTATTGCAAATGAGAAGGTAAGAGCAGAGCAGTAACTTTACTGGGGTGAAGAATAATTGTTGTCCATTGTTGCTGTCCTTGGCAAATTAATTTATCTGTGAGCTTGAGATTTGTTTAAATTATATTACCCAGATTCATTGTCATTTAGTGGAGCGTGATGGCCTAGTGGTACAGGACTCTGGATCGAGAGATCCTATGTCTGATACCTGCCTAAACTGTGTGGTGACCTTGAGCGAGTCACTTTACACTCGTTACAGTACTGTTTTATACCCAGGAAGTGGAATCTTGGTTCCAACATGACTGAAAAAATAGTTGACTGGGATGTTAAGCCATAACCAAAGCAAATCATTTTCCCTTTTTCAGTGATTGTAGTGTGTTTTTGTATCATTGTTGTTGTAAGCATACATTCAATTTGAAAGAAATACTTGATTTTGTATACAGGTATTTGAATTCTTCTATCACCATGATCACTTTTTACATTGATTTCAGTTTGTTCCTTGGAAGAAGCTTTACCATAAAGTAAAGAAAGATGTCAGAGCTAGTCGTAGTGATGTTCAGAACCTTATGAGACAGTATGGAATGGTTGGACCTTCAGAGTTCTTGATAGCCCTGATAAGGTATGCTTGTGATCTATGATGGCTGAATAAAGGTCACATGTTGAAAGAAAAAGAAGTTGGAATTCAAACAACTTTTGAATAATTCAGTTGTAAGCCATAAATTATGTGAAACTGAATTAAAGATCGCAGAAAAAAATATAAAATGGCATTAGAATAGGAACAAAAATCTGCTTGTTTTTTTCTTCTATCTGTGAATGTTATGTATGTGTATTGTAGCAGAAAATATTGGCTCGAAAAGCATTTATGGAGTTTTTCGAATTTTTTTTTTAATTAGTTCATTTATCTAAAGTTATATTGTTTTGTGTAATTTTAGGTACATGAGAGACTTCAAGCCTGTGACAGCTGGTAACATGTTACACTGCCTACAGAAACACAGCAAGTATGGTTGGGCTAAAGCTCTCATTGAGGAGAGACTGCAAGATTGTATTCAACATGAGGTATGTATGAGTGGGGCTGAAATACTCATCTAAGGCCAAAAATAAAAAGATCTTTTCCAGCTACCCTACCAACCCTAAGATTTTGGGGCCTACTCAAACTTTTTAAAGCATTTTCGGACATTTTTAAAAAGTTTATTTTCAGACTTTTATAAGTGGGTTTTGTACTTTTTACATACAAAAAGTATTTGTGATGTAACTGAAAGCAGGATATTTTTTTCTTTTGGCCTAAAGAAGAAATATCTTAACTTCAGAAGAGGTTTTAATCGGGGGTTCAGGCGAGCACAGTGGCATAATGCTAGAGTGGAGCTAGAGGTCCTGGTTCGATACCTGTCTCTCCTGTGTAGTGTCCTTGAATGAGACATTTTAAGCTAGCCATAGTACTGGCTAATCCTCAGTATACATACAACGGTTAGTTGGTTACATTTGCTATGATTTATAAAGTGTAGTTGCTTGATGCTTTGCAAGTCTTTCATTTGTAACAAAGGTCATATAATCATTATGTAGACTACATGTAGGAATACAAATGTGACAGGTGACAAATGTGATAGATTGTAGAAGATATTGAATTGTTGATGTACAGCCAAAGGTCTGTTTTTCTTCTGTGCTTTTCAGGAGCCCAATCCATGGAGTGTGATAACAACCTTGGTGATCATCTCACACAATGTTTACGACATACAAGAAATAATCACCTGTCTCAGTGTTCCTGTATCCCAGTGTACCTCTCTAGAGATCATCGAGTGTCTGTACTGTATAGCAACATTTCTGTATGCTTTCAAACTTGCCAAGAACCATGATATCTGGAATGGGTGAGTGATTTGACGTTGTCCATCAAACTTGTGAAAATTATGATATGTGAAAGGCAGGATAGCCATGAAATGTTCTTCCAGTGCTAAACTCTTCCAAGCCTGTAATATGATGCCCATAAATGAATGAATGAATGAATTTTTATATAAACCAAGTATCACAAGAAAATGATGGAAGTTGTAATCTACATGGTACTTGTTAGAACCTTTTGTTCGTCCATAATCACATTTTCGTCGGTAATTGATTATTTTCTTTATTTTGGTCACTGAGTTAAAATTTATTGGAAGCTGGAAATCAAAGCAGATTTAAATAGCTATGAATAGCTATTGATTGATTATTGGCATCTCACTTGAGTATAGGATTCATTATTATACTGTTTTAGGATGCACTACAGACTGTTCTATGCCCTGTACCTGTATGAGAATGAGTCTACATCTAATACTGGAGATCTTCAAATGATCATGGCTGAGAGTAAGAGAGGTCAACAGTCACTTATGCGATACAGGTAAACAACCCTTGTTTTGATAATTTGTAATTTAGACCTACAAAAACATAACTTGTATAGTTGTTTACATTTGTATGCATTTAAAAATGAGTTGTATAGTTGTTTACATTTGTATGCATTTAAAAATGTCTGCTGGTGTACTTGGGTGTTCTTAAAGGGGTTCTAACCAGTACTCAGAATCTATAACAATTTAAACTAAAGAAAACCAAAACAGAAGGCAGCACCTTTGCTATTGCAAAGCAAATTACAGGAAACTGCACAAAGGCTGGTATAATCCCTCTTCTTCCTGGTAGTTGACAGGGTTCCATTTGGTATGATTTTTATCCTGGGACAAGTCTGTTGGAACAAAGGCCAAATCATGTTTGAGCTGCCGCATGAGAAAACCAACAACATGCATAGGCGAAAAGAAAGGCACAGATCACCTCTGCAGTAATTGCATGTAGCTTATCAGCACCTTTGTTTTCTCTAGAAGGATAGTAGAATCACTCCTCTTCTTAAATCCGTAATTTCAAGCTTCTAGCCTGCTTCTGTGACTATACAGGCTGGTTTGTGTCGGACCTGGTCAGAATCCCAAATTGTTGGATTTCTCATGCGAAGGCTCATTTTGTTTGCTGAAGTTTAGCTGATTTTGTGCCTTTCTTTCAGTGACTCATCAGAAGCTGTGAAACTGACCCATGAACAGATGAGAATTGTGAAATACAAACCTAAAGATGATGAAGTCATCAAGATTGTTGCTTTTGCAGGTAAAAAAACATTCCTTTTACCTTGTTGTGAACATATTTTAACATAAATTTGAGGTTCCATCTCCATATGACCTTAGCTGTTGGTGGGATGTTAAACCCAAAATCAACCAACGAATTTGAATTAGGCATTTACAAACCAATTTGAATTTACAAACCATTATCTTCCTTTCTTTTTACGTTTTCTTAAGGAAACCCACGAAAAATTAGTATGAAAACAACAACAACAACAAAAAAAACAACAACAATAAAACATTTATTTCATGCTCAGGTATTTATAAATCATTATAAATTATAAAATGGTTGTTTTCCAGGTACGGGTAAAACCACAACACTAGTGAAGTACACACAGCTGAGACCTGACAAGAAATTTCTACTGGTTGTGTATAACAAGTATGTTATTTTCACTTTTCTGTGCTGGTTTCCAGGTAATAAAACTTTTTTCAAGCTCAGCTCAGTTGAGCATGAAATGTCATTTGCTCATAAATATTAAAATAGTCAAAAGTGTGAAAAATTCAGGCTCAAAACTCAAAAACTAGTAATTTATCCTGCTCATAAATGTTAAAATGCCAACAATTGTTGGCATTTTAACATTTATGAGCAGAATAAATTTTAGTCTCAGCTGAGTTGAGCTTGAAAAAAGTTTTATAACCTCAGGCCCTGGTTTGTTGTTGGTGTCCTTTTTGAACCTGGTCTGAAAATCTAGTCTTCAGTGCTTCTTAGTAGACCAGAAATGTAGTAGGCTGTAACCTGTGAATTTCCAGAAGTGAAAATATTGAGTCTAAACTATCCATTTAAGTAGAAGTGTGACGAGTCTTGCCAAATCATCTCTATTCTTGATCTTTATAGTACAATGTAATGTTTGTTGCTGATGGAAAAACAACTTTGAAGAAATGTTCTTAATACCCCAGCTGCATATAAATATGACTTCTTTTGTACTATACCATAAAATGTATCTCTTCTTTGTTCATGTTTAGTTTAGTTAAAGGCTTAAATTTTAAGAATATTGACAAAGTTTTGATCTTCCTTATTCAGTGTATATAGATGTCGATCAGACTGTATAGTTGCACAAGCAGGTCTGTTACAGCATATTACAGTCTAAGTAAACATTTTGAAGGTATAACCCAGCATGCATATGACGTCGAATCGACGTCATGACGTCGCATTGACGTTGATATGACATCATTTTGACGTCATGTGCCCGCCTGGAAAGAAGTAGCATATTTATGCAGCTGGGAAAAGTCTCACATGCAGTTTATATTTCTCTTTTTCTCTGCCAGTGTTTTGCTGTACTTTTCAGATCAGTCAGTGATCACGCCAAAACAAAGTTCCCACCGAATGTTACATGTAAAACCGGACACGCCCTGGCATATGGTGTCACAGGCCGTAGATACAGTGCTGCTCAAAAACTTGGAAACCTCTCAGTCTACGGACTTACACAGACTCTAAAGAATCGGAAAGGACATAATTTGTTTGTACGAGCAAAGTTTGTGCTGGACACAATCAACCATTTTCTGTGTTCAGCTGAACAGTTTATAACGACAGCTCATTGTCCGGACGTACAGATTGATGAGAAAACAGGGAGACGGACAGAAATTACACATGCTGATAAAATGGTAGGTATTGTTATTATTTCGTACAACCTCGTTATAGTTCTATCTTTTGGGGCCACAGAAATATTTAATCAAGAACCTAACTAAGGGAGTTATGTGGCATATTGGTAGAGTACAGACTTTGAAGCTAGAGGACATTGGCTTGATAGTGTCTTCAAGCAAGACACTTGTAGCTCCCCTTAGCACTGGTTGATGTGCAGGAAGCGGTTGCTGCATCTTGATATGACTGAAAAATTGTTGACTGGTACATTAAACCACAAAACAAAGAAACAAAGAAGGGGGCCATAGGCTAAATAGTTTAATATTTCTACACATTGTATAAAATGCTTGTCGTCTCTTGTAGCTGTTTGTTGAAGATGCAAAGGACATATGGCGACAGATGAAAGACTACAACAATAAGAAAGTGAACATGTCACATGATGGCTACCTCAAGGTGTTCCAGTTGATGAGACCAAGTCTGCGAGAGTATGATTGTATTCTCATTGACGAAGCTCAGGATCTCACCCCAGGTAATATTATAAAGGGAATAAATTAAATGAGCCATGTCATGAGAAAACCGGATTTTTGCTTATGCAAAAACAAAGGCGCAGATCAGCTGTGCAGTAACTGCACAGCTGTTCAGCGCATTTGCTTTCGCTGCTTGGATAATACAACGCTTCTTCTTCTTAATCCAATGTTTCAAGATTCTAGCTTTCTTCTGTAACTGTACAGGCTGGTTTGTGTCGGACCAGGTTGAAAACCTTGAAGACCAGTTTTCTCGCGTCACAGCTCATAGGAAATGTATTGAAATCTTTTGAAATTTGAAAGAAAAAGGCATGTTATCAGGCGTCTTAAAACTGGTTAAAAACAGTTTGATTCATATCTGATTAAAAGGGCACCAAGGATAATTCACGTTTTAGGTGATTTTAATTTTAGAGATATTGTATGGCCGGACAGACTCAGCAAATCTGGGTCATCATTGAGTCAGACAGAGGGTCAGATTTTGATAGATATCATGAATGACCATGGTTTGGAACAATTAGTCAATTTCCCCACCAGAGAAAGAAATACTTTGGACTTAATTTTGACCTCTCTTCCTGGTCAGTTTGTAGACATTCATTCCCCGGATAAGCTCAGTGATCATGACATTGTTTCTGGCACATTGAAAATTGCTATCCCCCCTATAAAGAAACCTAGGAGAAAAGTGTATCGTTATCAGAAAGGTGATTATGAATCTATGAGAGCAGAAACACTTAAATTTGCAAAGGAAAGATACTTCAACGGTTACTCAGATACTCGGTCGGTCCAGGAAAATTTCAATCTCATTACATCGTTCATACAGGAATCGGCAGATAAACATATCCCCTCAAAAACTAGTCGCTCAGTTTCCTCTGTCCCTTGGATAACACCTGAAATAAGAAGGAAGATTCGCAGAAAAAATGCAACTCATGCAAAAGCTAAAAAGACTGGTAGTGCAAAATTTAGATCTAAATTTGAATCTTTACTGAAAGAGATCAAAGCTGATATCAGGAAGCAGCATGATCTTTATGTGAACAACTTGGTAGGAGATGTTAAGGCTAATCCTAGAGATTTTTACAGGTACATAAACAGTCAGAAAAAAGATACCCAAGGTATTCCCCCGTTGAAAAAGAGAAATGGAAGTGGAATTGCACAATCCGAATTTGAGAAGGCGGAAGAATTTAATGGTCAGTTCTCGGATGTTTTCACTAAAAGTGAATACAAACAGGTCCCTCTTATGGATAGATCTGCCCCATTCATGCATGATATTGTGGTCACAAAGGAAGGGGTGACCAAACTTCTCAAAGGTCTAAACCCGTCTAAAGCCTTAGGGCCTGATGAGCTTCATCCCAGAGTCCTAAAGGAACTGGCTATGGAATTAGGGCCGGTATTCGCCCATCTCTTCCAGCAGTCAATTGATACAGGTGAAATTCCTAAAGAATGGTCTCTTGCTAATATTTGCCCCCTGTTTAAGAAGGGCGACAGGTCACTTGCCCGCAATTACCGCCCTGTTTCTTTGACATGCATCCCTTGTAAGCTTCTTGAACATATTGTATGCTCAAATATTATGGCCCATCTTGATGAACATGAACTCTTGTCGGACAGGCAACACGCATTTAGGAAATGGCATAGCTGTGAAACTCAGTTGACTACAGTGATAAATGACTGGGCCAAAATCTTAGACAAAAAAGGCCAGGTCGACACTTTTATACTCGATTTTGAAAAGGCTTTCGATACTCCTCCCCATGAACTCCTTAAAAGCAAATTGTTTAGCTATGGAATAGGTGGAACAACACTGAATTGGATAAATGCCTTCCTTTGTTTCAGACAACAAAGGGTAGTGGTTAATGGTATTAAATCGGATTGGGCTCCAGTTGTGTCGGGTGTCCCTCAGGGCACCGTTCTCGGCCCCTTGCTGTTTTCCTTGTATATAAATGACATCTCAGCAGACATTGAGTCTGAAATAAGACTCTTTGCTGATGATTGTGTTTGCTATCGTGAAATCAAGAATGAAGAGGATACATTGAAACTTCAGAGAGACATTGATCGTTTAGGCAGTTGGGCTAGGAAATGGGGAATGAGATTTCAACCCGTCAAATGCAACATGATGCAGCTGACAAATAAACGGTCTAGTAAGATACAGGCTAACTACACCCTTGAGGGCACTGTACTGGAAAACGTTGGAAGCATAAAATACCTGGGTGTAACTATCACAAATGATTTGAAATGGAATACTCATATTTCCAATGTTTGTACAAAGGCTAACAGAACTCTCGGATTCTTGAGGAGAAATTTGTATTCTTGTCCCCCAGATGTGAAAGAAGCAGCTTATAAAGGACTGGTGCGGCCGGTCTTGGAATATGGAAGCTCAGTTTGGGACCCTCACACTCATGGCCTCCAGGAAGAACTGGAAAAGGTCCAAAATCGTGCGGCAAGGTTTGTGACGGGAAATTATGTTTTTGAAACTGGGAGCATGACTGGCATTTTAAGTCAACTGAAATGGGAATCTCTTAAGAAAAGGAGGAAGGATAGTAGACTTATATTGCTATACAAAGGTCTAAAGGGTAAAGCCAGAATACCCACAGATGACCTTATCCCAAAGAATAGGCGTTGTAGAAATCAACACTCTTTGGCTTTTCAGATACCTTCAGCTAGCAAAGAAGCATACAAAAGTAGTTTCTTTCCACAGACTATCAGGGACTGGAATGACCTCCCTGATTCACTTATCTCCTCTGCTGAAATGTCTGATGACTGTGTGTCCAAGTTCGCTTCACTCGTGCGTTCAAGGGACTAATCTCTCCCCCATCCGAACCCCCTGGTGAAATAATGTCATTTGGCGTGTCACCAGTAAACTATTCAGATTCAGATTCAGATAAGTCTGTCTGCTTCATAATCATTTTCTCCAAAATGCATAAATCCATGACTCTGGAATTTCCCTATATGAAAAGACTTTGTGCCGTCTTGCAATGACTCAAAAAGGGCATATTGTGTGTTGCTGGCAAAATAAGGGATAAATGTAAACTGCTTTTAGAGGCTTATGATGCTGACCTTTATTCTGTCATGATCTTAGATGCAAAGTAGAAAACCAAAGAAAAATTACCAAGTTTTTGATTCAATTAAATTGCCTCCCTTGGCAGAATTTGTTAATGCAGATCAGTGAGAATATGGTTATTCATTATGAAAACATGCCCATGTTATATATAGAATTTTCTGAACTTGTGAAAAATGAAAATATTTATCTGAAAAATCTGAAAAATTTGGATTTTTTTCTTCTTTTTGCTCAAAACATTGATTCTGGGTGCCTGTTAGAACTGCCTCGTCGAGTCGGTTCTAACGAGTACCCACAATCTCTGTTTTGGAGCAAAAATAAGAAAAATAGGTTTACCCCTGCATACCCCAGTTTCGCTATGTAAAAGTGGGGTTTAAGGGGGTATTCATTACACAGACATGTTTTCCTGATGTATATTTACAGCAATCACAGACATTCTAGTATCCCAGCCTCAGGGTAAGATCCTGGTCGGAGACCCTCATCAGCAGATATACTCATTCCGGGGAGCTGTGAATGCCATGGAGCAAGTTCGGGCTGACACTATATTCTACCTTACCCAGTCTTTCAGATTCGGACCCGAGATCTCACACGTTGCAGCATGTTGTCTGGAGGTACTGAAGAAAGAGAAGAAGAAAACTTTGGTTGGGAGTGGCAAGAAAGGTATTGTAAAAACTGCTATTGTAAAGATCTTGACTTTTTGACAGATAACTTGACAAACATTTTAGACCTATATCTGTATGATAGAGATCAGTGCCTTTGTATTTGCTTCTCGGATTATAGAACCATTCTTCTTAAGTTCCAAATTTCAAGCATTTAGCATTCTTTGGTGATTGTACCGGCAGGTTTGTGCCAGATGTTATAACACTGAAGACCAGTTTTCTCATGTCACGATCAATTGATTTTGCTCAGGATTGGTTGCGGCGGCCCCCGTGGCCGAGTGGTTAAGGTCGCTGACTTCGGTGCTCTTAATCCTTCGATCATCTCACCGCTGTGGGTTCGCTTCTCGTTCGGGGCACGAGTCACATGTGGGACAAGCCAAGTTCTGTTTGCGGGTGTGTCAGGTGGTTTTTCCCCGGGTACTCCGGTTTTCGCCCCGTCTCGATATGAGTGGAAAAGCTTGAAAGGGACGTAAAACTGAATCAAAAAAAAAAAAAAAGGATTGGTTGCTATCAAATTCTATTACATGTATTGGACATTACATTTCTGATTAAAGCCGCGGATACTCAAGGTCGTCAAATTACCTGAATGAAAAAAATAACTAAACAACAACATGGACCTGGCTCTTTCTATAAAACTCATGAAAATGGAGAAAATTTAGGAAACAGTTATGATGTCACTGATGCACATATTATTTCCCCTCCAGGTTTTATCACAGGAGAAAAGGTTGGCCAGTTAGCTATTGTGAGCAGACTCAATGTTACTGTGTTCAATGAAGCTGTGAAGAAATGTTGTTACTCTGATGAAGACTGTAAAATAGCATTTGTTGGGGTAAGTAATGCTGGGATTATTAATAATACTGCTATGGTTTCATCTTGAAGAAATGCAGACAAAAATTAAATGTGTCATTTAAAAAAATGGAAACAAGAACTTGAAATTAGATTTTGACTCATATTGCAATCAGAATGGAAATGTTTCGACTTTATCCTGGTCGACACCTCATTTGTCAGTACATGTACATGGATTGATAGTGAAATTCGTCTTCTTGGTGAATCTCCAATTTCATGGCTGTACCAATGGCTTTGTGTCACAGTGTGGGTTTTCGTGTACCTCATATCTACCAGGCCCCAAGGTTATAAAACTATTTTCATGCTCAGCTCAGCTGAGACTAAAATTTATCCTGCTCATAAATGTTAAAATGCCAACAATTGTTGGCATTTTAACATTTATGAGCAGGATAAATTACAGGCTTTGGTGATCTAAACCTGAAATTTCAATTTATTTTGGCTATTTCAGTATTTATGAGCATTTTAAATTTCTAGCTCAGCTGAGCTGAGCATGATAAAAGTTTTATAACCTCGGGGCCAGATGACCTGAGAGGCTGAGAATTTAAAGCTTGCTGTCAAAACTAAAACATATTGTGTGACTGTGAATTGTTTATTCTATAGGGTACAGATGGTTTTGGATTTCCTATGATGTTGGATATGTATGCACTACTACTGTCAAAGCAAGAGAGAGAAAAAGGTAGAAATATACTGTCTGTCATTTTTATGGCCCCAACTTCGAAGAAGTTGAGGGGGCATATTGGTTTGGGTCTGTCCGTCCAGTCCAGTCTGTGATGTGCGAGTAACACTTAGCACTCGGTCAGGAACCGTTAGAGCTAGGATCTTGAAATTTGGTATGTAGTTTGTATATGAAAATTAAGAGGACCCATATTTTTTCTTTCAGGTAAATTCAAGGGGCTAGGGGCCCATTCTGTGAGAGTTATTTCCATTTTTGATTCTTGATAAAGTGAATTAGGCTATCACATAGTATATGTGCACCATGCCGGGGATTTTTGTAGACATATATTTTCTGAAAGCCAGTACCCTAAGCTACTAAATGCCGCTTGTTAGCACTCTGACTGCTGGGGCTTTATCGTGCCAGAGCGTGTTACGTACGTTACCGATGTATGATTTTTAAATTCAAGCTAATAAGGGGGTCACCTAAATATATGACAAAAAGTCAATATTTGACAAGAACTTTATCTTTAGATATGTAGCAGAGATGTTACCTAATCCAACAGGACCAAATTCAATAATATTTAGATATCATGACTACTGGTACAATAGAAGTAACGTAAATAACCTGTGTAATTTAGCATATCCACCGTGTTTCATTTCTTATAGAATATAGCTTAGACCAAATATCAAATTACAATTTATATTGTAGTTATCTACAGTCCTTGCCCTTTAAAATGACATATAGTAAAGCTCTCTGTGACCTTCCATCACTCCACAGATGCTGATTGTCTTTCCCTATCCCCATTTAAATATTATGCCCATTAATAACCATGTCCCAGCAGAAACAGAACACAAACTCTCCCGATCCTGAACAGCATCCCAGTTTTCGAAATAAAACTTCCATGGGTATTAAAAGCACATGAAAAATCAACTACAGACCACGTTTCATGATAATTATAAGATATCTTACGTAATTTCATGGTAACGTACGTAACAATTTTGTATTTTCACTATAGAATCATATACTTCTATGATATATTGAAGATTATCATTTTTCTCTCACAGTTATTTCAATTAGGAAATTGAATTTATTGAATATCTGTCCTAAAAAGTATTAAAAGCACACAGAAATCAACTACAGAACATCCTTCATGATAACGGTAACATACTTTACGTAATGGCATGGTAACGTTCGTAACAGTTTTGTATTTTTCTCTATAGAATCAAATACTTATAATTCATAGCAGATTATCATTCTTCTCCTATAATCATTTCAATTAGTAAATTAAATTTACTAAATATCTGTCCTAAAATAAAAGAAAGGAGATCCAAAAGGGCAACAATCGCTCACCTGATAACAATTAAGTCCGAAAAGGATTAAATCAGTAATAGGAATGGAATAAAATTTATTTATTGCGGTTCCATTCTGCTATAATTCAAATTAATTAATGTTTATTTGCGTATTCACATTGTTGTATAATTCCATTATGATCGTAGAAGACTCACGTCACAGATTTACCGTTATAAATCTGAATGACTCGCCTGTTGCGATTGGTCAAATACATTCACTTCCTACATAATGTTAATGGTAAATCTGTGACGCCAGTCTACTACGATTGGTATAATCTATTATACGTATCAAATGAACCATATAGTGAAGGCTCTAAAGAACATTATAGTAGCAGAGTGAGCAGCTATTTCACTAAAGGTGACCATATAACTACCTGAACTTAACTTAACTACTTCCGTTTGACTTCAGAAATCGACACCAAAACCTAAAACAAATACATGTAAGACTACAAAAGTAAATAAAACCTTAGGACGTTTGTGAAGCAATGTAAAGTTGTGTAAACATGTGGGTTTGCTAATAAAATGCATCCATTCTTTCACACAAAAAAACGAAAACTACACCACAGATACAGCCTGCTATATGTTTTCTAAATATTAGTGCTTAATTGTCAATTTAGTCTTTTTTTATCCCATCTCGGTTTTTAGAGTGTGAATTTCTTTCTGATTGCGCCTCTCACGATCATTGCCTACTTGTACCTATTTAGGATCCCAGGGAACACAACTGAAACTATTGACTGACCATCTGATTACTGGTTAACCGCTCAGGTCTGAGCCTGTCCAGGAAAAGTGATTAAGTCAAGCCATTCATACATATAAGTCTCAATGGTTTAGTTGGGTGGTTATATTTGAAGCAATGTTTGGATGTCCTAATTTTGGACAATGACGTCCTAATTTTGGGTATGAGTCCCATAAAATGGAGACAACGTCCCGACATGGCCATAGCTGTTGACTGGGACGCTAAGTATCAATTCAAACAACAAAGAAACTTTGGAGCAAAAGAAAACTGCCAGATGAGCATCAGTGGACTGACCCAGACATACGAAGGGTCTAGCCCCAGCCCAGCCTACTATAACACTATTTCCAGACACGCCAAAATCAGTCATGGTAATTTTCATACCTGACTTACAATTATATGAACATGTACTTCTTACCGAAGTTTAAATTAGATATTGAAGGTGCTATAGAATGGCCATGCTTACAAATTCACCATCTTAGGTGTATCATGCTTTATCTTGTTCTCAATGGCAGCTATGCCATAGTTCAAAGAAGATACGATCTAGAGTGACCCATTAATATTATACATTGTCATGGAAACCGGAGTTCTGTTCTGATCTGGTTCTTCCTTATGCATTTAAACTGCAGAACTGTGTCCGTCTAAATAAAATACATGTAGCTTGCGATATTGCAGACAGTAAATGCGCAAAATGACACATTTTCGTGATAAAGAGGGCAGCTATTAAGTGTTTTGTCCCATAACCACCATGGTTGCTTGCTACTGATTGTTTTAAAGTGATGGTTTGGATTACTTTCTTACTTGACGTTAGATGGAGAAGATATAATATATTTCATTTGTTGCCGTTTTTGTTGTTGGCCGTATACTTGTAGAGAATTCACGGTAAAGAAAGTTTCAAAAAATCTAGTTTGTCTTGCCACATCGCTTCGGTATGATTATACTCATTTATAATTTCACTAACAAAGCACATTTTGCCACCACTTTTTCAGCAGTCACATTTAAGAAAACATATGAGATTTTCTTTTCTGTGTAAAACAAAACCTTACGGACTAACATTACAATATCATGTGTAACTTCCTGAAGAAAATACCAATTTAGAATGCAACAGTTTAGACACAATAGAAGTAAATATAGACATCTTGTAAAACACACAAAAACCCACCATTTTAATGGATCCCTTGGATTATGGTATGGCGTTTGAATTACCTATAGCACACTCAGTCAAAAGCCTTGATGACATAACTCTTGACGCCAATAGACATATCTGCGAGGCTCATTTTTATGTAGCTTCAACAAGTTTAGCCCTATAGTGCCTTGTTACACACCAGCTGTAAGACTATGTCACATAACCATGGCTAAAGTTAATCAACTCACCTTCCAATTTTGCTTGCAAAGATATGACGAAGATTGATTGTCCTATTGTAATATCCAGTGAATTTCATGATTGTTTGATTGATTGAAAGACTGATTGGAATATGGTCAACAAACACTGACCACCATTTTAGAGCCAAATTCTGAAATCTAAGATGTGTTTTATTTTTTGTTTAGATTCATAAGCGTTTAGGAATCTGACGACACTTATCGTTATCTACGTTACCATATGACAAGACACCAGGCGACATGCATTAAGTTAGCGTTGTGTTGGTATTAAGCTTGTACATGTAACCATTAAAACAGTGGTAATTTTAAACTGAAAATGTGTCATTGGATTGAGTTTTTCTCCCAATGACCCTTCAAGAAAGTACGATATGTATTTTCAAATACGTATATGTCATATTCATATATGTAGGCAAGTTTCGTTCAACGGAATACAGTTGCAAATTGCAAACAAAGTCCAAACATTGTTGGTTAAATAATTTGGAAAGCAGACTTACTTGCAAACACTAAATTCAGTATTTCGAAGCAAAGCCTCACAGCTTATTTCACCTCAGCCCTCTGTATGAAGGGAATGTTCTTATGGTATCTTGCCGTTATCTACGTTACCAATGACAAACCACTCGGTAACAATAAATAAGGTGTCATTGGGCTATGATAGGTTTACCATTTAGACAATGCCAAGTTTTAACAAACAATGTATCACTGAATTGTACTATTCCCCGACGTCCCTTTGAGAATTACTAAGTGTGATTTAGTTATACACGTAAATATATGTATACTGGCAAGTGGGGAAGACACAAGTTTCAATATATGACATCCAGCTGCAAACAAAGTATAAACTTTTGGGTAAACTAATTCGGATAACAGACTTTATTCAAAAGATTTTCCACACAGTCAGTTTGTTTATTTGCGTTAGAAATTCGATGTCCTGTTTGTTCATATGGAACGTCTACTGCATATTTTGTTACATACGTTACCATACGTGGTACAATGAATTATGTTCATAGAAAAGCGTCTGTTTTAGCATATTTTTCCTATTTGCTAATTTGTGTGTTTGTTTTAACACTAAACTCCATAAAAATATACCAAATGTAGATTTTATGGCGATTCTCATGAAATTGGCAACATATCACGTACGTAACGTATTCAAAAGGCCGCTACGTCCAAACGCCCCAACGGTCAGAGTGCTAACAAGTGTCATTTTGAAGGTAAATGGATGGGCTTTTAGAAAATTATACCCTACAAAAATCCCCGGCATGGTGCACCAGGGTCTATTGGCTCCTCAACGTCTAAATAGATAGTGGCTACCTTGTGTGCGCAACTCCTCCTACAGTTTTATTCCGATTCTCCTGAAACTTTACAGATGTTGTGACCATGCTTTGAAGATATGCATATGGTTTGAATATAATCCTCAGATTAATTTTTGTCACTTTTTTCGCAATTTGAACTTAGCCATTTTTCGGGCATTTTCACAATGAAAGTGAATGGGCAGTGGGTACCTTGTGTGCGCTACTCCTCCTACAGTTTTATTCCGATTCTTTTGAAACTTTACAGATGTTGTGACCATGCTTTGAAGATATGCATGTGGTTTGGATATAATCCTAAGATATGCATGTGGTTTGGATATAATCCTCAGATTAATTTTTGTCACTTTTTTCGCATTTTGAACTTAGCCATTTTTCGGGCATTTTCACAATGAAAGTGAATGGGCAGTGGGTACCTTGTGTGCGCAACTCCTCTTACAGTTTCATGCCAATTCATTTAAAACTTTACATGTGTTATGGGCATGGTCTGAAGATATGCATGTTGTTTGGATATAATTCTTGGATTATTTTTTGTCATTTTTTTTACAATTTGAACTTAGTCATTTTTTCGGGCATTTTAGTGAATGGATAGAGGGTACCTTGTGTGATCGACTCCTCCTACAATTTAATACCGATACTTTTGAAACTTTGCAGACATTGTGACCATGCTTTGAAGATATGCATGTGCCTGGGATATACTCCTCAGATTAATTTTTGTCACTTTTTTTACCATTTGAACTTAGTCATTTTTTTTGACATTTTTACATCTTGAAAGTGACTTACCAGTTGGGGGCATACTGTTTCATAAACACATTTTCTAGTTTAAAGTGTTTTTGAGTGCCCTAGATATGAGCAGTATTTAAATGAGCCGCGTCATGAGAAAACCGGATTTTTGCATATGCGAAAACAAAGGCACAGATCAGCTTCGCAGTAACTTTGTTTTCGCTACACAGATAGTACAATCCCTCTTCTACTTATATCCAAAATTTCAAGATTCTAGCTTTCATCTGTGACTGCGCAGACCGGTTTATGTCGAACCTGGTTGGAAAGCCCGAAGACAGGTTTTCTCGCGTCGTGGCTCAAATTATGGTTATATGGAAGTCCAGGGACTGCTATGATAAAGAATTACCCATCAAGCATATGATTTTGGAATTGGCTTTACAACTGAGTTTATTGCTGATTGTAGCCAAGTACTTAAAAATTAAAGTCAGTCAACATTTTTGGAGCACAGTGACTTGGTGGTAGGTAAGGGATTCAAACCCCACCCTTTATATGAGCCCCCTCGTGGGAAAACAAACAATGTGGTTTCCGAACAGGTCCGACACAAACCGGCCTGCACAGTCACAGAAGCAGGCTAAAAGCTTGAAATTTTGGAGTTAAGTAGAGGAGGAATTGTACTATCCGAGTAGCGAAAACAAAGGCGCTGATCAGCTTCGCGGTTACCGCGAAGCTGATCTGCGCCTTTGTTTTCGCCTATGCAGATTGTTGGTTTTCCCATGGGTCGGCTCAAATTATCATAGTCAGTGGATCATTATTTTCTGCGTCTTTTACAGAGGGTTTGGTAATAAAGAACAAACTGATTGCCAAATTCACATCTTTTGGTGATCTCGAAAACTTTGCCACCAAGACAATGGACACAGAGTTGTTGGGTAAAATCCGTATTGTGAAGAACTACCACCATAACTTGCCTGTGGTATTGAACAAGATCAAGAGCAAATGTGTCAGGGATGTAAGAACGGCGGGTAAGTGCTTATGCCTTTTCTGACACTTTAAGAAAAACAATAGAGATGACTGCTTTAAAAGGATGCAGATACAGATGAGTGGGTTGGTGGAGCGTTGGTCTTTGGATCTGGCGGACCTGGGTTCAAATCCCAGCATGGCCACTGAGTTGTTTGGCTGTGTCCTTGAGCAAAACACTTTACAGACATTGCTCTACTCCCAGATATATAAATGGGTACCTGTAAGGGATATATGCCAGTGTACCGCGGCTGCCTGTGGTGCCATGTGTTAGAGATCCACATGCATCTCAGTGACCAGGGAAGTTAATGTAGAAGTCTGTTGAACATTCACTGGAGTAGATGATAGACTAAAGTATACACCTCCAGCTTTAACAACTTTACATACAAGATATAAGTAGACTGTTTAAGGAGCATTATTAGCGCACCTGAGCCGTTAGGCTCACAAGGTGAGCTTATAGGATGGCCATGATCCGGCGTCCGTCCATCGTCCGTCGGTCATCCGGCGTCGTCCACCATTTTCAAAGATCTTCTTCTCTGAAACCGCTTGGCTAATCGAAGCCAAATTTTATATGAAGCATCTATAAGAAGGGGGAACCAATGTTTATATAAATAATCCAGGTCACATGACCAAGATGGCCGCCATGCCCATATATGGTAAAAACCCTTCAAAATTCTTCTTCTCCGGAACCACTGGACCGATTTCAACGAAACTTGGCATGAAGCATCTGGGACTAGAGTACTACAATGTGTTTATAAATTATGACCTTTGGATGACCTTGACCTATTTTACAGCAAGGTCAACATAGGTCGCCCATGCATTTGAATGGGGAAAATTGTTAAAATGTCATTTAAAGTGAAAGTCTTGCAGGAAATGGGCAAATGGACTGAAGGTAGGTAATTCTGAAAAAAAAGGACCCCAGGGGTTGGTCTGCCCCCACCCCGGGGCAATATACATGTATATTACAAAAATATTCAAAGATTTTCTTCTCTGAAACCACTTGGCCAATCAAAGCCCAATTTTATAGGAAGCATCTATGGGAAAGGGGAATCAATGTGTTTATAAATAATCCAGGTCACATGACCAAGATGGCCGCCATGCCCATATATGGTAAAAACCCTTTAAAATTCTTCTTCTCCTGAACCAATGGACCGATTTCAACAAAACTTGGCATGAAGCATCCGAGACTGAAGTACTACAATGTGTTTATAAATTATGACCTTTGGATGACCTTGACCTATTTTACAGCAAGGTCATCATAGGTCGTTAATGCATTTGAATGGGGAAAACTTTCAAAATGTCATTTAAAGTGAAAGTTTTGCAGGAAATGGGCAGTAGGACTGAATATGAATGATTCTGAAAAGAATTGGACCCCAGGGGCTCATTTGCCCCAGCCCCGGGGCATTATACATGTATATTACCATAATATTCAAACATTTTCTCCTCTGAAACCGCTTGGCCAATCAAAGCCAAATTTCATGTGAAGCATCTATAGAATGGGGGAATCAATGTGTATATAAATAATCAAGGTCACATGACCAAGATGGCCACCATGCCCATATATGGTATAAACCCTTCAAAAATCTTCTCCGAAACCGGTGGACTGATTTCGAAGAAACTTGGCATGAAGCATCGATGACTCAAGTACTACAATGTATGCATAAATCATGACCCTTTGATGACCTTGACCTATTTTAAGGCCAGGTCAACATGGGTTGCCTATGTGTTTGAATGGGTAAACTGTTAAAATGTCATTTGAAGGGAAAAACTTGTATGGACAGTATATTGATTATTCTGAAAAAAATGGCCCAAGGGCTTCATCTGCCCCTATACTGGGACTATTTTCTATAACATTCGTATATACAGCAGATCTCAGGTGAGCGTTTACAGGACCATTGGTCCTCTGGTCAATAGTATTTGTTGCTAGGTATTTATCAATTATGATATACATGTACTGTATCCATTGGAATAATTATTGAGAATTAATGAGGCTCATACAATTGAGCCGCCTCGTGGGAAAACCAACAATGTGGTTTTCGAACAGGTCGGACACAAACCGACTTGTACAAGCACAGGAAAGAGCTAGACGCTTGAAATTTCGGATTTAAGTAGAAGAGGAACTGTACTATCCGAGTAGCGAAAACAAAGGCGCTGATCAGCTTCGCAGTTACTGCGAAGCTGATCTGCGCCTTTGTTTTCGCATATGCAGATTGTTGGTTTTCCCACGGGGCGGCTCAATTTGTGTATGTGTTTTGTATTTCAGACTATGTGTTCAGTACTGCCCACAAGGCCAAGGGCCTAGAATTCAGTACAGTGAAAGTGACAGATGATTTTCTGGGAGAGAGTCGGTTCACTATTGACTTGGGACCAGATATGGCATTGAATGTACAGATTCCTGGCATCTTGAGTAAGTTATTTTACAGTTCTATGGCATAGTGCTATTTTACTTAATAAACTTTTGTGCTAGACAGAATGATAGACAGTGTGTAGTGTGGCTGACTTTAAGTAGTGGACCTGCTTTTGATTGGTACATCTGGCATTTCTTTCAAGTAGATTTGGTCATGAAAATATATCTACCTGTACTGCCATTCTACCTCTCACTGTCAGATTCAAGAAGGAACCATGCCAGTAAGTTGTGAAAGAACTTTGCACTAGCTGTTGGCAACCTGCCCTTGGGAGTCTTGATTAGGATCAGTGTGGCCAGAATAACTGTTCATCCAGACATGACCTTGGACTTTTAATCAAATAAAGCATTGTAGCTAGTCGCTTTTTCCTGCATTCTTTCTAACTAGACAGAATGACCAAGGACGTAACCAGAAAACTTCCAAGTTATACACACAAAGAGCAAATAAAAAGCCACATTTGTGTCTTAATATGACAAAAACGCCATATCATTAGTTACTTTAACTTTTTACATTATGCGCGTGTGTACTGTCACTACGGTGAGTATAGTGACACTTGGATTGTTTTGAGCATCAATGACTTTACAAATAGTTTTGAGCTAGAGACAAGTCTGTTCAGATAGGTAGGACAATCTGGTCAGGATCACTGCTTGTCTATCTGGATACATCATTTGAAGACATTTTTCCCTAAAAACCAAATGAGCCACCTCATGGGAAAATCAACAATCTGCCTAGGCGAAAACAAAGGCCTTTGTTTTCGCTACTCGGATAGTACAATTCCTCCTCTACTTGACTCCAAAATTTCAAGCTTCTAGCCTGCTTTTGTAGCTGTACAGGCCGGTTTGTGTCAGACCTGTTGGGAAACCACATTGTTGGTTTTTCCATGAGGTGGCTCAAGTGTTGGGTAGCCCTAATTTCCAGAAACTTGATTTCCAGGAGCTGGTGAATCAGATGAGAATAACCTCCTCTATGTTGCTGTAACAAGAGCTAAAAATGCCCTACAAATCACCAACACAGTCAAAAATGTACTGAAACAAGCTGGGGTAAGTCATTTTTGACTTCTGTCGAACTGGCTTTGATGATTCTTTCATACAAACTTTTGATAGGTTTTCAGGTTTAGTTTACACCTGAATATTTTTCAGTTTCATTTTGACAGGCAAAAGATACAAGATCTTTGTAGGATTTGGAAGAATGCTTAATTTTCATGTCTATGTTTACTCCATACAAATTTAAATCTCCATTTAGCCAAGCATAAAACATTGGCATTATAGTAAGACCAAAGAAAGTCTAGACAAGTATTTTGACAATGCAACAAAACCAGTCATAGGGGTTTCTGACCAGGTCAGACACACACTGACCTGTACTGTCACAGAAACGTAGAAGCTCGGAATTTAGGATTTAAGTAGAAGTGAATTTGTACCATCCATGTATCAAAAAGAAAGGTGCTGATTAGCTGTGCATGTGCCTTTGTTTTCTCATAGGCAAAAGTCCGGTTTTCCCATGATGCAGCTCAAATACATGTAGTTCTTTTGCTGAATTTTCCAGGAGTCATTCAGGTACCCAGTGCTGAGCGATGACATTAAAAAAGGAGGGAAATTGTTCAAGTGCATGGAGACTGATGCTGAATTTGAACCAAAGAAATTGACACTACAGCAACTAGATGTTACATTGGTAGGTTGTTGTTTTGAAATGCGTCATTTCAATAGAAATTTTAAAAAGGCATAATTACTATAATAGTAAGCTTGACTTATATTTCACAAATTTTCTATTTCCAATTAGAGGGTCTTGATCTTGCGAGTGATTGCTCATGCAGTCTATAAAGCTTATAGTTATTCTTAATGGCGAGAACATTGAATTTGCAAATTACTATTATAGTAAAAAAGTGCCTGTCTTGTTACCAGGGTGATGGGAGAAGCCTTAAAGGAGGGTTATACAGTCCACAAGTTCTTACAGAAGATCTGGACAGTTTTGCTAGACTGTTAGGCTTAACGAAAGATGACATAGTTAAGGAGAGGAAAAAACAAGAACAAATTGACCCACATCATTTCTATTAGGAAATGGGAACCGGCATCATTTCTATAAGACACTTGGAGTTCTTGTGCCAGATATGATATTAGTCTCTACTATATGCTGAAAAACAGAATGTTAGGCATACTAAAAGATGACATTGTCAAGGAGAGAAAGAAACGGGAACAAATTGACCCGCATCATTTCTATTAGGAATCAGGACTGCTCATTATTTCTATTAGACACTTGGAGTTATGGAATCTCAGCCATGTTATAGGAGAAAGGATCTGTGCCATGATGTGATAAATTAAAGCGATGATCAGTATGCGATTACATGTGCCTAAAAAGCTGTAATAGGGACAAATTTTATTATGCTAGGCTATTCGGTCGTGCCATAGATTATTGTATACTTTTGGTTATAATAATGTATAGAATACCAGTATTTGCATGTGTCTGAAAGTTTTCAGACAAGGAAAAGTTGCAATACATTTGGCTCTTCTCATTTTTGAGTCACATTAAGTCTTCATATGATTATTGTTGTGTTTTTTATAATTCTCAATGCATATGGACAGATGAGAAAAAGTGAAGAATGGAAAGAAATTGGAGCAAACTGACATTATTTTTTATGAGTTAATTAGATTGTTAGTCATGTCTTATATCATGTATACTGTATATTTTCAGATGTCCCTCAGAAAACAGATTATGACATTATGATATTACCACATGTGTTCAAACAAATATATCAGCTTGTGCATTTGTCCCTTAGACAAGATTTTATGCCATACCACCCGTATGCTAAGATCTTAATTGCAATTTGTTTATATCTTAACCATTGTCAGCAAACAGCGCAGTCCCAGATGTTCATAGGAGTTAATACTTTTCATCAGGATAACATGTCAGTGTAATGTATACCCCCCTGAACCCCATTTTTATTTAGCGAAACTGGGGTATGCAGGGGTATACCTATTTTTCTTGTCTTTGCTCCAAAACATAGATTGTGGGTACTCATTAGAACCGCCTCGCCTAGGCGGTTCTAGGCGGTTCTAACGTGTACCCACAATCTATGTTTTGAGCAAACATAAGAAAAATATAAAAAAAAATTCAGCTGAAGAATTTACAATTTTTAAAGCTCAAAAATCTCTGTTCATTGCATGGGCAAGTTTTTCTTAATGTCATCACTTATTCTTGAAGGAATCATGTGTCTCAAGGAAATCATTGTACCTTTAAACGTGTCCTAAGAAATATTCTGTGTGGAACATAACAACATAAGAAACTATGTCTTTTGTATTTTCAGTCTGACAATGTAGACACAAATCAGGCTTATTTAGGACCTGAAGTTATTTGAAGATTTAATGTAATAGTGTCAATAAGCTTCCTAGATATGGACATCAAGATCACCAGAAAAAAAAAACATATGGTTATCCAACACCAACATGGCAAAACCTTACCCAGCAAACTGGCTTGGTCCAGATGACAGATTTTCTTGTGGCTATTAAGGCTATTTTAGTGATGATTTAAATGTTTACAAGACTAAAGGTTTATTGAGAGTTGAATATGTTGTTTTCTTTTTCATAGACCAGTTGTAGAAGTAGTCATGATATGAGCTGCATGAGGAAAAAAACTGTTCTGAGTTTCTTACCAGACCAGGCTGTATAGTCACAAAGGAGGTCTTGAAATTTCAGATTTAAACAGAAGAGACTGTACTATCTGTGAGTCGAAAACTAAGGCACTGATCAGCTGTGCAGGAGCAAGTCTTCTCATGTAGGGGCTCATATATTTGCATGTCATCATATTAAAGCATACATGTAATAACTTGCCATGGAGATCAAGGTCACATTGTTACATGCAAATGATGTCACATTGTTACATGCAAATTATGTCACATTGTGACACGCAAATGATAAAAAAGTATATTCCATGTTACATGTATAAACATTTTTGTCTGAATGTCTGGTCTAGATGTGATCGATACAGATTGCCCTTGCCTTCTCAAATTTTAAAAGGAAATCTATTCATGTTTAAGGAAGCAGAATTGGACTTGGTCAGATTTAGTCTTTTTCTTGTACCCTTGGATATGTTGCATTCTTGTGTATGTTTTTAAAGAGATGATTATTTTCATATTGCTGTGGCAAGTACATGCATGTAATATATAAACATAGATGCTATTTAGATTAATAAGTGTTCAGTTTGTATTGTAATGCCAAATGGGGCCAACAGTTTAATTGTTAAATCATACTTAGTTTGTCAAGCACAGGTCTGGCGATTTATAGTGGCACAAAACTGTTTATTTACATTTTTACAGATATTAAAGGTATACCCTGAGTATAGGTAAAACTGTAAACAAACAAAGGAATGTTTGCGACAGGATATCACAGCTGGCCTGTACACTAAAGTCATTCAAAGATCTACAAAGTATTGACCTTATTGGAGCAATATCATCAATTAAAAGATATCTCAACCAGATAATTATGAGCTCTTAAAAAATGATTCTTTTTCTGGTGTGAATAGTTAAAACATTAAGGCAGGCACTTGACTTGGACTCAAATCCTCACAAAGTATCCGTTTAGCTTAATGTGTAGTTCACCAATGCTTTAAAGGGAAAATGTAAAAGTTCTTATAGATTCTTTTTTTATCCTTTGTCTGCTGATCCCATTTGTTCTCAGAACTAGTTTTTAGCTCACCTGAGCCGTCAGGCTCACAAGGTGAGCTTATAGTATACCCATGCTCCGTCGTCCGTCCGTCCGTCCGTCGTCCGTCCGTCCGTCGTCCACCATTTTCAAAGATCTTCTTCTCTGAAACAGCTTGGCCAATCAAAGCCAAATTTTACATGAAGCATCTATGGGAAGGGGGAACCAATGTGTATATAAATAATCCAGGTCACATGACCAAGATGGCCGCCATGCCCATATATGGTAAAAACCCTTCAAAAATCTTCTTCTCCGGAACCACTGGACCGATTTCAACCAAACTTGGCATGAAGCATCGATGACTCAAGTACTACAATGTGTATATAAATCATGACCTTGCGGTGACCTTGACCTATTTTACGGCAAGGTCAACATAGGTCGCCTTTGCATTTGAATGGGAAAAATTGTTAAATTGTCATTTAAAGGAAAAATCTTGCAGAAAATGAGCAGTAGGACTGAATATTAATGATTCTGAAAAAACTTGGGCACCAGGGGCTCATCCGCCCCCACCCCGGGGCAATATACATGTATATTATCATAATATTCAAACATCTTCTTCTCTGAAATCGCTTGGCCAATCAAAGCCAAATTTTACATGAAGCATCTATGGGAAGGGGGAACCAATGTGTATATAAATAATCCAGGTCACATGACCAAGATGGCCGCCATGCCCATATATGGTAAAAACCCTTCAAAAATCTTCTTCTCCGGAACCACTGGACCGATTTAAACCAAACTTGGCATGAAGCATCGATGACTCAAGTACCACAATGTATATATAAATCATGACCTTGCGGTGACCTTGACCTATTTTATGGCAAGGTCAACATAGGTCGCCTTTGCATTTGAATGGGAAAAATTGTTAAATTGTCATTTAAAGGAAAAATCTTGCAGAAAATGAGCAGTAGGACTGAATATTAATGATTCTGAAAAAAATTGGGCACCAGGGGCTCATCCGCCCCCACCCCGGGGCAATATACATGTATATATCATAATATTCAAACATCTTCTTCTCTGAAATCGCTTGACCAATCAAAGCCAAATTTTACATGAAGCATCTATGGGAAGGGGGAACCAATGTGTATATAAATAATCCAGGTCACATGACCAAGATGGCCGCCATGCCCATATATGGTAAAAACCCTTCAAAAACTCTCTTCTCCGGAACCACTGGACCGATTTCAATGAAACTTGGCATGAAGCATCGATGACTTAAGTACTACAACGTATATGTAAATCATGACCTTGTGATGACCTTGACCTGTTTTACGGCAAGGTCAACATAGGTAGCGTATGCATTTTAATGGGTAAAATTGTTAAATTGTCATTTAAAGGAAAAAACTTGCAAAAAATGAGCAGTAGGACTGAATTTTAATGATTCTGAAAAAAAAAAAAAATTGGGCCCCAGGGCCTCATCTCTCCCCCACATCGGGGCAATATACATGAATATTACCATAATATTCAAACATCTTCCTCTCTGAAACCGCTTGGCCAATCAAAGCCAAATTTTAAACGAATCATCTGTAGGAAAGGGGAAATAGTGTATATGTAAATACTCGAGGTCACATGACCAAGATGGCTGCCATGCCCATATGTGGTAAAAACTATTAAAAATCTTCTCCCCCTGAACTGGTGGACCGATTTGAAGGAAACTTTGAATAAAGCATTGATGACTCAAATACTACAATGTGTATATAAATCATGACCCTATGATAACCTTGTTGGTATATGCAGCAGACTCAGGTGAGCGTTTACAGGACCATTGGTCCTCTGGTTTTGAAAACTAAACCCAAAAATTCCAATCGGCTCAAAAGATATGTGACCATATTTAAGTAACTGCATTGTTTTCATGTGAGAATAGTCTCCCTTGGTGAAAAAAGTCAAATGGTCATAAGAAGTTTTGAAACTGAAACAGTATGCTGTACAATTGATAATTTATAATTGTTTTCAAATGATAAAGTATTTGTTTTACTCGTTGGTTTTAGATGATATTCAAAATTTGCTATGTTCTTCTATGACGTAATACTGGAACTAATGAATATTTTTGTGATAAAATCAAGCTATCTCCGGAACCAGTCATGATAATTTGGACGGATTATCAGCAATCAATTCCTTTCATCAGTGTCTACTTCGGTTTTACAAAATCAAAACTTAAGATATTGCCTTTAAAAGATCACAGGTGAAAATTCTGATTAGATGAGAGCTAAGAGCTTAGACAGATCTGAGATCTGGCTTGATTGTATTTCACAAGGACTTATGGATGGTATTGACTTTAATATCACAGAATTCCCTGCAAACATTGTAACTAAAAATTTTGTATAGGATAAAATTGATCTGTGTATGTTTTGTTTAAGAAATGTCTGCTCCAAGATAGAATTCTAGTCAAAGAAATGAGCCACTGCATGGGAAAACCAACAATTTGCATAGGCGAAAAGGCGCAGATCAGCTGTGCAGTAATTGCACAGCTGATCAGAGCCTTTGTTTTTGCTACACGGATAGTACTGTTCTTCTTCTACTTATATCCAAAGTTTCAAGCTTCTAGCTTTATGCTGTGACTGTGCTGTGACTGTACAGCCCGGTTTGTGTCGGACCTTGTTGGAACCCAAATTGTTGGTTTTCTCACTCACAGGCTCAAATGTCACTGTTTCTTAAAAGTCATTCTATGAAGAAAGATAAAGAGGGTCTCAATGGGGTTTACTGATTTATATAGCAATTTTTGGCCATTTCTTTTACTGATTAGCAATTTTTGGGCCAAAATTTTACTGATTAGAGATTTTAGGGCCAAAAGTTTTACTGATTAGCAATTTCTGGGCCAAAATGTTACTGATTAGCGATAGTTGGGCCAAAATTTTACTGATTAGCGATTTCAGAGGTACCCCATTGAGACCCTCTTAAAAACCTCAAAACCTTGTTGCTATAATTAAAAGACACATAAAATGAACATACTTATTGTTTTATTTTTATTCCCACTTTGAACTTGCTTTTCCCTGTGTGCACAAATTCAAGACATGTAAAATGTAAGCAATGTCCATGGATTGATACAATCTGAATCAAAGCATTGACTTGAGCAGTCCAAGTTTGGAAATGTATAAATAATTTGTTAATACATGTACACATTTTTAAAAAGAGTGAGTTCCTGCTGTTTCCAAAAGATGGCCAGCCAGTATCATTGACAGAACTTAATAGTATCTGCACATACAAATACATGTATATATACGTGTAGTTACCAAATGGACATCAGCAAGGCAGAACCACAACTAAAGTATCACCTTTGATTAGACGGTTACTATTTATATGGCTCATACCAGTTTTTAATGCTGTTTCTCACGTACAGAGAACATGCATCAGTCTCCACATTGCCTTTTAGTTTTTGTGATCTAGATACCCCCAATTGGCCTAGCTGCATCCTACTCATTTCACACATGACAGCTCTGTGAGGAGAGGTGTAATGGAGCACAATACATGTATATTAAACAAAAGAAACAATATTTAAGCCAATGGGCTATTTGTTTGTTTGAATTGATGATTTACGTCCCAGTCAACAGCTAAGATGTCATGACATACTTGAAATATAACCATCCATCTAAGCCACAAAAGGCTTAAATACATATGGATGGTTTGACTTGAAATATGTTTCTCTGGGCAGGCTCAGACCAGAGCGGTTAACCAGTAATCAGATGGTCAGTCAGTAATGTATAAGCTTTCTGAATCTGAATCTGCCAAGTACTCCAAACACCTCATAAACAGAGTATTACATGGAGCTCCCATCATTGAAACTATCATTTTGAGAGAAGAGAAGCCAGTGCTTGCCTTATTAATGCTGAGCGCCAAGCAAGGTAGCCACTGGTACCATTTTTAACGTCTTTGGTATGACGCAGCCCGGATTAGAACCCGCGCCTCCCGCTTCCGAATCGAACGCTTTAACCATTACGCTATCGGGACCGGTGAGGCACAAGCAGCCCATCTATTTCTTAAGGCCCCAATAACTGAACAAGAAACTAACCATTGGATATCCACTTGACTTTATGTATCACAGCACAGGTACATTTTCGGGCCTGTCCAGGTACGAACAATTCTCTAATGACTCCTTTGTTTATGCAAGGACCCTATAATTAAGTCCTTGGTTTATGACTCATTGGTTCATAATGTAACAGATGTGATAGACATAGTGGTAGTCTGTAGAGCGTCGGACTCCGAATCAAGAGGTCCTGGGTTCTATCCCCACAAGCGTCACCGTGTTGTGTCCTTGAGCAAGACACATTGACTCCCTACAGTACTGGTTTAACCAAGAAAGAGTTGGCTCCGTCCCGACATGATTGAGAAATTGTTGACTGGGACGTTAAGCCTCAATACAAACAATGTGATAGACAGGCACCGGGGAAAGGAACGAGACGGTAAGAAATGTAAAGCGGTAACTAGTAGAACCTTCTGTTAAAGCGGCGTACACAATGAAATCATAAATAAAGCGTTCCTATTTTTATTTCCGGTGCCGGGTTGCTGTGATTTTGCACATTTTTTTCGTTCACTTTCTGAAAGGTATATGGAAAGTTGGTTATTTGGTCTCTTTCTTAAACTGCGAATTTAAGACACGATGGCAATTTTGTTCACGGTCACCTGAGCCCAAGATTTGGGCAATATCCTATTATTGAAGCCGTGGCACATATTAATTTTAGTATTGATTCATAACGATTTTTTAATTCAGTCCGGACCATTCATTTTTCGGGCCCCGGAAATGCATAATTAAAACAGAACTATTAATAGACAAATGTGACACGATCTGAAGGTTCTATTTATTCCGTCTAATTAACTTGCCTACCGTTTATCTCCGTGATGCATGCGTGTAGTATCTCACAGTTCCATCCAGCCATTCTTATCTGTTGTTTCCAACATGGAATGCATACAGTTTATATTTTCTGTCATCAAAAAGCTTGAATAGCTCTTCGAAATGTTTGTATCCAGTTTCATCTCTACACAACGAAATCAGTCTGGCCCACTCCAAGAATATTACAGGGTTAAGCCCATTAACATATACAAAGGATGCTACTAGCAGACGATCGAAATGTTGTATATTCCCTTTCCAAAATAGTTTTCTAACCAAGACAGGCCATTTATTTGCTGGCCCAATAATTTCTTGGATATCTGTCCATTTTTCAAAGATCATTCGATTTTTACTTTTGCATGCTACATTGTTGGCCATTTCTAAGAAAATGCAAGCCACCAGTGAAATCGTTATTCATTGAGTTTATGAGTTCATTGTCCGTTCAGTGACTGAGCCATGCTAGATAATGCATGCAGTTAAAAGAAACTGATGAGAAAATCTATTTGAGAAAGATCGTCGTCGCCTTATACTCCTGTTATTTGTGCCGGATAATAAGAATAGCAAATATTGTACGATTTTTTTAAAAGAATGTTCCCCCAAAAGATGCCAAGCCCCATTTTCTGATGAATTATCCCCCAAAGAAACCCTTTTCCCGGGGAAATCTTCCCCTTGAGTGGCAAAAAAATATTTGTCATTATTTTCCATTTTTCTTCTTTTCGTACGTATATATATACTCTTGTTATTTGTGCCGGCACAAATAATAGGAGTACTAATATAGGACCAGCTTTTCCAAGTTTGTATATATACTCCTGAAATATGTGCCGGCACAAATAACAGGATTACTAATATGGGACAGATTTTTGAAGAACCAACAATAATATTTTGATTTTATCTTGTGTGGCACATATAACAGGAGTCAATATACCATACATGCAAGGGGGAAGTTTCCCCAGGAAAAGGGTTTCTTTGGGGGATATTTCATCAGAAAATGGGGCTTGGTATCTTTTGGGGGAACATTCTGAAAATAATATACTTAAAAATGCAAAATATTTGATTTTCTGGCACATATAACAGGACTATAAAGCGCCGCTTCATCAAAAAGACCAATTAATTATGATGCATTCCGTTTATTGCAAAAGTGATGCACTGACCGGCAGTGACCCTTGTTAAGGTCATTATACTTGCCATTAGACCAGCAAATGTAAATAGTGTAGTCTGGAACATGTTGAATCCACAAAAGAATAAAATGATAAGTTTAGTTGTCTGTTTTGTCAGTTGAGTCAGAATTTCTGTAGTCAAAACATCTTGTAAAATGTCGGTTGCCCAAGAGGCTGATGAAGAGACTAGGCGAAGTGGCGGGAATTACAGGGAGCGTATAACTGATCCGTCCAAAATCAATGTGCAAGATTTCGAAAATCCTTGGAATTTTTACTACCTTTTCGGATGTGATGAAGGAGTAGTTAACGATTGGTTACAGAGGAGTGGTCTGCTGCCTGTGACACTTACATGCGAGACTGTCGTCAACGGAGGCAAGTGCGGAGGTTTTATGACATTAAAACCAAGCGCAAACTTGGAGGGTGGGAAGCTGTTTAGATGTCGAAACAACAGGGACCATAGAAAGACTCTCAAAGCATACTCCTTCTTTGAAGGTTCAAATTTGAAAATACAGGACATCATGGTTTTCATGAAATCATACCTCGATAAATGTACTTTACTCCAGTGTTCAAAATTCAGTGGCATTGCATACGGTTCTACAGGTGTGGATTGGGGTTCGTTTATGAGAGAACTATTTCTGGAACACTATGTCAGGACAATAAAAAATTTGAAACTACATGGTGAGATAGAAATAGATGAGTCGCTATTTGGAAGAAGGGTGAAATTTCATCGCGGCAATCCAAATAAGGGAATGAAAGTGTGGATATTTGGATTGGTAGAAAGGAGAAGTAACCAAGTTATTCTATACCCGGTGGCCGATAGGAGAGAAGTAACGCTTATTCCTGTCATACAGCGGCATGTCGAGCCTGGGAGCACAATATATAGTGATGGATGGTCGGCTTATTGTAACTTAAATGACCTGGGATACAGGCATTTTACCGTCATACACAAATACGCATTCAAAAAGGTGTACAGAAATGTTGAAACTGGGCAGCTCGTCTCTGTGCACACTAACAAAATTGAAGGTGCTTGGACGCATGCAAAGATGCATTTTCGGAAAATGGCTGGAACACAAATTACGCAATTTGAGGGACATTTGGCTGAGATAATGTGGAGGAGCCAGGCCAAAGGAAACATCTATTCAGAGTTTTTCGAACTGTTGAAGTCAGTTTATACACTGGAAAAACCAGCAGAGTACCAGTACAGATTTCCAGTATTCGACACATGGTCAGGAGGTTCAGTCCAAGACAGTGTAGAGCCATCTATGAGTGATGCTGAGTCGATGTCTGAAAGTGAAGACAACGATGAAGCAGACAGGACTCTGATCAGCTCAAACCAGGCAGCGGACTTGGATACGACCCTCAGAGATACGACCATTACCGAACGTCCGTCTACATCCAATGCTAGAACAGCATCACAGCCGGCGCAAACAGGACGCGTCCGCCAACAGGAACACGTCTGCCATCCCCAGGGATTTGTAGAGGAGAAAAGAGACGGTCCCCGTACAAAAACCACGAAGCGAAAACATCCGTTTCAAAGGAGAAGTAACCCGTACTCCAGGGATGCTTTTGTGGATCCTAACTGGTCTGATGACGATGATTTTCAGCAGTAATTGAAGAGCAATAAGTGATGTAAATTTCTATCATATTCTTTATTTGTATATATTTGGATATCAAGTTTGAAAACTGAATTCATTGTGAAATTCAAAGCAAGTGACGGAATAAATAGAAAAATGACATTTACTCCCGCCAAAAGTCACGCACTGACGGAATGAATAGAATGGCTTAATTTCCCGCCAAAAGACAGCCAATGGATGACTGAGGATATTTTTGACAATGCATTTTCCAGGGCCTACAATGTCAAGGTCAGTTGCTTTCATTTTTCAACAAAATTCCCTTCAATTTTAATTTTCATAAAATATTTGAAATTAATAAAGGCCGCGGCATCAATTACAGGATATTGCCAAGATTTGACTGGCAACTGAACCAGGGCCAGTTTAGCAACGCCAGCTCATGATTTTTCCAAATTCAAATAGAGTCTACAGTAGGGGGATCGTTTTGTCAGTGGGAACAACATTTTAAAACCCATTGAAGTAACAGCATTGTTTCTACTGTGAAAGCGACTAATTCCTCTAAGCCACATATCAACGCATGTAAGGTTGATTTAGTGCATAACAAACCTGCAAGCGCAATAAATGTGTGTAAATAACACTGGCATTACAATCAACTATTTGACGGAATATCTACTGTGCAATGGTGGAAAGCTGGATGTTATCTATGGTTTTGGCGACTTTTGTTCTGTTTATTGTGTGTTGGATTCTAAATAGATCAGCTCAAGTGTACGAATTGTTGAGTAAATATTTCACTGTTCGTCCGTCAGTTGTAACTAATTTTAAAAATAGCACAAATGCTATACGATCGTGATTTGAACTTCGTTCTGAATCTGAATGATTTACTGGTGACACGCCAAATTGGCAATACCTCACCAGGGGGGTGCGCCAGGAGGGAAATTAGTCCCTGGCTCTCACAAGAGATGCGAACTTGGACACACGTCCACACAACTCACCTCCAAACTTATAATTACTCAACAATTTACTGCACTAGAGCTGATCTATTTCTTAAGTATAATTGACAATACTAGTTAAACTACTGATAAAGAACCCTTCAACTGAATGGCAAGAGGCCATAAAAAATGTAGGGAAATGTCAGTCCTTATAAACTGCTTCGAGCATTTTTCCAGAACAGGTGTAGTGTTAGATTAGTAATTTCCAGATTACTACATTATATTTACATTTTTTAGTGCAATTGCCATTATAGATGAAAGTATCTTTCTTGATGTTCTTCATTTCCCAATGAAAAAAATTAAGTCACGTGATCTAGAAGCCAGGCCTATGGGCAGGGTGACATCAAAACCAGCCAGTGACATGGTTTGTTTGTTTACGCTTGTTGGCGTGACTTCGGTCACGTATTGCCATGACATTGAGCGCGAAAATTAGACGTTTTGGCTGTTCCAAAATGACGTTAAGTCAGATTTAATGACAAATAACATGAAAATTAGCAATGATATGTGCAGTCAAAAATCTGATACATGATTGATTATATAAAACGTAAATATTTATAAGTATTGAAATTCAGATTTTAGCTTTCACTGGATGATGAAAAACATTAGTTGTTTTAATGTCTCCCAGAAGCCCGAAGGGCTTCACAGACATTAAAACGCCCTAGTGTTTTTCATCATCCAGTGAAAGCTAAAACCCCTTTTCCAAATGCATCTATCTATCATCTGCCTGCATAAACAGGTAATGGAAGTCATCAAGAAAACATGTCTGTGTAATGTATACCTCCTTGAACCCCACTTTTATGAAGCAAAACAGGGGTATGCAAGGGTATACCTATTTTTCTTATTTTTGCTCCAAAACATAGATGTTGGGTACTTGTTAGAATCGGCGAGGCAGTTCTAACGTGTACCCACAATCTATGTTTTGAGCAAAAATAAGAAAAATTTAAAAAATTTTCAGTTGAAAATTTTCAATTTTTAAAGTTAAAAAAATCTCTGTATGTTGCATGGGCAAGTTTTCGTAATGTTTAGTTTCATGCAATTTCCATTTCAGGCAGTTGTTACAGATAAGCCATGTTTTTGACAAGGTCAGAGTATGACATTGGTGTCAATACTTTCTCTCCAGAGGGAAGATTATTCCAAGTAGAATATGCCATTGAAGCTATTAAGGTACGTGATATGCAAGCATTGAATACTTGAAGCACTCAGCAGTGTAACAACTCTTTAGAGTGGCTAGGTATCTTTTGTTCATTTTTTTTTTGGCAGTTTGTTTTAAATACATGTACATGTATCTACAAAATAGGTCAAAGAAAAGGCTTGAGCTGTATATTGCAGTATGGGTGGGACACTAATGTGTTTGTAATTTGATTTGTGAATCAACATATTCATTGGCCTCTTTATTACAACATTTTATAAAAATAACAACTAGGCCAACTGCAAAATGAAACAATTTTGCTCCATGGAAGGTTTAGACTAGTCCCTGGACATTTCACCATTGAACAAAGAATAGTTCACACTATTGAAACTATTTAATTTTACTTGTTATACAGTGGTATAATTTTCTTTACTTTAGTGTTTATTATAGCTTGGCTCGGCAACTATCATATGAATAAAGTTGTAGTGTTCACAGTTAAAAATAGGGTCACCTGAGTATGTATGTATTTATCGAACAATCTAGTGTCTCTGCTGAATACAGTGTCAGACTTGTTTGGTTTGTCGCTCAGTTATTCCTTATTTCTTTCCAGCTTGGTTCCACAGCTATAGGTATACAGACCAATGAAGGTGTCGTGTTGGCAGTCGAAAAAAGAGTTACCTCAGTATTGATTGAACCGTCCAGTATAGAAAAGATCCTTGAAGTGGATGAACATATTGGTAAATGATAGTGTGAACCAACATTGAAATATTTTTATATGGGTCCCATTGTAAAGGAAACAACAAAATCATCTACTGGTAACAAACAAAAACACAGGGCAAATGTGTTGATATATCGGCCATTTTTGTTCACCTTTAGTGTAAGCATAACAGAATGTGTGTCAAACAAGTTCAAACCAAGCTATTCTTCAGCATTTTAAGTGCAAAACTTTCATTTTCAAATGTAACTGTTTGCCAATCTGTAAAGAATTTGACAGTTTGTAGAGCAAATTGTCACATTTTATTTTATAATTAACATTCAACAGGTTGTGCAATGAGTGGTCTGATAGCTGATTCCAGAACACTGGTAGACAGAGCTAGAGTAGAAGCACAGGTATGATTCTCCATCACCAAACAGGCTACTTGTTTTGGTAAAAATTGTCTTCATATGCACTAGTCATCTGTGGGATAGTACATACTGACATCTGTCCAGCAAATCGTCACTTAAACGGTACAACCAGTTGGTAAAACAACAGCTACATCTGCTATCTTTACAGTTCGCTCATTACCCAAAACCTGGAGGTAAATCTCCAAAATGCTAGTTAACGGTAACCTGTAATTCAAAAGAACATGCTGAGTAAGAAATTCTTTAAAGAATAGATTTGCCTGTCTAAAACTGCTTATCATGTACAAAACTTAATTGTAATTCTTGAAAATTTATCATAGGGTTTAAACAGAATTGACATGCATTTAGTCGTGCAAGTTAGGTAGTTTCTATGTTGTGTCACTCACTTTTCAGTCTAATGCTAAGGTAATTGGTTCATATATGAGCCTGTGCATGAGAAAACCAACAATTTGGGTTTCGAACCAGCCTGTACAGTCACAAAAGCAGGTTAGAAGCTTGAAATTTTGGATAAGTAGAAGAGGAATTGTACTATCCATGTAGGGAAAACAAAGGCGCTGATCAGCTTCGCAGTTACTGCGAAGCTGATCTGCGTCTGTTTTCGCATATGCAGATTGTTGGTTTTTCCATGTGGCGGCTCAATTATTACATCTCCAATCTTACAGAATCATTGGTTCACGTACAATGAGAAAATGGCTGTAGAGAGTGTCACACAGGCTGTCAGTAATCTGGCCCTACAGTTTGGGGATGACAAAGCAGAGTCAGGCTCTATGGTAGGTGGCAATTCATATCTGTACGATGTCAAAAAGTGAGTACTAGAGCTGATGGGTTTCAGCATGGTAAAAAAGGATTGCGTATCCTTCATCACGAAAACATGTCCGTGTAATGTATACCCCCTTGAACCCCACTTTTATATAGCAAAACTGGGGTATGCAGGGGTATAACTAATTTTCTTATTTTTGCTCCAAAACATAGATTGTGGGTACTCGTTAGAACCGCCTTGGCGAGGCGGTTCTAACATGTACCCACAATCTATGTTTTGAGCAAAAATAAGAAAAATATAAAAAAAATTCAGCTAAAATTTTTCACTTTTGAAACCTCAAAAGTTATCTGTTTATTGCATGGGCAAGTTTTCGTAATGTTGGTGTTTTTGGAAACAATTACATACTTCATATTGCAAATACATATACCAGTACATCAAAATTATCATGCATATACAGTGTAGATAAATATTAAATGAACAATTCTTCTGTATTTCATAGCAATTCAAAATAAAAGATTTAAAAATTTGATATAAATTATTTAATAGTATGATGTTTTTGTGTTTACAGAGCAGACCTTTTGGTGTAGCCCTTTTATTTGCTGGTGTGGATAAAACAGGACCAAAGTTGTAAGTACTTGCTTCAATAGTAATTCTTTCAGAATTTTAAAACATAGCGGCTGACACTTCTCTGAATGACCACCTTGAAAAAAAAATCCTCGGATGACTCGCCAGTCTATTTGTGTTGGTACTTTAATTATAATTTTGGCTGTTTCCCACCTTGGGGTGTGGGGTGAGAATTTGGCTCTGTTTGCATCAGTTGCGGGTGATTGCTTACTTTTTTACTTTTCATACTTCATACATCTATAGCCCCGCTCTGGCCACATGTTAGACAAGCCAAGTTTTGCTTGCGGGTGTGCCAGGTGGTTTTTCTCGGGGTTCTCCCATTTTTGTCCACCTACTGATTGGCCCGTCTCATATGAGCTGAAATAATCTTGAAAGGGACGTAAAACTGAATTAAAAAAGAAAAAAAAATCATACATCTATAGCACAGAAATGAGTAGAATTTATTTCCAATCATAGGCCACTATATTGCAGTATATAAGTCACATAAATCAATAATAAAACTTCAAAAGTAATGAATTGATACTAATTTTTCTTGCAGGTATCACATGGACCCCTCAGGAACCTTTATAGAATATGAAGCTAAAGCTATAGGTTCAGGGTCTGAGGGAGCACAACAGGCACTACAGGAAGTTTATCACAAGGTAGAATAATTACTTGTCTTAAAATACCCTAGAATGATACAGATAGGCATGTAAGCACAACAGCCTATTGTTAGAGTATGGGACCTGAATGCTAGAATCCTGAATTTGACACCTATCTCCACCATAAGGTGTTTTTGAGCAAGACACTGAGTTCCACCCAATGTGACTGACAAATTGTTCACTGGGACTTTAAACCATAACCAAACCATACAAAGATTTATGTTATACGTTATCAAAAGTTTGCTTTTTGCATGGAGAAATGAAGGCGATAATCTAAGCATTTAACTTCCTTAATTGGAAATCAAAATCCTGTCAGAAACCCCATAGCCATGCTTTCGTGGAACATAGCACACTTATATCTAGTTATGGAAGATCAGCTGAGCTGGTGTATTTCAATTTTTAAACACGTCTTGCATTTATAAAGCAAATGAGCCTTGCATGAGAAAAGCAACAATTTGGGGTTCTGACCTGGTCCGACACAACCTGGCTTGTACAGTAATAGATGATTTAGAAAGTAGTGGAATAGTACTGTCTGTGTAGCGAAAACAAAGGCGCAGTTACTGTGAAGCTGATCTGCACCTTTGTTTTCGCATATGCAGATTGTTGGGTTGCCTGATGCAGTCACTCAAAGGGATTAGTTTTCCTAACTCAAATAATGATGCTGCATTTTACCTTCTTAACATGATGTCTGAAAATTACTGTTTACAGTTTGTTTTTCAAAGGATCTCGGAAGAAAGTCTATGTTTCCCGCCTAAATTTTGAGCGTCTGGTGGCTTCTGTGTTATTTGTATAGAATATCTGTTGCATTCTCAGTAAAATATAACATTTGATAAATGCAACAACATGGTGGAAACCTCTTGATGTTACATACCTACAACATAAATCTGTGTCAAAGGGGGAGGGGGTCAGATTTTTTCAAAAAAATATTTTGTCAGAAAACATATTTTTGCCATAGATTATCAAGAAAATACAACAATATGCTTATTGCAACCTAAAGTTTTTGGTAGAAATGATTAATGCACGAATAACAGGTGCATCATCTTTATTAGATTGACAACTATAAATAACACTGTCCATCACTTATGCAAATACCTGTACCTTTAATATACTATGCAAAATATATTTAGCAACTTTTACTTTGAACATTGACTCTATATATGTTTATAGACATATGGGAAATTCTCCTGACAATATCTTGCATGCATCAAATTAGGGTAAAATCATTCGTTGCATGGTGCTGAAGTGACATTAGATTTTAAGTACACAGAGGCATATCTCAAATAAAACATAAAGCATCAAAAATTGATAAATATATTTTGCAGAGTATACTTATATGCATCAGAGTGTGTACACTTTGTGTATACCTGCTAAAATAGGACAGGTAGTCTGTTCATTCAGGTAGAACATGCATATACAGTATATTTCCATAGCCTTGGTACATTAAAAATAATTGCGCTGAGCCCATTTATCGGTTTTGTTGCTTTTTGACAGCCTTCCCCCCCTTGCCCAAACATGGCATTTCGATATAATATGTCAATTACAAAAATACATTTGTGTTCAAAATATTTTGATTGGGCAAGGGGGGGGGGGGGGAACATGGTCTTATAAAAAGTTTCCTATTTCCTATATGAATCTGTGTTAAATTCAAAGATTTTGTCCATTTTTCATAGAAGTCACTGCTTGACTCACACACAACATTACATGTCTAAATACAACAGAAACTTATTTTTCGACTGCAATAAATTTCATTTCAGTGCATGGAACTTGAGATTTTGAAAATTTCTTGGGCAACCTCACAATAGAATTCTTCCGAGATCCTTCTTTATTGTTATTTTTCAGTCAATGACATTAAAAGAAGCGTGTAAAAATGCCTTAACAATCCTGAAACAGGTGATGGAGGAAAAATTAAACTCAACAAATGTAGAGGTGAGTGCTGGAGTTTACTTAACTTCACAACCTTCCCTGAGCTTTTGAAAGATTTTACATGCTCAACACGGCTGACCTTGACATTTTAACAGCTTTTTAATGTCAAAATAGCCAGACAATATTGAATTTTTTTCCTGTTCACAAACATTAAATGCCAACAAGTTGTTGGCATTTCATCATTTTTTTTTATATGAGCATGATAATTTTTATGCCCCCAACTTCGAAGAAGTTGAGGGGGCATATTGGTTTGGGTCTGTCCGTCCAGTCCAGTCTGTGATGCGTGAGTAACACTTACACTCGGTCAGGAACCGTTAGAGCTAGGATCTTGAAATTTGGTATGTAGTTTGTATATGAAAATTAAGAGGACCCGTATTTTTTCTTTCAGGTAAATTCAAGGGGCTAGGGGCCCATTCTGTGAGAGTTATTTCCCTTTTTAATTCTTGATAAAGTGAATAGATAGTGGCTACCTTGTGTGTGCAACTCCTCCTACAGTTTTATTCCGATTCTCCTGAAACTTTACAGATGTTGTGACCATGCTTTGAAGATATGCATGTGATTTGGATATAAACCTCAGATTAATTTTTGTTTTTTTTTTCGCAATTTGAACTAATAGCCATTTTTTGGGCATTTTCACAATGAAAGTGAATGGGCAGTGGGTACCTTGTGTGCACAACTCCTCCTACAGTTTTATTCCGATTCTCCTGAAACTTTACAGATGTTGTGACCATGCTTTGAAGATATGCATGTGGTTTGGATATAATCCTCAGATTAATTTTTGTCACTTTTTTCGCATTTTGAACATAGCCATTTTTCGGGCATTTTCACAATGAAAGTGAATGGGCAGTGGGTACCTTGTGTGCGCAACTCCTCTTACAGTTTCATGCCAATTTATTTAAAACTTTACATGTGTTATGGGCATGGTCTGAAGATATGCATGTGGTTTTGATATAATTCTTGGATTATTTTTTGTCATTTTTTTTTACAATTTGAATTTACCGGTAGTCATTTTTTCGGGCATTTTAGTGAATGGATAGAGGGTACCTTGTGTGCGCAACTCCTCCTACAATTTAATACCGATACTTTTGAAACTTTGCAGACATTGTGACCATGCTTTGAAGATATGCATGTGCTTGGAATATACTCCTCAGATTAATTTTTGTCATTTTTTTTACAATTTAAACTTAGTCATTTTTTTTTACATTTTTACATCTTGAAAGTGACTTACCAGTTGGGGGCATAGTGTTTCATAAACACATTTTCTAGTTTGTCTAGATTTTATAAACTCAGGGCCAGCTACATGAAATACATTAGTTCTAAAAGCTCATGAATCCACCCCATAAATGCATATATGAAAAACAACTGTATTAATTCTCTTTGCAAGTTGTCTGAATAATCTCAGAGGAAAAATAAATATTGCCAAATCCAACCTTATCTGAGCCTTTGAACGAATCTTTTACTGTTGTCAAAATCTTTAATACACTGTTTTGAGCTTTTCAGTCAGTGATTTCAGTTTGCCACAATTCTATGTATTAAAGTCCTTGGAGGTAAAGAGCCACACCATGAGAAAACTGGTTTCCAACCAGGTCTGATACCAGTCTGTACAGTCACAGAAGAAGGCAGGAAACTTCATATTTCAGATTTAAAAGAAAAAGTGTGACTGTACTACGCAGTGTGAGAACAAAGACCTGTGCTGATCAGTGGTACTTTGTTTCTGCATATGCAAAAAGCCAAGTTTTCTCATGATGTGGCTCAAATGGTAGTAGATGCTAGAGGGCACCAAAAGAGTATAGATCTGACTGAGTTTTGGGATATTGTTGGCTTTAATAGTAATAGAGGAACCATTTTCGGGACAATGCTCGGCTATAAGCATCATAAGTTCACCTATCTCCTTACATTATTCCAAACATAGAGGCCATTTGAAAATAAAGGGGCAGTTTAGATTTTGTCCATTGTCCCTTCCAAAATTATCCCTGATGTTTTGTTCTGATTACAGATGGCCACCGTCACACCAGAGCAAAAGTTCCATGTCTTCAACAAAGAGGAATTAGAAGTTGTCATCAAAGATTTATGATCAAACATTTATGTGAACTTTATTATAAAATTACTATTTGGTTCTTGGATCTCACATTATGTGACTAGAGTTCATTCAGTATAATTGAGCCGTGATGCGAGAAGTCTTCGGGGTTTCCGACCAGGTCCGACACAAACCGGCTTATACAGTCAAAGAAGCAGGCTAGAAGCTTTAAATTTCGGATTTAAGAAGAAAAATTGTAGTGAAAACAAAGGCGCTGATCAGCTTCGCAGTTACTGCAAGCTGATCTGCACCTTTGTTTTCGCATAGGCAAAAATTTGTTTATCTCATGATGTGGCTCAATTGAGCCATGCTATGTGAAAACTTTTCTGAGTGACCGACTTGGCCAGACATACACTTGGCTTAAAATTCTAGTTTAATCTTCTAGTATTCAAGGGAATTTACCATCTATAGAGACCGTGTGAAAGATAAGCTTCTTAAGTTTATTCTTTCCACATGCGTTTACAAAATGAGTAATTAGCCTGTGCTTGAGAAAACCAATAATATGGTTTCTGACCAGGTCCGACAAACTGGACTGAACAGTCACAGAAAATGGTTAGAGGCTGGGAATTTTGGATTTAGAAAGTAGAGGAATTGTACTATCAGTGTAACGAAAATAAGGCGCTGATCAGCTTCGCAGTTGCTGCAAAGCTGATCTGTGCCTTTGTTTTCGCCTAAGCAGATTGTTGGTTTTCCGCACCCAGCGGCTCACAGTTGTCTTAAAATGTGGCCCAATTATAATGTTTGCACTCTATCTGAATGAACACATGAATACAGTCCCAAGAATTCCATTCATCTCTTCAAGAATGTTGCAGTATAAAAATATGCCGGTTGAGGAAAATGTGCTATTAAGCAGAGAAGTGCTATTATGTTATCTTAAGGATTTAATAAAAGCATATGAACAAGCAGTCATATTCACTAAAATTACAAGAAATGTCATGCCGAGAATAGGTCTTATGGGATGCTAGATTAAAGAGAAATTAAACGAGCCAGCATAAAGTGAGCTACCTAGTAACATAAGGATCAGCATAATTATTTTTAGTAAGCTTGTAACTATTTTAAGTTTGGAGTTAGCAAGGATCTGGAAGCAGAACTACAATGCTAATTTAAAGTTAAGGTTGTAATTAATTCAGATGACAATTTTTGACTTGATATTTAACAGTGAAAATCAACAAAAGCTTTTTTGAAATTATAGATTTGTACAATAAAATGTCATTTACAAGATTGAACCATCAAGTATGAACCATCAATTATTTCAGTATGCTTGAAATGAAAGTTTTCATGTGCTGAAATTTGTTGCCTAAACTAAAGTTTACTTTAACTTTAAGGTAACATTGTAATTCTAGCTACAGGACTTTTGGACTATATGGTTCTGACAGTGCTGACCAAAACAACTGCTTTCATCAGCTGTTTTTGCTACCTAGAACCTCTAGGCAATATCTGACATGATCCAAACATTATTTGTATTTCGGTATCAAAAACATTTTCATTAAATTTATATTAATTTTGATTGCTTTATTTTTCTTTCCTCTTAACCAACGAGTGATTATTGTTATTCTTTTTTCAGCCGGGTCATAAGAAACCCATATTTCTGCCAATGTGAAAACAAAGGCGCAGATCAGCTGTGCAGTAACTGCACAGCTTATCAGTGCCTTTGTTTTCGCTACACAGTCTATTCCTCTTCTACTTGTACATGTTACCATAATTTCAAACGTAATGTTTTTTTTCCGAGTGTGTATAGACAGGTATGTGTTGAACCTGGTTGGAAATCCTGATGACCGATTTTCTCGCATTGTTCATGTATCAGTGGATCTGAAATAAGATGCACCATGTTAGACAAAGTAAGGACCTTAAGACCAGGGATTGATACAATTAAATTGAGTCTCAACCCTGACGCCAGGCCCTGAGGTTATAAAACATGCTCAAGTCAGATGAGCATGAAATTTAGACTGCTCATAACTACTTAAATAGCTAAAATAAATTGCAATTTTGGGTCTAAATAACCAACACCTGTAATTTATCCTGCTTTAATATAAATGTTAAGCATTTAAACATTTATGAGCAGGATAAATTTTAGTCTCAGCTGAGCTGAGCATGAAATAAGTTTTATAACCTTGGGGCCAGGTGGGAGAGAAATGGCAACAATTACACATATGAAGAGCAAGATAAGATGTTTGCATCAACTAAAAGAAAGACGGCAAAGGGCAGGCAGAATAAACAAAGATAAATCACAGGAACTGCTTTGGAATGGTCAGTATGGAAATTACAGGATGTACTTAAATTCATTTTACAGGCTCACATGTGTTCATGGAAGTCCATCTGACAAAAACTCGCCTTGGTCAGACAAAGTATTTGCAAAACAGGACTGATAGTCCTGTGAAAATATGGCTAAAAATTAGCTTACATGTTGGTCAGGTAAACATTTTTGATTTTACAAAAGATAATACAAAATTTGTTTGTATTGAGGCTTATTGTCCCAGTCAACAATTTTTCAGTCATGTTGGGATGGAGCCAACTCTTCCTGGGTTTAACTAGTACTGTAGGGAGTTAATGTGTCTTGCTGAAAGACACAATGCGGGTGACACCTGTTGATAATCGAACCCAGGACCTCTCGATTCAGAGTCAGACACTCTATTACTATGTGACCGCGCTCCCTGATACAAAATTTGTCAGTCTGATCCAAGGTTGTGTAAGGGATTAGCATGTTTCAAGAACACTTTAAATACCATGAAGCTGACTAGTACTGTTGCTTTGCAATATGGGTTTTACAATTCTTACACTACCTTCGTATGAAATTTAAAGCTTCAAATGTATGATGTTCTTGTCAGATAGGAAGCAAAACACTGGATCTGACATCAAATTGCAGATAGTGCTGCCTCCATTCATCTCAGTGGTCAGCAAGGGCAATTCAGAATCAGAATTCCACAGTATCAGAAATGATGTTTGTGGCATAGAGGTTATAAGACTTTTTCATGCTCAACTCAGCTGAGACTAAAATTTATTCTGCTCATAAATGTTAAAATGCCAACAATTGTTGGCATTTTAACATTTATTAGCAGGATAAATTACAGGCTTTGGAGTTCTAAACCTTCAATTTCAATATATTTGGGATATTTCGGTATTTATGAGGATCTAAAATTTCAAGCTCAGCTGAGTTGAGCATGAAAAAGTTTTATAACCTCGGGGACTAAAAAAAGACTTACTTTACAATAATTTAATTCTTTTACGTAAAATTCACCATTATTTCATCATACATCTTTTAAGACTTGGAAGGTCTTTGAGTTCATGGTAAACAGATATGGTCATGTCAGGGCTGTCTTGACAACACTGTTGTAGTCTGTTCCTTGGCTATGCCTCCTGGAGGCAGGTACATAAAGTACCATACATTTCTATCATGAACTGACAACTTCTCTGTTTATTAGATTTGATGTCTAACCTTTGTGAAAGAAATAAGCTGGAAATCTGATGCACTGATAATCTTCAGGAGGGGAGTCAACGCTCCTTTCAAAATCAATCAGATTATATGCTACAGATGTGGAACCTATAGCTTTTTCATACTACACCTCAACGTCTTTATAACACTATTGTTGGGGTCCAAGACAATTTCCGTGTTAGTTGTCCAAACCTTGTTGTAGTGAGAGTAAAATATATAGATATACAGCAAAATTAGACCATTTGGGGTCCATGAATGGTCTGTGTTATATCCAAAACCATGCTGTAACGGACTGTGTTATAAAGAGGTTCAGGTGTACGTATTACTTTGGGAATTTTCTATTTCTGAATTATTCGCAAATGAGTGTTTGTGTAGTCTTTATGGCTTATAGAGTTTCTTTATTAGCGCGAATCTTGAATTTGCAAGGCAACCAATTCCCGAATTTTTGCATAAATTAAGTTCTCATAAACATTTCCAAACTTACAGACAGTATAAAGCTGTTGAAGCATTATTTTGAACCTCATCAAGACAAAACCATCTTTTTACAAATTTTTACAAAAAAATATTTATTTTCTTTAGTATATAATGGCAAATCGGCAATACATGTGTAATACGTTTTAAAACTTAAACTGTATTGACAAGCTATCCAGACAGCAGTCAAAAATGAACCGCGTCGCAAGAAAACCGGTCTTCGGGGTTTCCGACCAGGCCCGACACAAACCGGACTGTGAAGCCTCAGAATAAGGCTAGATACTTGAAATTTCGTATACGAGTAGAGGAGGAACTGTACTATCCGTGTAGCGAAAACAAAGGCGCTGATCAGCTGTGCAGTTACTGCACAGCTGATCTGCGCCTTTGTTTTCGCATAGGCAAATATCCGGTTTTCTCATGAGTCATGACACGGCTCAAATTACACATCTCAATCTTATCTCAATCTTATGCATGTCCCTTTTTACTTGATCACATTGCATCATCTTGTTTTCTTTTCATGAAAATATCCTTGTGTAAGTCTGAGTCTGCCCGCAGCCAGTCTTTCTATATCATCCAAACTCATACTGTTCAAACCACAGTCAAAATCCTGAAACAAAACAAAGAAATATGATATATATATATATACAATTAAGCATGTCTTCTGAAATTACCAGACATATCTGGTGCTCCCCTGCTTTGTTAGTCAAGAAAGAAACTAAAGAATTAAAATTTTATTGATAGAAATTACATGCCCTGTACACGTATCTATCAGTATCTAAGCAAAAGGCAAATTAAGAATTTATGTTCTGTCTTATCATTTTTTGTCGAGAAGACAGGGACAACAATTACTTTGTCTAATTAAAGTACATGTAGCTTCAAACCAGGGGCCAGTTGTTCAAAATTAACAATGTCATTAGTTAACGATTTTTCAAAATTTCGAACATGAATATTACAAATACACTGTTATTTTTTGTTGATAAAATGTGAGAATCCTTTGCAATGCAAAGGATTCTCACATTTCATCAATAAAAAATAACAGAGTATTTGCTTATGTAGTTGGCATTTACTTAACGATTTGAGGTCTTAACTATGATGTTAAGCTAACAAAGTTTTGAACAATTGAACATTCTGTTGGTTTTAACTTACAGTGCTTGATGTGTGCCCTGATTGTACATGTACCTTACTTCCTATTGGCTTTCTTACATATGAGCTGCCTCATGGAAAAACCAAAAATGTGGTTTTTGAACAGGTCCGACACAAACCAGGCTGTACAGCCACAGAAGACAGCTAGAAGCTTTAAATTTTGGATTTAAGAAGAAGAGGGATTGCACTTTCCGAGTAGTGAAAACAAAGGCGCTGATCAGCTTCCCGTTTACCTATACAAATCGTTGGTTTTCTCATGAGGCAGCTCAATTATGCATAACATAACAAACACATATTGTCACTCCAAGAAACCAGAGGACCAACGGTCCTGTAAACGCTCACCTGAGCTCTGCTATATTAACCAAATATTTATTTAAAAAATTTGCCCTTTATGGGGTTCCACCAACCAATCAAAATAAAGGATTAGGACAAAAGTCAACCAAACTGTAGAGGACTACTCTATAAACATTTCTGCAAAAATAGAATTCAAATACAGTGTATCTGCGATTGGACCAGAAAAAAATAGCCAATTTCCACTTTTCCCGTTTTAAGTCAATCGAAACTTTAAGTTGCCATAGCAACCAGACTTCTTATCCGACTGAAATAAAAAACACAAATTATGTAGAGACTACTGTCAGGAACATGTATACAAAGTACAGGATTCATCCACTTGACAGTTTCTGAGGAGAAGATTTTTGAATGTTTTTTCAAAATTTTGCCCTTTATGGGGCCCCTGCAACCAATCAAAATAAAGGATTAGGACAAAACTCACAAGAAACGTCAAACACTACTCAATAAACATTTCTGCAAAAACAAAATTCAAATGTCTGCAATTTTAGCGGAAAAATAGCCGATTTCCACTTTTCCCATTATAAGTCTATGGAAACTTTAAGTTGACATAGCAACCAGAGTTCTTATCCGCCTGGAATAAAAAACACAAATTATGTAGAAGCCACTGTCAGAAACATGTATACAAAGTACAGGCTTAATCCCCTTGACAGTATCTGAGAAGAAGATTTTTGAATGTTTTTCGAAATTTTGCCCTATATGGGGCCCCTGCAACCAATCAAAATAAAGGGTTAGGACAAAAGTCACAAGAAACGTAGAGGACTACTCAATAAACATTTCTGCAAAAAAAAATTTCAAATATCTCCAACAAGACAGCAAAAACTGGCAATTTTCACTTTTTTCCATTATAAGTCTATGGGAAGCATAAGTTGCCATAGCAACCAGAGTTCTTATCCGATCAAAACAAAAAACACAATTATTCTTTCCCCCTACCTGTAGATGGTGTATGTGTAATATGAGAACAATTGGCCCAGCGGTTTCAGAGAAGAAGATCTTTGAAATTGTGGACGACGACGGACGGACGCCGGAGCATGGGTATACTATCAGCTCACCTATGAGCCTTCGGCTCAGGTGAGCTAACAAATATTAACATTACCTTTTTGAATTCTTGTAAAACTTTCAAGGCATCATTTTCTGTAAAATGTCTTTTTAAGAATGAATGTAGCTTTTCCCAGAATCCTGTAGGGTCATGTTCAATCCTGAAAGGGACTGTCTCTTGTTCGGCAGTTTTGGGTAATGTCACCGGGGTGTGGGGTGTGACAGATGTCAGCGGGGTCTGGGGTGTGGACTTTATCGAGGAGGGGGTGGAAGATGTCGAGGGAGTGGCACTTGATCCCGGCTTCTTTAACATCAAAAACAGCTTGGCGCCATCTTGGATTTTGTAGTGTGTCAGTGTTTTGTCATCTACAAGAACAAAAATAAAACATTATGCTATAATACAAATCTGAGTGCTTATTTCTCTCCCTACATAAAGCAGTAATGTTTCCTTTATCATGAAATCTAAAATTTGAAAACAGATTTACTCCTTGTTTGTTTGAATTAACGCTTAATGTACATGGCCAACAGCTAAGGTAATGTTGGGACACCTAATTTTGTGTTGTTTCTAGGCAAGCCTCCTAAAGGCAGATTACCAGTACTTAGTGCACCCTTCTTTCACCACAAACCTGCAAATTTTATGCTGTTTTGAATCAGTGTAAACAAAAGAATGAACATATTTACATTGGAGCGTTTCTATGACCAAATCTTTGTGGATGAAATGAGCTAGGTGACCAAACTTGAATCAAATTCTATATATAAAACTAGAAAAAGTGCCTTGAGAGGCACGTATACCCCCCGCTGGCAGCTCTCCATTAGGCCCCTTATTAACCCACCCTCCCCCCGCCACCTTCCATCCCACCACACACTGCACATGTTCACCCCAGAGGTTAAACCTTAAGTCCTGAGTCAAAGAGGATACCCTTCACAAGTACATCATAGAAATGTACAAAGTTGCAAAGCACTTTGCCTACAGTTTTAGAATGACTTCTATAAAATTTTACAGTAGTATACAGAGCTGACTTGTATACTCGATCTAGGACTTAATATACACAGACATTGAAGGTCAGGTCCTCCATCCTAGATCGAAAATCTAAACAGAGTGTCATTCTAAAATAATATATGCAACTAAGATGTCCAAAATGTTGACCGCTAAGCCCCACCCTGGGAATGGACACTGGAGTCTGATAAGAGGGTGTCCTAGATTTTGACCTCTATCCCCTCCCCTGGGGAAAGTACATTGGGTTTGGTGTTATTTAATAAAAGTCAGACCCGCAGTGATGCAAAAGGGGAATAATGTTTGTTAAGATATGGATTTAGAGAACAACAACATAAAAATAGCACATTTCATAGATGACCCAGATTTTGACCTCTAGCCCCACCCCCTGAGCATGGACCCTGGAGCTCAAAGACATAGAAACAAAGCACGCCCTATAGGGTACCTTTGGTCCAAATATGAATAGTTTCTGACCATTGGTGTATGAGATATACACTACCAGAGAAACTTTAACCAAAACTTTGACGCAATCTAATGGTGACCCAGATTTTGACCTCTAGCCCCACCCCCTGAGCATGGACCCTGGAGCTAGAAGACATGGAAACAATGCAAACCCTATAGGGTACATTTGGTCCAAATATGAATAGTTTCTTACCATTGGTGTATGAGATATACACTACTAGAGAAACTTTAACCAAAACTTTGACGCAATATGAGCCCCACCCCTGGGCATGGACCCTGGAGCCCGAAATCATGGAAACAATGCAAACCCTATAGGGTATCTTTGGTCAAAATATGAATGGTTTCTGACCATTGGTGTATGAGATATAGACCACTAGAGAAACTTTAACCAAAACTTTGACGCAAATTGTACTAACGAACAAACAAACATACGAACCCACGAACGGAAAGACGAAAACTATATACCCCGTCGGCATAAATGCCGGGGGTATAATAAATGCCGGGGGTATAATGAAACATGCTACTTATCAAGTTATTGTGCCAAGAGCCCAAGACTGGTCAGCTCTTTGTTGCAGACTCATTTCTTAACACAAGAACTCTGCGGAGGTCGATATCGCACCTGCATTGGGCAAAGTCAATGGACCATGAAATATAGTTCAAGGGCACTGGGTCAAGGTGTGTGCTTGAAGGGCATGTCAAGGACAATTACTATGCAAGGTTTCAGACTCGCAGCTATCTCTGATGTTGAGAAAACCAAACATCGACAAAAAATTTCAAAGTCAGTGGACCGTGAAATATAGGTCATGGGCACCGGGTTAAGGTGCGTGCTTGAAGGGTATGTCAAGGACAACTACTATGCAAGGTTTCAGACTCGCAGCTATCTCTGATGTCGAGAAAACCAAACTTCGACGTAAAAATTTACAAAGTCAGTTGACCGTGAAAAATAGGTCAAGGGCACCGGGTTAAGGTGCGTGCTTGAAGGGTATATCAAGGACAATTACTATGCAAGGTTTCAGACTCGCAGCTATCTCTGATGTCGAGAAAACCAAACTTCGACGTTAAAATTTTCAAAGTCAGTGGACCGTGAAATATAGGTCAAGGGCACCGGATTAAGGTGCATGCTTGAAAGGACAATTACTATGCAAGGTTTCAGACTCGCAGCTATCTCTGATGTTGAGAAAACCAAACTTCAACGTAAAAATTCAGTGGACCGTGAAATATAGGTCAAGGGCACCGGGTTAAGGTGCGTGCTTGAAGGGTATGTCAAGGACAATTACTATGCAAGGTTTCAGACTCTCAGCTATCTCTGATGTCGAGAAAACCAAACTTCGATGTAAATGTTGAAGGACGGACGAACGGACGGACGGACAGAAATTTGGACTCCTATATCGCACCATGCTATAAGCAGGTGCGATAAAAATCAACATTTTTTAGCATTTTGTGAACATGAGAGTAACAACTACTAAAGTTACAATTTCCAGTTATTGAGTGTATGTGGTTACGTCAAATTCTAAATTAGGAGAACTATTTCATTCTTATCTTGTAATTTGTGTGTGTTTATTTGCTTGTTTATTGATATTCAATTCTAAAATAAATATAACCATCTAAAAACAAAAAAGTAGCTGTACACCTGAAAGAGGCTTTCCTTGAAAAATGAGTTTCTGTTGTTCCACTGGTATCGAGACCTGGTCCTGCAGTACCTGTTTCAGCTCCCCGACACTGATACTTGGGCTCACCTGGAAACAAAGAGTTGGGTTGCCAAAAAACCTGTCTTCTTGGTTTCTGAACAAGTCTGACTCAAGCCAGTGTGTATAGTCATACAAGAGGGCTAGCAGCTTGCATCATGAAAACATGTCCATGAAATGTATACCCCCGTAAACCCCACTTTTATATAGTAAAACTGGGGTTTACATGGGTATACCTATTTTCCTTATATTTGCTCCAAAACATGTGCAGTGCAGGGATCTACTGCATTTTTTCATACACCTGTGTAGGCTACTTTGGCACATCTGCCAATGTGACTTGTTGATAATATTTTTCTTTAGAAAGTCCTAAATTATTTTTTGCAGGCATGAGTTTTGAGACACATCAGAATGTATAGTATCACAACATTTTGGGTTGCAAGTTAGTAATTTCTCTTGAAAAAAAAAAATGAGAAAATGCTGATTTAGCTAATATAAAAGGTACCTTTTCACTAAACAAGGCTTTTGTATAATTTATATACATGTACATGTCAAAAACAATAATGAAATTTTCAGGAACATACTCTTCATAGTTGAACGACTAAACATTTGTGCATCAGTCCAGTCTGTTGTGTTTTATCCATAAAAACAGGCAGAATCTAAACAAGTGCGCAGCAATTAGCAGACATTTTGCAGGACACAAAAACTATTGGTTAGTGACGTCAAGCTGCTCAAAATTATACAAATTGTAAAATATGCTAGAGGAAAAACATCTTGCCTTATTCAGCAATGATCAAAATTATGTCACATACAAAGAAACTGTAAATTTGTCAATCTCAACAGTCTACAATTTATCTCAAGTCCTTAGGTGTGCCAAATTAGCCTACAGCAGTGCATGTAAAAAGCAGATTTCCGATTTCCAAATTGGTTTAGCCAAATGATGCAATCAGCACCATAGTGTCTTCATATATCAAGTCAGTCATTTTCTGATCATCATCTCATGTGTGGGGTGGTTATGAACCTGCAAACATACACATATCAAAATCGAAAACCTGGTCAACTAATTTCTGACAAGAGGAGTTCTGACTACCACTAGCCTATCTAGCCTCTGAATGGTTTACTGGTGATACACCAAACTGACAATACTTCACCAGGTGGATGCACGAGGAGGGAAATTAGTCCCTGGCTCTCACAAGAAGTTGCACACACAGTCATCAGACATTTCAGCAGAAGAGATACAGATTCAGGGAGGTCATTCCAGTTCCTGATAGACTGTGGAAAAAAACTACTTTTGTATGGGAAGTGTCTCGGCGTCCGGTACCAGATAAATTAGGCTAGAGTCTCCGCGTCCGGCAATGCCGGATCCCGAGCCTACCCTCACTGGAGTGGCTCGGTGTCCGGCACTAAATTTTTTTTACCAGTTTCCTGGTTGTAAATGTTAACAAAAGAAACATAAATCAGATTAATACTGGCTAATGCGTCACAAAATGAATTCGCTGTATATTTTTCACTTCGAACGCCGCCATATTGGATTTTTACAGTGACTGTTTGTCCAATCGCTGTATACAGTTTGATGTAAGTGCTAGTGACACAGAAATATAAGATTTTTATTCGCTCCGTATATATGCTAAATCATAAAATGGTAAAGGTGGGTGAAACTTTTTTAATCAGAAAAAAGTAAAAGATACATAAAATATTTGACTTAATCACAATTGTTAATGATAATTACTAAATTAAATGAAAATGATTCGAATAAAGGTTGTTTTTCATACTGGATTTGGTCAAAGTTTAGCGTGACAGTAAATTAATTATGTTAATTAGATTTATGCATCAATGTCCTAATTAGCTGAGCAATTTTCTAATCACTTGTAATTAATCTCAGTGTCAAAGGTTAGTGAGACATGTCATATCTGCATGATGATAAAAGGCCTCATCTAAATGCGCTACAGCATGAATTACTTCATAAACCTTTTTCATGTCACTACACAACTTATTCACAGAGTCCCACTACTACAAAACAAACAAACATAGAAACTTTGCTTCAAAGATTGCCACATGTTATTCACATGAGTGAAAAATGTTGTCTGGGACGTTAAACTACGATACAAACAAACTTGGTCACTGGAAAATCAGAATGAGATTATGGTAACAATGTTATTTAAACACTATATGCATGTGTTAGACATAGATTGTACGTTCTTATCGCGTAGGTCATATAACCGGCAAACGGAATGCTTCTATGTTGCTTATGCATACTAGCCAGTTAGTGTCTGATCTGGTCGAAATTTAACATGATAAAACAAGGTCAAAATTCAGCATGATAAAACAAGTTTAATTATATATACATGTGTGGAAAATAGATAGTTCGTTCTTATAACGAATATCATATAAATTGCATCTGCATGATTTATTTATTTATTTATTATGAAATTTCTGCCAACATATATATAAATACATATATGCGACAATGCGGGGGAGGGCAATGATAGGCTTTGCCTAAGCCCAATCCTTGTCGCATCTGCATGATCACCGGTTAAACATATCCTATGGCACGTTTAACTTAACTTATAATGTATCAAGAATAAAATTGACCGGGCGTAAAGCCCCGAACCAAACTAAGATTTTATACCAAACATATATCCATACTATACACATTGCACATCTTAATGGATGGATTGTTTTCTTATTTACGTAATTATATTGTTTGTTTGCTTTACTTGAGAATGGTTGTTTGTTGTCGACATCAAAAGGATCAAAAGAGGCGCACGATTCGTCGTTTGCTGGCTACCTTAAAGATGAGAATAGGTTAATTTATCTATCTATCTATCTTCCACTACTTCTTAACCTCATCAGAGGACTTCAGAAGGAATTCCGGTATACCAAGTGCTAAAGGGGGTTAGCTGAAATAAAAGAAAAGTGAAGTGGGTGAAATGAGTTTGTACAGTGAAAGAAGAGTGTTAGTATAGTTTAAAAGATAAAAAACAGAATCTGGTGATTAGGGAGACACATGCACCACCTGGCAAACAGCATGACTGAACTGTGCCACGGTGGGGAGCATGACAATACTGATGGGTAAAGCGTTCCAATGTACTGCAGTTCTTGGAAAAAAGCTATACTTGCAGTAATTGGTAGAAGTGCTGATTTGTCTGTATGCCAGCGGGTGGCATCATAATTGGCATCATTAAACGCAAGGTTTAATAAATGCATGGGCTTAAAGAACTTATTTGATAGATAATTATAATAGATAAAGAAAATATTTTTATTCAACAACCAAAACATGCAAAATGCAACTACATGATATTGAATTCGCTAATTTCATCTTTACACAAGACATAAACAAATTAAAAGAGTTACATCCCCTTTCAAAATGGCGGAACACAAATGAAAAAAATATTTATTCTTCAAACTTTATTGATAGTATTCAAATTATATGTACTTTTTACTACTTACAACCAAGAAACTGGTAAGAAAAATGTAGTGCCGGACACGGAGCCATTCCAGTGAGGATAGGCTGGGTGTCCGGCATTGCCGGACACGGAGACTCTAGCCTAATTCGTCCGGTACTGGACGCCGAGTCACTTCCTTTGTATGCTTCTTTGCTAGCTGTCCAGTAGCTGAAGAGCCAAAGAGCCTATAGGCCACAATAACGCCCCAGCTCGGGCCAATTGTCTAACAGTTCTAGGCTTCACCACTAAGCCAGTACTATGGGGTCTGAATCCTTAATCACCCCTCCCCACACCAGGGCCTGACGTCTAACATAAGAGTGACAGGACCCAAACTCTGGCTCATCTGACATATTTGGTGCCAAAAAGAAACATATGTACTCGAGTGTAGCTATGCCGATTAATCAGGTTAAAACACATACGGCTATTTCACATTCAGACCCTTTTAGGACCTTCACGTATATATGCATTCTTCTAGGGAACGATTAAAAACAATTTCAGTAAGGAATTCTAATTTTTTTTTTTTAACCCGAAAGTTAATTTATGAACGCTTTGTTTGTCAATATAGATGTACGCGCCGTTCTGAAATTGGCGTACGCCAAGATGTTGGGGATGCTACCTACAGTACAGCCTCTGGTGTCCTTCAGGGCTGGAGAGAGCACTTCAGTAACCTAGCAACACCTGACCAAACAACGAAGTGTGACCATGTCTACCAGGAGCTGGTCAGAACTGAGGTGCCAGAAATTGCAGATATCTGTACACTAACAACTTTCTATGCTCCTTTTGCTCTTGCATAATTAGCAGCCATATTTGTTTTGGTAATTTAAATATTTTCTTTTTTTAATTACTTTTTGATTCCTTGCGATGATAAGTGAAGGAGAACTAAAATAGTGCATTTATAAATATAAATTAATAAAAAATATGATTTTGAAGCGTCAAAAATTACCTATAAATAGGAAATTGAGTACCACTTCCTGTGTTTACATGATTTTGGACACTGAAATATAGCCATTAAATGAATTTTCCTGAGCCAGGTCAGACTATGATGTCTATATTTTCATAATATATCAAAATTATTTTGAGTCACACGTTTGCTGCGAGAGTCATGGCATGTTTTTGGACCCTACTTTTTGTTTACATAGATGACCATATTTGGAAAGTAAATAAATTATTTTTTATATTTTGAATTAATTTTTCTTTCAGTTTCACATTTGCAGGCAGGAAATACTTAAAAAATATGTTAACAACAGAAAGAAAATAAAATTTGGTTGTTTAATGACAAAATTTTGTGAATTTCTAACTGTCAGATTTGAATTTGCTTATAAATATTCATGTAATAACCCCACCTTATTTATCTGAGCATGCTCAGTGATGCTGATTTTTTGGAAAATACAGATCTAAAAATAGATTTTGGTGGGATTCCAGCTTTTCACAGGAGCAAAGACAAAGAAGGAAAAAGTTGTTAGTGCTGTACACATATATCCAAGTCAGCACCGACCACTAATAGTGTTACTGCAGAGGAAGTAGAGAAGGCTATCTCTTCCTTGAATAAGGGAAAGGCTGCGGACGCATATGGTGTGGTTGCGGAGCATATTCTATATGGTGGAGACCACCTACTTAACATGCTCTCCAGAGTTGTCAACAGGCTATTCACTGCCGGAATGATACCTGATTCACTTAAACTTGTCATACTGACTCCAGTCTACAAGAGGAAGGGCCTGAATACTGAAGCAAAGAACTATAGAGGAATAACCATCTTACCAGTCATTACCAAAATACTAGAAGCTGTCCTAAGGAGTAAGATTCAGCCAATAATCGACAAGCATCAGAACGCCTTGCAGAGAGGGTTTACAAAGAACTCGTCACCAATGAACTGTTCATTGATAATTGAAGAATCTCTCCGCGAACAGCGTGACAGACATCAACCACTTTACATCACGTTCCTTGATGCCAAGGCTGCGTTTGATGTTGTGTGTCACGACAGCCTGCTGAGGAAGCTGTATCATATGGGTGTTGAGGGAGCCCCATGGTTGCTGATTCGATCATTACATGAGGGTAGCACAACGGCTATCAAGTGGGAAGGATCCATCTCCGAGCCATTCCAGGTGCACCAGGGCGTAAAGCAGGGTGGGGTGTAAAGTACAGATCTCTACAAGGTGTACAATAATCGTAGCTTAGATCGGCTAGCTATCACCAGAGGGGGTTTCCATATTGGTGAAATTTGTTGTGCTGCTCCCACGTGTGCTGACGACACCGCCCCAATGAGTGAAGAATTATCTCCCCTGCAGTCTCTTGTGTCAGAGGCAGAGGACTTCAGCATCATGGAACATTTTGTAATACAGCCTGTCAAGAGTGTGGTATTGCCTGTTCCATACCATACACGGAAGCACCAGGACAGTAGTATCCGGATTAAAGTAGATGGAAAGGATCTGCCAGTAGTGACAGAGACAATGCATATGGGAATAATGCGCTCAGCCAACACGCAAGAGTCTGCTGTTCAAGAAAATATAAAGAAAGCTAGAAGAACTATCTACAGTTTGATGGGGGCTGGGTTGCATGGAGAGAATGGTCTTGATCCGGATACATCCATACATCTACTTCAAACATATGTTATACCGATTCTTGTCTATGGAATGGAGGTGGTTTTGCCTACGGGTAGCTACTTAGAGAAATTGGACAAAGTTCATAAGAAATTCATGAAGCAGATCTTGTCGCTGCCTCAGAACGTCGCAGATCCGGCTATATACATCATCTCAGGATCACTCCCTGTGGAAGCCATTATCCATACAAGAGCGTTGAGTTTGTATGGCAGTGTTGCTCGGTTGGCTGAAGAGTCTGTGGAAAAACAACTAGCGAGAAGACAACTCAGTGTGAAGGTATACATGCAGAGGTGAAAGTTGGTTTGTCGAGATCAGACGGTTATGTGTCAGATACAGTCTGCCGGATCCTTATACACTTTTAGATATTCCTCCAACAAAATACCAATGGAAGAAAGCAGTTCAAAAGGCAGTGTTCACCTACTGGGTCAATACGCTGAAACAAAGAGCCTCACTTTTTACGAGCCTGGAGTTCCTGTGTGTCGATAGCTTTTGGCCAGGGAAAAAGCATCCTTTGATACAGAATGTAGGGTGTGTAAGTGATGTCCCTAGAATCCACACGAAACTTAAACTGGTCACCGGAGTCTATGTTCTGCAAGTCAACAGAGCCCGCTTTAACCAGAATCTTATTGATACCAGATGTCAACTCTGTTTTCATGCTGATGAAACAGTTGCCCACTTCCTTTTGGATTGTCCTGTGTTGGATCCTGTAAGGCGACCGGCGTTGGAGGCCATAACCCGCATAGGACGAGAGCTGCATTGTCCCACGGACTCTGACAATCTGCTTCAGCTTATACTGGATAGTAGTTGCTTCACTAACATTGCCAGGGACATATGCAAACCAGACGCCTGTGTCATACCCTCCATATTGAACGATATAAGAGACTTGCTTTAATCCCCAAACGAACTAGAAAATAAATCCTATGGTAAGAGATGTACCGAAGCACACACCAGCATGAAATAGCTTAAAATGGGTGTTTTTGGAGTTGTAAATAGGGTGAAGGGCATTGAAGAGTAACCATATACATCTAATCCACTTCGAGAGAAGGTGTTCCTTGACTGGGAGAATTTATACAACAACAACAACAACAACAACAACAACAACGATGGTCATTTCGATCCATAGTCAAGTAAAGTAGTCGGATACGCTTTACAGACAACTATCTATTATAGATACTGCGACCCCGGGGGGGGGGGGGTACTCTCATTTTCTTTGGATACATAGGCGAGGCCCCAGCTTCTACCCCCAAACCCAAAAAATTACTGAGATTAACTGACCACCCCCAAAAAATACCAGTCCTATCAGGCATACCCAAAAAAATACTTGAACTTTTAGCTTACCCCCCAAAAATTATTCATCTTTTTATGCCTATTGATGAAATTTTATCACATCCATATGATCTAAGCTGTTGGTGGGGCGTTAAATCCCAAATAAACCAACCAACAGAACATGTCACAATACAGGACTAGGAAGTAAATACCAAGTTGGATAAAATTTAAAGATTTTATTTATTCTCAAAGTGTAAGTCTTATTCGGTTTGCAATCAAAAAACATCACCAGCTTCCAAAATTTCACCGAGACCAGTCATAAGGCATGGACGCAAACAAAATTGAATCTTAAGTCCTTGTAAGACATAAGTGTAAGCCATCCAAGAAATGTGCAAAACCCCAAAAAATTGTTTAGAATTATAGATGACCCCAAAAAAGTAATTCAGAAAAGGGTTGACCCCAAAAAATATCCATAAAAAGCTCACTACCCTAAAAAATAACTAGTTTTTCTGAAAACCCAAAAAAATATGGAAATTCAAAATTTTGACCCCAAAAAAAGTCAGCCTCGCCTATGTGTACAGAAAATTTCAGAGTACCCCCCCCCCCCACGGGACTGCGACACCCTCATTACTGACTAGGTACTGGTATAACTTCTGCCCAAACTTCTGACGGACCTCCTTAACTCAGTAAATTCCCACACAGGCATGTCAGATAGACAGATTTTGCCTAGGTTTTCCCCGGGATGGGTGGGGTCCTATAACCCCATATCTTTTTGGTAGAGTTGGCCTTAAGGACTTTGGCAAATAACCAACATTCGTGTACACATTAGATAGAAATCCTTCCAGGGCACCTTCAGTATCTCACATCCCTTTAATGTAATGCAATTAGTATCCCTTGTCCATAAAGGATTTTGGCAATATCCCAATATCCTAATAAATATTAGTACCTTCAAGGGCCTCATTACATCACCTCTTACCAAGTAGCCAACGTCTGCCTTTTTCACCTGGGTTTTCTTGAATCCTAACCACATCCCATGCAAGACGCTGCCAAACTGGTCATGGCCTCTGGATCTGGATCTGGACAAGTACGTTGCAGGGCCTTTCAGCATATGAGCAACGGGAGAGAGAGCTGGGATGAGAATTTAGTCCCAGTGAGAAACAGCTTTCCTGAAGCTGTTAACTGTCTTTGCACTTCAAGGTGGTTCCAGTCTATGACAGATCTTGGGAAGAATGAATTCCGGAATAATACTGAGTTACACTGTATGGGTTTAAAGCATTTACTGTTATTAGTGGACTGTTTATCAGTTATATTCTGGGTAATACAGTCAGTAAATTGTTTTGATTTAATCTGGCGTTTGTTCCGGATTTGGGTCAAATAGTCATGACATGGCAAAGCTGGCACCTGCCCCTCGACCACCATATAGAAGAATACCAGTCTGTTGGCTTTCCTTCTGTCCTGCAGAAGTGGGATGGCCAGGTCTTTAAGCATCCGGGTCACGCAGCCTTGATCTCTCGAGCTGTAGTCTCCCGTTATGAATCTTGCGGTTTGTCTTTGATTTTTTTTTAGTTTTTCTATGTACTTATGCACCAGTCATTTGTATCCACGGCCCCTATTGAACCGGAGAATAGTGGGGCTTTTAAATTTTAAGTATTTAAAGCCCGGATAAACTTGAAGCCCAGACTGAAGGACCAAATTCGTGGTAAAATCCCGGCTAAAAGACCAGCACGGGTACTGATAGTTATGAGGTCCAACAGTTATGAGCTGTTCTGACTTTGAAATACTGACTCTGCTCTAGATAGTGCGTCCACTACGACCTTTGTTAAAACTCAATTTCTCCGAAACTCATAAAAATTAAAACTGAGATCCTTTAAGCGCAGTTAACACATTAGTTCCTAGTTTCGGTTGCCCTGGGTGATGACAGCTACTCTTGTTAAAATCAGTGTTTAGAGAGAATGGCCGTATAAAATAATACAGTCATCACTGTCACGGATAAAATATGAGCAAAACTTCTTTTTTTACTCACATATCGACACCAAACTTAGGATAGACAGCCTCTGTAGGTGCATTCTTGTAGCAGTCTCTTTGTTTTGGTCCGGTACAGAAGCAGACTAAACTTGTATGAATGATTCTTTCAAAACATATTTAGCGGTGATTTGAAGCAGGTCAGGGAGGGTGCCATTACTTCATGTTGGGGTTAAGCATTCCAAGAGTCAGTCACTCTTGAACTGTTGGATCTTTAGCCTATGTTGTTTCTTAGCTAATTTAAGTTGATGTCCCTTTGTCACAGTGTAAGTTGGGAATGTGAATAGCTTGTCTTTGTCAGTAATTATTTTGTCGATGTTGTGCATCATTTTGTTAACATGTACACGTACTTCTATTAAGTCTGCTCTTTGACGCCTACATTCAAGTGACGACATGACACCATTAATCATTTTGTATCTTTTTTGTATATATTAAACAAAGCGCTTGCACATTTCTCCATTTCTACCAATACCAATGTATGTGCTCCGAATTTAATATCGATATATTATATTTATTTTACGAAGAGAGCTACGAGCTATAGCCGGGACCCAATAGAACCTGTCCCATGAGATTCACAATCCGCGATGTAGGCACAAATCTACAGAATATGGCTAATCATCAGGAAAACATGGCTGGGACAAGAATACCCCCTTGAACCCCACTTTCATATAGAAAAAAGGGGTTTGCAGGGTATACCTATTTTTCTTAGTTTTACTCAAAACATAGATTTTGGGTACACGTTAGAACCGCCTCGGTTCTACAGAAAAAAATCATTTTTTTTTTTACAATTTTAAAAATCTCTGTATATTCACTGTGGCATAACTCGCTAATAAGGATTTCAACATTTCGTGAATTTCGGTCACAACAATTTCACGAAGGACACAACTTATTCGCAAATTTCAGGTGGGTACATGGAGGTGACTCTATTTTTACTCGTTTTTCTGTGCTTTAAAGGTATATTATTGTTTAAATCAACTATTTTTCTGTGGCACATACTCGTTGGGTTATGGTTTTAAAGCAATAACATTCTCCAGTCGCATTTGCTGTTTTCTTTTTACCTTTTTTATGCGAAAAATTGTGTAATTCATGCTCTGTTGGGGTTAAACATGAAAATCTTTGACATTTCTATAATGATTTTGCACTGAAAATGAACAAAAATCAATTGCAAAGACACCTGTCAAAAACTGTCTTAAAATAATACGCATAAGTCATGAAATAAAGAAGAAAAGATGACTACCCTTTGTTGATGCGGCTACAACTATTTCTTGAGAAGGCTATAACTGTTTCATGAGTCTGTTACAACTGTTTCTTGATCTTAATGACTGTTGGACACAAACGTTTCGTGATCAATGATTTGCAAAAACTCTGATTTACACTTTTCAAAGCTCTTCTCCTCTGAAACCCCTGGTCCAATCAATGTCAAACTTCATGTGGAGCATCCTTAGGAAGGGGGAACTAAAGTTTATATAAATGTTCCAGGTCACATGAACAAGATGGCCGCCGTGCTCATATATGGTAAAAACCTTAAAAAAACTTCTTCTTCGCAGGAACCGGTGGACCGATTTCAATGAAACTTGGTATGTAGCATCGAGGACTCTGGCCCACCATAACTTGTATGAACCATGACCGTCGGTTTCAATGGAAAAAAGTGAAAACATTGGATTTTTCAGGAAGTATTTCGCTCTGTGACCTGAAAGTTGGTAGATACAAATAACTTATTGATTAAATGAAGTCATAGGAGTATTCAAGGTCAAGGTCATCTCTTGACCTTGGCCAAAGGTCATTTACATAATAAATTTAAAACTTAATTTTCTCAGGAACCACTTGACCAATCAAAGCCAAATTTTATATGTGGTATCCTTAAGAAGGGGGAATCAAAGTTTGTATAAATGGTCTAGGTCACATGGCCAAGATGGCTGCCATGTCCATATATGGTAAAAAACTTAAAAATCTTTTTCTCTGGAACTGCTGGACCGATTTCAATAAAACTTGGTATGTAGCATCGGGGACTCTGGCCCATCATAGTTTGTATAAATCATGACCTTGGATTGACCTTGACCTATGTTATGGCAAAGTCAACATTGGTCACATAGGCTTCTCAGTGGAAAACATTCGTTTTGTGGCTTGTGACCTGAAAGTTGGTACATACATACAACTTATTGAGTTAATGAAGTCCTATGTGTATTCAAGGTCAATGACGCCTTTTGACATTGGCCAAAGGTAATTTACATATTATATTTAAAACTCAATTTTCTCGGAAACCACTGTACCAATCAAAGACAAATTTTATATGTGCTATCCTTTGGAAGGGGAACCAAAGTTTGTATAAATGCTCCAGGTCATATGACCAAGATGGCCGCCATGCCCATATATTGGTAAAATCCTTTAAAAATAAATTTCTCTGGAACTGGAATAGGTGGACCGATTTCAATGAAGCTTGGTATGTAGCATTGGGAGCTCTGGCCCTTCATAGTTTATATAAATCATGACCTTGGGTTGACATTGACCTATTAAACAGTTAATTTAAACAGAAAGGTCAAATATTGCCAGAAAGATCTGAAAGTTGGTAGATACAGGCAGTTTATAGTGTTAATAATTATGTGAGTATTTGAGGTCAAGTTTATATGTTGGCCAACATGGCCTTAGCCAAAGGTCATTCATCAAAGACAAAATCGCAGGTGAGCGATATCAGGACCATTGGTCCTCTGGTTTTTCATTTTTTGTTTGTTTGTTTGTTTGTTTGCTTATAAATGATATAAACCCCTTTCGCATAAGGACGGCATTGTTACGGCGATCACATACGTAGCGTTATAGGAAAATTGGAACGCCGAGGTGCGCGCAGTACGATCGCAAGTAAGCCTGTTACAATACTTGAAAAGTAACACAGTAACATCGCCGATAATCACCATAAGGTCGCATAGAAGGCCATACTTAAAATGAAACGCCGTGGAAACATATTTGTCGGTGCGCTGACAAGAACACGGTGGGTTCATTAGACCTAGCCGTGATCAATATATTTATTATAGGCTGCTCTCAGCTCTTTGTACTGCGCGTTGTACGGCCCCTTAAAACGCAAAAAATAAAAATAAATAAATAAATAAAAATTAGCTCGGCAGACATAAACGAAAGTCATACGGTTGTATGGAGATTGTACAGCGCAATGTTAAGGCCGCAAAAGAACAGTGATCTGCACTGCGCGCACCGTGAGCACCAAAAAATTAGGTTGATTGATTCTTTTATTTCCTCCTTTGAAAAATCACTCCTTTTAAAGAGTTTGGATCTTATTAATAATAAAAAAACCGATATTGCGTTGATTCGTAAGTCAAAACAAGGTTATGTCGTGTTCTATGTGAGGTTTTTAATTATAAATCTTCTGTCCTCATCACGATCATGGCTTGTACTATGCCTGTATATTTTTCTGTTTTGGTTCAAACTGTACCCACTGTCTATCTCCAGTGCTTTTTGTGTACAAATGTTGAAACTTATGTGCTGAATACCGTGTATTGCTCAAGAAACAGTTGTGACTGACTCAAGAAACAGTTATGACTGATTCAAGAAACGTTTGTAGCTTTCTCATGGCTCACTCCTGAAATAGTTGTGTCCACTAGCTGATTTGGTACATGGGATTCTCGGTGTATTACAGACTCTATTGTTACAGAAGTTTCAATCTATTTATACAAAGAAGTTCTTAAGGTATCCTTTTATATATATAGCATGCCCAAATTTTGGTGCAAAAGGACACTTTTACTGAATTAGCAATTAAACTAGGAAAACACCTAATTTTGTTAGAAAAATGAGAATTAGTATCTTTAATTAGCTTTCCCAAACATCAAAAGTACATATTCATTCACCCATATGTCTCGCCAAGGCATATGAAACTATTTCAGTTTAGATTTCACCTTAATCACCTCAAAGCGTGGCTTTAAACATAGCAGGTACAACTTCATCCAGGTAATTCGCGAATAAGTTGTGTCCTTCGTGAAATTGTTGTGACCGAAATTCACGAAATGTTGAAATCCTTATTAGTGAGTTATGCCACAGTGATATTGCATAGACATGTTTTCGTAATGACTTGAAATTTCAGAAACACCATGGAAGAAAAAAGGATTTTGCCACGTTACGAAAGCAAAGGCGATGTCGACATTGCAGCAGTATGACTTCGCATAATGAAAACACGTCCATGCAATATACAGAGATTTTTTTTTCTAAAGCAGAAATTGAAAATTTCATTGAAAAAAGAAGAGATATTTTTTCTTATTTTTGCTCAAAACATAGACTGTGGGTACGCTGAGGCGGTTCTAACGAGTACCCACAATCTATGTTTTGGAGCAAAAATAAGAAAATAGGTACACCCCTGCAAACCCCAGTTTTTTCTATATAAAAGTGGGGTTTAAGGGGGTATACCTTTTATGGACATGTTTTCCTGATGGGCTATTCGCACTAATAGAGCTAGGCATATGCCATGTTTTTCGACTTAGCATGGCTCATTTTTCACGAGGCCCGACAAAGGCCAACAGGATAGCATCTTCAGTGTCTGATCTTATGTTCCTGTAATAGGTGAGATTACAAGCAGGCTGGGTGGATGTACAGTCTGGTCTGAGTCTTCGCTCGTTGTCCGTTGCACGGATAATCATTATTGAATTAAGCCGCGACGCGAGAAAACCGGTCTTCGGGGTTTCAGACCAGGTCCTACATCAACCGGTCTATGCAGTCACACATGATGGATAGAAGCTTGAAATTTTGGATATAAGTAGAAGAGGGATTGTACATTACGAGTGGCGAAAACATAGGCGCTGATCAGCTGTGCAGTTACTGCACAGCTGATCTGCGTCTTTGTTTTCCTGAAGTTGAAAATCCGGTTTTCTCATGACGCGGCTCAATTATTATTTTGTCAAACAGAAGCCTAGCTATTCAATTATTCTATCGAAGATCGGATGTTTTAATTTTTATTTCTGTCGCTCACTTATTTGACGTTCGCAGCAGATGTTCTCTATATTGTTGAGAGAAAGTCACGGAAATTAAAATGTCAGTTTCTTAGTAAAATTAAATTGATCTTAAATTTATCAGACACACGAATTGAGAAAATCTGTTTTTGCGACTCCCGATTAGGTTCTACATTTCGACAAATGACGGCCATAAAGGCTAAAAAAATCGGAGTTTTGGGGAAAAATGATAAACAATGCCAAATATGCTTTTGATATCACATATAGCTCTACGACTACTGGACAGATGACATGTGGTTTTCGCAAAGTGTTTTTCCGCATTCGCCAACAACATTTTTTTTTCTTGTGTGTTGCCGAAGAAGCCAGTTTTTAGTTCAGAATCAGATATCTACTTGAGAGAGTCTATTTGCTTATAATGTAAGTAGAATTTTATCATCATAATTTTTAGAATAATAAAATTATTATAAGTTATAGGAAAATATAAAATCCTGATTTAAAAAAAAAAAAAAAAAAAAAAAAAAAAAAAAAAAAAAAAAAAAAAAAAAAAAAAGTAATTTAATGACAGCTAGTAGATAGCCATAATATAATCCGTTACTTGACTGTACTAAATAAAATATAGCTACTTTATAAAATAAATGTTTTTAGCTACAGTGGTCGCATTGTTTATTGGTGACCAGCATTGTCCCGCTTTTAAAACTGTTTAGTTAACGAAACAAGGAAGCAAAATGACCTTTGCCACGACATGCTTACGAAATGACATTATAGCGAAAATCGACAATTGTATTAGCATTACAATCTTTGGGGAGCGCGGTGGCCTAGTGGTAGGGCGTCAAAAATTGGAGGTCCGGGACATATTTACTTAACCATATTAATACTGGTTAATATCCAGGAAGTGGTGGCTCCGTCCCGTTCTGACAGAAAATTGATGAGTGGGACTTTAAATCTCAATATTATGAAACAAACAAAATTATTATCGTTAAGATCTACACCTGCACAGCTGACCCATGTGATCAGCGTCTTCGTTTTCGCATCAATCGTGTAGAATACAATCCCTCTGTTTATTAAATAAAAAATTCCGCTTATGTGACCGTACATGTCGGTTTGTGTCGGACTTCGTCTGCTAGAATATCGGGTTTCTCGTCACGCAGCTCATTTCACCTCCGAGTATCCAGAAATATGGAAACCAAGTGCAAAATAAAAAAATATGTTCTTTTTATTGAAAAGCTATCTAAATGGATATGGCGATCATAATTTCAGTATGCCCGAATATTCAACCCCTTTGAAGCCAACTTTCACATATGTTGAACTTATGTTTCTTGGCAAGTAAATTCGCTATAAATTTCGAAAATTGATGTGTGGGGATAAAATGAGTCGCATCACGAGAAAACCAGATTTTTGCCTATGCGAAAACAAAGGCGCAGGATCAGCGCCTTTGTTTTCGCTACACGGATAGTACCATTCCTCTACTTTCTAAATCAGAAATTTCAAGCTTCTAGCCATTTTCTGTAGCTGCATAGACCGGTTTGTGTCGGACCTAGTCGGAATCCCCGAAGACCGGTTTTCTCGCGGTCGCGGGTCAAAATGTGATCACCATATGTTTAATTGCGGAAAGGTGAAAGTAAAACATGTGCAATCAGTAAGAAGAAGAAGAAGAAGAAAAAAAAAAAAAAAAAAAAAAAAAAAAAAAGTCTGATGCCAATAGCGCATACCGTAAGCTGAGATTAAAAGCTATTTCCCTAAATGCGGTCGCCCATTTAACTCATTATGAATATGCTTATAAATAAAAGGCATAAACAGTGCAAAAGCGACACCAAAGCATAAAACAAATAAACCATGGTGCACAACAGGCGTACCGCCTAGGAACAGTAATAAAATGCAAACTGATTGCAAAATGTAGTTTTCGAGGGGGTGAAAACTAAACACTATTTTACTCGTATATGTATCGGTTCAGTGCTATTGTTAGAAATGTTGACCAAGGGTTATGGTATTTTAGAACTTTTATTAAAAATTAATGTAACCTTCCAATGTCGCATTTTTCCTCTTGTGTGTTTGGATGAGTTCACGCTAAACACTTAAGTCGACACTGGTTTGGTATTTTTATATTTAGCACTTCTTTTTGCCTTATTGAGAAACCAGAGAAAAAGTGGTCCTGACAATGCTTAACTGAGATTATGATATACTAGTACGGCTAATGTCACTTTCATGCGTGGATCCAGAAAATTTCATGAGAGGGGTTCCAACGAAAATGGTTACTTTTGGTCTCAGACGAGGGGGGTCCAATCCCCCAAAAATCCCGAAATTACCCTTTTTTAGGTAAAATTTTCAAATTCCAGGGGGGGGGGGGGGTCCGGACCCCGGTCCCCCCCCCCCTCTGGATCCGCGCATGACTTTGACCAATGACATTGAATACTCAAATATGCTATCTCATAATTTTCAGACCACAGGCTACAAAACTTTCTGAAAACTCTGTTGTTTATACGTTATCCGTTGAAAAAGCCTTGCAACCTTAGTGATGATTTCTACAAACTATGATGATCTTTGAAAATGACGGCTCAAAACGTTTCAAAGCTTTCTGTATGACGATGGACTTCCGCTTTATGTGTTGAAATTACCATTTTCAGACACCTTACACGTGGGTTGCATCAGCCTTAACAGTAAACACAGTAAGAGCCAATGTCTCTTTGTTCTTAGGATTGAGCCGTCTTAGAAATTAAAATCATAAATTTCAAATATATTTTGAGTTGTGGTTTAGCGTCCAAGTCAAAAGCCATGTCGGGACGTTGCATACATTTTATGGGACCTTTACCCAAAATGAGGAAGTCATGACATTCAAGTGTTTCAAATATAACCGTCCCAATATAACTTAAAGCCAATAGTATATGTTTCTCTATTATTTTCAGGAGGTTTTGGCGCAATATCGTTTTTGCTGGCACCATCCTCTTTCTTGGAATTTTAAATCTTGTATTCATAACGGTATATTGGATTGATGTTACTTTGATTGCGCGGAGCATGACGGCAAACAAACGGAGCACGTGGAGGGGCCGTTTTCCCGGACTTCTTCAGTCAGGGACAGTGGATATGGCATATTTCTGGGGCTCTGTGAGGCAGCTGGTAAAAGGGGACACGTTATATCCCGAAGAATTTGATGTTAGTACAGTTATCAAAGCATTACGAAATGCAAAAATAGTTCATGCGGACGTTTTTCAACACGCAACGTCGCTCAAGTGGCTGCTGACGTTAGAGGGCGGACAAAAAGCTATTTTCAAGATAAAAACTCAGTAAGTTATTAACGTATGTCAGGACCTTACAAAAATCATTTATTGTTCGTTCGAAAATATTAAACGATAAATCACGCCCACAACGACTGCGTTCTCCAATGGTACCATTGGCTGGTAACATTTGTACCAATTTAATTGCCAATGGTACCATTGGTAAAGACGTTGGTGCAAATGGTAAAAATGGTAATACCATTGGTACCAATGGTACAAAATTTTATTTAATGTTACCAACCAATGGTACCATTGGGATTTGGGAGAAACGCGAGCATACGCAGGGCTTTAAAGCGAGTTCTACTTTATATAAGGTATTTAACTTTTTATTTCCACAGGACCGGGCACAGGACCTACATGTAAATAGTAGTAGATATATGCGTCGACTTTTATAGGGCAACTAGATGTTCCCATGCAGATTTAAAGGGACGGCATGGGGTAGCGTTATTTTCCATTTTGACGCATTTTCCCAATTGGTCCAAGTTAAGACATGCTGTATATAATTTGCTAATAAATTGTTTCACATGCAGTATTCATAGTAAATCAATATAAATTTTTATTGTTATTAATAAAATTATTATTTTTGCCATTACTAACAAGCCATAATTTGGTGCGATCTTTTTAACTTCAGAAAGAAACTGGGCACACTGAACCAATGTAACTATGGCTGTGAACACCCAGAATATGAAATAGTGGGATTCACCATCAACAGGTTTAAATACTTTTTAAATAGATTTTTTCATCAGGAAAACTTGTCTATTCAATAAATGCCCCCTTAAACCCCACTTTTATATAGTAAAACTGGGGCATGCAGGGGTATACCTATTTTTCTTATTTTTGACCCAAAACATAGATTGTGGGTACTCGTTAGAACCGCCTCGACGGGGCGGTTCTAAAAAAAGTCGAGGCGGTTCTAACGTGTACCCAGGATCTATGTTTTGCGCAAAAATCTTAAACATATCAAAAATTTTGTGCTGAAATTTTCAATTTTTACAGTTGAAAAATACTGTATATTGCATGGGCAAGTATTCATAATGTTATAGATTTGACGATGGCTTGCTCGTGATACTAAACTTTTCATACATATTTCATGAAAATTTTACTATTTTAATTGTCACTCGTTTCTACACATGCATGAGTTTGGGTATCACGGAGACACAGTGCGTGTGTTCGGGGTTCTCCAATGGTACCATTGGTTGGTAACATTTGTACCATTGGTATCAATTTAATTACCAATGATACCATTGGTAAAGAAATTGGTGCAAATGGTAAAAATGGTAATGCCATTGGTACCAATGGTACAAACGTTACCAACCAATGGTACCATTGGGAGAACCCTAAACACACGCATAACCAGAAATCATCGAAAGTGCGGTAGATCCAGTGAGTTTTTGTGGTTTAACGCCCTAGTCAACAAGTTTTGCGTAAAGTACATCTGAGTTTTAACAAGGATTATGGGGAGGTAATGTCTTGTCCAAAGACAATTTCGTTTTAGAATGTTTGATTTACGAAACATGGCGTTTGTGTCGGGTAGAAGAGTGTCCTGGTTCAAAGAGATATACCCTGTTGCAACACCCGAGTTGAGAAAATTTATACAGAGTATGGACGGTAAGTTTTACTTCGTAATAATATGGCATCACCCGGCCTTCCATAAATACCTGTTCATCGGAGAAGTCATATGCGAGAGGTGACGCGTTGTCTTCATGTAATTAAGATCACCTATACCCATTATGGAAAGCTTGAGGAAAATGCTGGTTGTATATAGGCTCCGAATCGATTGATCCTGAGTTGGAAACCTCCCTCCAACGTGTTGTGCCCTCGAGTAAGACACATCTTCTCTCCTTACTATTGGCACTCAACAGAAAGGCGTTGGTTCCGTCATGACAAAACGGAAAAAATGCTGACAAACAAATAAAACTGGCTTTTTCATCTAAATATAGGCCTGTTATCATTTTCACATATGTTGAAACTCACATAAGCCATCTATTGAAAAGAATTTCTACTTTTTTTTATTATTTATTATTATTATTTTTTTTTATTCAGTTTAACGTCCCTTCCAAGATTATTTCAGCTCATATGAGACGGGCCAATCAGTAGGTGGGGCGAAAACGGGAGAACCCCGAGAAAAACCACCTGAAACACCCGCAAGCCGAACTTGGCTTATCTCACATGTGGCCAGAGCGGGTCTCGAACCCACACCAGACACAGCTGTAATTATTACATGTACTATGAGCCATGCGTCAATGATAACCAATCCATCGCTGCTTTTACTTTTTAATTGTTAACTCATTTAAGCTTGTCGTACTATCTACTGCTTTTACTTTTAAATTGTTAATTCATTTAAGCTTGTCGTACTATCTATGGGACATAGGCAAACAAGAACGCTGGTTAGAAGAGAATTATCGAAAAATGAAACAAAAATAAATAAAAATGAAATAAAAATAATAAACAAAATCACTCCTGATGCTCCTAAAACAAAAGTGGACTCATCCGAATGATAATGATGGGCAAATCCATTCGTCAGTAATGGGTTAAACTTCCAGGTTTAATTATATTTTGCCATCTGTTGCGGTCACAGGATAATGTTATCATCGTTAATCCATAAGCTTTTCATACAATAATTCAAGCCTATAATTATTACATAGACATCCCAATACTTAAAGGCTGTTGCCAGTTCATGCAGTTGTGAGTATTCAAGTCTGGCCTTGATGTTGATTATAACCAATGTTAAGTACAATTCTAACCTTAATAAGCATGCTTACATGTATGTTAAGTCTTGAAATTGCAGCACAAGTGTCTGGCCATTGACAGTTTGTGAGGGTTTAATGGTTTATTTGCACAATATGCCCGCTGCACATTCTCCTGTTGAAATTTTAATTGCTTCCCAAGGCATGAAAAGAACTTTCCATTATATTTGAGTATCGATTTAAGCTATCCAGAAATTTCTATACTGGCCATTCCAAGACGGTCCTACATTGATTTATCATATAGTTGCCTGTTTATTGTCCCCCGCCTTTTCGAAGAAAAGCGGAGGGACATAGTTTTTGGCTTTCCGTCCTTCCGTCCGTCCTTCCGTCCCCCTATAGGAGTATGTACCTTGTGTGCGCAACTCCTCCTAGTTTTATTCCGATTCTTTTGAAACTTTACAGATGTCTTCATCATGCTTTGAAGATGTGCATGTGGTTTGGATATAATCCTCAGATTAATTTTTGACACTTTTTTCGCAATTTGAACTTAGTCATTTTTCGGGCATTTAGATAATGAAAGTGAATAGACAGTGGCTACCTTGTGGGCGCAACTCCTCCTACAGTTATATTCCAATTCTTTTGAAACTTTACAGATGTCTTCATCATGCTTTGAAGATGTGCATGTGGTTTGGATATAATCCTCAGATTAATTTTTGACACTTTTTTTGCAATTTGAACTTAGTCATTTTTCGGGCATTTTGATAATGAAAGTGAATAGACAAAGGGTACCTTGTGTGCGCAACTCCTCCTACAGTTTTATTCCGATTATTTTGAAACTTTACAGATGTCTTCATCATACTTTGAAGATGTGCATGTGGTTTGGATATAATCCTCAGATTAATTTTTGACACTTTTTTTGCAAATTGAACTTAGTCGTTTTTCGTTATTTTGACAATGAAAGTGAATGGACAGTGGGTGCCTTGTGTGCGCAACTCCTCCTTCAGTTTTTAATTCAGATTCTTTTGAAACTTTACAGATGTCTTGATGATGCTTTGAAGATATGCATGTGCTTTGGATATAATCCTCAGGTTAATTTTTGACACTTTTTCGCAATTTGAACTTAGTCGTTTTTCAGGCATTTATACAATGAAAGTGAATGGACATTGTGTACCTTGTGTGCAAACTCCTCCCTCAGTTTTATTCTGATTCTTTTCAAACTGTACAGATGTCCTGACCATGATTTGAAGATTTGCATGTGGTTTGAATATAATCCTCAGATTAACGTTTGACACTGTGACATGAAGTAAATGCATGTGATTTGGATATACATTATTGTCAGATATATTTGTGTAACTAAACAATTAAGGCGGGGGACATAAATTCTCTGAATTTGCTTGTTTCATTTGCCTATCTGTTGTGCTAATCATTTTCGGTTATCATGGGCTACATTCGTGCTGGAAAAGCGCATGTCGTCTTGCTCTTCATACATAGGACGTCTTGTATTGTGTCATTACTTTTCCGTCTGGTGCAGTCTAGAATGGGGTTCTCAATTTAATTGATGTCTTTCTATCATCTTGCATTTCAGTTTCTGTGAGCGTGTGGGTGTGACTTTTTATTTTGTAACACGGAGACAATCACTAACATTTGATTTTAACGTTATGTTGCATCTAGTAATGCCATTTGTCTGGGTTGGGATTTTATTGATTGAATCAACTCTTGGACATTCTTTACAGGTAATCGCACATGTCTCAGCTGGAAATGCTGGAATACACACAAAACATCTGAATTTTGCTTCGACAATGGGGAGATAACTGGCGCCATGCTATACTATTTGGAGGGTCATGATATAGAAAAAATAGAATCAAGAAAATCCGTTTATCACAGATATCATCTATATGGCATTGATGATGAAAGGTAAATAACTCTGTTGCTGAGCAATTTCTGAGCAATACCTCCGTATTAAGAAGCCAATGTATTTAAGTATCTTTTAATTAAATGGGCTAAAATTTCTTTTAAAGTTGTGGCTTTAAATCTATGTATAGTTACATTATTTTGGTCTCACCCAGATCGAGGATTATAAAATCTAACGTGTACCCGCAATAAATGTTAATTCAAAGTCGATCCGGCAATCTTGCGTGCATCCAAAATACGTCACTTTTTAAGAAATTTAGCTAGAGATACAATTATATATTTTGATATATTTTCAGAAATCTAGAATTGAAGCCAGGAGACAAACGTTTTTGTCGTAAATTTCGTCAAGAGTCACCGTATAACCAGGATTCTTGGTTTTTAGATATCTTAGATATATCGATAATAGACTATATAATGTCACATGACGATTCAAGACACACATACATTGGTGATATACATAAAGTTACTGGTGATAATAAACCTGATAGTGATACGGATAAAGAAGATGAGAGTAGAACGATTAGGAATAAAACTGAAATAGCTAACAGGAAAACAAAACTTTTAGTAGAGAGAAAAGAAAAGAAGGAAGAAATGGCCAATTCTAGAGAACCACTAATGAATGTGATCTTCGACTATGGGGCTGCGTAAGTTGGTGTATTTACAGTATAAAACAGCATTTAATAACAGTCATGTATTTATATAGCTGCCCGATTTGTGAACAATCTCAAACCCCGATTTATTTTTCGATTTTTACTTTTTGATTTTTACTTTTTATAGTTTGACGTAAACAGCCAGTAACAAAGATTTGATGCAGTTAAATGTAGGGTTACATTGATGATACCAGATGAATGAAGATTGACATACAATAAAAAATGAATGAAATGCGTCTCATATGTGTGAATTTTTGTCATGTTTAATCATTTGGACACTGATAATTTGTCTGATTTTGTTTTTGCATCATTGTTTATGCCAAATATAAATATGTGTTGTAAATATAGTTCAATAGTTTTGTCACGGATTTTCTAAAATTTGCCATGTATCTTTTCAGATTTTGTGAATTTGACCATATCAAAATATTGGCTCCATTGATCCAGTGTTGTAGGTAAGGTATAATAGTCTACAAGTGTTGTAGGTAAGGTATAAAATTCTACAAAGTATGCTAAATATACAGAGGGGTTTTTGGAAAAGATCATTTTAAGCTACAAATCGGAGGTTCAAAGTTTTGCTTCGAAACTAATATGAAACTTAACTTCTCGCATCGGCGACGGCACAGAAATTGCACAATCTAATACATGTAGTACAGTTTACAATATATGAGCCGTCTCGTGAGAAAACCAACAATGTGGTTCCGAACAGGTCTGACACAAAGCAGGCTGTGCAGTCACAAAAACAGGCTGGAAGCTTGAAATTTCGGACTTTAGAAGAAGAGAACGTGTACTATCCGTGTGGCGAAAACAAAGGCGCTGATCAGGTTACCGCGAAGCTGATCTGCGTCTTTGTTTTCGCATATGCAGAGTGTTGGTTTTCTCATGAGGCGGCTGATATACTTGGTAAAGTTTTTCACGACTACGGGGTCAAAACATTTTGCAGGCAAAACGTGAAAGACAAAGAACTTACAGGTTGTCAGAATGTTTTATTTCTATTTCTAAATACACAATGATCGCTGTAGAACAGCGACAGGTTGATAAAAACATAATTGAGCCGCCTCATGGGAAAACCAACAATCTGCATAGGCCAAAACAAAGGCGCAGATCAGCTTCGCGGTAACCGCGAAGCTGATCAGCGCCTTTGTTTTCGCTACTCGGGTTGTACAATTCCTCCTCTACTTAACTCATAAATTTCAAGCGTCTAGCCTGCTTCTGTAGCTGTACATGTCGGTTTGTGTCGGATCTGTTCGAAAACCACATTGTTGGTTTTCCAACGAGGCGGCTCATATCATGAAAAGGATGATTAATTGTACAATAGCTCAACAATTCAAGTAGGCTACAAACATCTTAATGACAGCTGCATTACGAAAACTTGCCCATGCAATATACAAAGATTTTTTTAGCTTTAAAAATTGAAAATTTTCAGCTGAAAAAGTTTGATAGTTTACCCACAATCTATGTTTTCGAGCAAAAAAAAAAAAAAAAAAAAAAAAGGAAAAATAGGTATACCCCTGCATACCCCAGTTTTGCTGTATAAAAGTGGGGTCCAGGGGGGTATACATTACACGGACATGTTTTCTTGATGTGAAACATTAGTATTAGGCCCGTTGCTTCCTTCTACTTTCATGCTATCATTGTTTTTGCAGAATCAGGACAAGACTTTACAATGCTATGGCTCGTCTCCGCAATACCTTTAAAGAGACGTTTAATGAATACACAAGAGATGATCCTCTTTATCCACTTCTGTTGCCATGGATACTGGATGACATGACAAATAAGTTCGAAAAAGCGTTGGCTTCTGTGGAGCTTTGCTTTAAATTAGATGGAAAATCAAATGTTCTTATTGAAAAATAAATAAAAGTACTTTGCGTGTTTTCATTATTTTCTAGAAAAATACATGCCATAATCTACATTTTCTGGAAAAATACATGTCATAATCTATATTTTCAAGGACCTTAAACATCAGGCGGGAAAAACTTGCTGGAGAATTCTTCAGACCGAAGCACATAACCTTAAACATGTATGTTCCTATCTCATTAAAGGCAAAACTAGTTGTTTGATTTGATGTTTAACGATCATGGTAGAACATTATTTTGCCATAAACCAGTGAGTATTCTTAACTAAACGAAGAGAAAACATCTGGGGTCACTTGTTCAAAATTAACGATGTCGTTAGTTAACGATTCGTTAAAGTATTTCAAATGGCAATATTACAAATACACATTTATTTTTGTTGAAAAAAAAGAGTGAAAATCCTGTGCATTGCAGCTGATTATCAAATTTTTCCAACCAAAAATAACAGTGTATCGCTTTTGAAGACGGTCGCTAAATAGCTAACAAATTGAGGGCTTAACGACAGCGTTACGCTAACGAAGTTTTGAACAACTGGGCCCTGATCAATTAATTGATTTGGCCCCAGCCTACCCATAGAAACTCATACATATCGCACCAATGTCTGGTAGAAGGCATATGGAGGCAACGTCCTGACATGATCATGCTTGTTTTCTGGGACGTAATGCAGGAAACTAACAAACAAACAAGCATCATGAAAACATGTCCGTGAAATGTATAAACCTTATACATGTACTTCACTTTTATGTACTAGTGGCAAAACTAGTAAGCAATGGTATACCTATTTCTCTCATTTTTGCTCAAAACATAGATTGTTGGTACTCGTTAGAACCGCCTCTGCAAGGAGGTTCTTACGTGTACATACAATCTACGTATGTTTTGAGCAAAAATGTTGAAAAAAAAAAAAAAAAAAAAAAAAAAAAAAAAAAAAAAAAATCAACAACATTTTCCATTTTTACAGATGAAAAAAAAATCTCTGTAAATTGCATGGGCAAGTTTTCGTAATGCAACGTTACATGTGATGTAGACCTTTCTGATTCCAACCAGGATCAAGAATTACTATACTTCCTTAAAGTTTAGGTCCAGTTATTAAAGAACATTTAAGAATGACAAATTTCAGCCCATAAAGCATGATTTTAAAACGTGATATAGTGAAATCAAAATTATCAGTTTTTTTAAACAAACAAAATTTTACTAAACTCGGATCTAATACACGCCTACCAAACGTTCCGGTGCTCAACCGTTGGTTGAGACAGAAAATCGATAGGAGTAGTTTCCGGTTGAGCATCGAAGTAGCCAGAAAGGTAAACAATTGTTGCATGCTCTTTGTTTTTTGATTAATAACTTTTCTTCCAGAACGAAAATAAAAAATCTGGGAATTGTGTACAGTGTCTTACATATTCATACATCTGTGGTGTAAACATGAGGTCGAGGAATTATCGCGTTTTGACTGAATCCATTTCAGCGTGATGAAGGTGTACTAGAAACCGACAGGATTGTGTAGAAAACGGGTGTGTTTTAGGCTGTATTTACACTTTTGTGTCGTGTTTCAGGGTAATTTATATACCGCTGATCAAGACACAGTCATACAAATGTCACTTAAATTTGCAAGTCCATTCAGCCGAAGCAATGGGCACAATATCTTAGAAAACAACTCCGAGAATTTTGGTTGAGCATCGGATAATTAAAAATGATAGGGAAGTTGAGTTGTGTCATTTGAACATTGTTTACATTCATCGCTCAAAAATATGTTTCAGGAATGCCACACCGGCGAGTGCACACAGAGTACTTATTCCAACATTTGCCACTCTAAACTCTGATTTTTCCTAAATATCCAAAAATAGAAGCTGCAGAGTAACAAATACATGTAAAACGGTGTATTTTGTGAACGACAGCCCACAGGCTGGTTCGCATAACTTAAACGGTACTTAAAATACTAAAAAAATCCCTTTTTTCCGCAAGAAAATGTCAGTTTTTTATTTTTTGTGTGGTTGCGCACCGGAGTATTCGGTTGAGCATCGGAAGATCTGAGCATATTTGCCAGTCTTTATGTGATTTTGGGATGTGAAAACATGCAATAATGGCATTTATGCGCTACTGTATACATTGTTGGTGAGATTTTAAATGACTTGAGAAGTTGACATATTGCTGTGTATCACTTAAGGTATATTGGTGGTAGCAACTTGAATATAAGCGATGGATTGAAACATGGTTGCATTTTGCATCAAAATATTATACAAAACGACACAAAGGACAGAATGCACAATTTCGTATATGTTACAAAGGCGTATCGCTCCACGCATACAGTTGTGGTCACGCATCGGAGTATCCGGTTGAGCATTTGACCATCTCTTTCTGTGCTGTCATAGAATGAACGTTAAAACATTGATGTATATCAGACATTCCCACCTATATTTCCTACCTCAAACCTTTAAATGCCTGATGAAATGAACGTGCAGTAGTAAGAGTTTCGATACATTCATTCAAAATGTCTTCGCTTTAATAACATTTATCTTCTGTTCTCTGTCTTATTTTGTGTTCATTTCCTTTTCATTTCAGGTGATAAACGGTGTTAGTTATGGGGATATATAAAGGAAAAAGAAAACGAGGCCTCACATTAACCGTTAGAAAGAAAACCACGTATAGTAAATGTAGAAGCAGACCCTGTTATTCGAATTCAGCTTCCCCGTTTCCAAAACGATGCAAAATATCACCAACAGTTCGAAACGCCACGTTTCACGCCTAAACATTTTTGTTCCTAAAGATAAACTCATATGGAACATATTTATGAAAAAAATGCTTTCCTGGGCATTATTTTCGTCGCTTTTGAACAAAATGTGAAACATTACCCCAGTACCAAGAAGCTTATGAGACAGAGCTATATGAGGTATTTGGCATGCTGTTTTACAAGAAATTGCTCTGATTGGTTGATTTTCTGCAAGGCAATTGAGGCTTTATCTAAACATTGTCACTGCATGAAAAAAACGCGTTTAAGTAAGTTAACGTTTTTGTAAAATTCCATACAACTCGAAGTTTTAGATTTAATTCAAATTTTAGGTGACACATAACTTGACGTTGTTTAAACATTTTGTTATGCTTTCTATTCCGCGTTTACCTGCGTTTAAGCATGCCTTAAATAAGAAATAATTTGACGTCTAAGATTTAATAAAGATTTAAGAAAAAGAAAATGTGAAATTGTTGGGACACTTAAACTTAAGGTATATTCCTAAACTATTAGAATATAATGCACAATTATACGTTCAACAATTCGTTTGTAAACTAAAATTCAAATTTAAAATATAAATAAAATGTGAAGTTGTTGCAAAGTAAATGGCTTGAAAATTTCATATGTGAAGTAAAGAATTAAATGTTATAAAACTTGGAGTTGTTTTTTTTTTCTTCGTAAATTTCATCAAACTTCGACCCTAATAGGAGAAAGGTTATTATCTTAAAATTCAGATATTCTATCAACTGTTGATATGGCGGAATGTGCTTGTACGTTGTTAGGATATAATCTTTAATTTGTTGTATTTCACCCTCCAATCACCTACATGTCTTGTTTCTTTCAGTCGAGGATCCGTTGGTATGATTCCTTGCTTAGGCCAGTGCAAAAACGGGCTTAGAACCTGGGTCTGGGAAGACTAGGGGTGCATGGTGGGACAGGGTAGCGCGTAAAAGGGAAATCCACAAAAGCTGTTGGTTCGAATCCCACTGAACGTCTTTTTTTTTTTTTTTAACTTTTTTTTTCTTTTTTTTTTCTTTTTCATTTTTTGTTTAAGCGCTTTTTTTTCTGTCTATGTTGCATAAAACATTATTCGCCAATTACGATTGTGTATGTATTATTGTCAAATTTAAGTCAAGTTTACGTGAAATTTAACTACAAGTTTTGTATGAATTTAAGCTGACACAATTGCACGTTTACAAGGCATATAATTTAAGTTTACCTTCTTTAGATTTTACGTTTTGTTTGAGTATAATTTGCACATAAACGCAGTAAACTGTTACAGTTTACGTTGAATTAAACTTATAGTAAACGAGATGTATATTTGAAATATGATTCCAACGTAAACTCACAAAAATTCAATTAAGTTTTAACTTTAATTACGTTTTCTGCGGATATAATGGCAAATTAAACGCGTTTTTTCATGCAGCGTGTGGTCAGACTGGCATTCTAGACTCATTAAATCATTACAGTAACTACAAACCAGCTGGATGTATTACACCTAGCAGAGTAAAACAAGTGGCAAACAAGCAGTGATTTTACATTTTGAATGTCTAAGAATATCTTTCAAATCAATGAAATAATTGACAACTTTTTACTGTTGTGAAAAGAAATATGCTAGAACAAAAGTATTGCACGTGAAATACAGGCGTCCACACAATATTTCAAACAGAACTTTAATAATTATCCACCTTATCTTGATCACTGCCCTAGGTAAAACTTGAATTGTATACTAGTTTGAATATGAACTTTTCATCATGTAACTGACTTCACATTTATTTATGTTTCCACATGAACACTACATTTGTTTCACTAGCTATCCCATTTTATGATGTCAATATTGCTATAAAATAAAGCAAAATTGACACAATTATTTACATATTAATCACATTAATCCAAGCTCTTTAAAATACATACAGTATAAAATGATGCTTATCTGATTCTCTGCAATGAAGTAAAGGTTTGTTTTCAAGAAATCAAACACCCTAAGAATAATAAATCTGACAGAAATGATCCCTGAGAGATTAGGGATTTGCTTTTGTCCCACTTCAAATTATCCAATCAGATAAAAATCTTGAAAAATCGCATGCCGTGAAGGGTTATAGTAGAAGCTGGCAGCTCTGTCTAATGTGCTCTTGCCAGTACCTAATGCAAATTCTTGTAATTTTTGAAATTGAGGGTACTTGTGTTTGGCAAGTTCTCCTTGGTGCACGTTTCTGAATTTTGCTTAGCTGTTTTGTGATAATCTTTACGGACATATTGGAGTATTCACTGAAGCAAAAAAGATTTATACAGTTCTCTTGGGCTGGAAGAAAATCGATAAAAACCTTGGTGGCCGGTTAGAACTTTCGACTAGTTAGCTTTCAAGAGAAGTCAGAGAAAAGTTACAATAACAGAGATCATTTTATCTACTTTTCTCAGCCACTAAGCGTAGCCATATCAGGATAAAGCTCACCCAATGACACTACACGACTCAGGCTGATCAATTATGTTGATTCTAGTGCAAATGTGTGTGTTTGCGAAATACAGAAAGAGATGGTCAAATGCTCAACCGGATACTCCGATGCGTGACCACAACTGTATGCGTGGAGCGATACGCCTTTGTAACATATACGAAATTGTGCATTCTGTCCTTTGTGTCGTTTTGTATAATATTTTGATGCAAAATGCAACCATGTTTCAATCCATCGCTTATATTCAAGTTGCTACCACCAATATAACTTAAGTGATACACAGCAATATGTCAACTTCTCAAGCCATTTAAAATCTCACCAACAATGTATACAGTAGCGCATAAATGCCATTATTGCATGTTTTCACATCCCAAAATCACATAAAGACTGGCAAATATATGCTCAGACCTTCCGATGCTCAACCGAATACTCCGGTGCGCAACCACACAAAAAATAAAAAAACTGACATTTTCTTGCGGGAAAAAAGGGATTTTTTAGTATTTTTAGTACCGTTTAAGTTATGCGAACCAGCCTGTGGGCTGTCGTTCACAAAATACACCGTTTTACATATATTTGTTACTCTGCAGCTTCTATTTTTGGATATTTAGGAAAAATCAGAGTTTAGAGTGGCAAATGTGGGAATAAGTACTCTGTGTGCACTCGTGTGGCATTCCTGAAACATATTTTTGAGCAATGAATGTAAACAATGGTCAAATGACACAACTCAATTTCCCTATCATTTTTAATTATCCGATGCTCAACCAAAATTCTCAGAGTTGTTTTCTAAGATATTGTGCCCATTGCTTCGGCTGAATGGCCCTGCAAATTTAAGTGACATTTGTATGACTGTGTCTTGATCAGTGGTATATAAATTACCCTGAAACACGACACAAAAGTGTAAATACAGCCTAAAACACACCCGTTTTCTACACAATCCTGTCGGTTTCTAGGACACCTTCATCATGCTGAAATGGATTCAGTCAAAACACAATAATTCCTCGACCTCATGTTTACACCACAGATGTATGAATATGTAAGACACTGTACACAATTCCCAGATTTTTTATTTTCGTCCTGGAAGAAAAGTTATTAATCAAACAACAAAGAGCATGCAACAATTGTTTACCTTTCTGACTACTTCGATGCTCAACCGGAAACTACTCCTATCGATTTTCTGTCTCAACCAACGGTTGAGCACCGGAACGTTTGGTAGGCGTGTAATAAAGCCTTATTGTGGATCCGTGTCACACACATATTTATGAAAAGGTATTATTGACTTAAACAGTAAATTATCAACTAAAGTCGACCTTAACTTTATGGAAGCATTGTTAATCTGGGTCCAGGTGTGTACAACTGCTTCACATTTTTAATGATAGCTATTTCTGTCAACGTTATTCACATACCCCAATGACATTTGTTGGGTATTCATGCACATAATTTTACAGACATTCAAAGTTGTTTGTTTGACATGTTTAAACAATCCCCGTGCTAAACGAGTACTGGTACCAAAATTATCAACAAACCGTTATATAGTTAATCGAGAAACAAATGAGCCGCGTCATGAGAAAACCCGATTTTTGCCCATGCGAAAACAAACGGGCACAGACAACACTGCATTATTTCCCGAATATATCACAGTACTTTGACTTCTTTCTATATATTGGAATTCGTTTTCATTTTATTTCAAAATCACATGTCATTTGTTTAATGCATTTTTCTAAAAGATTTTCAAAAGATTCAGTAAAATCTGACATGAAATGTATAATGTTAAAATGTGTCTGAAATGAATTCTAGAAATGCTGGAGATAAAAATTTACCATGTTTGAGCTAATTAAAAAAAACAACCAAAAAAAAAACAAACAAACAAACAAAAAACAAACAAACAAAAAAAAAACAAACAACAAAATTAGTTTTAAAAATTTATCGTCTTCAGCAGGACACTTTCTGTATCGAATTTCAAACATAAAGAGACAAAACGTCACAATCTAGGATTCTTTGTCGATTGCTTTAAAATTGGTGTTAAATTTTAGACTTAAAACTTGCAACATATGGAATATTTGCACAGCATTCTAGCTTTTAGTAATTTTTATCCTGTTAAACTTTTATCACTACATCGGACTTGTGACAATTCATTTTTAATATCGAAATAGACAACCCTGTCACTAAACAAAAAGATTAACCAGAATTCGAATAAAAAAGTTCTTGAACAAAAGCACTAACAAGAATAAAACAATTTTTCATCAAAAGCACTAACCACATTGACAAAATCCATGAACAAAAACAATTTTAGCACAAACGGTGAAACACATAGACACACCCAGTCTTGCTTATTTGGCTGTCCAGGCTAAATTGTGCCTCAACATGCTGAGACAAAATATAATGCACAAATATATTTTAACATTAGGATAATGTAATTAAATTTTAGTAAGCAAATCAAATTCCGTTCAGCAGCGTCAGCTATATCACTCTGCCATCCATTTTAAACTCCAACCATCCAAATAATATTCTTCCTTCCAAATACAATTCTGCCGCTCAAGCCACATATCGAGTAGGTCAGATAATCTTGTCTACCCTTCAAACCCGTATGCTTTCACTCAGTCTATTTTTAAGCCTTTCAAATCAGATTAGTCACAGGATGTGTCAATTCTTTCGTCTGACGAGGTCGTCTATCATCTTCATCTTTTTGTGAGGTGAAAGAAAAAATCTCTCACACCCCTATGTTCAGCTTATAGTCCTATGGTCAGTGTAAAAAAATTCTAACAGTTTTTTGTCCAATTAAAATTACTGTAAATAAAATCACTAACAATTCTATGTTCAGTTAAAATATTCTCTGACTGTTCTATGTTCAGTTAAAAAGTTCTCTGACGGTTCTATGTTCAGTTAAAACTTCTAAAAAATTTCTATGTTCAGTTAAGAAGTTCTCTGACTTCATGTTCAGTTAAGAAGTTCTCTGACTATTCTATGTTCAGCTAAGAAGTTCTCTGACTGTTCTGTGTTCAGTTAAAAAGTTCTCTGACCGTTCTTTGTTCAGTTAAAAAGTTCTCTGACACTTCTATGTTCAGTTAAAAAGTTCTCTGACACTTCTATGTTCAGTTAAAAGGTTCTCAGACTGTTCTATGTTCAGTTAAAAGTTCTTTGACAGTTCTATGCTCAGTTAAACCGTTCTCTAACAGTTCTATCATCAGTAAAATACATGTATATCCCTAACAGTTCAATGTTCAGTTGAAAATAAACAAGTGATAGTGTATACATCGTGTTGTCCTTCCAAGACCATATTTAAAATCCAAACACATTATCACCAAACCTTCAAAGTTGATTCCATCCAGCTATCCGAGCTCGCATACTCTTTCAGTCTCCCGAATCAGACGAATCGTCAACCCATTCGACCCATTCGTCCGACGAACTGGTAGTTGATCTTCGTCTTGCACCATCAGTACGTCTTTTCTTTCTGGACGGCTCCCCACTAGGGCCTGGTTGGTCTTCTTTTGCCCTACTACTGTTTCGTCGACCTTCCTTATTACTGTAATTCTTCATCTCACTGCTTTCTGTTGGATAGGTAAATACATGTCTTATTTTCTTATAGAGTTTGTTTTCAAATTTGTACACTTCTAAGTTAGCTTGAAACATAAATTTATTGAAACACTCCATAAAAGACGTTGAGCTTGTTGGAATAGCAGCATCGAAAATTACATTAGAATTTTCATTCCATCTGCTATGCTTTTTCAAAAGTCGGTTGTAACATTTGATATCTGAAGCTGCGTCTATAGGCTCCTGTGAAATCTCTGACAACTGTTCTATCAAAAGGTTCAAATTGTTTTTTGCTTCATCATGGAGATCTCGATTCGATTTAAAGGCATCTGAACAATCTGATTTCCATTTTTCAATGTCTCCCTTGATGTATTCCAACATCTTACTCAACCGACTTTCTAAATGTTCCATTTTCTCTACCGTTTCCTTTAAAATACTTTCTGCTTTTGAAATATGCTGATCCATAAGTCTATCACGATACTTCGCAAACTGTCTTTTAAGCTCCTGTTTTCTATATTCTGCAGCTTCAATAAGCTTTTGAGCCTCTGCTTTTTTCACCTTCACAATTTCACTCACAAAATCGATTTTATGCCTTTCATGACCAACAACTTTACAATCTCTACAAATTGGAAGCTCGCAATTCAGACAATAAAACCGAAGGTCCTCCGTTGGATGATCCTTACACATAGGATGCTTAGGCTTCATCGCCTTGGCCATTTCTTGCATTTCGTTTATATAGAAGTTCTTCTGGATGCCATCAATTCCATTTGCAGGTACTTTATGACTTGCTCGGCAAACTGGACAATTGTATTGCCCTCTTGTCGCTGAAGTTGTCACCTGTGTCCCTAAACAACGCCGGCACAATGTGTGATAGCATGGCAGTATTCGCGGATCAACATACTCTTCGAGGCAAACAGGACACTCGAGAGATCGTGTTTGTTTACTTGCCATGATGGGTTTAAAGCATCAGGAAGACAAGGAAATCTTGTTTTCTCACTTTTATGGTGAAATCTGAAAGACTAAAAATTACATGTCCTTTTCACGGTTTATTTGCAATTTATTTATCGTCACTGTTTATTACTGCCAGACTATTTACTGATTTCATATATGTGACGTTCTCTGCGATTTTGGGTCTTGTGGAGGTTCGACGTTGACGTAACAAAACATGAAAGTTGACGTCACAAAACTGCGAGCACAGTCATTATTTTCAAAACGCCATCTAATAAGAAAAGTTTGAAATTTCGAACAAGTGCTTTGAAGTTTCTGATTCTATAATATTTAGCCATCATTTACTTTTAGGGACAACAGATCATGACACTAGTACTCAGAATAGCAAACGTTTCTCAAAGGCCAATCAATTTCTTTTTCAATTGAGCCAGTGCATGAGAAAACCAACAATTTGCATATGCGAAAACAAAGACGCAGATCAGCTTCGCGGTAACCGCGAAGCTGATCAGCGCCTTTGTTTTCGCTACTCGGATAGTACAATTCCTCTACTTTCTAAATCCAAAATTTCAAGCTTGTAGCTGTCTTCTGTAGCTGTACAGGCCGGTTTGTGTCAGACCTGGTCGAAATCCCAAAATGCTGGTTTTGTCACGCACAGGCTCAATTAAAAACCAAAGATACAAACTGAGGATGGTACGTATGTCTCTAGTTTTCTCAATTATCGTTAATGCAATTCATAAGAGCTTTTGGAATTATGTTATTAACCTGAACATACATGTAAAAAGAAATGTAAAAATGTAAAAAACTAAATGTCCGACTATTGTCTCTTCAAGACCCAAAATCCCAGATACTCTCACATATGCCCGACAAAAAAGAAACGCAATGATGATGTTTTTCCGTTTAGTTCAATTCAAAACGTCTGACATATTTTACTTCTGATAGAATCTTGCCAAAATTTACGTTTGGAGTACTCGAATATAATAAATCTGTTCTTTAGAAATGTATAGGTCTAATGAAACCAGCAAACAAGTTTTTGACATGATTTTTCGAAGGTACCATTAACACGAGATTCGAGTTTGTATTTCAAATTAAAGCTATAATTACAGTATACATGTACATGCATAAGTTTAGAGGCTTGTGAGGTTGAACCAACGTTGGTCATTAAAATTATGCAAAAAGGTTTCGCAGTTTATAAGGTTTAGCTCCCGTATGCAATCAGGCTTCAAAATTGCATCTGAAAATAACTAGAGCTGCCCAGCCTTAAGAAACCGTGTTTGAACAAAATGCAGATAGAAGATGGAACGAATAAGTATCTGAGTATCTACATGGGTATGCAAAAGATTCTTGACACCAGCAGTAATCATTGTTAAGAGAATTAAAAACGGTGTAAATTTTATGTGACTTTAACATTTGACCACCATCTGGTTTATGACAAATTTTCCCGGGTTTTAAAATATACACAGGGAAAAAAGTTAGGGAACAGCCGATTTTAAAGTGTCATTTTCGACTTGGATAAAAATTGTAAACCACAAACTAATGACTACACCCAGAATATTATTTCTCCTACGAGAAATATCAACAAATGCCAACCAGGAACTGCAGATTACTGTATATAATTGCTTATATGCTGGATTATTCAAAGGCTTAATTTTATTGTAAAAATACAATTTTAAAATGAGCCGCCTCATGGGAAAACCAGCAATCTGCATATGCGAAAACAAAGACGCAGATCAGCTTCACGGTAACCGCGAAGCTGATCAGCGCCTTTGTTTTCGCTACTCGGATAGTACAATTCCTCTTCTACTTAAATCCGAAATTTCAAGCTTCTAGCTCTTTTCTGTGCTTGTACAGGCCGGTTTGTGTCGGACATGTTCGGACACCACATTGTTGGTTTTCTCACGAGGCGGCTCAAATTTACATGTATGGACCTAGAAGACACAAAATTGGTGGTAGGTTCGTATTGTAATTGCTGGAGGCAGTACCATTGTAGGGCTATTCAATGAACACATAATGGTCGGAATTATCCATGTCACCCGCGAGTATTGACCACCATTTTTATAAAGCTCACCATATTACAAACCAGACTGTATCTTTGCTGCTTTGGTTATGTGGCCATGTACCTTGTAACATTATCATGGCTGTATAGGGGTTCATAAATATCAACTATCAAAGCTGGAGAAAGATGACGTCTAAACACGAAAATTACATTACATTATTTTAGGTTCTTCTTGACTTTTTCTCCAAGTGTATATATCATGCAGGGATAATTCTGGCCAGCAAACACAATGGGCCTTTTTGACAAACTTCATTGGCATTTTTAGGCCAAGACAACAACTCCCTATACAGTTACATTGTTAAAAGGGTCCTTACCTTTCTATAGAAGGGGCCTTTTTGAAAAATTATGGGCCATTTAGCACAGGGCCCCATCCAGAATTATCCCTGTATAATATGCAATGTATCACTGGATAACATAAATGATATAAATGAAAGTGTGATATTACTTGTGATTTTTGCAAAAAAAATGATGAAATGTAATCATGGGTTTCTTATTGTTCTTATTTTGTCGGGTATATAAATGTTTCTTTTTCAAGTTTGCTAAAATGCATAAAGCTAGGCTTATTTATTAAAACTTCATTTGATAAAAGAGACAACTTAACGGAGCTGACTTAACGAGCCAATCAAAGCCAAATTTTATATGAAGCATATATAGGAAGAGGGCACCAATATCTTAACAAATAATTCAGGTCACATGACTAAATTATATATGCCCATATATAGTAAAAACCCTTCAAAAATCTTCTCTGGAATGGCTTTTTTAATGAAACGGGGCATGTAACATCAGGGACTAGAGTACTACAATGTGTGAACAAACCATGATCCTGTGATGACCTTGGCCTATTTTATGGCAAGGCCAATATGGGTCATCTATGCATTTGAATGGGAAAACTGTTAAAATGTTATTTAAAGGAAAATCTTGCAGAAAATAAGCAAATGGATTTATAATTCTGAAAAACATTCTTTAATACCCAAGAAGTTGCTCTACTCCCGCCCAGGGACAATTTAGGTTTGATTTTTAAAGAGGATCTAAACAAACTCTGCTCATCTGTACATTTTAGTCATCGCCCTTTAGGTATCAGCCTTTGGACATTATCACCCCTGGAGCAAAAGTTCTAAGGCTTGATAATGGTCTCGGGCTGATACTGTGGGTGATATACGTATATACAAAACTGCCATCTGATAATCTCTAATTATCCAAACGACTGTTGTGTATTGATTCTTTAAAATAATAATAGTTCATTGTTTGTCGGTCAGTTGAAAATATGATCAAATCACGAGCGCGATGTATATTCTTACAACTGGCTAGCAACCCCAGCTGATTTTTCATTTTATAGATATGTGTTTGAATCAAAATGCATTGAGTAGAGCTTTAAATAAGCTACACAGAACAGTTTAGTTTTTAAAATACCTCTACCGTGTCTACTAGAACCAAAGTTATAGCTTTTTGAAGTTCCTGGATCTTGCACTTTTCCTAGAATTTCTCTGCTATTGTGGAAGCTCTTTGACAGCGCGTGATGACGGAACCGTCACAGTTGAAAATTCTAAATATAGTGCTGTAACTTCTTTATTTTTCAAGGTATCTTTATGAAACTTGACATTCCAGTGCATTTTTTCTGTTCTTTTCATTTCTGAAGTTGTTTTTTGCTGTATCTAACATGGGAAGAAAGTTATTATGAAATAATTCAAGATTTAAAGTTGTTTTGGATTTTTGAAATTTACTGACCGACAATTATTACTCAACAAATTGTGTAGCGCTCGTGATTTGGTCTTCTTTACAACTGACCGACAAACAGTGAATTATTACTCAACAAATCACCCACTTGAGCTGATCTATTTCGATTCACACACAGAATAAATGGAATTAAAGTTGCTGAGACCGTCAATTATCCTTCAGCTTTTTGCCATTGCATTGCAGATGTCCCGAAAAAAAGTTTGACTAATGCAGATATTTACACACATTTATTATGTTTGTTATGCGCTTAAATGACATAATGCCATATAACATTGCTTCATGGGATAGTTGACGTCACAAATGATATTGAAACGGCACAAAGTAACATCACACGGATTCACACCAATTCGTCCAGTGAATTATTGCAAAATATAGCATGGCCTATAGTGATCCTCTTGTAACCGATCGATCGTATGGCTGGGTAGCTTAGTGGATGAGTGCTAATACAGTAAGCGAGAGACCCTGGGTTCAATCCCGGTCGGGCAACATTCTTTTTCCGCCACTGTGACATTTGTTGACTCAGTGTGGATCCATGCTCGGGCTGCGAGCAGCAATGGGACTGTCTAGTCAGTTCCAAGCAAATTCCGGGATGAATCTAATTAAGCAGAGGGAAAATGTAACCGATCGATCATGTGGCTCAGTAGCTCATTGGTAGAGTGCTCGCACCGCAAGCGAGAGACCCTGGGTTTGGGTCCCATTCTGGCCACATTCTTTTTCCTCCCGTGACACTCTGAAGGATTCTTTTTTCCCCTAGGACTATCCCTTTATGGAATACTCATCCCTTTATGGAATAGTCTTCCCTCGCGATCTTCAGTGGTCTCATCAAAGACTGCTGAAGAATTCAGGGCTCTTATTTAGATTAAGTTCAGAGGTATATGTTTTAGTATGCCTATCTATCTATCTATTGATACTGCAACACCCCCTCGCGAGGATTTTGTGCAGGAAAGTCTGCAGGCCGAGCAGATTAATAAAAAGTTTAAAGTAAAGAAGTGCTGAAATTAAAGGTGATAGGGTTAAAATGTTAACAAAAATGAGTGAAGAATAAAAGAAGGTTAAAAACAGTGTGTCCTCTGCAAATTAGGGCATGGAGTGGTCAAGAGACCTGACTGCCACTCCAAATTGATCAAGAGTAGGCAGAACCACAACACCAGCAGGCAGTCTATTCCACTGTACCACATACAGTGGGAAGAAGGAGTACTTGTAATAATTACATGAAGTGTGAATCTGAGTTAATGCGAGGGGGTGGCTGTGTCTTGTCATTCTCAAGGGTTGTCGGAAGTATGGTGGGAGTGGAATGGCTACAAGGCCGTGAATTATTTTATACAACATCATAAGTCTCGCATCAGCCCGCCTCTGTTTAACTTCATGTAAATAGTTTTAATCGCCCATCCTGGACATTCTCCCCATCTTGCAAAATTCAAAATTTAGCACCCACCCCACACCTGAGATGATTATTGATGATCAGAAATTGATCGACTCAGTATATGAAGATAGATACCCCTGGTGAAATAATGTCATTTGGCGTGTCACCAGTGAACTATTCAGATTCAGACTATTCAGATAGATCAATATCAATTATAAGAGCTGTCGCAGGACAGCGTGCTCGACTGCTTCTTACCTTTGTCAAACATAAGGCCAAACCCGACCTGTAACCCAAAGCATTATGCTCATGCCTTGATGCAATAAGGCAAAATCACTGAACCATGAAAGTTAACTATAACAACCTTACATTTAAAGGATTTACTCGTATTGTGAAAGAAGTGTGTTCATTTACCAAATGAGTGCCAAGATACAAGGCAAAATCACTGAACCGTGAAATAAGGTCATACTGACCTATAAGTACTTCAGGGTCAAAGGTCTAGTCATACTTACTCCTAATATGAAAGAAATATGATCATATACCCATTATGTGTTGAGATATAAAGCAAAATCACTGAACCATTAAATTAGGTCATAGTGACCTATAAGTATGTTTGGGTTAAATGTCTGGTCATACTCATTCATAATCAGGAAGAAGTATGAAAAATACCAACTGAGTGTCCAGATATAAGACAAAATCAATGAACCATGAAATTAGGTAACAGAACAGTGACCCAGGAATACTTTACGGTCAAAGGTCTTGTCATACGCAAACATATCGTGAAAGAAGTATGTTCATACACCAATTGAGTGCCGAGATATAAAGGAAAATCACTGAACCGTAAAATTAGGTCATAATGGTCTAGGACTACTTTAGGGTCAAAGGTCTTGTCATACGCAAACAAAGTGTGATAGAAGTTTGTTCATAAACCAACTGAGTGCCGAGATATAAGGCAAAATCACTGAACCATGAAATTAGGTCATAGTGACCTATAAGTACGTTTGGGTTAAAGGTCTGGTCATACTCATTCATAATCTGAAAGAAGTAAGAAAAAATACCAACTGAGTGTCGAGATATAAGGCAAAATCACTGAACCATGAAATTAGGTCACAGTGACCTAGGAATACTTCAGGGTCAAAGGTCTTGTCTTACGCAAACATATCGTGAAAACAGTATGTTCATATACCAATTGAGTGCCGAGATATAAGGCAAAATCACTGAACCGTGAAATTAGGTCATAATGACCTAGGATTACTTTAGGGTCAAAGGTCTTGTCATATGCAAACATAGTGTGAAAGAAGTTTGTTCATAAACCAACTGAGTTCCGAGATATAAGGCAAAATCACTGAACCGTGAAATTAGGTCACAGTGACATATAAGTATATTGGGGTCAAAGGTCTGGTCATACTCACTCATAATCTGAAAAAAAGTATGAAAATATACTAATTGAGTGTCAAGATATAAGGCAAAATCACTGAACCATGAAATTAGGTCACAGTGACCTATAAGTATATTGGGGTCAAAGGCCTGGTCATACTCACTCATAATCTGAAAGAAGTAAGAAAATATATTAATTGAGTGTCAAGATATAAGGCAAAATCACTGAACCATGGAAAGTAGGTCAACAGACCTTTACCGTCATGACACACAAGTCAGTGTCACAAAGTCAAAAGATGAATGACCAACCATCTCCCTAAGTTGTTTCTATTATTAAAGAAATAAAAAGAAAAAAATTCAGGGAGTTCTAGATTTTGACCCCTAGCCCCGCCCCCTGACTCCGACCCAAAGGTCCGATGCCATGGAACCTAAAGTGTATGAAGTATGAATGCTTTATTAGCTCGACTGCACGAAGTGCATAGAGCTATTGCAGTCACCCCGGTCATCCACGTTCCCGTTCCCCTGCGCATCACACTTGCGTTAAAGTTTTCTAGAAGTCCACATCTTGACAACCACTCATCAGAAAGCATTCATACTTGGACCATAGATACCCTTTAGGGTTAGCTTTTATTCCATGGCATCGGGCCCCTGGGTCCAGGCCAGGGGGTGGGGCTGTAGGTTAAAATCGAGAACACCTTTTAAAATGGCCATTCTTGGGTTAAAGTTTTCTAGAAGTCCATATCTTGACAACCACTCATCAGAAAGCATTGATACTTGGGCCATTGACACCCTGTAGGGTCGGCTTTCATTCCATGGCATCGGGTTCCCCGGTTACATACCAGGGGGTGGGGCTAGAGGTTAAAATCTAGAACACCATTAATAATAATGGCTTTTCTGTGATATAGTATTCTAGAAATCTATATCTTGAAAATCTTTTATCACCAGGCTTTCATACTCGTACCATAGGTACACTTAAGGGTTGAGTTTCATTTCATGGCATCGGATCCTGGGTCCCTGCCTGGGGGTGGGGCTAGAGGTTAAAAACTAGAACACTTCTAAAAAATAGATGTACTGCTAAGTACCTTTTACATGACAACAACTTATCATAAAGCGTTCATACTTCATATACTTTAGGTTCCATGACATCGGACCTCTGGGTCACAGTCAGGGGGGTGGGGCTAGAGGTCAAAATCTAGAACTCCCTGTTTTTTTTTTTTATTTCTTAATAGAAATAACTTAGGAAGATGGTTGGTCATTCATCTTTTGACTTTGCAACACTGACTTGTGTGTCATGACGGTAAGGGTTGGTTGACCTACTTTCCATGGTTCAGTGATTTTGCCTTATATCTTGACACTCAATTGGTTTATGAACAAACTTCTTTCACACTATGTTTGCGCATGTCAAGACCTTTGAACCTAAAGTAGTCCTAGGTCATTATGACCTAATTTCACGGTTGGTTTATGAACAAACATCTTTCACACTATGTTTGCGTATGTCAAGACCTTTGACCCTAAAGTAGTCCTAGGTCATTATGACCTAATTTCACGGTTCAGTGATTTTGCCTTATATCTCGGCACTCAATTGGTATATGAACATACTGTTTTCACGATATGTTTGCATATGACAAGACCTATGACCCTGAAGTATTCTTAGGTCACTGTGACTCATGGTTCAGTGATTTTGCCTTATATCTTGACACTCAGTTGGTATTTTTAGCTCACCTGAGCCGAAGGCTCATAGGTGAGCTTATAGTATACCCATGCTCCGGCGTCCGTCACTCGTCCATCCGTCTGTCGTCGGTCCATCGTCCACAATTTCAAAGATCTTCTTCTCTGAAACCGCCGGGCCGATTGTTCTCATATTACACATTCACCATCTACAGGTAATTGTGTTTTTTGTTTTGATCGGATTAGAACTCTGGTTGCTATGGCAACTTATGCTTCCCATAGACTTATAATGGAAAAAAGTGAAAATTGCCAGTTTTTGCTGTCTTGTTGGAGATATTTGAATTTTGTTTTTGCAGAAATGTTTATTGAGTAGTCCTCTACATTTCATGTGACTTTTGTCCTAATCCTTTATTTTGATTGGTTGCAGGGGCCCCATATAGGGCAAAATTTCGAAAAACATTCAAAAATCTTCTTCTCAGAAACTGTCCAGGGGATTAAGCCTGTACTTTGTATACATGTTCCTGACAGTGGCCTCTACATAATTTATGTTTTTTATTCCAGGTGGATAAGAACTCTGGTTGCTATGGCAACTTAAAGTTTCCATAGACTTATAATGGGAAAAGTGGAAATCGGCTATTTTTCCGCTAAAATTGCAGACATTTGAATTTTGTTTTTGCTGAAATGTTTATTGAGTAGTGTTTGACGTTTCTTGTGAGTTTTGTCCTACTCCTTTATTTTGATTGGTTGCTGGGGCCCCATAAAGGGCAAAATTTTGAAAAAAAAACAAAAAAAAAAACATTCAAAAATCTTCTCCTCAGAAACTGTCAAGTGGATAAATCCTGTACTTTGTCTTTGTACACATGTTCCTGACAGTAGTCTCTACATAATTTTTGTTTTTTATTCCAGTCGATAAGAACTCTGGTTGCTATGGTTTCCATAGACTTATAATGGGAAAAGTGGAAATTAGCTATTTTTTCTGGACCACTTGTAGGTATTTGAATTTTGTCTTTGCAGAAATATTTATTGAGTATGTCTCTATGTTTCATGTGACTTTTTTACTAATCCTTTATTTTGATTAGTTGCTGGGGCCACATAAAGGGTAAAATTTCGAAAAAACATTTTAAAATCTTCTCCTCAGAAAATGTCTATGGCATGAAGCCTGTACTTTGTAAACATGTTCCTGACAGTAGTCTCTACATAATTTGTGTTTTTTATTTAAGTCGGATAAGAAATCTGGTTGCTATGGCAACTTAAAGTTTTGATAGGGTTAGGGTAAAAACGGGAAAAGTGGAAATTGGCTATTTTTTCTGGTCCAATCGCAGATATTTGAATTCTATTTTTGCAGAAATGTTTATAGAGTAGTCCTCTACAGTTTGGTTGACTTTTGTCCTAATCCTTCATTTTGATTGGTTGGTGGGGCCCCATAAAGGGCAAATTTTTTAAATATTTGGTTAATATAGCAGATCTCAGGTGAGCGTTTACAGGACCGTTGGTCCTCTGGTTTCTTACTTCTTTCAGATTATGAATAAGTATGACCAGACCTTTAACCCCACCGTACTTATAGGTCACTATGACCTAATTTCATGGTTCAGTGATTTTGTCTTATATCTCGGCACTCAATTGGTTTGTGAACAAACTTCTTTTACACTATGTTTGCATATGACAAGACCTTTGATCCTTAAGTAGTCTTAGGCCGTTATGACCTAATTTCATGGTTCAGTGATTTTCCCTTATATCTCGGCACTCAATTGGTATATGAACATACTGCTTTCAAGATATTTTTGCGTATGACAATACCTTTGACCGTAAAGTATTCCTGGTCACTGTGACCTAATTTCATGGTTCAGTGACTTTGCCTTATAAGTTATATCTCGACACTCATTTGGTATTTTTTCATACTTCTTTCTGATTATGAATATGTATGACCAGACCTTTAACCCAAACATACTTATAGGTCATTGGGACTTAATTTCACGGTTCAGTGATTTTGCCTTGTATCTTGGCACAAAGTTGGTACATGAACACACTTCTTTCACAATATGAGTTAGACCTTTAAATCTTAGGTAGTTTCATGGTTCAGTGATTTTGCCTTATTAGATGCATGAGCATAATGCTTTGGGTTACAGGATGGTTTGGCCTTATGTTTGACAAAGTCAGAAGCAGTCGAGCACGCTGTCCTGCGATAGCTCTTATGATAAGTTGTTGTCAAGATATGGACTCCTTGTAAAAGTTACACAGTCCCCCCCCCCCCCCCCCCCGAGTCCGAGTCCGAGTATGAAAGCCCTCTGCTAAAAGGTTTTCAAGATATAGACTTCTAGAATACTATATCACAGAAAAGCCATTATTATTAATGGTGTTCTAGATTTTAACCTCTAGCCCCACCCCCTGGAATGGACCCAGGAATGAAAGCCGACCCTACAGGGTGTCAATGGCCCAAGTATCAATGCTTTCTGATGAGAGTTTAACACAAGAATAGCCATTTTTAAAGGTGTTCTAGATTTTAACCTCCAGCCCCACCCCCTGGCCGGGACCAAGGGGCCCGATGCCATGGAATGAAAGCTAACCCTACATGGTATCTATGGTCTAAGTAATAGTATGAATGCTTTCTGATGAGTGGTTGTCAAGATATGGACTTCTAGAAAACTTTAATGCAAGTGTGAAGCGCACTGGAACATGGACGACCCGGGTGACTGCAATAGCTCTATTCTATGCACTTCGTGCATTCGAGCTAAAAACTGTACCAATCTGCGACCTGTCACTCTACAATCGACTCACAGTCACGAAGCTTACATTACTCCTAAAACAAGAAACAAAGTTCGATGCTGCTCCCGCCAATTCTGATTCCAAAACAGCATTCAACCTTAGCACGATTGCGGTATTCAAATAAATGTTGGGTTTCACTGGTTGTACTGAGCTCAGCTTAAAAGTGTCATCAACTTGAAGTATAAACGTGACACTACCATGTAACAGAAATTCAGTTGCACGAAATATTATCGCAATAATTTTCTCTGTTTCTTTTTGATTAACAATTCAACGTAACTTGTGTTTTTCAATAATGCGTGCGTTCTTAGTTTTTTTCCAATGGTACAAATGGTACCATTGGTAGACAAATTCCGTTCAAGGTTTTACCAATGGTACCATTGGTAATGCCATTGGTACCAATGGTACCAATGTTACCAACATACGGCAGCAAATGGTGCAGACAGAATACAGCGTGGGTAATTCTACCAACGCGGAAAAAGTCACGTGATTCAGTATGGCGAGCCTAAAATATATAATGAATTTCGTAAATAAGCAATACTTTTGTCATACAAGCAAATGTAAATGTTATAAATAACACAATATACATGAAGTAAATAAGAAAGACAAAAACAAGTGAGGTGTATTGATCAATATGATAAAAATTTCACCATGTGATCTACCAATGGTACCATTGGTACCAATGGTACCATTGGCAGTAGAAAAACGTTCAGGGTTTTCTGGTTACCATTGGTAAAAATGGTACCAACAGTACCATTGGTAGATTTGCAGATTTTACCATTGGGAGAACCCCGAACGTAGCCAATATTATTACAGCTGCAACTGCAACCTACATTTGCAACTGCAAGCTACAATTGTTTCATGGTCATTTCGGCCCAAGACGAGCACGGCGCAATGCGCCTTTTTTTTGGATACATAGGCGAGGCCCCAGCTTCTACCCCCAAACCCAAAAAATTACTGAGATTTACTGACCACCCCCCAAAAATACCAATCCTATCAGGTATACCCCAAAAAATGCTTGAACTTTTAGCTTACCCCAAAAATTTATTCATCTTTTTTATGCCTTTTGATGAAATTTTATCACATCCATATGATCTAAGCTGTTGGTGGGACGTTAAATCCCAAATCAACCAACCAACAGAACACGTCACAATACAGTTTGTATATGTAGGAACTAGGAAGTAAATACCAAGTTGGATAAAATGTAAAGATTTTATTTATTCTCAAAGTGTAAGTCTTATGATGGTTTTAATTCCATTTGGTTTGCAATCCAAACAACATCATCATGATCAAGCTTCCAAAATTTCACCGAGACCAGTCATAAGGCATGGTCGCAAACAAAATTGAATCTTAAGGCCTTGTAATACACCGTTCATCCAGATACAACAAACGCGGAAAGGTCTTCCAAACTCGGATATCAACAACTGTATCGCGGGAATACACAAGGTAAGAAAACATAAACAAACAGCATTTAAATTGTTCTTATATAAAATGTGTTTATGCAGAGGTGACGCAAAATGGTTTATCTTGAGAATGGTACAACATCATAACAAAAGATTTGTGTAAACTATAGATACAAGAGAATTTATTTCGTAAATCATAATTTTATCGCCTACTTCCCGATTCTTTTCATATTTGTAGAATTTCTTTGTTTGGTTTCGTGCAAATATCTCTTCAAAACTTATTTTCGACATGTATGGAATATATTAATACCATGCATCAAACTGGAAAAGTTTATTTGGGCGTCGATATCCATGTTTAAAAATCAGCCTCGTTTACTTCATGGTACAACTTACCACGGACGTTGATACTACACAACGCGGATGACCCACATAATTTGGGTGAAATAAACACGGAATCTAAAATCTGGTTTTAACGTGCAAAACACTAACAGACCGTTTTCTAATTAAAATACAACGAAGAATCTATATTTTTTTTTATAAAGTAAACGTGCTATAAATGCATCTTGTTGGCTTTTTAGTCGGCTATTCACTTGATATATGGTCGAATTCGGGGGTGGCATATAACATATAACAGCATATTTTAACATAACTGCTAACAACTTTTTTTCTATGGATGATTATTTCGTAGAATCAGAGAAATGATATATACACCTGTAAAGGTATTTGTTTGTATGTTTGTGTTGTGAATAAACATCCAAGCTAACGACTCTTCAGCCGTGTCAGGAAGGAGCCGCCACTTCCTGGGTACAAACCAGTTCTACGGGAATTAAAATGTCTTGCTCAAAGACAAAAACACTGGTGCCAGCATGCTACCCCCCGACATCGTCGGATCAGGAGTCAAACTATGCCACGTTGCTATAAGTTTTAGCTCATGCCATGCTCCGTCGTCCGTCCGTCGTCCGTCGTTGTCCACCATTTCAAAGATCTTCTCCTCTGAATTCGCTTGACCAATCAAGGAGCATCCTTAGGAAGGGGGAAAGAAAGTTTATATAATGGTCCAGGTCACATGACAAAGATGGCCGCCATGACTATATCTAGTAAAAACCTTAAAAAATCTTCTCCAAAAGTCCTATGATTTTGAAACTTGGCATGGAACATCAGAGAGATGAGCTCTACAAAGTTTATATAAATTATGACCTTGGGATGACATTGACCTATTTTACGGCAAGGACAATATAGGTGGCCCCTGCATTTGAATGGTGAAAATTGTCAAAATGTCATTTTAAGGGGAAAAAACTAATAGGAAATGGGTAAATGGACTGAAGATTTATGATTCTAAAACACCCTAGGGGCTGGTCTGCCACCACCCCGGGGGAATATACATGTATATTACCAAAATATTCAAAGGCTTTCTTCTCTAAAACCGCTTGGCCAATGAAAGCCAAACGTCAGGTAGAGCATCCTTATAGTTTATATAAATGGTCCAGGTCATATAACCAAGAAGGTCGCCATGGCTATAACTAGCAAAAACCTTTAAAAATCTTCTTCTCCAGAACCAGAAGACCTATGATTTTGAAACATGAAATGAAGCGTTTATATAAATGACCCTGTAATGACCTTGCCGTAAAATAGGTCAAGGTTATGCTTTTCAAATGCCTATCACTCCGTTATTTACGAACGAAAGAATAAAGTGTGGGTATTCATTTTCTTAGAACTTTAGAACGTTAGGAACAATGTGGTACCAAAATTATTAGTGTTTTCAAAAATTTTTGGTTTTTGCATTTTAACCGCCTGCTTTGTGAATAGGAAAATGCCCGTGTATTGTATAAAATAAAAAGAAAATTTACTTTTTATCGGTAAATACCGAATATATTTCATCTTGTGACTTGAAAACATCTAAATTTTCACTCGTGCTACGCACTCGTGAAAATTTTTATGTTTTCAACTCACTCGATCAAATATATTTGGTATTCACCTCAAAAAAGTAAATATCCTCTATATATCACAATAATATTCAAAGATATTCTTTATATGAAGCAGCTATAGGAAGGGAACCAGTGCATTACGAAAACACGCCGATGCAAAAATACAGCGTTTCTTTTCACATAAAAATGAAAATATTAGTGGAAAAGTTATGATATTTCCTCTATTTTTGCTCAAAACATAGGTTGTGGGTACATGTTAGAACCGCCTCACCGAGGCGGTTCTAACGCGTACCCACAACCTATGTTTAGGACAAAAAATAAGAAAAAAATCGTATACCCCTGCATACCTCAGTTTTACTATATGTACAGGATCAACAGCCAAGGTCATATAGAGACGGTCAGTCATTATCATTTTCACACCAAAAGCCTCTCAGAGGCATGGTAACGAGTTCGTTGTGTGCACATTTCTTTCACCACTAATAAATGCTCTTTTTGAATCTACGTAGTCTATACATGTACGTTTGTAGTCATAATTTGTTTTACATGTCATAGAGCGCTTTTCACAAAGGCTTTCACTACACCAGACTTAAGAGTGTGAGAGACAATCATGATTAATATATTCTTGGCCATATCTTCATGAAAGAAATGCATCCATACATTACACCATATGTTTTACATGTAATAATCTACAGACATGCGTAATAGAGTTGGTGCTTGAATATGAAAGGCGAAAGCATTTAGAGCTCTGCCTATATCTGACACTATCAAACTTCATAAAGCTACCTTCTCGGTTCACATGCACCTGATATGGACCTTTCGCTCTATAAAACATGTTAACAAGGTTTCATAATGTTGTGGTTTTATCACACCATAATAAGCCATCTTCAACCAACCATCTATGGACTCTAAACCATACAAAATTGGCTTTAAGAATGACAGCTTCCAGTTTTCCTTAAAATAAGGCGAGAATTGGTTTTATTATCCGTGTTCATTGCACCGTATGGTCCGAGTTTGTTTCACCTGCTTGAGAATTTGAACCGTGGTATGTTGCACCATATTAAATGAGAGTACCCAATTTCATATAGTCCCTATTCTCTTTCTATAATTTTGTTAGGGTTCTTGTAATGGCAACACTTGAAGCGATCCCCGATCCTCCAAAAACATCAATTTGGTCATATTATCGTGCTTTAATAATGATTTACAGACATTCTTATCAAGATTTTTCTCTTTTCGTGCATCCAACTCAGATTTAAAAGCCTACATTTCTCGAACTAATAGAATTTATGAGACATGATTTTAGATAAACATTTGCAAAGTTATGTACTTTTTCATTGTATGTCAAACAAAAATCAACTCAGCCGATATCTATTGTAATCAAAGATGATACATACTCACTCTTTTTTCCCTGCCGTTCAAAATACTATTGTTTATATCCGCGTTTGGAAGACCATTCCGCGTTTGTTGTATCTGGATGAACGGTATGTAAGACATAAGTGTAAGCCACTCGGCGTACACTGATGTTGAATTGGAAAACTGAATTATTTTTGTTTTATTTATTGCATCACATCCATGTCAATAGCTAATACATGTTTACTAGGACGTAAAACAATAAATGAAACAAACCAGAAATTCTTATCTTTATAGATTAAAGAGATTTCCCAAGAAATGTGCAAAACCCAAAAAATTACTTAGAATTATAGATGACCCCAAAAAAATAATTCAGAAAAGGAATGACCCCCAAAAAATATCCATAAAAAGCTCACTACCCTAAAAAATAACTAGTTTTTCTGAAAACCCCAAAAAATATGGAAATTCAAAATTTTGACCCCAAAAAAGTCAGCCTCGCCTATGTATACAGAAAATTTCAGAGTAGCCCCCCCCCCCCTGGGGCGCCTTGGTCTATTTTAGACCATTTTACGATCCGGATACAGAAGTAACTTTCTTACGGAAGCCTTTATGTGACTTTCGGCTTTTGATTCTGATATTTGTGTTCTGTATTATGATCTCAAATATTCAACAAAACCAATTTTAGTTCATATGATATGCACATAATCAAGAGTGCTGAGAATTACAAGGTCAGAATGTGAATCATAGGAAAAATATTTAAAAATGTAAAAAAAGAAGTATAATCATGAACAAAGGTAAACACAGAAAGTATACAGAAGTCAAAACACAAAATGCAAAACTACAAAAGTTAAAACATAAATAACATAAATAAAGTTAAAATGATTGTTTGATACATTTCAACATTTCTTTTATAAAAATACCAAAGGGAGTGTTTAAAGATGCAGACATCAAAGGACCTCTACTGACACGATGAGAAAAGTCCCTAAATGCCTAAAATAGTTGGGTAAATTTCTAAAACACCCAATTAGAGCAAATTGTCAAACTGTATTATCGGGTATATATGTTAGTAATACAAAAATGAATTTGGCAGCGTTCTTAAATGCCAACAGGTAGATAAAACTCTTGATTGTTTGTACCTATCCAAATATTCATGGAGCTGTAACGAACGGCCGTAGCAAACCCCGTCGGTGGAAAAGCATGCTCATCCACCAAGGGTGGTTTACTGCGCTATATACTCAACATTTACACGATTCACGAAGTTTCGAGTTTCTAATTTGCATATTTCCAAGGGAGGCTATCCCGTTATTCCCGTCACATTACTTCCCCCTCCGAGAAGACTCGTCCAGAGTCTTGGCCTGGGGACTACATGGGTAAGGCAACTTCAGTCCGGCAGTTGTCATTATCCCACCGCTGCCACCAAATGTAACGAACGGCCGAGCCAAGCCACAGCAATCTCCCTCGGTGGAAAAGCATGCTCATCCACCAAGGGTGGTTTATTGCGCTATATACTCAACACTTACTCGATTCACAAAGTTTCGAGTTTCTAATTTGCATATTTCCAAGGGAGGCTATCCCGTCACTGAGCAAAAAGATAGTTTCCTGTATGTTGGACTGCAAGTTGTTCCTATAGATAGAAGCAAAATTGATGTTGACGATATAAACCAGTTGTGGGTTTGTTTTTATTGCGCATGCGCATCATTGGAACATGTTTTAACGTCATTCTGCTTAAATACCTATGTTCCACGGTCTGGTGACCCAGCTTCTTGCTAATATATATCGTGTAAATATATAACGTGTCTCCAGTAAATAGGATTTGTTGGGTCAAGGGCGGGGGGCAGGGGCATAGTTCAAAACTAAAAATAGTAATGGCCCCCATTTTGTAATTTCCGATCGGAAACAGAATGGCCTTAGAGCAGGTTGTGCATTTCTGCATGCTTAGTTTTTCACCCAATCATGGCTGATAACTATGCTGCCTTCTTTAATTGCACGCAGCTTGGTCGGGCGTCAGACTCTATGATGGCTCCGACTTAAAACTATTCATTTAAGTTGGTTGGGACCGGTGCTTCTTGTCTGTTGCTTGGCTCACCGGGGTTTAACTGGGGGTTTTCTTTTGCTCCGGATTTCATTTATTTGGCGCCCAGGGATCTCCATCGTCGGGTAGCTTACTGAATCTGTGAGTCCTCGTTTTTGATTCATCATGGTGGTTATCATGATTTATTTGTTTGTCCTTGATGATTCATTGAGATTATCCACGATGACCGAACAACTAACTTAATGTTGTGAACCACTGCGGAAGCTGAGGGTGAGGTTATAGCCATGTAAAATCGATTTAAGCTCGCCAGTAATTTTATATTATTTCTAGTTCCAAGGCGATCCCTCTGTGGTGGTTCTTATTGTTTTATGTCTTGGTATTAAATTTTTGTACTGTTAGCACTTTATGCACGTTTTCATATTTTCAGTTAAGTTTGGGTAACTGAGTGGGGATAGCTGCTCACTCGGCTTACAATGTTTTCTTCGTATAAGTACCTGATTGTTTATTTATTTTTCCTCACCTCGAATTGTGGAGTGGGACTTTCTTTCTGATTGCACCATTTCCTGATCATTGCCTGCTTTTACCTTTCCAATGAAGCGCATGCACAATAACAAAACCAAAACTGGTTTATGTTGACAACGTCCATTTTGCTTGCTTCGATTTATAGCAAGGAATTGCTGCAAAGTACATGGGAAACTAAATTTTGCTCTATGAACATTAGCAGTGTTAGAAATAGTAAACTCTGGGGTGGGTACAAAAACCAAAAGTTATCTCCACATACTTGCATTCAGGACTGCGGAAACATCCATTTTATACAAGTTACATATTTACCTAATAATACGGTTGAAAAGTTCTAAAAATTGACCCCTCGGTTTTAGGCTTTTAGAGACTTTTCCCATCTTATCCATAGAGATTCTTATTGTCAGAGACTTTGGCTAGTTAGAGATTCATCACGAGGACTGAATGTTGTGAACCACTGCATAAGATAAGGGCGAGTTTAGGTGCCTATAAAACCGGTTTAAGCCACCCCCAGTAATTTTATATTACTGATCGTTCCAAGGTGATACTTTTGTTGTGTTTCTATTTGTTTAATGTTTTGGAGTCGATTTTTTGTGCTGTTTGAAACTTATGCACGTTTACATATTTTTAGTTAAAGACAGGGTTTTCATGCCGGGGGGTCTGGTTCCCAGCATCAAAGAGAACAGGTAGCCAGACAGTAGCAGTGGGCGTGGCTTACACCAGGTAAGCTGGCTACCTGTAGGGGTCATAAAACTGATAAGGATCACAGGTCGTAATTGATTGTAATAAACAGCCACAATTCATTTACCAATAATACCAATATAGCTGCATAAGTCAGGAATAGGAAACAAATTTATTAATAATCTAAACATTTTGCTTTTTCTTTCTTTCTTTTTTTCTGTCTTTCTTTTTTTATTCACTTATTTTTATACATTTATTAGTATAGTAAACTCCAGTTTTGTGCATGTTATACAGAATCACATATTTGTATTTATTTGTCATTAAAATGTTAAATTATGATGATTTGTAATGCCTATGCATTTCAAGAATATAAATTCCTATATTTTTTTCTATTTTGCTTCTCATAACCTTTATATACTGCTGAAGTACGTACTCGTAAAATCCAGTTTTGTGCATGTTAAACAGCAACACAATGTTGTATTTATTTAACTATCATTAAAATGTTTAATTATGATCATTTGTAATATCCTTCCCTTCAAGAATATCAGTTAATATTTCGACTTTAATTTTAATGTCTGACAGATAGAAATCACATGATTTATTTATTTATTTATTTATTGAAACAATGATAGTAATTATTTGAAGAAAATCCAGTAATAAATTCATGACAAAACAGTTTTGACTGTCTATTACATCAGGAAAACATGTCCGTGCAATATATACCCCCTTAAACCCCACTTTTATATAGTAAAGCTGGGGTTTGCAGGGGTATACCTATTTTTCTTATTTTTGTTCAAAACATAGATTGTGGGTACTCGTTAGAACCGCCTCGACGAGGCGGTTCTAACGTGTACCCACAATCTATGTTTTGAGCAAAAATATTGAGAAGAATATTTTTTTTTCGATGATTTTTTCAATTTTTACAGCTGAAAAAAATCCAAAAATTCACTGTATATTGCATGGGCAAGTTTTCGTAATGATAACCACTCCTGTTACATAATAAGAGATAATAAGGCTAGTTGCAGACAGACAAGACCTGTCAGTCATTTTGTGATGTCACAGTAGCCCTCAATTGAAAACCAATCAGAATCACATAATTGATGTTAACCCTTCAACAGTCAGAGAAAGAATGACATAGGTATACATGTGAAGCCTTCTATATCCCAGCCCTGTCTTTAAGTTCGGATAACTGAGTTGCCGTTTATTGGGAAATAGCAGCTCACTCGGCTTACGATATGTTTAGTACCTGGTTGTCATTTTTTCCTGCCTCGGTCTTTGGAGTGGGAATTTCTTTCTGGTTGCGTATATTCTGATCACTGCCTCCCTGTACCTTTTTCTCCACAATACAAATCATGTTTTGACATCTTTGGTTAATGTCCAAGTCATCATGTTTGGTAATGTTGGGACTTTGCTTTCCATTTAATTATTGGATTTCGATCCGAAATCGGGAGGTCATAACAGGAAAATATACTTAGGAATATTATCTTTCTAAGTAAACAACTAAGCCAATATACGTATTGCTCAACCACTTTTCATGGACAAGCTAAAAACCTATAAGCGGGTAACCAGTAGCCAATTTGTCAGTCAGTCGTTGATGAGTTTTGCATGACGGCACAATCGGCCCATCTTTTGTCACAGTCTCAATAAGTGGTGCCCAATGTTGATCTTGGAATCATATCTCTACGAATATGTTCGTTCGATGTTATTTCTTCATTTTACTCAGCTCTTTTGCATGTCCTGTAGATACACATTGGGTGGAGAAATGACACTAACACTAGTATCAGCAGGGTTATATCCACCTGAAATACATAGGATAGTGGTTATCTTTCTAAGTATTTGTCTGGCAGAATATTCATTTTTTTTATTCTCTTTCATTGTAAACAGTCAGCTTCTATATATTTTACGGAACGAAGTAACTGTAATACATGTACTTGTCAATAATAAAATATGGACGAGGTTGATAAGAATGGACTTAAAGTTCGGACCTCTTGTGCCTTCGGTGAAACCGCGCAGAGAAATCGAAGCTTTCCCAGCAGGCACATGACGTCAAAATGACGTCATATCAAAGTCGATGCGACGTCGCGTGACGTCGCATCGACGACGATCTGACGTCATTTTGACGTCATGTGCCCGCTGGGTTTTTACTTCAGGACTGCGTATGACAGTCATGCCACAATTCTCTGTACTGGCTATGTAAATGCATTTCCCCGCTTTATACGAAGTCATATCGCAAAGTTGTGCTGAGGGCACCACTTCTTTTGGCTAAAGCAGTTTTTTCGTCGGTAAATTAAGAACATACCAACATATTGAAAACAAAATCTCAAAATACTAGTAGATAATCCTATTTCTTACGTGTTGCGGTGCGGCTTGGTAGGACTCGCTGCAGTAGAAGAAGGCATATTGTACAGTACTGACTATACCCGCTGTGATGACCATGATGCCATTCATTATCCCGAAATACTCACTGGGATATCTGAAAAAATAAACAGCATAGTGTAACGTGTAGCCGAGCCAAGCCACAGCAAACAGCAAACCCCATCAGTGGAAAAGCATGCTCAGCCACCAAAGGTGGTTTACTGCGCTATATAGTCAACACTTACTCGATTTACAAAGTTTTGCATATTACAAGCACTTAAGATGCCGCTAATATGTTGCAACAACATATATTCTACCAAGGGAGGCTATCCCGTCACAATAGTAAGTACAGGGAGTTTAAAGATTATTGCCATACCCAGTAAACCAGAACTTAGTATATACGGATTTAAATAGAGAATCTCAATGCCGCCTAACCGAAACAGCATTCTTTAGGCTACTTACGCTGGTATTTTATATTTTCTACTCAGATGCTGTAAAAGGCTTCAAGTAATACAACCAATGTAATTCTTAAAAAATAATGGAAACAATGTGATTTGAAAAATAAAACGAGAACATACTGAACGCCTAAAATACTTACGCTTGAATAAGGAAAGCGGACGCCATGCAGTATAAGAACGATCTAGATATGGCTAAACATATGAACAGTGGGTACAGAACAGCCGGCGAGTGTACGAGGGCCATACAGGAGAACAGGACAAATAGGAGACTGGCGAGACACAGAGGGACCACGGCGGGGAACATCTTCTGGTACACTGGCGACGATGATTCTGAAAACAAAAACGATATGACTGCTACAAACTGACGTGGCTTGGTCGTTTTTGGTCTGAAACATTTTTCTCGCATCGCAGCTCTAAAACCAAACCCAAATTGATTCGGCTCGAAAATTATCGGCCATAAGGAAAATCTTTGATAACTACTGTATGCTGCCTTCTTTAATTGCACGCCGGTCGGTCGGGTGTCAGACTCAATGATGGCCTCGACATAAAGCTATTCATTTTAGTTGGTTGGGGCCGGAGCTTCTTGTCTGTTGCTTGGCCCACCGTGGTTCAACTGGTGTTTTTCTTTTGCTCCGGAGTTAGTAAGTTATTAGGCGCCCAGGGATCTCCACCGTCGGGCAGCTGACTCAATCTGTGAGTCCTCGTTTTTGATTCATCATGGTATTTATAATGATTTTTTTGTTTGTTCATGATGATTCATTGACTAGCTAGAGATTCACCACCACGAGGACCGAACAACTAACTAAATGCTGTGAATCACTGCAGAAGCTGAGGGTGAGGTTAGGTACCTGTTAAATCGATTAAAGCCCGCCAGTCATTTTATATAACTGATCGTTCCAAGTCGATACTTCTGTGGTGGTTCTAATTGTTTTATGTCTTGGTGTTTAATTTTTTGTGCTGTTGGCGCCGTATGTATGTTATTATATGTTTAGTTAAGTTTAGGTAACTGAGTGGCCACCAATTGGGAAAATAGCTGCTCATTCGGCTTACGATATGTTTTCATGGTATAAATTTAGTGTTTTCCCACCTCGGTTTTTGGAGTGGGAATCTTTTTCTGATTGCGCCTTTTCCTGATCGTTGCCTACTTGTACCCTTTGATATCATTTGAACAACATCCTTTTGAACAAGCTCATGTACAGCAAAGAGCGAGAGACATCATCATCATCATCATCATCATCATCATCATCATCATCATCATCATCAAATTCTTACTATTGCACATTTTCTTCTGCCAGTCATATACAGAGCCTGCGAACAGCGATGCGACGATGCCTCCCATCAGTGTATAGAAACAGACGTCGGTGAAGTAACTTACTGAAATATAGTTCTTGTCATAAATTCAAAAAATAACAACATTGTACTAAGGGATGTAAAGGTTCAATCAAACATTCATTTTTTTCCATTTTTCCCAAAAACTGTTTGCGGGTTTCTTTAAACCCATCGTTTCCACACAGTCTTTGCTGTAATATATTTTAGTTTCTTTTAATTACATTTTAATTGTTAATAATAATAATAATAATAATAATAATAATAATAATAATAATAAAAACAATCTGGCCTAAGTCTGTCCTTTTTCCATGCATATTTTCAAGATAATCCTATGAAAAAGCTATAAACTTTTGTGAATATGTATTCCCTGCTCAAATATTTATACATAGCATCAAACTGATGGTAAACAATACTGCTAAACATACCAAGATCATTGTCCCTATACAAGAGCCTGTTTAGGTAGCTGTTGTGGGAGCCCATGAAGTAGTAGAACCTCAACAACAATGTCGAGTACCAGAGACAATGGGTCAGAAACACTGGCTGTTTAACACAGCTCATCAAAGCTGGGGATTTTATAACGTTGTCGTCTTTCTTAGAAAGTGGTATAGGCAAATCTGTAGCCCCATTTACTTTCTTGGACGCCGTGTTGGGCATATCTGATTGGATAATTCCTACGTTAGAAGTCAAACTTGGCAATCCTGCCTTATCTTCAATTGCTTTCTGACCTGGTAAATATATCCGACAGGTTTCTTTTTAAAAGACGTTACGCCTTTTCGGAAGTGAGGTACTTTTTAATATTGAATAGGGGTGCAATTACTTTTAGTGTCTGTTTAATTCAATCTTAATCATCAAAGTTAACTTCTAGCTTCTATTAATAAAAACAGCTCAAGTAAATACGTGGACCATATACAACACATCTATTAATGTAGTGATTTTGTCATAATTTGCGATTACCTTGACAACCATTTTGTTCGATCATTTCTTGATCCTTGTTAGTTTGTTGATTGTCAACTAACGCCGTGGTTTGGTTAGGTATAAACGTCTTTGGAAGTAATCCAAATGTACTGATCAGAGTAAGAAAGTGTAGGGCGGTAATGGTGAAGTACGCATGTTGTCTGGAAAAACCAGCCTGATAGGAACGCTGAAAGAAACACAAACTATTTGTTAAGCAGCATCGAAATAATCAAACTGGTAAATGGTAATATTATTATGTATATGAAGGGTGTTAAAGTATGGGTCGTTTCTCCGTTATTTGAATATTACATTGCCTGTCGGATACCGGCACTGAGATATCAGTTGTGCAGGGACGAGACATAGATACCTGATACTAAATACACTTGTTAACATATTTTGCACTTTAAACATTTACTGAGGATACCAATACAATAACTGCGCTTGGACGTCATTCAAAACTTTTAAATTAATCCATTAAATCCGGATCCATTTTTAAATTTGATTTAAAGACATAGAGGCTAAATATACACTTCTTGTTCATTCTTTTATAACAAGGATACCATTTCCGCAGGACACATAATAATAAGACCGAGGTCCCTCCATTGAACTCGCTTGTGCTTTTTTCTTGATCTTATATTGAAGTTCTATAAAGGAAATATCGTTTTACCTTGACAGCCAGTTGTACTGCAGATGACATATCGAAGCCGCCATTCAGGGCACCAACAACAATAGAACTACCTCTCACAAACAGGTTACAAACCTAAAATATCCTATTTTATAACAAGATAATCACATTATAATGACCTTAATTGTAACAGAACGTATGTCTTCCGACAAACGATGATGTGGATATATCATTCATTATCATTAGATATTTCTATTTCAACATGTATGAGAAAGTTAGCTAGATGAAATAATTTTAAGTTAAACTTATTTAGATAATTTCGGTAGTGTTCGTGTGTCACTCAGTTATGAGAACAACCGTACTTATAATATTGCAAATGCATTGATGTATGTTGGAATAAGCCAAGTTTAGCTCTTACCCGTCGAATGTGACTAAAGCAAAATTCTTAAGAAAGCCCAATGACTGTCACTTTGAATTTGTATTTCTTTTCGCCGCACAGATGATCATTTCTTTTAAAGGTCTTGTTCTTTACTCATTTTTTCGTTGTCCTGTTATTTTATTAGTGTCACACATGTTCGTAAATAAGCTATGTTCAATACTTCGAGGACTTGGCTAAATAAAGAAAACTGCGTACCTGTATATTTGTGATAAGCAGTGTGAGCCCTCCAACACCCAACAGTGATAGGCCTGGGAATATCAACCATGGTGAATCTACAGAAATAATAAAATGCTGTGCCTAAAAGTCATGACGAAAGAAAATTAGTAAGACTAGTTGAAGAATAATTTATTTGGGCAGGGTGAGGGTAGAACGATAAGGTCATTCTGCGACCTACTTTGTGTCTTAGTTGGAACAGTTTAATGAAGAATCGCGAAAATAAATATTAATTTCTATACCAGAGGTATTTGGTTAATAATAGGAAACTTGTGCCATATCAGTCTCTATACGTATCGTTGTGTTCTGTTTATTTGCGTGGGTCACTCAAGTACAGAACTTAACTGAACGCGGCGCAGAGACGTCTGTTTGGTCAGAAATGTCATCGAAAAATGAACTAAAATGGCACTCCTAAAACGAAAATAAATGCACCCAAACGTTCCAATTAACAATGATGTGCAAGCACAGTTGTCGTTATATTATGAAAACTTGCCCATTTAATAAACAAATGTTTTTTTTTGCTTTAAATATTGCAAATTTTCAGCTGAAAAATTTTGATATTTTTCTCTTTTTTTTTGCTCAAAACAATGATTGTGGGTACACATTAGTACCCACAATCTATGTTTTGGAGCAGAAATAAGAAAAATTGGTTTACACCCGCATACCCCAGTTTTGCTATATAAAAGTGGGGTTTGAGGGGGTATATGTTGCACGTACATGTTTTCCTGATGAATTGGTAAAAGAATGTTTGACTTACCCGCACTTACAAAGGCTATCTGTAAATATTACACTGAAAATAAAATGCACCAATAATTTAATGTTTCCGGTTGCATTGTAATTTGTTTTTATTATGACACTATTTTGCCATGTAACAACAGTACCGTCATGCAAAAACAGCAATCCTTGTTTATTGTACTGTTATTAGATCTACTTTTAGTGCCAAATCTATTCGCTGTAGTTGAAATGTTTCAGATGTTTTAGTATTGTTATTAATTGTTATTAATTTAGTATTCAAAATTCATCATGAAAAATAGAGTAAAAGTTTTCAATACTTACAAACCAAAAACTCTCGTAGCTCTTGTTCCAAATTTGAAATTTATATGTCCCAAAATAGCGGCACCGATGCAGAACGTCGCAGACGCAATGGTAAAACAAAGCGCAAACCGATCATCTTGAGCTCTACATTGTTTTCTTAATGTTATATGAGTAGTGTTATCAAAGCCATGAGAATTGAGATCGTTTGTAGCTTCGGTTGCATTCGTTATATTGTCAGGATTAAAACTGTTATCTTTTTGTGTCGGTGTTGATTTATTACCCAAAGCACTAATTTCTGCACTTGAGCATAACTCTGCGAAAATACCCTCATCTTTGAGAACAAAAACTAATGAACCCCAGCCCAGTAAGATACCCGCAAACAGAAAGCATTCTATGAAAGCCCAGACAGCGATAAGCCACCTTTTCCAACCTCCCTTGCCGTAACTTGTTTCACTTAAAGCCATTCTAAAATGTCAATGCCCCAAGCTATATAGTTTTGTGTTGTTTTTAAAAGTGTTTATATCTATATACGTGAATGAGATAATTTGCAGACTTTGATTTAGACAATAAATTACGAAAACTTGCCCATGCAATACATAGGGATTTTTTTCAGTACCAAAAATTGAAAATTTCACCAGAAAAATGTTGATATTTTTCTTATTTTTGCTCAAAACCGCCTCGCCGAGGCGGTTCTAACGAGTACCCACAATCTATGTTTTGGAGCAAAAATAAGAAAAATAGGTATACCCCTGCATACCCCAGTTTTGCTGTATAAAAGTGGGGTTCAAGGGGGTAGACATTGCACGGACATGTTTTCGTGATGTTTGTCGAAGTTTCATAAATCCATGAGTTTGTGTATACATGAAATACATGAAGTTGCAACCAGTTTCTGTAATTCCGTCGCAAAACTTTAAAGCTGTAAAATCCTATCTGTATTCACCTGCATTACTTATTTAAGAGTGCATGCTTATACACACAACTGTTACTTTCAAAAGCATTAGACTCGTATAAGCACATTTTCAACTACGGATTACATTTTAAACGTACATATCATAAACTCTTTCAATCTCCTTATATACAATGTTTCGAACACAATACAGCCGGCTGTATGGGCATCTGACTTTTGTAATATGGTGTGACCCATCACATGAAAGTCATGCATCATTTATAGTACATTGCTGTTTATTTACTGCTCGTCTTAGTTCGGTGAATTTCGTTATGTTTTTCTCTTAATATTTTTATCTTCTTGAATCTTCAACATTTTCTCATGTGGGTAGATCGAAATGATATAAGTACTTTGTCAACTATAGCCACAAAAACACCGTTTGAATAATAAACAAGAAACATCTTTAAAAAAGATAATTGTCGAAGATTAATATCTGTTCTGCAATAGGGTACAGGATGCAGGAGACAGACAGACAGACAGACAGACAGACAGTATGACTCTTGCAGAGCCAACTCCAGACATGACTGAGAGGAAATGCTTTTCAAATGTCCTTACGGCGAGAGTCCTTAAGAGTCGCTGGAGCGAAACGACTCGTTCTGTTGAGCAGAGCCTTTGATCCGAACACGCCTATATTTAATGGAGAAAATCCGAACGCATCTTGTCTACGATGGCCTGCATGGATCATAAAATTTCAAAATCCACAGATTTTAGATTTTAATTTTTCTTTGCAAAAGCTTTCGTCACACAAAAAGCGATTAAAATGAATAACAATAAGGACCAATGATGGCTTGTATAGTAAAAACGTCATCTTAAAGTACTTTTTAAAGAGATGCAGTTTGTTGCCTTTTTCATCTTCCATATGGGAAAAACCCGGATGCAGGTCAAAAATGATCTGAGATGTCTTCGACAAAAAATCTGAAAAAAGTCTGATAATGATAAAGAAACGCAACAACGGGTTACCGAAGATTTTCGAGTTTAAGGGTAAAACGATGATAATTTCAGGCTTGTTGCTGTATGATTCCTATTCGTGGGATATTAGGGTATAACATGCAAAAATGGTTTTAATTTCGATTAAAATTGAATGAGAATTGTTTTTCGTCTTGATTAATGCAAATCGGGAAAGATTCGCTCTGCGCATAAGCGCACATTTTAACCTCCAAATTATCAAGAAACAATGTCAGCTTCTCTCTCTCTAAATTTCAACCATCAGCGTAATTAAAACCATCAAAATCCCTATAGGTTTAATTGAAAGGGGGGATAATTTTAATTTTATTCATTTTATTTCTTGAATGTGCGAGTTATCTGCTGAGAGGTACATTGTGATTTTGAATGGATATTTATAGCCAGTTTAAATTATTTTTATGATTGCGCTTTCGCACTCTGTTTTTCTACTTTCAGCATGCCTCTGGTCGGCATCGAATAACTCCGGAAATACTCATTTTAAAAGAAAATCGGTTGCTTTCATTTGGAAGTCTGATATCTAATGCAGAAGCAGAAAATGCGATGATTTTTATCATAGGTTGCTCAAAATTTAGTGGAATATAATTGTTGCCTTTCTTTTTTTGTTCAGTATACGTAGGTTTTGTCGAAGAAAACTGAAAACTGACAAAAGGATGACAATAATGTTGTTACATTGCAAAAATGATGATATATCATTAATTCCATGTAATCATTTATATATATATCATGGTCAAAACATTGTAACTACATGTACATACACTGTAGCTATGAAATGACATTGTTCTTATCATACGCTGGTATGATAAACAGCGTTGTTAAATTGATGTCGTATCATTTTCATGCAATGCTGTGTAATTTACTAAAGCTAATGCTCATTTTATCCATGTCACCACTGCTTGACTATTACAGCGTGGCCTGTCTGCTATGGAGGGAAATGTAGCGTAGCGGACATAAAGTCCTTTCTGTTAACATACATGTAGCAACTCAAGTTCTGCCATGGCATTGGCGATTGGTTAAATGACAAGACACCCTGTTTTCGCTTTCAGATCCTCGTCTTATATTTTTGATTGTTCTGTTTGTTGAATAGCTTTTTCATCCGATAGACTCTAAACATTCTTCCTCAGAGTCTATGGTGAATGCTACGCTAGGTTGTAGTTTGACATCTTCACTATGTGGTGCCTCTGTGTTATTCAAATGTAGTTCTTCCCACATTTTGTCTTCAATGTTTTCTCTTGTAGATTTTGGTCGACGGAGACCTGTAAAAATGATAGAGTTACGCTGGTAAAAATTATATTACGTAATTCAAATACTCAGGCCTTTGAAGGGTATTTAGGGATATAGACGAATTAATTAAAGGGATAAGGTATCCTCAAGTCCTGTAAACGCTCATCTGATATCTGAGATATATACCAATAAGCTTGTTTGACTATATAATGGTCATATACATGTATATAGCCACAGGACAGGGTCAGAAGAACCCTTGGGGTCCATTTCGTTTTCAAATTCATAAATATTCTGCCCATTTGCCCATTTCCAGAAGGTTTGTCACTTCAATGACATTTTACAATTGAAGTTTTCTGTATAAACCTATGTTGACCTTATCGTAAAATCTGTAAAGGCCATCACAGGGTCATGACTTATACACACATTGTAGTGCTATAGTCTTAATAACTACATGTCAAGTTTTATTGCAATAGGTTTAGCAGTTCCTGAGAAGAAATTTTTGAAGGGTTTTTATAATATATGGGCATGGTGGCCATCTTGGTAATGTGACTTGGTTTATTTATAAATACATTGGTACCCCCTTCGTACAGATGCTTTCTATAAAATTTGACTCTGATTGGCCAAGCGGTTTCAGACATGATAGCGACGTCAGAGATTTGCCGTTATAAATCTGGATGACATGTCCGTTCCTATTGGTCAAATGTATTTATTTCATTCATATTTCTAACAGCGGATGTGTGGCGCCACTATCATGTTGATTCCCAAGACATGGACCCGGTTGTTCAAAGCATCATTAGCTTAACGATATCGTTAAGACATAAATTTGTTAAGCAAATATCAGCAAAAGTAACAAATACACTGTTATTTTTTGTTGAAAAAATGTGAGAATCCTTTGCAGTGCAAAGGATTCTCACATTTTTTCAACAAAAAATAACAGTGTATTTGTAATATTAATGTTTGAAATTTTAACGAAACGTTAACTAACGACATCGTTAGTTTTGAACAACTGGGCCCTGTACCGTAGGTTTTATTTCTGTAAAACAACACTGAAGCTATTAAGAGGCCAATCGATATACAAGCAATCGCTATCAATGCTCCAAGTATTGTAGATCTGTGCTCTCTTTTCATCCCCTGGTCATTTGAGGTGTCTTCAATCAACAACGTTCTGGACAACTTCATAACTACAAGGAAGAGAAACTTCACTTACTTATAATTTATCAAAGCAATTCAGTGTTGCGTAGAAATTTGACTATTCTCTGCTCTCATGTTGATTTTAAAGCAAAATTTTGCCAATAACTCACTAACGCCTGTTCCAGTCCGTTTTAACAGCAAGATTTTGGGAATGATTCGCTATCTTCTGTTCTCAGTTCGATTTTAAAGCAAGATTTTGTCCATAATTTACTATCATCATATTAATTTTTAGGCAAGGTTCAGAACATTTCTGTCTATGATTCACTATATTTTGTTCTCATTTTCATTTCAAAACAATAATTTAGCCATGATTTCCTATTAATCTTCTGTTCTCATTTAGAGTTTAAAGCAGTTTTTTTAAGTTATTTGCAAAGTGGCAACATACTGAAACAAACACCAACCTACCGTTTTCAATGAGCACATCATTTGACATATATGATACAGTTGCTGATTTGTTGCTCCCATTACAAAAGTAGTAAATCTGGAATAAACATATGTTGACAAGTGTTTTTGGTGTTGTAAAAGCAAGCAAAGTCCCAACTCCAAAAATCGAGGTGAAAAAATATCTCTGTGTTTGAAAAGAAAAGTGTTTGCCTGTTTTAGCTTTTTTTTTTCTTTTTTGAAACAAAATTTTTCAGAAAAATAAACTTGTACATTCAGATGCTGATGCCAAGATATAGTCATCTACTAAGCAATGAGAAGTATATCGTAAGCAGAACAGTATAAGACAGTGTTAATGTTTAAATCAAGTTTGATTTTAACAATTTCAAACAATTCAGTGGAAGGAAACTGCATTTCTACTCAGAATCCTAAGTTTCGAAAACATGTTCATTTCATCGCTGTTCTAATTGTGCACCAGAATAAATTGCAGCTGCATACTTACGGCTGCGTAGAAGTGTGAGTGATTAGAATGAATTGCTCTATGAACCATAAATGAGGTAGACTGTGTTCTGGGTCTGCTAATCTCGAATAACGTGAATCTGGGGTTTTCATCTGAAGCAAAGAACCAATAATCGTCTTCAATTTTGAAAGAAAAGAATATGTAAAATTTCCAATATTCGCAAAATACGGCCATAGGTATAAACCATATTGAAGGCGGCAATGAAATGGGCCGGCAATATATACAGAAAGAATAACAAGACGGCAGATAACACTTTCAAGAGTTGGTTAATGAATGCGAGTTTACATGTTTACATTATTTTGAAATTGAATGATCATGTCAATTTAGTTTAAGGATGTTCGCTGCCAATGAAAAAGAATTCAAACTTTTTTCTAACCACTCTTTTTTAATTCCAAAATACAACACAAGACATTTGAAAACAAAATAAATATAGGGTAGTGTGCATTTTTTCAAGCTACAGGCCTCTGAATGAGACCTCTGAGCACCATGTTTTAAATTTGGTAAAATTAATTTAATTTTTAATTTTTTGAAACATACCTGTCTAGAACAAAAATACACCTAGATTGCTTTCAAAAGTCATGATATTTACGTAGCGCAGACAATTTTGGACCAAAAGCATAGAAAAATTTGCAACTTGGAGTGGATGACAAAATTTTACGACTCCTACCCCAACCCTACCCCCATACTTGAAAAGTCGGAAAAAAATCAATATTTTGAAATGTACCAAACCAATGTTTGTTGATTCAAACTTTTTCTTGTATTTTCACACAACAAAGAACTTGGTAATATTGTTCGAATAAAAGAAAGAAATATATAGGGTAGTGAGCATATAAGAGAGAACCAACAACTTGAAAATCGCCATTTTCAGCCTTTTTTCGGCTGTTTTGTTTCTAAAATCCCATTTCATAAAACCACCTTAAATTTTAAAACCAGCACACCAAAGACACAAAGAATGACTTAGAAGACCATGTACACATATAATTCTGCTAAAATAAACATCGAACTAGTGCAATTAATTTGAAGATGTGTAATATTCAAGTTTAATCTACCCTACCCCCTAAATTTTACTGACAACTAAAATTTTCTGAAAAGTTGCAGAAAATGGGGTGAAAAAATGAAGTTTCTTAGATTGACAATTTTCATGGCTCATTCAATGCATATTATCAATATGTATTCAAATATAAAATATTAGGAAAATATCTGCAACCGTTTACGAGATATTCAAGAAAAGAAAAACCGGAAGTAAGTATTCTTTATTTCCTCCATAGACAGGAGAGTTACTGCTGTAAGTACAGCTGTAATTTCCATGTCTCCAATTACTCAATGGATAGGTCTTCCGCTCTGGGACCCGTGTTCTATTCCGGTCGCGCCATACCAAATGCGTTATTTGATATCAGTCAGGCACCGATAGTATAGGCCGGCCATGTTGGTGACTAATATTCATAATGAATTATGTATTAAAGGCAAACCGCCCAGAGAGTATAACAGTGGTGTATCAAAAGCAAGAAGTAATACTTACTTTCAAACAGGGCCAACCTAACGTCTGTATAAGGATTTACATTATTTGCATAAACAGTAGCTGTTATTTTCCTTCTGGACTCTTGTTTGATCTTAAGAAACAAGTTTGGGGATCTATTTTGGCCCCAATAAAAGCATGCATCTGAAAACAAATATATAGCAACTAACACAAGTTTAAGCCACGAACCACCAGTTAATGCTAATATATGAGCCTGTGCATGTGAGAAAACCAACAATTTGCATATGCGAAAACAAAGGCGCAGACCAGCTTCGCGGTAACCGCGAAGCTGATCAGCGCCTTTGTTTTCGCTACACGGATAGTACAATTCCTCTTCTACTTAAATCCGAAATTTCAAGCTTCTAGCTCTTTTCTGTGCTTGTACAGACCGGTTTGTGTCGGACATGGTCGGAACTCAAATTGTTGGTTTTCTCACGCACAGTATAACTTTTGTTTTAGGGTGATCATTATATTTTGAATAAGCAGCTGGCGTTGAGACAGTTACACGCAGCATCAGGTCTTCCGACACATGAGCCTGTGCATGAGAAAACCAACAATTTGGGTTTCAGACCAGGTCCAACACAAACCAGGCTGTGCAGTCACAGAAGCAGGCTAGAAGCTTGAAATTCCGGATTTAAGTAGAAGAGGAATTGTACTATCCGAGTAGCGAAAACAAAGGCGCTGATCAGCTTCGCGGTTACCGCGAAGCTGATCTGCGTCTTTGTTTTCGCCTATGCAAATTGTTGGTTTTCTCATGCACAGGCTCACATCATAGAAAAACCGGTAAAAGTATTATTATTATGTATTTTAGAAATTCTTATCATAAAACTAATATAATTAAAACCCTTATCAAAACGCCTCGACTAGTATTTTATGAACGTCACATCGAATAGTTAGGAATCACAGAAAACAATTGGCTTAAAAGGTGCCCTAACAATATTTACCCTGAATAAAATTGAAATTAAATGAATTTCTCTCCCTTTCTGGTTCCATTGTACACGAACTATTGCATGAAATGTCTGTTTGTGTCTGTGACACAGGGCATGGGCAGTTCTTTGATTGTTTTTGCCATATGGTGATGGAATAATCTTCCGAAGATTCTGACCACACTCCTATGCATCTCACAAACACGTCTGTTGGAAAATCGTGCTTTCCATAAAAGTAACCCGTTACTCTGTTAACGTTGATATTCAAACATGTTTTGTGACCATGACCTTTATCCACGTTTTGAACAATTTGCAATACATATCCCGTTGATGTAGTATCTACAAAATAAATGCATAAATGATTATTTATTACCATCTGAACCTGAGAATTTGGTTTGACATGATTAATTAGTTCCCTGGCTCTGACAAGAGATTTAAATCTGCACATGTAATCATCTTTCATGGCTCTGAAGTCTGGGGAAAGAAACTACATTTGCCGTAGGTTTGTAATAGTAGCGGGAATATGAAATACCATTGAGTGATTGTTCCTAACGCCTAGTTTTGTATAAGCCCATCTGTAGGTATCCCGACCGGCTTACCATTCAGACAGACTGTAATTGTTCGAGACAAGGTAGTCGTGGTCCCTTTGCAGTACGTACATGTAGGTTAAAGTCTACCATAAACCAACGAACATTGCATTAACTATGATGCGTGTTTGATGAATATACATGTATGAACATTTTGCATACAGTAGGATTAAGGAACATAATTGAACCGCCTCGTGGGAAAATAAACAATGTGGTTTCGGAACAGGTCCGACACAAACCGGACTGCACAGTAACAGACAACAGCTAGAAGCATGAAATTTCGTATTTAAGAAGTAGAGGGATTGTACTATCCGTGTAGCGAAAACAAAGGCGCTGATCAGCTTGGCGGTTACCGCGAAGCTGATCTGCGCCTTTGTTTTCGCATATGCAAATTGTTGGTTTTCCCATGAGGCGGCTCATATATCTCGCATGTATAATAATGTATTTCACTTTACGGACACTCTATTTTTAATTACATGTATGTAAACAACTGTCACGAATTCATTTCAGGAACAATTTGACCAATATATACCATACCGAATTCCCAGGAGATGTTGGCCTCTATCCGTTTGCTGACTGTGTTATAAAATAGTTGATATAATGGCCGTGCTTCTGAAGTCACGAAGCTATTTTTCAATGTGCGTTCATCAGCTCGAACCGCAACCCCAGTCTTTGTATCAGTGAAGTTATTTTCCGTGGATGAACAATCTGATGAAATAAATCCAGCATGAAAGTGAAAACGGAGAACGGTAAAGAGCTGTAGTAGACGCCTGTAATAGTAATATTCAAATATGTTAAAAATCCTCTTATTCATTAGTGACGCAGTAAGAATATTGATACTGATAACATATGAGCCGCCACGTGGGAAAACCAACAATCTGCATACGCGAAAACAAAGGCGCAGATCAGCTTCGCGGTAACCGCGAAGCTGATCAGCGCCTTTGTTTTCGCTACTTGGATAGTACAATTCCTCCTCTACTTAACTCCAAAATTTCAAGCTTCTAGCCTGCTTCTGTAGCTGAACAGGCCGGTTTGTGTCAGACCTGTTCGGAAACCACATTGCTGGTTTTCCCACGAGGCGGCTCATATGTACGACTACGTTAATCCATTAAACAAAGCACATGTAATTATGAATCATGCTGATATGCTTGAACTTACCGTAGAATGTTCTGTTAACTTGGACTAGAAAGTATGCATCTCCACTTTGGCTCTGGAAATTACCACTAGTAGTTAATGTTACTAACAATCGAAACATGAAAGTTTAAGGCATCGGTTGCTGTCTGAATAGCATATTATCATTTTTATGTCTTTGTTAAAACTATTTTATTTGTGGCTAACATGCATATTATGATCAATCTGTATTTTTTTTTTTAAATTTGTTTTCTGTTTTAAAACATTTTATTCAAAAAATAGCACGGGGTAGTGTATTTTTATACTTTATAGCGACTTGGAACTTAATTTGCTCCCCCACCTAAAATATCAATGTTTTCTCCATACTTTATGCGTTATATCTATGAGTTTTAATAATAATAAATAAAAATGCTCGTAAGACTTACCTGCATGTAATACGAATGTTCACAGCTATCAGCAATTTCAATGTCAAAACTATCACAGGTCAGCACTGTCAGCAAAATTGCCATTTTCCATAAAATCTCCATGTATAACAGTCATTCTGTTACATCTTTGATGGGTGACATCTTTGATGGGCGTTAATGTTTTTGTTTTTGTTATTCTCTGCTTGTTTTAATTAAGCATCACGCAAACACCCTAATGTTAAGCAAAGTAAACAATTCTAAAGTACTAAGTGAAATCCAAGAATTTCGTAAATGTGTCATTGCTTGACATGTCATTTACAAGCTTTTATTCCATTTAACTTTTAAGATTGGATTAAAAATTCCATTAGATTGTGAAGCAAAGAAAAACCTATTGAAGGCAAAGCCTTTTTTGTCTAACGTTGCGTTCGTCTTCTTCAAGGTTCATGCTCAGAAAGTTTTGGTATGCTGAAAGTACAATAGTATCTATGCACGTGCAATGATCATTATGCATATTATAGTCTATTATCTTCTATGCCATAATTTAGTTCTTTCCGTCTATATACATTTTACCAATGTATACACAATATGCAGCTAAGTAAAATTGTCAACGTGTTCATAGACGTACCAGTTTTAAAGTATAATATTCACATCAAATCCAATAAAGGAAACGTTTATGTAACATGGGTGACAGGCAAAATCAAATTAGTTTCAAATTAAGAAAATTTACGGACCAACGGTCTCCTTGCATCAGTTAGATCATCGACAATAAAAACGGTACATGATAATCCATTGAACATGTTGTTCACAGCCTGATACACATGAACGCATGAAAAGGCAAGGATCACATTAAGATATTAAAAGTTTCAGTCATGATCTACGTCAGGTGATAGACATCTTTTCAAATCTTACTTATTGTTGGCAATAACCATAAACCATGTACTTCTTATACCAGGCGGAAAAGAAAGTACAGAGCAGCACAAAACATCACAAAATGTTACAGCACGCTCGAATAGCAAGATGATTAGCTTTTTTCCAACAAGGTACAAGGTACATAAAATCAACCAAATACAAACGTGACGAGTACCACATAGACGTAGACATAATAGACATAATAAACAGAAAACATGAAGATTAATCAAGCAGAACTGTCGTTCAAACGTCAGCTAAGAAATTACTGGAAATCTTATAAAAATTGATTTTACGTGGCAACAATCCTCACCCTTAGTCAGTTGTGATTAAACAACAATTTATTGTTCTGTTCTCATAGAAACTTCATATAATAGGACACTAAACATGATATTCACGACATAAATACCCAAGAGAAACGCATAATATACTGGTCCTGTAAACAGTGGGTTTTAAATGTATCAAGTTGAATACACATGTGTTAAAATGTTCGATTGATCTGTTAGTGCAAGTAAAACGAAAAGGCTGAATTGCGTTTCTAGTCCATGTGACTCAGCACAATGAAGACAAAGTTAGAACACATCTAACGAACATCGAATTTAAAGAACAATGATCACTGTGCGTAGACAATGTCAAAAAAAACAATATGGGAAGGCGATGCTGTTAACATGGTTAAACAAATAAAATTTAATTTAGCAGTGAAGTTTGTTGCATAACGAGTTACCATTACAAACTAGGGAATGAAAAGAGAAAACACTAATCAAACAGACTATATATTTATATTGAGACTCGTTTGGAGAAAATGGTTTATATGTGATCTAGATCTATTTAATAAAGAGGAGTAAGCTAAAGACACTAGATACATGTATCTGCAAGCATGTACATCAGGAAAACATGTCCGTGCAATATGTACCCCCATTAAACCCCACTACTATATAAAAGATACTGGGGTTTGCAGGGGTATACATAATTTTCTTGTTTTTGATCCAAAACATACATTGTGGGTACTCGTTAGAATCGCCTCGCCGTTTTGAGCTAAAATATTAAAAACATCAAAATTTTTCCACCAATGAAATTTTCATTTTTTGAAGCTGAAAAGATTCTCCGTAGTTTTCGTAATGCATATACTTACGAGAGACAATATTTCACGTAACCAGCGTGACACAACGTCTACTTAGTAATATAACACTCCAGAGGTTTCCTCGGAGCTCTAAACGCGTGGGCGCAAAATTAATGTTACAATGTAAAACAAAGTGAAAGTAGGCAAAAATACACAGGTATATGGTATGACTGGAAGAAAAATATGAATCGTATTTCTGTATAATAAAGCAAAACTGCAAACAATGTTCAAAACGAAGACGTTCTAAAATTAATGAATTTAATACATGATGTAGTTTTAGAGGTAGTTTTATAGGTAATTAACACAACTTTTGGTTAAATTCAGATCATTTTATATATACAGTCAGACATAAGTTAAGCATCACCTAAACTTATTGTAATTTTTTATCAGATGGATAGATAGATAGATATTTTATTATCCTCCAAGGGCATGTAAACATTTGTCGAACTAACCGGATGCATCACCCTACCCTGCATGCTTTCAAAACACACGTTTGGTACATTTTCTGTACCTTGCTTTTCATGGACCCGCTATACACACTGTAGAGTGTTTTCTGATCCAAATGGAACTACGAAATATCTAGGAATATGTTCCAGAATTAACTAGACAAACAACCCGACTTATGACATTTATGACATTTGATACGTCAATGATTATTTACAATAAATCTTAATTCACCTTAAGGCCATTGACAATGCAAACATACCCATTAAATAGTCCAGAAAATCGGACAGTTCAAACACGGCCATTTCGTTAAAATGTCAAAGCCACCCTAACCACCATGAAAATGCGAAATGATATCCCTGATATCAACAGTTATGAAAGGTTCAAGAATGGCATGAAACATAGTGAAAACGTTAATGCATACAACAAGTGAATACATTTGGGTTCAAGAATGGCATGAAACATAGTGAAAACGTTAATGCATAAACCAAGTGAATACATTTGGGTTCAAGAATGTCATGAAACATAGTGAAAACGTTAATGCATATAAACACGTGAATACGTATGGATGTCTTTTCCTTTAACTGCAATAAAACATTGAGCATAACAAAATTACTTTTTGGCACTTGTCTATATTTTAACTCTATAGATATAGTTTATTTTCGAGCTCATACAAATTCAAATTGAATAGTCATTGGTCAATTATACAATAACTAGAGCCATACCCCCAAAATACGGGTAAGTGTATACAGGACAACATAGAATCTAAGCGATAGGGTCATATGCCATTCTGTCAGCTCTAACAGGTCAAGAAAAGATACGGGTAAAATGCCATCACATAATTAATGTTGTTATGAAGAAGTTTTTATATACAAACGCCTCCAGAATAACGTTAGGGTAATGCGTAAATTTTGTCTGACTGTGTATATAAAATCTTCATGCAAAATCCTGATTCACCATATCGTCGTTTGAACCTTAACAAGACAGGAAAAACAACAACAATTGGCCTAATGTACAATGATGTGTCCACTGCCAAGTAACCAGCATATATACAAGTATATAGCTTGAATAGGAGAGACAGCAAACATAAAGGACGGACATCTAGTTACTGGTAAGAAATGGACATTGCATAACATGAATACTTTATCGCCACATCTCATTTTTCAACAAACATTTATCATTTTTCTGCAACGTTTTCACTGATTGTACGTCCATAAATAAAATTTGTATTCTGTATTCTATTCTGTAAACATATTTAATGTTTCAAATGGTATATATACTCATCATTACTCATCACAATTATTTTATTGTCAATTATTCCCTCATGCATTTTTTCATCCGTTTTCTTACCGGGTCATATATTATATGTATAAAAGTCAGTTGGCTTTCGCCAGACTACATGCACACATTTATTAAAAACGTTAATTAACAAAAGATGACACACACAAGAAAGTGTAAGAAATTATGTTATGAACATTATTTTCATTGTGACTCTACGCATACTGTATGGCACATATAATAATGTCATAGCATTTAATGAATTCACTGGTGAAAACACTTCCAATGTATCGAACATACGAGTAAAACATGTCACAAATGAGAGGCATATCAAAGTCAAAGTTCATGCTTCAATACTGAAACCATTATAATAGCTAGTTTGAGCAACATGTAACTTACTAGGAGGTTTGATGCTTTAAAACCCCCACAAGGAAAAGTTGTACTAATACTGTTTTGAAATGATCGAGAACACCAGATTGTTCAACTTTCTATACTGTATTTCTTAAGTCACCCTGTCATGAATGCATTTAAAACACACCTTATCTCTCAAATACAGATCATCATTAGGTATAGTATAACAAACTGCTGATCTGACTTTAAGAAAAGATGCAGTTGTGTTCTAGAGCATAACATGTAACATATATTTTGAAATTGAAAGGACCAAGAGGCCGAATATTTGAAACAGGATGACTAAAAAGATACATTTTAACCCTATCACCTCTGGTGTATTTAATTGTACGACTCACAGCTTACTTTAATGAGCAAGTTCTCACAACAAGGTCGATTTCAGTCGGACGATACCATAACGTATATCTAGAAATAACCCGATTTTTATTGCACAGCTGGAGCGACTTTTAAACGTCGTCTTCACAAACGGGTCAATCACAAGAAAAAAAAACAAAACAAAACAAATTTGTCAATGAAAACAAGCGTGTCAATGATGACGATGACGCATATAAAGCGCGCGGACCGAACCCGAGGATACGACTTACCTCAGGAAAACATGTCCGTGCAATGTATACCCCTTTGAACCCCACTTTTGTATAGTAAAACTGGGGTTTGCAGGTATATACCTATTTTTCTTATTTTTGCTCCAAAACATAGATTGTGGGTACTCGTTAGAACCGCCTCGGCGAGGCGGTTCTAACGTGTACCCACAATCTATGTTTTGAGCAAAAATAAGAAAAATATCAAAATTTTTCAGCTGAAAATTTTCAATTTTTAAAGCTAAAAAAATCTCTGTTTATTGCATGGGCATGTTTTCGTAATGGTAATTAAAAGCTCGACATTCTGTCCCCCGTTGGTTCATGTAGAGCCGATACTTTCTCTTGTTAAGCGTTGTCTGATTGGCGTATCGCAGAAAAAAAAAATCGGCATTTTCGGTGAGATGACGTCTGATTTTTTGCCCATTTGTGAGATCGACTGAGTTGTGAGTCTTATATACTATTGGCATAAAGTTTAGCATATTCAACTTCCAACAGCAAAAATGATGAAATCAGATATCCGAAAATAATATGCTTCATACACCAGTCTGAGGTACTTATATGAAGGTTGGGGGCAATTTTTCGGTTTTCAAAATGACAATAAGCAACTCGAATGAACGGCATTTCGACATGTACTACCAGTAGGCGAAATGCCAAAAGTTGATGCTGTTCTAAGATAACGACATATAGTGGGTCTAATTGTTTCAGAATATAAGGAAAAATGTTCAATCTAAGACTTGACAGTCAAGTTTTACAGATCACGTAATCATCTAGGCAGAAAAATGAAAGTAAAAAATTTCAAAGTTGAATCACAAAAAGTGCCGTTGTTTCAAAGTTTTGTCTATAAATTTGTTGTTTGGCTGTTTTTGCTGCCCATATTTGGTTCAAAGTATTGTTTGAAGATGGAAAAAGAGGCACAGTCACATTTAAAGACAATGAAAACTGTCAAAGGATTTTGCAAGCCATTACCATGAATACACCTTATTAAATCAAATGAGCAAAGTTTCATTACTGTTTTATCCATGTATTAATTGACATGACTATTCAACTATGCCAGTTCCATAAACTAGAGATGCATATCTTAAAACTTTGATAGAAAAGCAATGATAAAATTCCCGAATTTTGGAGAAATACACATGTTTGGTTATAGGGGGTGGCCGATTAGGCACATGAATTGGTCTGTTGTGACGACATAGAGATAAGTAGAAGTATTGGAATGTTGAATAATAGTGTTTTCAAAAAGGCAATAAACAATTTTGGTAAATTTTACTGTCTGAAAAATATAGACAGAAATATCAAAAAATGCTTAACTTTATGCCATTAGTATATATTGGCCTAGTCAGCCACCAAAGAACTCACCAACACACATCAGCACTATTCAAGAAATAATGATGGTCTTTCTCATTAGTGAGAGACGAACTATCATATGTGAAAGGCTAGTTTGTAACATAAGCTTATAATAACCTGTATCCAGCATGCATGATGCCGGGAATGTTTCATTTTCATCAGGATAACACGTCCGTGTGATATATACCCCCGTATACCCCACTTTTATATAGCAAAACTGGGGTTTGCAGGGGTATACCAATTTTTCTTATTTTTGCTACAAAACATAAATAGTGGGTACTCAGTGAGGCGGTTCTAACGTGTACCCACAATCAATGTTTTGAGCGTAAATAAGAAAAATAACAAAAAGTTTCCTACGGACAATCTACATTTTTGCATCTCTAAAGCATCTCTGTGTATTGCATGGGCGTGTTTTCGTAATGGAAAACTCGTGATGTTTATGGCAAAGCTTGCTATACGTTAAATTCAGTGTCTCGGTTGATATCAGCAAGTTTTTCATGAAGAGCACTCCTCAGATCTGATCCAAAATTTTGATTTGAAACTGCGGTATCAATGACACTATAACTGTCCTCGTTTTCAGCCAATCCCTTCAACCTTTGTAACAAGAGTTTAAGGTCAGCATTATTAAGTCTGCCAGAATGCATATTGTTTGTTTGATTATCATATGTGGAGCTTAAAGTGTAAGCATAGCAGTTCCGAAACCTTTTTAAGAAGTTGAACGTGTTACAGAATTTTTCTATTAATTTTGTATCAGTTTCAAATGAAATAATGTGGACGGAAAACGAATCTGTGTAAGGGTTCTCTTGAATAAGGGTTTGTAATTTTTGCAACACGACACAGGGGACAATGTCATATTGCCTTTCCTTCCTCAATGCGTTCAGCGCTTCCTTGTCCAATGACCTATCCCGATAAGCCTCGCATATTTCATAAAGACCTCTTGACAGAACAATTACAACTTCTGTGTATTCTGTTCCAGCCTTTTCCGCGAAATCTCTCCAATTTGCTCGGAGTCCCGGACTTTGTCCGAAACAGTCCTTCTGATCAGTCATCGAACTCCCATTAGAGGTTATATTGTCATCGATGCGGAAGTTTTGGTCAGTGATTGAGGGTTCTTCGTCTACAAGCAATACGCCTTGCTGCTTACAAAGTTCCTTCAACTCGGCGATGCATTTCATATGATCTTTATCATCAGGGTGGTAAACAAGCATCTTCTCAGATTTTTGTCTTGCTCTGGCTAGTAGTCGAGGTTCGTGTCCTCTTCTTTCGTTATTTCTGGGCGATAAAGGTTGCATTTCAAACATGTCACCTGTAATAAGGAAAACTTTAGTTTTCAAACAATGAAGAAAATGTCACAACGGCTATGATAATATGAGTAACCTGTCAATACTTACTGCAGCGCTTATCCTGAAGACAAGATAACATTTCACCAAACAATAGCATGTCAGTACAAAGTTTATCCTTTTGTCGCCATTAAGAAACTAAAATAACTTTCTATCAAAAGGGCTAACTAGGAAGAGAGAGATTAAATGACCTTTTTCTACGTATTTATTGAAAAAAGATGTTTTGGATTTCAGGAAGAACACTCAATACACACGAGGAAGATTTTGATGACTTTGATAAATGCGAGTTAAATGCATTACGTATCAAGCTTCCTCATTTGTCCTAATAGGGTGGCCCGAGAAGGATATAAACGTACAGGTCTGAGCTCGTAAAATTGTAACGCCTTTCCCGAATTCACATTTTAACTCATATAAGCCTTGTGGTCATTTTGTGGGACATAGGCAAACAGCATAGCCCCAGATGTGACGCCGCAGAATGCGGCGTCCCATCTGGGGCTATTCTGTTTGCTTGGAGGAATTTCATCGAAAAATCAGATAAAAAGTAAAAATCACTCCTAACACCCCTAAAAATGAAAGTGGACTCATCCAATTCATAATGATAGGAGAATCCATTCGTCAAATATGGGTTAATAGATAAAATTCAATGAAACGAACACGTGTAGTACTCACCACTACGATCTTGTTGCTTCATCCTTTTTCTACAGACACAAAACACCACTAAAGTTATCAAAGTGGACAGAATCACTGCGCCTCCGATTGGTAGAAGCGTATGTTCAAGAGGTTGAAATCCATACAGTTGCGTTGTGGGAGGGTGTGGCACTGAAAGATGTGCGGGTAGTATTTAGCAATATGGATCTTACGAACGAAAGTATAAAACAAGTCCCTTGAAAAACATTACTTATGAAAACGGTGTGGGTCAGAGAAAATTCTAAAATATGTGCTATGTTACCATATTCAAAGAAGCGCGCTGATGCAAAAAGAACTTATATGTGGTATGTTTTAATTGATGGTGATGAAGATGACAACCTTAAAATGCTTATATAAATAAAACTTAAAACTAAGATAGTATTCTGTCATCACTGACAGACAAAAATCTAGCGCTTGATATGTGCTAGGCGTAAACATAAATCTAAGTTTAACGAAAGAAAACATTACTCCCAAAACAAGAGAGTTTTTTAAAAATTCTTCAATGTTCAACGGGACTGCAGATTAAGCGATATCGGATACACTAGGCCGAACAAAAACCACTTCCGCAGGAGGGATTAACTCCGACGAATACATAAAACAATGATGATCTTATAAATATATACAATTGTGGAGTTTACATGGCGTTGTGTTGTCAAACATTAATGCGTTAATTTAGCATTAAAGAACCCACCTTCTATTGGATAATTTAGCATGACCGAATCCATTAGGGTACAGTCTCGACCAGAGGCTCGAACATCATCAATATCCCCATAACACTCGGGGGTCACCTATTTAAAGATAAAATGAGCCGCCTCGTGGCAAAACCAACAATCTGCATATGCGAAAACAAAGGCGCAGATCAGCTTCGCTGATCACCGCCTTTGTTTTCGCTACTCGGATAGTACAGTTCCTCGTCTGCTTAAATCCGAAATTTCAAGCGTCTAACTCTTTTCTGTGCTTGTACAGCCTGGTTTGTGTCAGGCCTGGTCAAAAACCACTTTGTTGGTTTTCCCACGAGGTGGCTCATTAATGTTTCATATAAACAGGCAAAAAATTCATAGAGAGGCCCCATCTGTTGTGGAGACCATTATTAACAGTGTCCGTACCCGGTGTGTCAATAAAGGAAAGCAAATCGTGCGTATACGTATTGTAACCGACCTGTTTGTGTTGCATTATAATTACTAATAAATCAGTCATTTTACATCTTAACTACAATTGTTTAGAATTCTCCTAAAATTTACGTCTAAACTGAACAATACTTACAACAAACGTATAGTTTCCCGGACCGAACTTTCTTTTTGTAGTGATACTTTTGCTCTCGCTCACTCTTGTTGTTCCTCCCTAAACGAAAGTAATAATAAAACAACAGTTTGCAAACTTAGTCATTTTACAGGTTTTGCAACACATATGTATCTAAAACAAGCATAAAAACTTGAGGACAAAGCGAGTACGGTTAACCAAAATTTCGGACTTTGGATCGTGGGGTAAAGCGTAAACCACAACCTTTCATAAAATACATGTATCGGTTTCTGGTCATTTTTACTACAGTACATGTATATGTACGTATAACTTCTTATTCATAATTATAACGTAAGCTTTCTTACCAATATCTCACTGTAAACATTTTCCACTCCTCGGTATACATCAAAATGTACTTCATAAGCATATTGTGGTAGATTCCAAGCATCCAATTGAAAGCTACCGTTGTCTAGTTTTGTAAGGGATAGGTATGGTCGGTCAGAACAATGGCATATACCAGCTATGTGACTGTCTAAAAATGTATATATAGGTTAATTTCAATTTTAACGGCTATTGTTTTCTCGCATTATTTTTGAAGAAATTGTGTACAGACAGAATCCATTACTGACAATCACGTGGTATTGTTTATATACAAACGGATAAATGATCGGGTTACACACACTACAATGAGAACGCAGTTGAAGTTAGATTTTCGAGTTTTCTCCTACATCGTTTCTTCTACTGACGGATAGATAGGTGCAGTCAATACAAAAATTGAACATTTATTGAAAGAAAATAATAAAAGAAATCCCGGTTATTTCGTTTTCGCAAACACTTCAATGTTACTGTATTGGAAGTACTATTTAATCATGGGGCGGAAGTGTTTGCGAAAACGAAATAACCTGGATTCCTTATGTTACTTTCTTTCAATAAATGCTCAATTTCTGCATTGACTGCACCTATCTATCAGGCAATTGAGTAAACGTTATTGGAGAAAACTCGAATTTCTCATCTCCACTTTGGACAGAATTTCATTGTGCGTCACCCGCTCATTTATCTGTTTGTATGTGACCAATACCACGTGTTTCTCAGCTGTGGAATCTGAAAAAAAAAAAAAAAAAAAAAAAAAAAAAAAAAAAAAAAAACATTGCAAGGTATTTTTCATGGTTGAAGATTGTCGACGATACGTTTATATAATCCGTGTTAAATATCATATGCTGAATCACTATGGACCAAATTTAAAACTGCAGCGGCCTTCCTGGAGATTAAATGAAAACAGAAATGAAAGGTTATTCGAGATACATATTTGATCGGTGAATATATACTCGTATGTTTATTAAGCAAGTAAAACAAAAGTATTATTTAATTATCCCAGCATTTAATTTAAAACATATGTCTATCTTATGCTGGAAAACATATTTCATCTCGATCTCAAGTTAAGTTACTGTATACGAATGAATTAAGAATGAACAAACACAAACCTAATGAAAGTGGAAACAATTCGTCCCTTGAACATATTATTTCTCCAAACTTTCTTTGGCATGCTCTTTGCATGGACAGGGATCGTTTAAGGCGTGTTTGACACGATCTGGACGCAGAAGCGCTGTTAGGTAGACACCAGACTTGAACACCGAGATAAACGTCTCTGTCTCCTACCAGCTCAACACAGTCAAAGAACATTGTGGGAGGAGCCTGGAATAGTTATTTCTCTTAAATTGTTTTCGATCATGTTACTACTCTTTGAAACAATTGTAGAATGTTAACTTTGTCGTTTTCGACAAAACTGATTTCTTGGGTAATGCGTTTCTTCCCAGGCATAGATCAATTACATAAAATAGATTTCGGAATCATATCGGGCGATGATGTAGAAATGTTATAATTGTGCTAAAACATTTAGAGCAATTTTCTAAGATTTAACAAAAAAAGAAACAATCGTATATTTTGAATGGACCATCGCATAAGCAAGAAGTTAAAAGGATGTATAACACGTCCAAAATATGAGTGTTTTATACTCAGATCAGCATGGGTGTTGACCTCAGTGGGGATATATACCTTGAAATTTTCTATATACATAGGCGAGGCTGACATTTTAGGGGTCAATTTTTTTTTTGCATTTTTTTTTTTTTTTTTTTTGGGTGGGGGGTTTCAGAAAATATCAGTATTTTGGGGGTATGTGCATGTTTGTGGATATTTTTGGGATCACTTCGAAATTTGGCTACTATTATGGGTTATTTTAACGAAATTTGACTATTTGATGGAAATCTATCAGAATTTTTGTGAGTGTGCTAATACTAGATAATTTTTGGGGGTGGTCGGTCAGACGAGGTATTTTTCTTTTGGTTTGGGGTCAAACGCTGGGGCCTCGCTTATGTATATGCAAATGTTTAGAGTACCCCCCCCCCCCCCCCACACACACACACTGGTCAGTGGATATAAGGCTGATCTGAGTCCTAGCTGAGTTAAAATCAAGATGCGTGATTTTCAAACTCGGGTATTATCATGTGATGCGTTAAGAAAACTAAGCTCACCTCATTTAACTTCAGTCTGCGGTTCCTGAGTCTGAATAAAACGCAGTCTTTCGAATGTATATATTCATTTTCAACTTTTACGTATTTCGTAAGTTCTAAAAGAACCATCCTTGGTAGTTTCCCATCTATAATACATATAAAATACTATTATTACTGGTATTTTAAGTAAAAGGCTACAACATTATTCTTTGATGCATTTGTGACTCTAAATCGTCTTGTCTTAACAAATACCAGAAACTATGAAGCAAAATACATGTAACTTATACTACATATACTACATGCGTGATGGGTTACTAGTTGGAATTTTGGCGAGCGAACCGACCGCATAGTTAAAACTAGAATTCTGAACCTATAACTAATATTTGAGTTGGAACGAAAACACCTTCATACATGTGAATGATTTCATATTTAAAATAACATGTAACTTTTTGTATAAAATCATAACAGACGCTTTTGAAAATGATAAAAAGTCACATACTCATACCGTGGCTTTTTTCATACATGCACTCGTCTAAATAAGCCGCCCCATGGGAAAACCAACAATCTGCATAGGCGAAAACAAAGACGCAGATCAGCTTCGCGGTAACCGCGAAGCTGATCAGCGTCTTTGTTTTCGCTGCTCGGATAGTACAATTCCTCCTCTACTTAACTCCAAAATTTCAAGCTTCAATCCTGCTTCTGTAGTCGTACAGCACGGTTTGTGTCGGACCTGTTCGGAAACCACATTGTCGGTTTTCCCACGAGGCGGCTCAAATGTTGATTAGCATACGTACTTATGACTGTTACCGTCCAACTGATGTTTACCACGCCCTGATCACCACGAGTGTCAACAGTCATTGTTGGGCTTAAATCATTGACAATCTGCACGTCCTTTCTCTTAGAAAGCTTAGGGATACGATCGCAAGCTGTAAAAACAAACAAATAAGAAACAAATATAACATGCATTCATAATGTAAACCGTGTTGTTACGTAATAAATATTGTATGTTTGAGCTCCTTCAGTGGATTGGATTTTAGTAACTGGAACCCAGTTCGCTTTCCCATTCATATTCACTGTTTAGTTCCCTACTGATGTTGGCGTTTTGCCTTTATGTTGTCGAGATGAACATTATTCAGAAACATAAGAGGCATGTTCTAGTGCTTGTCTTATAATGCTTAGCGAATAGCAAGGAACTCAGATTTCATTTTCATTCACAAGTTAAAATAGGAACGATCTCATTCCTGACCTGGGGCCAGTTGTTCAAAACTAACGACGTCGTTAATTAACGTTTCGTTAAAATTTCAAACATCAATATTACAAATACACTGTTATTTTTTGTTGAAAAAATGTGAGAATCCTTTGCACTGCAAAGGATTCTCACATTTTTTCAACAAAAAATAACAATGTATTTGTTACTTTACCTGATATTTGCTTAACAAATTTATGTCTTAACGATATCGTTAAGCTAACGATGATTTGAACAACTGGGTCCTGGTATTTGATTTCAAATCTTATTTGATTTTTAAAGAGTGTACGTTATGTCAAAATGTGGAAGTCAATAATTTACAGCCACTTTTATGAGACCAAGTTTATCAGTGCAAACACTAGATTAAACATCAATTGATGTCTCAGTATGCGTTAAGGAAGCCTTTGTTGATTACATAGTTGCCTATCATTCGAGCTAAAGGATATGTGCACTGATTATCCTGAATAACTTACCATTTTCTTTCTCGAGAACTTCGATTCGCACTACCGATCCCTTCGATGCCTGAAATATGGAAGTGCAGTCCAATGGTCATTCATTATTATATAACCTCTATATTTACTGCTATCAATTTTCTTATTTTCTGTAAAACATAAACGCGACTCTTGCAAGGTAGCGAATGCTCTTTTTTGACTTGCTTATGAATTCGACGAATCTTATAATACATTGTACCAAACAACTTCTTTGACTTGCAGAGCGTTGCCATTTCGTGTGTATCTAACGTACAGCTTTCGCTAAAATGATAGCAATTTGTTCTGCAGATGTGGCCTGAAGACAGGATATCTCCTCACAAATATAATAGCGAATATCCATCGACACAAACTTGCGTTTCATTGCAAACAAAGTTCAGCAACATTTTTTCCATTCTGCGTTTACTTAAGGAGACCGGGAACTAATTATGTCAACATATCCCAGAAGTCAAAATCTGTGGGTTGCTCCGAGACTGTTATCTGGTAATGGAGGCATATGATTTGGTGATAATTGTGAACTAAAGATACTTTTTATCTTTCTAGCAACTGGAAAAAACATTTTTCTTCAAATCGGTATATAATTTACCACCTGATGGACATAAATTCTGGTCCAAAATGTAATAACAGTGATTTTGAAAATGAGGTCAGGTGGGTTTTCCCAAAAATTGACACCATTCTTCAACATGCAGCAGCTGAGAAAAGAGCCGAAGATGGTATGTTTTTTTTTTTCAATTTTAAATCTTCTTATCTATCTTTTGACTTGAAATTCAGGTATATTTTGATGGCCCAAGTGTTACCTGGAATGCTGAATAAACTGTAAAAGAGCAGGGATTTAGCATTGGAGCCTATGGGATAAAAAAATAGTTCACAGTCCCCTTGTCCGTGTTGCATGAAGATGAGAAAAAAATCGGAATCCTCAACGACCATAGCGTTTCGGACTTGTTTGAAGAAAAAACACATCGGTGCACTCAAATTCATATATCTACGCTCGTAATGCACCTTAGCGCGTCTCACTAAAGCAAACAACAACATTTCTTCGCGGCGCAACGACAACACATTTCTTCGCGGCGCAACAGATATGATGCGTGATCATTCGCAACAATTCCACGAAACGTTACACGTTGATCATTCGTTAAAATATTAAAATGAATAATAAGAGTATAACACCTCGTGTTCGCCCAGAGTTCACAAAACATGACAGATTTACCCTTTTCACAAGTCTGCGTTATGTGACGAGGCCTTAAAGATACAAATAAAATAGAGTATAAAGATGCGATTGAGTCTAATATTTATTCAGTCGTTCTGCAAGGCCGTTTCTGTAGCATTCGGCGCGAAGTCATTCTTATTATGTTATCTTTATTCTTGTCAAGGCTTTGTACTGCCGTCTTAACAATTATCACCACGCGTATTTAGAGTGTTTTACAAAAGTTCTAAAAGGACCATTGATACTTCATACCACTTCATACGTAATAGAACCTCAAAATCTAAGTGACAATAATGGAAAATTGCTCAAAATTACTTGCTGGCATGTAATTATACAATCGATGTTGAAAATAATATTTTGATTGAATGATCGTTTTTACATGTTCTTCTTTGTGATTGATTTCGTCTTAGATTTTCTTTTCATGCTAGCATAACAAAGTAATTTCAGTTTTAGTAAATAAAACTCTGATGTTGCAACACAGAAGTAATTATCTTCTTGGGTATGACCAGTTTTAAAGTAAGGCGGGTCAAATTAATTCGTACAAAACCCTTAAAATGCACACGTGTTACATGATTATAGACGTCATATAAAGAAAATTGTAACAGTGAAAATAAAGAGTAAAATCTCTCAAATGAGCCGCCGCATGGAAAAACAAACAATCTACATAGGCGAAAACAAAGGCGCAGATCAGCTTCGCAGTAATTGCGAAGCTGATCAGCGCCTTTGTTTTCGCTACACGGATTGTACAATTCCTCTACTTTCTAAATCTAAAATTTCCATGCTCTAACCATCTTCTGTGATTGTACAGCTCGTTTCGTGTCGGGCCTGGTCGGAAATAAATTATTGGTTTTCTCACGCACAGGCTCAAATGCTTTAGTGTAGAAATGAGAGTTTCCAATTCTGACTGCGAAATATCTGCCGTAGAAAACCAAACGTTTTCCATTTTGAAGAAGTACATATCCTTATTAATCTGTCTACAGGGAACACTTATATTCTGTGTCCAGAAATACAATACTTCCTTAAAATTAAGGCCCATCTTTTTGAAGGTGACACCAAATGTCATTTACATAATAAAACCGATAAGTATTATTTTAATATATTTTAGATGTATCGTTTCATCATCTTAACTAACTTCCTTAACTTTAAGGAAGCATTGTAATTCTGGGACATGATCAATACAACTTACCGGTATATCATAACTGCTGGGACAGCTGTTGGTCAGTCGAATGTTAGAGAGTTGTAGACTTGAAGTAGAACAGAATAGTAAAACGAATGTCCCAAACCACAGCACTGCCATTATGAGCTTTGCTTAATTTGTCACATCTTAATATGTTCAATATTCAGACTTCAATATCCATCACACTTCGACTACCACATCCAACATGTACATTCGCCCTGACTTCATCAGACGAACCACTAAATATAGCCTACAAAATTAGAAAAAAGTGATAATATCAGTATTTGATTATCATTCTCTCTCTACACTCGTTGACAATTTGAAACAATCAGAAAATAAATAAAAACAAATATTGAATATTATTATAGAATGTTGAGTGTGAATCAAAATATTACTCAACCAATACAAAGTACTCCAATTTCAAGCAAAAAGCAAATGACTATTTTTATCATTTAATTACATTAGAATATTTACCAATATGATATATTTTGTCTGGAAAATATTTTTAAATTCGTCAAAATGAAATTTTCAACCACCTGTTCATATACTCTCAACATTATATTCCATAACGACAAATTGAAAGTCGTGACATGCTTTGCCTTGATCGATGTTTGCATGCCATATTTAAAAAGGTAAAATTGATTTGTTACATAGATATTGAATAGTTATCTTTCAATGCCTTTCACAACTGGCGTATCTAATTTGGGTCAAGTATAGACGGAATATTCCCATCGGTGTTTCGTTATACTCCACACCGTCTAGCGAAAGTGGAACGAGGTACCGAAGTGGAGCGAAGTGAAGGCTAGCCAGCTGATCTAGGTCAAGTATTGAAAACGTAAAGACGAAAGCCATCCTAGTAATTCACTGGTTCACAACAGTAACATTTTAGAAAGTTTGTCAAATATTCTTATAGTTACTTATATATAATTGCGTGAATAACATTTTGAATCGAAAAAGTCGAATCCAAAATTTTCTATGACCGGTCCGCGTTACACTCTAATATAACAATGTTGTTGATTACAACTGTATGGTGATAAGCAAGATAAATTAATTTCATCTCTCTGCCCACAGAGATTTTGTAGGGGCAACTAAAACTGGCCAAAGGAATTTATTTTCAACATGAGTTATAGATGCGATTTTAAGGTAGATAATCAGATAAGTCAAATATACGAAACACATTAAAAACTTTCAGGGAATTAATACAATTAAGCTTAAAAATCCACCACAGGCAGCAGAATGGAAAGAAAAGGGCACTACTAGTATATACGAGTATAAAGGCATGGGATAAAATAGTAGTACGAGCAAGATGATTCGTTCTTTCGCAGACATAATAATATAGGCATGTCTATTGTGGATCCGGAAAGGCACAAGTGTATAATTATTAGGCTAATATCATAGTTAGACAATTAAGCATTTATGTATAAACATGTACGATATTGTCCTAACCACTGTGAAGTAAATATGAATAACATCTGACATGTGCATGCAACAAATCGAAAGAAGAGATATGTTGGATCTTTATAATGCTAACGAACTGATGAAAGCGGACAATTAAAAGTTGAACCCGCCTACCATCCCAAAAGCAACGACCTTGTAGAAAGCTAAAACTGACAATAGATAATTTATCCTGGCGTGCCTACTTCTTTATAACAGCTCCTTGAACGCAAGAATTTGGAACTTTGTGTTATGTCTTTGTGTATTACAACACCCATTTTTGAACATGATTATATACAATCTTTGATTATCACAATTAGGCTATATGTTAGACGCAAGAAGCAGTTTGACATTTTATCAATCCTGACACTAGTAACAGCCCAATGTCTACATGCATCGAAAAAAGAGTTCTTCTTTTCGTTTGAAAAGATTCAGATTCGTGATGTACATGTATATTGAACATGCATTTATTTAATAACACTTTTATCCACAAATTGTAACTGATACAATTATAATTATTATAAGTAACGTTTGAGTCTGTTTTCTTCTTTCTCGCCAAATCTAAAGAATTGCATTACCTGTCAACAGATGATAGTGAAAACAAACAAAACCTTAGCAAAACAGGTACGCCATGAGAAGCCATTTCATAGATTCGTTCATATAAGTGTCGCCGCATGGGAAAACTGGAACAATATGCATATACGAAAACAAAGACGCAGATCAGCTTCGCAATAACTATATGAAGGTTCATTTCCTAAACCATGGACCACAGTCATTTTGAAATCAATGTTTTTACTTGTAGCCAGAAAATGGACCAGCACTGGACCTTAAGATACCACAGGGAAGGAACGCACATGGTCTGATAAGGGCTCGAATACAGAAGAAAGAATTAATCACGCTCCGTACAAGTGTTCTGGCTGCCGGTCTTTTTGGACACATTGAAAGTTACTCGTGCGGTTCAACCTCAAATCAAATGCATGTTCAATACACAATTACATCACGAAACTAATTAAACAAAAAGGAAAATTTCTTTTTCGAAACAAAAAAGTGTATTGTTTTTGTAGCAAGGCTGGTTAAAATGTCAACAGACATATGATTCATAGCAACAGAATGTCAACAGACATATGATTCATGTTGGGGAAACCAACAATCTGCATAGGCGAAAACAAAGACGCAGATCAGCTTCGCAGTAACTGCGAAGCTGATCAACACCTTTGTTTTCGCTATACGGATAGGACAATTCCTCTACTTTCTAAATCCAAAATTTCCAGCCTCTAACCACCTTCTTTAACTGTACAGCCCGGTTTGCGTTGGACCTGGTCGGAACCCAAATTGTTGGTATTCTCATGCACATGCTCGTATAGTCTAATTGTGATCATCTAGGGTTGTATGTTATCATGTTGAAATAAGGTTTTGGTAATTCAGAAAAACATAACAAGTTCAAGGAGTTGTTATAAATGAGCAGACAGAATCAACTATATAGACTACCCTGTTGAAAGGTGCATAATTGTAGTAATTGTCTTTGACACCATGTTGTCAATTCTGAAGGATCACTGACGAGGCTTAAGTAGCCGAAACCATGGTATGGCCCACCCCCTTTGTCAATCATATGTTCACTGCTCTTCAAACTTTATTTCCATTTATTATTTATTAAAAAAACTGTCAATGTAAGCTTTTTACAAGGTCGTTGTTTTTGTGATGGTAGGCAGGTTAAATTGTCATTGTCCGCTCCCATCATTTATCAGTTCGTTAGCATTGTGTACTCTATAATTATATCTCTTTTATCATGCGCATGATGTTTTTCAATGATGTGCTAGAATAGCATTATGTACTCTTCATGTTTATACACAAATGCTGCTTAATAATTATTGTCTAAGTTAAGCCTAATTATTCACTTGTGTCTTTTCGGAACCATAGTAGACAGGGCTAGATTTTATTGCTGGTAAAGGACCAGGTAGTTTGCCTTAAAAACCTCATCTATAACTCCTGTTGAAAATAAATATCTTGGGTCAGTTTAAGTTGCCATCACAAAATCTCTGTGGGTAGAGATGTACGGAAGCGTACCGTAGAGATGCAATTAATCTATTGTGCTTATCACCATAATGTTGTAATCGTAATGAAGTATAAAGTCAATAATTGCAAATGTGAAAAACTTTCTTAAAATATCAACAACGTTGGAATGTTTTCAATTCTGTTATTTTTTCTGTGAAATGCATGGATACGCGGTCCAGTGAAAGCCGCAATAATACATAAACCGAAGTACCCGAGGTGATCATAAGTGATTGTAAAGTACCGATCCTGACTCTTGAATTTTGTATTTTATTTTGATAATCGAAGTCGTCTTCACTAAAGTGATCAAAGCCTTCAAGGTCATTTATACGTCAAATAAAAGTTTAATTCAAGTCGAACAATGATTATTCAATTCACATTCTATTTATTATAAATCATACACTAGGGCAAATACAAAGACGCTTTCATGAAAAGCGAAACACTGCTTCTCTTCCGATGGTGGAAACGCGGTCTTCTGAACAGGCAAACAAACACACTACGTTACCACAAACATCGTACACTGGGCCTTCTAACGAAAGCTTTCGCATATGCAGATTGTTGGTCTTATGCGGCGGCTCACACTTCAAGTCAGCTTGTAGGTACTGGTCGCCTATACACTTGAACCATTTTATACGTTACCACAAATGTAGACAGGTTATAGATTTCGAAAATCTTGATATTGCATGAAGCTTACTGCATCTTCGAATTCTCCTATGTAGTGTACCGATGAATTGAATTGAATTGTTTTTGACTTATCAATGATATTGAAGGCTTTGGTCGCTTGAATTGAAGACGCCTTCGACAAACAAAATATAATACAAGATCAAGTGTTTGTACATATAGGATTTGCGCTTTACAATCAATCACTTATGATAAACTCCGCGTGCTTAGTAGGTTTTTGTATTTAATTTGGATTTCCCTGGACCATTCCTACACGAAAATACAGTAATATACACATGTTAATGTTTCTTTTAAGACAAAATGTCTACTTTTGTAACTATCCTTATTTTTTCAACACGCCAATACATGCTCATAGTTAAAACCTGCTATTAAAAATATTTTCTTTTCCTCATCATATGACTTTCTTTTGTAAATTTTAAACGCTTCTCCTGTTACTATAATAATTTGTTTCATCCCTCATATTTCAACTTGAAAAACTAAAAATACTTGCGGAATGAAAATGCCTGAACCTGTACATAGGCCTGTCAACTTTATCTTTACAACAGTCTGCAAACCGTTCAAGATCATGTTCTGATCTTGGCAAAGTGTTCCAGTAAAAAGGAGAAAATCTTACGATGATTTCCATCCCCTTTTTATTTTAGTGCAAGGGTTTAATATTTTTTTTTTTTTTTTTTTTTTTTTTTTTTTTTTTTTTTAATGTATAAGGCTAGATTTAATTATTTCTAGATTTTTAAAAACCAGATTGTATTTCATTATTCAGTATAACGCCGATTTTTATGTCATATAAGCAGACTCCTAGAAGGAACTTTCGTTTCTTATATTTCATAAGAAAAATCTTCTTAATTCCGTTCGACGCAAGTACATGTTTGTTAGCTTTGAAATAGACTCGGGTTACCAACAATATTAGGAATTCCGGGGCACGACATTTCGCCTGATAAATAACGGCTTGCTATGAGATATCGATGATTTTGATGATTCTTAAAATTCGTCAACCGTGATAGTTACCTATTTTTAAAATGAATACTGAAATATGAAACCACAGTGCATTTTTATAGCTTCAACCCTTCAATGTATTATTCTATAGCTATAACTGTAATGGAAAAGTTCCATGTAGATATCCATCCGAGAAAAAAAGAAGTCCGGTTTTGAAAGATTGTTTATTCGTCAATATGATTATTTTAGGATGTAAAGCTGTAGACATACAAAAAGTAAATAGATTGTTTTTTTCAACTGGGACACTTAAAAGTTTGAAAGTTACTAACGTTTCAAATTAAAAAGACTGCTTAGAGGCCATGGGTAGTGATTCGGTCGGCGGTCATCAGTCTGCGGTCTTTGCAAGCCTTAGGCATATTCGTCCCCAATTATTTCGATACAAATTGTTATTTCGGTTTCTAATCTATAAACGACGACATGCTTAAGACATGATTTCTATCATTGATTATGCCTGTAGTGCCTGTCTGTTCTTCATAATAATAATAGTTCATCGCGGTTTGTATTTAGCGCTACACTGCCGTGGTCACTTCAATAGTTTTTTTTTTATGATAACCTCGAAGGTACGAATGAAGCCGAGATAGCCTGATTCTCTTTTCTCTTCTAATCAAGGGCGGGAAAATGATTCGGTATCAATTAAGCATGGCACTGGTTCCTATTCCGAATATATTTACATATAACATAAACCTGATAACGGGAAACCAACCGATAATGGCAACAATTTTTAGATTATTATTTATAGACCATAAATATTAATGATAACATGAGTAATGCCGTTAAAAGTCTGTCGGCCCCATTAGCTCAGTGTGTTAAGCATCGATCTTCTAATCAGACTCTTACAGGTTCGAATCTCGCCGAGTATCCGCTATTCATTTTTTTTTTTTTTTTTTTTTTTTTTTTTTTTTTTTTTTTTTTTTTTTGTTATCATAATAAGCCTCTTTTCTTTCTTCATTCGTTTTTATTCTTCCTTTTTTATGGAGTCTATTTAGTAGTACGCTGAAAAAAGTTGTTCAGTACTGGCGATAACTGGTAGACCCAGACAGATGAATGTTGCATTATCAAATGAGCCGCGTCACAGGAAAACCGGATTTTTGCCTATGCGAAAACAAAGGCGCAGATCAGCTTCGCAGTAACTGCGAAGCTGATCAGCGCCTTTGTTTTCGCTACACGGATATTACACTTTCTCTTCTTATTAAATCCGAAATTTCAAGCTTCTATGCTGCTTCGGGGACTGGTCATGTTGGGATGTTGCCTCCATTTTACAGGACTTTTACCCAAAATGAGGATGTCATCACATCCAACAAGTGCTTGAAATATAACTATCCAACTAAGACACAAAAGGCTTATACGTATGGATGGTTTGACTTGAAATGTTTCCTCGGCAGGCTCAGACAAGCGCGGTTAACCAGTAATCAGTCAGCAGTGTATTTAGCTTTACCTGAAGGCACAAGTAGCCTATATCTATTTCTTTAGGCCCCAATGGGAGGGGGGCCATAGTCTCTATGGTGAAAATAACAGTCACAAATGATTAGCGTATGTCTAAGGTGTGTACAGGTCGTATAATAATCTCAGCATGCTGAAAATTTTGGATTGCATGTACTTTTGTACAGTTATGTTAAGCACACAATACAGTATAGGCGCGTATCAAACGTTTAATGTAACGCGTGTTGAACTTATTCGTATAAGACACATACCCGAGACACGTCGAGCTTTAAGCATGCTGCATGCTTAAAATACTTTAACGTACACCAAGCGTACAGAACGCACATGTACGAGGTTTGTGGACACCTTGGCAAGCAGGAAAAGTAAAGTGCTGTTGTTTAAGTTTTTTTTGTTTTTGTATAAATATAAGCAGCAATATCTTATGAGCATATTTGAGGAATTTGTTTCAATTTGAAGTATCAACACGTTAAATATGACATATTTTCTACTTAAGCGTACGTAGGGCCGCACGGGGCAGGTGCCAAAACGTCAACAAAATGTGACGATTTTCATATTGTGTTTTTTCCCTGTCAAAGGGCACTTAAATATGTTATAACATTAAAACATTTCGTCCTAAAACCAAATAACACTGACTTCAGTTTCAGAAAGATTCCGACTTGGCGGCAGTGTTGTTTGATTTATGTGAAAAAAATCAGAAGCAGACCGAAAAATCTGTTTGAAATAATGACGTAATTTGACGTCGGAGAACAGCCGACGCCGATTGTACGTTTCGTTAAGGAAATCACCCACAGATACGATGAAAATGTTACAAACAACAGAAACGTCATCGGTCTGTCAGTTACTATTTAGTTCTCAGTAGTTGTGGCACAGACGATTTTCAGCTGCTCAGAAATCCACCTATGATGATAAACGGAAGATCACCTGTCTGGCATGCTCGCCGCAAGAAATTGTTACACATGTTCAACAGGTGGACGAACAATTTTGCGAGAATTGGTACGGCGTATCTGCATTTGACAGCTGGATACACAGACATAAAAATGTTGATAGCCAAGGATCTTTTGTTAAAAAAAAAAAAAAAAAAAAAAAAACACCCTGAAACAAATGTATAACGCGCTGGCGGCTTAAAATGTCAAGTAACGTCATATAGAGACGTTGACCTTTGCCCCGCACTCGGTTCGGAAGTGCAGGGAAAAGGCTGTAGATGACGTGTTTTTGTCAGATTTCAATAAAATTTCTTGTATATTTGCTTATAAAATACTTTTGCAAAAGCAGATATATTCATTTTTCTGTTGAAAATATAAATGGTGTACACGAACTTTTCTGACAAACCACGTATGTATGTCTATGGAAATACATTGGTTGAATTTGCGGCATATTTTTCCACACGCTCGGTGCGCGCTTTGTCTTATACGTTATTGACTGCGATAGAAAATTGAAGCTATTGATATGACACTTGTGTCATATCTTTTCTTGTTTACTCTTTCATTCATTAAACAAACACATTTTCGTAAACACACAGATAATTATGACATCTACATAGTGATCCGTAGCAAATAATGAGAATACATATGAGCCTGTGCTGAGATAACCAACAATTTTGGTTCCGACCAGGTTTGACTTGGTTAGAGGCTGGAAATTTTGGATTTAGAAAGTAGAGCAATAAATTGTACTATCCGTATGGAAAAACAAATAAGGCGCTGATCAGCTTCGCGGTTACAGCGAAGCTGATCTGCGCCTTTGTTTTCGCCTATGCAGATCGTTGGTTTTCCCATGCGATGGCTCATATGATTTTCCTATCGCTTACTCTGGCTGTTCTAAGTGTTCGTTGGAGGCACGGGCCATTTAATTATTACTGTAGCCGTCATATGGCTCAAATTAAACAAATATTTACATAACTTGACATTTTCGTCTTATCACCCCTAAGCTAATGGATAAGTCAAAAGGTACAACCACACCTCGTGTACGCTGGTAATCAAAAAAAAAAAAAAAAAAAAAAAAAAGGTAGATAACAGAAGAACCATACCGTAAAAATAGCTACTTACCATTTTAATAAATAATCCGGTGTTACGTTTAGTGCATCATCATTTATTAATGAAAATTAAACTAGAAGTTAAGTTAACACATGTACACACAATTTGACATTTAAAAGTCATATACACGTTATTGTGGGCAAGTCCCTTAAGTTTACATTTATTGCTTCCTACTTGTATACTTGTACGTACTTATATACGCGAGTCACGGTTATAAGCCTAGTCGTGAGAATGTTTGCTACTGAGTAGGCGTTAATTATTTGGTCTATGTAGAGGGAAGCAGGCCGCTTGAAATTACGGTTTTCAAGACCGGTAATTTTAATACACGTATTATACTGGTATATTTTAAAAGTATGTAGATCGGTTCGTTAGTTTCATTGTAAGATTCATCTTACACTAATGGTTTTTAAATTGACATACTCAATTGTCACCTTTCCCTGTAGTGATAATTTAAGGGACATCGAAGAAAGAACTTATCATGTATTCAATAGCAAACATGCATATGTTCCGGATCATATAAAGTCATCAATAAGAGTAAAACTTAATCTTACCTTTAACTTTAATAATCCTTCCGATATTTAATTTCGTCTTATCTTTCACAAGATAATAATTACACTACCAAATACCAATATAAACAATTTTAAATGTTTATATTTTCGTTTTGTTTAAAAGTGTTTATGATTATATATGTCAAGTATTTTAAAATATGTCAAGATTTATTTAAAATGCAAATGGTATGCTTCATTTTGTGTAAGAAAGCAATGTTTATTTGTTCGGTATGATAATCTTCGTTTACCATTTAAACCGCACACAAATGAAATGTACTTCTTATCTCGGAGAGTCGATCAATATATTTTTGAAAAGAAAAAAAAGCAAGTGCTTTTAAAACTGTAAAATGGATCGTTAAGATCGTATACTACAAAATTCCGTTGTTTATGCGATGCCACTTCACTGTTCATTAGGAAAACATGCCCATCCATTGACTATAAGAGATTTTTTAAGTTGTAAAAAAAATGAAAATATTCAGTGGAATTTTTTTTTTTATATTTTTTCTTATTTTTGCTCAAAACATAGATTGTGGGTACATGTTAGAACCGCCTCGGTAGAGGCTATTCTAACAATCTCTGTTTTGGATAGAAAATAAAAAAAAAATAGGCATACCCCAGTTTCGCTATATAAAAGTGTGGTTTTATGGGGAACACATTTTACGGACATGTTTTCCTGATGACGTGACATATTTTTAACAATTTCACGAGTACAAACAGCCCGGTTAGTTCTTGGAAATCACAGCAAAAGCTATAAAATTCAGAGTCTAACCTTCGGTGTCTGCAAACTACTGGTGAGAACGATGTTAAACGATGTTAAGTGATGTGCAGCAACATTATTATTATTATTATTTTTTTTTTTTTTTTTTTTTTTTTTTTTTTTTTTTTTTTTTTTTTTTAAGACAAGCCAAGTTCTGCTTGCGGGTGTGCCAGGTGGTTTTTCTCGGGGTTCTCCCGTTTTCGCCCCACCTACTGATTGGCCCGTCTCATATGAGCTGAAATAATCCTGAAAGGGACGTAAAACTGAATAAAAAAAAAATAAAAAAAATAAAATAAACATTTGAAATTTTATCAAGGACAATACAAAATAAGTCAGTTTTATATCAATTTTCTAAACTGCGGCAAGTCCTGAGAAAAACTCATTTTTTCATGTAGGCACTATGCGAAAGAAATGAAGACGAAAACATAATTCACCATCGCCTTACGTTTCTCTGCATGTATACGCTCGGCTCGTGCTGCATTCATAAAACGCACTACCACCTTCTACGTTTGAAATCCCGGTCGGACATGGACCCGGTGAAAAAAGATGATGACGTTCTCTTCCGACTTGGATCAATTGGGGCACTCAAACAGTAGAACAAGGAAGCTGTGTATAGAGATTTGAGCCACCTCATGGGAAAACCAATAACGTGGTTTAGGAACAGGTCTGACACAAACCGGTCTGTGTACGCACAGAAGATGGCTAGAGACTGGAAATTTTGGATTTAGAAAATAGTGGAATTGTACTATCCATGTTGCGAAAATAAAGAAGCTGATCAGCTTCGCGGTTACCGCGAAGCTGATCTGCGTCTTTGTTTTCGCATATGCAGATTGTTGGTTTTCTTATGAGGCGGTTCATTTTATAATCTCTCGCATGCCACACGCGTGGATTAAGTACCTGAAGCAACTGATACCCGTACTTCAACAGGTGTTTCAAGTGATGTTGCATTGTTAACCGTTAGACTGCCGCACCACAGACAAACCCAACAATACCGGCTTCAGTAAGACATAGTCAGAGAAATACCATCTTTACTTTGCCCCGAGAATAAAAAACTTATTCATGCTCTACTAAGGTGAGACTAAAATTCATCCTGCTCATAAATGTTAAAATTCCAACAATTGTTGGCATTTTAACATTTATTAGCAGGATAAATCGCAAGTGATCTAATCCTGAATAAAAAAAAAAAAAAAAAAAAACTAATTCATGCTCAGCTAAGTTGAGCATAAAATTTATCCTGCATATGAATATTTAAATGCCAACAATTGTTGGCATTTTAACATTTATAAGCATGATAAATCACAGGCGGTCTTAACCTGAAATTTCAATTTATTTTGGGTCATTTTAAGTATTTCCCAGATAGCAAGGATACGTTGGGCCCACGTGGGTAGTTGGTGGAAATGTGGGCGTGGATTTGTCAACATTGGACCCACATCGGTCCAACGTAATATAGCCATCTAATCGGCTTATGAAATTTATTAAATAACATTGATATATTACAAATATCTTGAGTTTCTCCATTCAGGCTAACATATTAAGTTAGTAATCACATTTTTATAGACTTTTACTCTTTTAGAGTACATTACATCGAACCAGCGTCGCATTTATGTTGGAAGCAGAACATAATTGTATAAAACATTACGCAATAATTAAATTAGGGGTTTAATTCTGAAACATTTGAAACACGGTTAACATTAATTGAAATGATCCAATAACAAAAATGGGACCATTTTAAATTGATAAATTGGTAAGGTCGGTTAAACGTGGGTTTTCCGACGCTTTGCCCACATTACAATTTAAGATTACATAATAATTGCAAATATTAATGGATATAAGCAAGTAAGTAAGTAAGTAAGTAAGTAAGTAAGTAATGGTTTATTTAAGTGTCACATATCAAATACAGATACATATACAAATACAACAAAATATACATTTGATACCCAGCCTGTTAGGCTTACGAGACACTATAATTTGGCATTTTGCCTGTCATAATGATGATGATAATAACAACTTTAAATAACACGAAGGCAAGTCTAAAATATGACATTTACGTTAATTGTCCATGGTATTTACACTATGTACAGAGTTTGTGAATTCTCCGTACATCGAGCCGACTGCGAGCGGGCTACCCAACCCTACTCTAGTGGAGGGGGAGGTACGATTTATCCAGGCTCCAGATCAGTCAGTTGTTAGCAGACGCACACCGAGACAGGCGACGACGCACCTGTCTCGGCGTGCGTCTGTTAACAACGGAGTGTTGACTCACTCGCTCGATGTTGATTTAAAAATCTATGTACAAGCTTTTTACAGTCATTCATGCATAAACCATTTGCAGCCATTTTCTGTTTCCGTATGACGTTAGCTATTAGTGGGACGATGAAACAAACACTTTCATCCATGCATGTATCACTAGAATTGTTTAAAGGCATATCTATTACAGATAACGTTATATATACACTTGTACATGTACATGTAATAAAATAAATTCTGTTTTAAACACATGACCAAGCAAGAGACAACTATTTAAACAAATACTGCGTTGTTGATATTCTTACTTTAAATATGAAATAAAGTAAATGACAATAAGGATGTACCGCAATTGAATAAGCTCGAGTTATAGGACTCGTAGTCTATTGCTGGAACCGGAGCGTCACGTATAGCTTCTCCACGATCCAGCCCCGTATCTCCAGGAACCGGTTGTGCCCGGAGCATACAGGGTACTAAGTACGTGCGGACAAGATATGTTTGTTAATACATTTGTACTAATTATACGTAAAGGAACGTTTGCGTGAAAGTATGTCATAAAGGATTTTGGCAGTAGTTCTTACTAAGTGACAATTTGAGAGCCTTCGGGTGCTCCCGGAACAACAAACCCACAAAAAAAAACAACCTCATATAGTACTGGTCTCGCCCAGGAAAAAAAAAAAAAAAAAAAAAAAAAAAAAAAAAAAAAAAAATAAGCTGCATTTTTTGTGCAGTGGGAGTAACAGTCGTGCTTACAAGCACACTGGGCATCTTCTTCATAAGAGGATGCAAAATATGAAATAAAATGATAAAATTGCAATGATAAAATTTTAAAAATATACAAACGTTGGCTCGACGTGGAACCCACATTCAGGCATATGTGGATCCGATGTGGAGCCATCATGAGGGTTCCATGTCGATCCCACGAGCAAACTTGCGTTGGGCCCACGTGGACTGCCGACGTCGGACCCACGAAGTGAATGTGGGCGGTCAACATCGTACCCATGTGGGTCCAACATATCATTGCTATCTGGGTTATGAGCAGTTTAAATTTTATGCTCAGCTGTGTTGAGCATGAAAAACGTTTTATAACATCTGGACCCGGAATATTAGAGTCTATGTGTGATGGTGAAGTCCATGGTTTTTGCTTACTGACAGTAGGTTGCATATCTCAATAGTTAATTTTATGCTTCTGAACCTGAAATAGAGCAAGTTGTGTCTGGTACGCAAGTGATGGTCCATTTTGTCTATTCATACATTTTCTTGTAGCGCCAGAGGTTGAGCTGCTCATTTATTCATAAGGATTACTTCCGTGTTCGCCTTGTTCAAGGATATATTGAAATCTTTTCGGCAAGGCTTTAACCGTGTATTTTTGTGATGTTTCTTCTACCCACCTTTAACTTCAGTAATTCTCCGTATAATGTTTCATAAGAAAGATTAAAATTAAACTGAGTGGCATGGCTTGTCTAAATATAGGATGGGTCATCGCATGAGAAAACCAACAATCTGCCTATGCGAAAAAAAGACGCAGATCAGCTGTGCAGTAACTGCGAAGCTGATCAGCGCCTTTGCTTTTGCTACACAGATAGTACAATTCCTCTACTTCCTCATCCGAAATTTCCAGCCTCTCACCATCTTTTGTGAATGTACAGGCCGGTTTGTGTCGGACCTGGTCGGAACCCAGATTGTTGGTTTTCTCAAGCACAGGCTCAGCTGTGCTAGCCTTTAAGCTTTGCATCATGTCTTGTTTAGGACATCATTCTGTATCTTTTAAATTTTTGACTCGTAAATTTATTAGGTCTACAATATCTTGGAAGAAGGAAGGATTTTAAAATTCACTCCATTTATTACATACACTCTAATGATTTAATCATTGGCATAGATAACAACCAAGCTCAATGTGATCCAAGGGAGACTAGCTTGAATCTGTTCCCTGTTGAGAACAGCTCCCCGTTTGCGAGTGAGGTGGCCATCGTCGTCAAAATTAAGCTAGTTTTCATAAACTAAGTTTTTGCAGTCCCCGTCCGATCTGCCGCCAAGTAAACATGTTGTTTATCTTGCCTTGCACAAGCACATACATTGACAGTCTGAGGATGAACACCGAGTGAGTGAGTGAGTGAGTGAGTGTCGTGTGATAGTGCTGCAGTCGGCAGCCAACAGGTACCACTGGTGGCATGTGATGTGAGGCGTACAGCTGATCAGTTAAATGCCTCTTAAATGCAGTTCAGACTGAAAAAGTAATGCCATGCAAGACAGATGACAAGCGGACAGGACAGAGACCATGTGCACTTATCGGTGACTTGGAGAATAAAATAGCTTAATGTCTGGTAGAAATAAAGCTATTGACCCCAAAGCAATCAGGTGGGAAGCATTATTAAATCAAAACTGATTAGTTGGTCCCCATGGAACATAATTTAACCATTTCCCAAGCTCTTTTATAATCGTTTACTTGTAAAACGTATTTGCGAAATACGAGTAGGCGGCCCCCGTGGCCGAGCAATTAAGAGCGCTGTTTCTCAATCACTCGATCATCTCACCGCTGTGTCTGGTGTGGGTTCGAGCCCCGCTCTGGCCACATGTGAGATAAGCAAAGTTCTGCTTGCGGGTGTGCCAGGTGGTTTTTCTCGGGGTTCTCCCGTTTTCGAAGTCCACGTACACTGCTTGGCCCGTCTCATATGAGCTGAAATAATCTTGAAAGGGACGTTAAACTGAATAAAAAAAAAAAAAAAAAAAAAAAAGAACAAAAAAAAAAAACGAGTAGATTATTAAGCATATCTTACTATAGGCCTGATGACTTCTCGTGACACTATTAACATTTTCAAAGTTTGTAAACAGAGAATGGTAAACATAAACACCGGTTATTTTTCGGACCAATAAAAAATGAAATTTATAATATTGAACAAATAGGTGTATTGGCTGGATAGATCAGTGGACTAGCATGCTGACTCTCGTTCCGTAGGCCCAGTAATGATTTTTTTTCAATGTTTTTGTTTGTTTGTTTTGTATGCGTGCGTGTGTGTTTTGTTCCTTTTTGCTTGTTTATAAGTTTGGATTTATTTTATTATTATTATTATTATTATTATTATTATTATTTTATTTTGTTGTTGTTGTTGTTGTTGTTCTTCTTCTTCTTCTTCTTCTTCTTCTTCTTCTTCTTCTTCTAATAAATTCAATAAACAACAACAAGGACAAACATTTAAAGTGAAAACATGAGCTGATGAAACATGCAACAAAATGCCAGGGCAAATTACAATGTGTGAATAAAGTACATATACTATGCGACATGCATGTATTGCAAGCATTAATACAAAATATGTTAAGTTACTTTTTATGTTGAGCTAAACGTTACAGAAGAAGCCTTAAATGAAAAGTGCTTTCCAGAATAGAGCGATTTGCTTTTTTTTTCTTCGCTGTAGTGAAGCCGTCTTGCCATGATGCGCAAAAGGAGCGGACTGTCCAAGATAGTGAGTGCATGAATAATTCGTTTTTATAAAAAAAACACGCTCAGAACAAGAAAAAAATGCTTCGTTTAAATTGGCGCTAATCCAGTTTTTGGAAGAAAAAAAATGTTGACCCTACCCGGATTCGAACCTGGGACCGACGGATTCCAAGAATATCACCGTAACCACTGCTCTATAAGCATATGGACGAATGCAGGTCGTTTTCCAAAAGTCTTATACTTTCCCATTACTAACTTACCTGTTGGTGTTCTATTAAAAGCTCGTCCTCAAAATAGATTATTGCTATTGGAAAATATTATTGTAAACCAAAAGTATCAACACAACAGGATACCGCGGCTGACCTTTTTTTTTTTTTTTTTTGTAAAATTTTAGCCATAGAACCAATGGTCCTTTAGACGCTCACCTAAGATCTGGTATACCAAGGTACAGGTAGGCAATAATGTATGTTTGAATATTATGGTATCATGCATGTATATAGCCCCACAGCAAGGACAACCTATTTCGACCTTGCTGTAAATTAGGTCAAGGTCATCACATGATCATCACATTTATCATATGACGTCGCTGTTGTCCAGTGGATAACGTCATGTCATAAAAATTGTATCACCACACGTGTATTAACACTTTTGCGGGAATTCGTAACGTCATTGACGACGTCCGTAACAACAATGTAAATTTTCATTGAAAATATGTCCACTACGAAGGCGATAAAATCCTATTTTAAAAGTCATATGATAAAACGAATCTTACACTCGTCGTCATATGAAATGACCACTCGTGGAAGATCCTCTATATATGCATGGTAGTATTATAGTGCCAAATGTTACGAGTACATGGCAAGTTTCGTTAAAATCGGTTAACTAAATCCGGAGAAGATTTTAAAGGCATTTTACCATAAATGGACATGGCTGCTATGTTGGTTAAGCGACCTGAATTATTTCTGTATACATTGGACCCCCTTCCTATAGATGCCTTATATAATGCTATGGTAATAATTATGCATATTGCCCCGGGGCGGGGGCAGACAAACCCTTGTGTCCAAATTGTTTTAGAACAGTAAATCTTCATTCAGTCCATTTACTCATTTCTTTAAAGTCTTTACTTTTAAATTGCAATATTAAAGTTTTCCCCATTCAAATGCACAGGCGACCTATAACAAAGTTCAAGGTCATCACAGGGTCATGATATATCTATACATTGAAGTCCTCTTGTCACTCATAATGCATGCAAAGGTCCGTTACAATCGCCTCTACGGTTCAAGAGAAGAAGCATATTTCACCATATACGGGCATGGCGGCCATCTTGTGACCTAAATTATTTCTATACACTTTCTTTCCTTTGTCATAGATGCTTCTTACACAAGCTAAGCTGTTTCAAAGAGGAGATCTTTCAAAATTGTGGACGGACGACGATGAACGACAACGATGGACCCTGCCTATCACAAAAGCTAACAAACGAGCACCCGGCTCAATTGATCTTAAAATGACTGACATTTCATTAAACCCTTTTGCAATTCAAAATGAAAGCGACTTCCTAGTGGCCACAACAATATAGGAGCGACCATTCTGAGATTGTCTGCATTTATCATATGATGTCGCTGTTTTCCAGTGGATAACGTCATGTCATAAAAATCATATGACCACACGTGTATTAACTCTTTTTATGTGGGAATACGTAACGTCATTGACGACGTCCGTAACAACAATGTAAATTTTCATTGAACATATGTCCGCTTCGAAGGCGATAAAATCCTATTTTAAAAGTCATATGATAAAACGAATCTAACACTCGTGGTCATTTCATTAGAATTTTATTAAACTCGCCGAAGGCTCTTTTAATAAATTTCATATGAAATGACCACTCGTGTAAGATCCTCTATATGTACATGATATTCAGTCTGAATAAAGCGTACAAACAAAATATGGTATCTGCTCCTATGGCATAAATAACGACAATTACACCAGGTATATTTGTTTCGGATAACCAACGAGTCCAAACCATTTCTTCTGTGTTTTGGAAAGCAAGAAATCTGCACATTTTTATCTTGAAATTGTAAGTTTCAAGTGCACTTTTCTCTATAGACATGCATGCGAAACTTGTTAACTGGATGCCTTCTGCATTAATGACGCGGCGGACACCCTTAATGCGTTTGTATTATTAGATGCCTTTGTAACAATATCCTCTAATAGAACAAACCATGCCATCTTAAAGATGAAACGATTTCCGTTTCTACCACATTAACTTGTATGAAATGAGTCGCTGCATGGGAAAACCAACAATCTGCATATGCAAAAACAAAGACGAAAATATGTGCAGTAATTGCACAGCTGGTCAACAACTTTGTTTGCGCTACACAGATAGTGAAACCCCTCTTCTTCTTAAATCTGAAATTTCAAGCGTCTAGCTAATTTCTGTGACTGCACAATCAGTTTGTGTATGACCTGGTCGGAAACCCACATTGTTGGTTTTCTCATGATGCGGCTCGAATGACTTTTGTCTCGCTTGGTACATGCATTTAGTCAAAATAATTCACATTAATTCTGAATGAAAAGAACAAAGAGATAATACGCCAAGAGTCATTTCCGAGCTATCTCTTACAGAATGGTCAACTGGAATATCCAATCATCATAATTAAATGAGCTGCGCCATGTGAAAACCGGTCTTCCGGGTTTCCGACCAGGTCCGACACACACCGGCCTGTACAGTCATAGAAAAAGGCTAAAAGCTTGAAATTTCGGATTTAAGAACAAGAGAAATTGTACTATCCGAGTAACGAAAACAAAGGCTCTGGTCAGCTGTGCAAGTACTGCACAGCTAATCTGCGCCTTTGTTTTCGCGTATGCAAAATCCGGTTTTCTCATGATGTGACTCCATTAAATACTCCATTAGTAGACGTCACCAAGAAGATTTTCTTTTTTAATCATTTGATCTTTCATTTTACGGCAGAAGCTTGCATGGTTTAATCCAGTGAAAAAGGTGGTGGATATAGTTTTTCGTCCAAATATAAAGTTAATTCAAAACGTTATTCCAAATTTGATTTTAAATAATTTATGTGCTTTTTATGGTACGCTGTTTCTCTTTTATGATAAGTTATATTATACATTTGTTACCCTTGAGTAAGGGTGACATGACCATTTGTTCACCCGAGGCAGGTAATATTGCCAACGGGTTGCCCGAGGGCAATATAACCTTCGAGGGTAAACAAATCGTCATGTCACCCTCACTCAAGGGCAACAATGTTTTATTATACCGAACCATTTTTGAAACAATTTAGTGACATGCCAGATGACAAACGGATGTGACGACAAATGCAACTGCATATTTAGGCGGATATGACGTCAGAGGGTAATATGGTCATGCGAAATGACTAAATATCATCACCCAAGTGCACCGTAGAACAAACGCATGTGACTACAAGTGCAGTTGCACTTTTTACGCAGATATGACGTTAGAGGGTAATATGATCATCGACATGACAGCCTCCGCGTGACCTGCTCTGGACCAATCAAAATCCACACTCAGCCAATGAATATTGATGAGGTATAATAAAAGATAATAATTATTTAATCTTTCTTCTTTTTTTTTCGAAATAATGTTTGTTTACAAATGGTGATTTATGGTGTACACGTATATCTCATTCCAACAAAACTTTGATTGTCATGCCTGGAAATATGAAATACAATCGTGACAATTTTTCGACATCAACATTCGACAAAATTTTGGAAAATAAAGTGATGTGTTTCTGAAGTGTCTCTCAGTTTATTTATGCTATTCATCTTTAGAAGTACAGCTGTAGTATCCGGGTTTCTTTGACTTCAGGGCAATGTACTCACACCTTTAAACAATGGAAGAGACAATAGAACACAACTTAAACAATGGAGGTGGGAAAGAGATAACAATACGTCGATCGCGTTGTACATTGTTAGAACCGGAGGTGCTAGAAGATTGTAATGTAGTCGATAAACAGTCATACATGTTACTGGCGTACGTACACACACTCATATTTGAAAACACGTATTATTTACGCATGGTCTAACAATACATTAAGCATTGACAAAACCAGTACACACCCGAACAAGCCGTCGCAAGATGCGGTGTGACATCGGTACATGGCACATGTATGTATGTATTTACGCATGGTCTAACATGTAGCGCAGATAAATAAAAAAAAAAAAAAAGTGCACACACGGACAAGCCGCCGCAAGATACGGTGTTGTAACGGTTCGCATCCGACCGATTCATATAAAGTTAATATGGATAAAACCCGTGAAACTAGTTTGTTTGTGAATGCATGTAACGAAGTACATGTATAACCCAGATTAGCATTCTGCTGCGGTGGTGACTATTTTTATAGTTTAACCGACTAACGCTCAGAATGAAATGCTTATAGAACAACATGCGGTCGTAAAGGATCTTGAGTCTTTTATACCATAGACAAAACAGTGCAACCAGGAAATAGCTGCCGCACGATGCGGCGTGACAATGTTCTTGCGACATGAACCTATGTAATAAAACTTAGTAAATGACCCGTAAAACTTAACACAACGTACACGGAAACATAAACTAAAACGGGGCATAACCCAGACCAGCAGCCGCTTTCTTCGGAGATTGACTTGTGTCTGTATTGGAAATGACGAATCTTCCTCCCCGTATTTTAAATTGATCCGCCGTGCATATAGTGACCGGATACACAAGAAGCATATTGTGTAGTTGTTTACCGTTCATCTTTTCATCTTTTCAATACAGTATCAATAATGTATTTAAACGAATCCCAGTCTACCGACGATTTGTATTTCTTACGCTGATATTGCCCTCTTTCTACACCATTTTTCTCTGTTTGTTCTCGCTCTATCTCGGACTTGGCCATCTCTACGGATTGAGTTACTGGACTGACCAATTTTACAATGGGTGTTTGCTGTTCGCGCATTTCTATTTCAATTTGACGTTCTTTAGCCTCCATTTCTTTAAGTTTTCTGTTTTTCCTGCCACTTCCTACGACATACCGTCCCATGCGATTCGGCTGAACGTGCTCATCGCTCAAGTCTTTAAAGTGTTGGTACCATTTATCATAGTCTGGAATGTAGAGGACCCACTTTTGCTGTTTAACATCGTATACTTCTATGGAACCCATTGTTATTATTTTGTATGTCACTTCACCTTTCTTACGTTATTCATTGCGCGTTAGATTCTTCATTCTTACGGTGTTCATTCGAAGCTGCTTCTTTTGTCGCGTTTTCTTCAACATCGTGATTTGGCCATAGGCTGATGAATAAATCCTTTGTGAGTTTGACGGCTTGCCCGATAGAGTCAGTTTGATTCATATCGTGTTGCTTCCTTTAAGTTCTAGCCGAATCTAGAATCTGTTGCTGAACAGGATCCTCTTGTAACTCGTAAAAGGCGATTAAGAACTGCGCGTACTCTTATCTTTGTTTTTGCGAAGGTTAGGTAAGTCATCGTTGGCAGCGAGACGAATAGCTTTGTCTAATGGGAGCCCCTTCTCTTCATTATCATTCACATTAGCTTTAAATCGCTCTTTATTAGCCTGTCTCAGAGGATCGATCCTGAAATCTTCTATCCCTTATGTCAGATCGCGAGTTGTCTTTGACCTTTCTTCGTTTACCGGGAGGTCCTAGATCTTCGTCCAAGGACTCAATGCTGTCATCATCGTCCACATCAGACACGTCGTCGGGTATTTCAAAAGCGTTGGAATCACTGGATTCGAATATGTCAGGTTTTAATAGGTCCTGTTCGGTTGTATTCGGTCTAAGATCTACGACTTGGTAACCGTAAGGACGGTAAGTGGCGTCTTCAAATCGCTTCATAAACATGGCGCTGGTTGAAGGATAAATCCTTCTTCCCAAGGTCGCTACTTGTTGTCTGTCTATCGTGTTGTTGAACAAGACAAAATATTGCGTATTCAATGCGATATCTCTCGTGTTTTCCCTTGAGGAAATATATTTTGTGTCAAATATACACAAGACAGATTTCGGTGGTGGCTATCTCTCGTAAAGCTGTCGGCTATCCTATCCTTTGATCACATTTTGCTTCGGTCATCAAATCGTCAAAGTCTATAAGGTTTCCCTGGTTAGGGTTGATGAACTGAGAGCTATTTAAATACCCCGGAATACCATGCATAAATTATATAGACGGAAATTTCTTCTAAAAGTCCTCGTACAGGGGTTGCCATTGGCCATAACACCATATAATACGCTGGGAAGGAGGCTGTATAAGCATTGAGAGTAACAGTTTTCTCGTCCATTCGGTTTTACCCGATGCACTTGGACCAGTGACCATCATAGAAAAGGGATGTTGAAAGGTCATATTTCTGTGGATGTTCTGCGATGGATCGGTTTCAGGCCCATGATCGTGAACATTGTTCGAATGCATTTGCTTCGCGTCACGTCTACTAAAGGACTGGTTACAAATGGAGCACTCGAGCTTCATTTTTTCGGTGATTACTGCTTAATAAACTTACTCTACTCAGACTTCTTACGCTGCTCAGCCTTCTTACGCTATTTCGATTATTGCAGCCGTCACCACCATCACCACCACCACCCTACCACCACATTACCCCACAACCACCACCACCACCACCCTACCACCACCATCACCACCACCACCACCACCACCACCACCACCACCACCACCACTACTACCTCCACCACCACCACCACCTTATCAGTTTTACACCACCACACCAAATTTACACAATCATCATCATCATCATCATCATCATCATCATCATCATCTTGACATTACAACCACCACCATCACCTCATTTAATTACACCTACACCACACCAAATTTACACCACCCCAACTAAAACTACCAACACATGATTTACACCCTGACCTTAACAACACACAATGCACTTTATCTTTAAGCCTCTCTTTGAGTACTAAATTTGATCTTGGATAATAGCGTGAAGGTAATATGTTCTGAGAAGTCTTGGAATCATTATCTGGTTACGAACCAGCGTATTAACTTTTCTACGAAATGCTGCCCTTTCTGAAAAAAAAAATAGCCGTAACGCTAAGTTTCTGTTTTCGAAATAAGTCAAGTGGAAAGGTCTGGTGATATATCTTTTGAGCATTCTCTGCTATACAGAATGGGCCAAGATTCTGTCTTCTTTTGTCGCATCCTTCAGATAATAAATTCGACTAAAAACGCTTGAAAACTCCATAGTGATTTTTTTATTTATTCGTTGTTCATTCTTTCTTACAAGAGTTTTGCTTCTTCAACAGCTCTATTCACAATGTCCATCTTTAATTGTTTGAGGTTCAATAGAATGCCGCGAATAGTAGCCGTACCGTTCAAGAATACGCGTTTATCTAAAATGATGTGTTCTGCAGTATAACACACGGATAATATCACATTGTCTTCGATATCAAATTGTTTCAAATAGGAGAAGCTGTCTAACTTTAATTTTCGTCTCATGAGTATCATAATTAATTTTGATACTCCTTCTGCTCTAAATAATATGTTTGCTCACTTGAGTTTGGCATTGTGTTGTGAGACTGCTAGTCTTTTAACGCCTATATCCAAATCTATATTTCGTTCTCACTATGTCCCGGTTACATCAGGAAAACATGTCCGTGAAGTGTATACCCCCTTGAACCCCACTTTTATATAGCAAAACTGGGGTATGCAGGGGTATACCTATTTTTCTTATTTTTGCTCCAAAACATAGATTGTGGGTACTCGTTAGAACCGCCTCGGCGAGGCGGTTCTAACGTGTACTCACAATCTATGTTTTGAGCAAAAATAAGAAAAATATCAAAATTTTTCAGCAGAAAATTTTCAATCTTTAAAGCTAAAAAAATCTCTGTTTATTGCATGGGCAAGTTTTCGTAATGAACCACGACCACCATAGGGATCGTGATACAAATGACTACATGACAACGATTAGCAGCGATATCAAAACATTTCATGCTCAAGGTGTGAAAGGGAACTAAAATTCATAAGCCCTAATGACAAAAATCAATCTTTTTGTTTTAGTATACACCATTCTGAAGGTGTTGCTAGATCTACTAGAATATGCCATCACACCGATGTCGGAAGTAAAAGTTTAAGTGAGTTCATATCTTTTTCAAACGATCGTTACATCGGGTATGTACATGTATTTGATGCCAGAATGGAACAGAAGTTTTATGGCTCCGTGGTGTTAAACATTCTAACCCTATACAAAAAGGTACAAGTAGGTAAAAATCAGGAAAAGGCGCAATCAGAAAAAGATTCCCACTCAAAACCGAGGTGGGAATAAACAAAACTAAAAATTAGGTACTTATACCATGAAAACATATCGAAAGCCGAATGAGCAGCTATTTTCCCGATAGGTGGCCACTCAGTTACCTAAACTTAATCAAAAATATGAAAACATACATAAGGCGTCAACAGCACACACACACACACACACACACACACACACACACACACACACACACACACACACACACACAAAATAAATAAAAGAATAGAAAATAAAAATAAATAAATAAATACCAACTTACATAAAACAAAAAGAACCACCATAGAAGTATCGCCTTGGAACGATCAGTAACACAAAGTTACTGGCGGGCTTAAACCGGTTTTACATTGCCATAACCTCACCCTCAGCTTCTGCAGTTGTTCATAACATTTAGTTAGTTGTTCGGTCCACGTGGTGAATCTCTAACTAGTCAATGAATCATCAAGGACAAACAAATAAATCCTGATAAACATCCTGATGAATCAAAAACCAGGACTCACAGATTGAGTAAGCTGTCCAACGATGGAGATCCCTGGGCGCCGAATAACATACTAACTCCGGAGCAAAAGAAAAACACAAATGCAGAGGTGACCTCCACAGACTACTGGTCTGGGTTATGCCCCGTTTGGCCTATGTTTTGTGAGACTCTTGTTTAGTTGAATTTCATACTTGGCGGATCTTTTCCTGATCATTGCCTACTTTTACCTTTCAACTATAAAAAGCCATCACCGCTGAATGCGGGTGCTAGTCTTGGTTATACCGCGTTACATGTACGTGTTGGCAGACTTAAATAATCAAATACGTTTTACGGGTTTTACGTATGCTAGTAACATGTATGAATGCTTGTCCGTCTGTGCACAAGTGGCGGTTGTTCGTCCGCATGTCCGCCTCTTACGCATGTGTTAGGTTCGTCTGCTCGGAAATGTAAACATATACGAACATCATCGAGATGCGCAACTGACCAGCGTCTCTGCTTTTCCTAGATTCGAAGTCTCTAACCAGCTTGTGTGACCATACAGTCCGGTCCGACCTGGTCGGAAAATATTCTTTGTCGTGTTGTGACCTCACATAATAACTCAAGGTTGGGCGCCATATGCGCACAATGTCACCGATGCAATAATTATAAAACAATATATGATTATCGACTATGTGACAATATTCTAGGACACCTCCGGTTCCAACAATGCCGTATTGTCATCCCTTTCCCACCCCCATTGTTTAAGGTGTTATCTATTGTCTATTCCATTGTTTAAAGGTGTGAGTCCATTGTCTTGAAGCCAAAGAAACCGGATACTATTTGTAGGTAAGATACTACCTTCCAGAAACTGCATTTTTCAAAATCTCACCTTTCTGAAAGACCTCAAGAAAAATATCACCATGTCACCATATTGCATTCCAAATGTCTTAAAAAGTGCCACAAAAATTTTGAAAATCATCGTTTAACAAATAAACACTTTATGCCAGAAAATAATTTTGAATATGGCTAAATGTCAGCAAGGGAAGCAACTATTTTCCCGGAAAAATCTAAATTGGTTATTTTTCATTTCAAATGCACCAAACCAAAGTATGAATGTATTTTATGTATAGCTGAGTACCAAACTCTTAAGATTTCCCACATATTTGCTTGATTGTAAATTTTTAAGTGTTTGTGCTACCTCCCTTCCACATGCAAAAAGCCTATTCAAAATAATTTTTGGGCATAATTATTTTATTAGTGAACCGATTTTCATTTTTTTTGCGGCACTTTTTACGACTTTTGGGTTGCAAAAATATGCCATGGTCATATTTTCCTGTGGTGTTTCAGAAAAGTGAGATTTTCACAAACGCAGTAGTTTTATTTTACAGTAGTTTTATTTTGAATTTATCAGCATTTGTCAATTATGCGTCTTTTACATTGAAGAAAATGTGACTTGTATTTCATGAACGTGTATCTTTTGTCTGTATTACTCTTATGTATACTACTCAAAGTTTGATAGGGATCAAAACTTTTTGTTTACATGAAATCTAATTGGTACTTGTAGTATAACACCCAATATTTTGCTATAGATATGTAGCAGACCCATAACTGTACAAACATTCTACCTTTTTTCGAGTTGTCACGGCTCCGAGCGCTTCTTGCAGACTTGCAGAAAGAATGGAACTCCCCTAAAATTGAAGTTGTTACTGCTACCTACCCTATCCAATTCTGTTATTTAAAAGAGTCCCATTGTTTCTGCAACTTAACGCAGGCAAAGCGAAAAAAGGATGAAATGTTTCTACAGTGATGATTCTGCTACATTCTATAGTTTGGGCGTTAGATTTCCAGTATATCCTGTGATTGAAAATAAAGTTTTGAAACTTTGAGTAGTATATATCGATATAATTTCCCTTCAAATCTTAGATTAATATTTTATTTATTTAAAACGAGTAACAATAGTCAACAAATGTAGATGTCTTATTATCACTCTAAAGGAGTGAGAACGTGGTTTGAAATCCCTATTTTATCATTGTAGACATGACGCCACCATGATGATATAGCAGTAGAGTGTCATCTGTATCAATTTGACGATGATAAAACAGTAGTGAAGAGTGTCAGTCAAAGCATCGTGTTGGAATCAGGGAATCAGAACGATATAAGTTCCAGAAAAGATAATTGCCTTGTGCCTGATACAAAATAATATAAATTTGCAGGATATTTTATCAGAGTGGAAAACGCAATTTGAACGTTATATGTAGTAAAACAGCTACGAGTGACATTTATTTAAGATTTTTGAATTATGAGTTATATCAGAAATCTATTTCTGTGTCTATAACATACGCGTTCTCCGATGGGATATTGCATATCAAATTTTGTTTGCACCACTAATGAAACATGGCTGATTCGAAACTGGTTTACTCGTTTGACGTTCCTGTCGCTGATGTTTTGAAGTATTCTTTCCTTGTTGTATCCGTATTGGGGCTAGTCGGTAACAGCTTTAGTCTGCTAACAGTTACCAGCAAAAAGTGTAAGAAATCGTCTTTTACGTTGTACATTGCATCTTTAGCTGTTGTTGACTCATGTATGCTCGTTACCAATAGTGTCGATACATTGCTACTTGGAGCATATAAAGTGGATTTAGGACAGCATGGCAAAGCCATGACGATATAATCAATTATGTATTCGGTTTTCTCAAGTATTATTTCGACTTCTTTCTGCCTGGATCATAATCGCTATAACGGCAGAGCGAGCTTTAGCAACAATTTATCCTCTTCGGTTCAAAGGAATCTACAGTACCAAATTCAGCGTCAAAGTTGTGGGAACAATGGCTGGCCTTATGACACTTCTGAATGTGTATCTTTTGCACGAAGGCGTGGATTATTCTTATATCGATCAAAGTACAAGTTGCGATGTCAATGACAGCAACTTTACGACCGTTACAATTCTTGCGATATATTCAGTCTTAGCAGGTATTTTGCCTTTAATCATTATTACTATGGGAAATATAGTCATAATTATCAAAGTGAGAAGCGCCAGAAGCAGAATAGCGCCGTCGACATCTAGCACACAGTCGACCAGCAACACCAGTCGGCACTTGGTCGTCATCACGCTTTTGATAAGCTCGGCTTTCGTCGTCTGCACAGCACCATTTCCTATTGCATTATCGATAAGCTCATTTGCTTTTGATGACACAAACGACACGCAACGTCAAGTAGTCTTTGGTGTCGCCCTTACCCTACAGAACATGAACTTCGCATTGAACTTTTATCTCTACATTCTAAGTGGTCGTCGATTTCGAGAACTGTTTATAACTGCAATCTTGTGCAACCGGAGAGGAACCCCTGCGCAAGTTACAACCGGTCACCAGAATAAATTATCGCAAAGAAATAAATCAACAAAAAGGAAGTGACACATTGCCATATTACCTTTGTAAACGAAATGACAAATGAGCCACCTCGTGAGAAAACCAACAATCTACATATGCGAAAACAAAGACGCAGATCAGCTTCGCGGTAACCGCGAAGCTGATCAGCGCCTTTGTTTTCGCTACACGGATAGTACACTTCCTCTTCTTCTTAAATCCGAAATTTCAAGCTTCTAGCTCCTTTCTGTGCTTGTACAGGCCGGTTTGTGTCGGACCTGGTCGGAAACCACATCGTTGGTTTTCCCACGAGGTGGCTCAAATAGCTAAAAGGGAATAAAGCCCACAGGAAGTCAGACCAAGGATGAAACAAAAGGAATATTCAATACAACCAGGAACATCTGCAAACGTGGAAACGTACAATCATATGATACAACCAGAGTTACCAGTCTAAAGGATGAGATGACCAGTGATGCCATAAAACCATAGGATAAAACCAGAGTCGAGAGTCTACAAGATGGTACAAACATTGATGTCATACAATCATATGATAAAATAAGAGTCGAGAGTCTTTAAGATGGTGCGACCAATGATGTCATAAAATCATATGAAACAACCAGGGTCAACAGTCAATAAGATGATAAGAACACTGTTGGCAAACACCCCGATGGTGGGTCCGCGAGAAATTGATGGGGTGCTTGTGCCTCCAAACAAAGCTTATAAGCGACTGACCGGCCACCTGCTTACTGGTCAACCGCTTAGAAGGTCTGAGTCTTAGAGGTGTAGCCAAGCCATCGTCACATATACACTTTTAATATTTTGTTTACTCGGGTGAACATTTCACAAGCCATAGCATCAAAAAAGTTAGGTAGAAGCAGGCAATGTCCAGGCATTATTATAGTTGTTGACTAAAACGTAAAAGAACAAATCAAACAAAACAAACGAAATAACCAAAGACACCGGTCTACGGATGGATGGATACATACATCCATTGCTGCCATACAATTGTATGATACAATTATGGTCACAGTCACCAGTGCGTTAGCTCACTCGAACGTCATCAATAATTTATTTGAATTTCAGATGTTCCAAGAACATGAATGAAAAGCTAGATCAATGCTTGTAGCAGTCATCCAAAAGGTCATACACGATTCTAGTTGTGAGATAACCCACCAAAAATGTTTGTCATAATTAATTTGTTGCTTTACGTGACGGTACAAATCAACAGCTACACGTGACGGTACAAATCAACAGCTACACGTGACGGTACAAATCAACAGCTACGGTCAAGAAGGGACGGTACCGACATAAAATTTTTAACACAGGGTCCAGTTGTGATTTCATTGGACAGCCTCGGTGCCACTGAAGATAAAATAAATCTAATAAATCTGTAACGATACCACTTTGAATAGTCATGACGTTGTCTAACAAGTATTATATGTTTTTCTCTCTTTCTCACGAAAACGTTACACCACGCATGACAAGCAAGCTGACTATATCCTTTCAAGCCAAGTTGCCATTCGGTTAGCCTCAACCAAATACAAAAGTGACTCGTGCAACACAGAGATAGACTGAATTTACAGAAACATGAAATCCTCACCCTTAGTATGCTGTGACTTTTAAATGACAATTTAATGCTTGAGTCCAAAAGAAGCTTCCTAGCTCGTTAATGAATAAAGTCAGCTATCCATTCCATGAAAAAAAATCTTCAAATGGCAAAATGGGGTAGAAGCTGGCATTCGTGCTAAATATGTTCCTAGACAGATTCTATAACAAATAGTGGTGGATGCCAAGTCTGTAAATGACCCTGGGCCTTGGAATTAGGTCAAAGGTCAACTAGGTGCAAAATAGCAACGAAATGTACAAAAACTCCATTCAGTGTAATAACCTGTCTAAATTTTCCTTTAAAGTTTGCTGAAACTACCCAGTATACACTTATTATACATGTGACATATACATTATAATTGAAAAGAGCACTAAGTATATGCCCTTGCAAGGTTAAAGGTCATGTAAGTGCAAATTTCAAAAGAAAATGTAAGTAGAATCAGTGCTGAGTTTGTGATAATATAAAAGCTGTCAATTGATGTGAAAACATTAAAACATGCTCATAATTGGTTTAGAATATTGCAATATGATATTTTATGTCATACAAGGCCACGATTTAAAGGTCATTAAGTGCACAGGAAGGGCAAAATTTGTAAATTAGGTTTTGTTCAGCGATCAGTGTATCCATCGCCTTCTATTTGTTTTTGTTTGGTCTGGTTTGTTGCATAACCTCCATGTCAATGTTTGAGACCAAGTAGGGAAATTGCTGCAAAGGTTAATGTGCAGCCCCTACCCGCCCCCACCCACGCGTTAAAGTCAATATCAATCTATCAGACATTTTTGTTAGGCTAAGTAGAATACTCTACTTCAGTACAGGAATTACACACAACCAACAACATCAACAATGGAAAAGTTGTACAAACTAACAGTGGTACATCATTGATGGACAGTACTGCAAAGGGTTACCGCATGTGAATGTGGGCTCTAGGCCATTGGGGCCATGAAAAATAAGAGAATGCTTGTACATACAGGCAAAGCGTATCACTACTGACTGATCATCTGATTACTGGTTAACCGCTCAGAAGGTCTGAGCCTTTCTAGGAAATGACTTTCAAGTCAAGTCAAACCATAAGCCTTAGTCGTTTACTTGGATGGTTATATTATCGAGCACATTTTGGATATCATGGACGTCCTTATGTAGGTGTAAAGGGGCAATCCATCCTGAAGAAAACGAATCTGTAAAGCTCAAAGAAAGTGCATTGAGCGCCAAGCCAGAGTAAATGGATCATCATCAATTTCTTCAACATTGACTTGCTCTAATTGCAATAGATAGTTTAGAGCTAAAATAGGCCTAGTCAGCCATCAAAGAATTCATTGACACACATAAATGATCAAGAAATATAGATATTTCTCACTAGTGAGAGACGAACGACCATGTTGGGCTTAAGTCCAACTTGATCATAGCTGCTGACTGGGGGGGGTCAAAGCCACAAATCAAACAAATCAGTCCTGAAAACTTTGCACACAGAAGACTGCATGCCAAAAACAAAAATATGTTATATTTGAAGATACCACGATAACTGCCTGTCCACATCTACAACGACTGGTTGCTGCTACAAGATGATATTGGTAGAAAAAACATCTCCACACTGAAGGAAATATTTCAAATTTTAAAGTTTTCGAGTACCAGAATGTGGAAACAATTGCTTGAAGTACTGATGGATACCAAATTCCAGGGGTATATCCAAGAATTGTTCCACAATACAGTACTGAACTTCTGGGGATTTCTTTGTTTTGGCCGTTTCTTTGTCTTCCCCGTTTTGTTGTCAATTGAAAGGGAAGAAAAATGACGCAATATTTAGCGTGACGGACTAGGCTTTTGGCATTTACTCTTGTGTAATGCATGACTGCATCGTCTTTTTTGTATTTCTTAGGTATTCCAACTATTCTGATTCCGTTTATTGCCACAAAGCAACATTTTAGTTTATTATGATTTCTTATAAAGTTAGGACAGATAAAAGTCCGAACACAATTGTGACGGTTACCCTACGTCCACAACCCATTTCTAACACACCCATTTTGTACACAGGTACCAGATAATGGAAATCCTACCTTTAACCTTCCACCCCAACCCTGTTGTACCTCACATATCTCTAAATGTACCCATAAATAAAAGGGATTAGTATTCTTTCACCTTAATATAGATTTGGTGTCCAACATAAAATGCCCCATCTGATCAGAAACAGAATAGTTTACTGGTGAAACGTCAAATTGACAATACCACAACAGGATGGTAGATGAATGGGAGCGCATCAAAGTCAATAGCAGATTTGTAGAATTTTAAAAAAGAGATTCGTGGACAATTCTGAAATATAGAAGCGGAATGTATTATGTTATGGTAAAAGTAGGCAATGATCAAGAAAAGATGCAATCAGAAAGAGATTCCAACTCCAAAAACCGAGGTGGGGAAAACTAAAATAACTATCAGGTAATTATGAAATGAAAACATATCGTAAGACAAATTAGCAGCTATTTTCCCAATAGGTAGCCACTCAGTTGCCTAAATTTAACTAAAAATATGAAAACGTACATAAGGCGCATACAACACAAATTATCAACGTCATGATATGACAGTCATTTTAAGTAGAATCACACTTGTACTGCCTTGCGGTGTTCAGCAGGCAAGAGGACATGAGTCGAGCCTCAGTCTGAGCAAAAGTTGATAAACCAGTAACACTTCTAAACATTTTACACTATCCCAACCCACCCTTCCTTAACCTACCCTAACCTACCGGTACTCCAGGGGTATGTGGTAGCCTAGTATAGAAGAGCAACAGGTTCTGGATTTAAAGCATTTCTCCTCAATGTAGTGTCCTTAAGCAAGACACTAAGCTCCTGAGATTCCTAGGTTATAATCAGAAAATATTGCCTCTATCACAACGTGACTGAAAAAATGTTGACTGGAACATCAAGCCATGACCAAACCAGCCGAACCTACAACATTTCCACACTATTACCGTTTGCCCTCCCTACTATACCACTATCTAATCCAACTGTACCGATCTCTACTATAGTACCAACAGTTTTGTAACGCCCCCATGCGACTTCCTTATCACATGCCACCCATACCTTGTCCTATCCTACCCTACCTCATCTCACCCTATTCTATCATATGTCTGTCTGCTGCATACTATATCCATACCTTTGAAATATTAAGGCGTAAAAATGTAAGGAACAGTTATATGAATTTCCAGCATCATGTTTATAGACAATGCCTAAATGCAAATTGATATTGTTCAGTAACTACGTAATGGATGTAAAATTCTAAAATTAAACATTAATTCTCCTATCCAAATGTAGACCGCCATCAACTGTTTTTTCGAATACTCTAAATGTACCTGATTTTCGATAGCCATCTAGGACTTTGGCAGCAATTTTGATTTTGTTTATTTGCTCTTGTTGCATATTGGTGAAATATCAAGGCTTTTTATTACCTATGTATATGTTAGAAAATCTAGCAAAACCCCTTTAGTCGTCCACCTTGAATTTTGGCGGCCATCTTGAATTTGGTGGTCATTTTGAATAGCTGAAGTATTTTATATCAGGATATATAACTCATATGCAGTTATGCCTGTGGAAATATATTCTGTAGATGATATTACACAGTCATCTAAGCTTCATGCCGAAATGTATTAAAAAAAATCACTTTTTTGCAAATATGTAATTACGTAAATAGTGTATGCAATTTGAAAATGCATGTCTTGAAATTGAACTATCTGTTCAGTGATGACTCTTATATGTTTGTTTTAATAAATGGATAGCAATTCAGTCATGAAAGGCTTTTAGACCAAGATTTTTGACAATTCTAACAAAACAATGACATATTACACGAAAAAATCCTAAATTGCACTTACTGACCTTTTGACCTCCTGTACTTTGCTTCAGACAAATATGCCTGATTATCTGACATATTCAAACCCTCAATGTACTTTCTAATTGTTGATTAACCAAATTTTATCATTCAAACCACTTTCTTTGGCCTTGGTTTTACTTGTATTTTCAGCTGGGGTACGTTTTTTTTAATTTTTGCACTCGTTGAACTTTGACCTAGTTTTTAACCTTAAAAAGCAAATCTAGACTTGGCATCCACCCCTATGGCTTCAGGTATGTATCACTGAATATGTTTACAACATCAAATTGCTTCTACTCAATTTTGCTTAAAGTGAAAATAAGCCTCAAATGTATGAATGGATGGCTGTCTGATACATGTATTTAATTACTCTAGGGGAAGAAGAAGGCCAAACAATTTTGGAGTATATCCTAAAAAACGTTACTCATTTAGTACAACAAGTCGAATAAAATTTGTAGCCTTTCATCTTTAATTTTGTTTAGTTTTTAAACAAAAAGACTTACTGGTTTTTATATATCTGCTGGTTTTCTTTACATGTATCAAACTCACACTTTTTCTTTTTGTCACCTTAAGTCTTGCATACTTGTTACTTTACATAGTCACACGTCCACTTGAAAATCGTTTTGACATTCAAGTATCGCTTACGGTGGTATTTGCTGTAGACGTAACGCGTCGTTTACAAAGGTTTACAAACTAGGAAATGATTTGGCTTGTGGTTTCTCGTTGTTGATAAGTGTACTTTAATCAATTAACTCAGATCTTAGGTATTTGACCTACTACACTGTTGATGCATACATTGTATGTAGTTAAGAATAAAATTGTTGATTTTTCTTTTCAAAATGCTTCTGAAGTTCCGCAAAGCAACGATGTGTTTTCTGGCATTTGTTGGATTGTATAGTATTTTAAGACTCTTTTATCAGTATCGCGTGGCATTTCTGCTTAGCTCCAACTTCAAAACCATGGCGGCAAAATTGGCTAGTCCCTCTGAGAAGGTTGCTGGAGCAGTACAGAATAAGTGGAACTATACTGGAAGCTTTTTTACGGAATATCCGCAGTTTGCACCCAAACTTAACAGCATGGAATACACCTGGTATATGCAGTTGATTTCTGTGTTCGAATATCAATGTGAGGCGTATAACATTACATTCTACATTGACTTTGGAAGCCTGCTGGGTGCGTATAGACACCGTGGATTTATTCCATATGATACGATTTTGACGTCAGGGTCGATTTTTCTCAGATTCGCATTTTCGAAAACGCTTTCAGCCGTATGCCTCACCATGGGCTTATTAAAACAAATATTGCTTTTTGGAAATTCACCCGTAAAACAAATTTAACGACAACACAAATTCAAGGATAGCCATTTATTGATATATATTTCTTCGCGCACAGAAATTCGGAAATGTTTTCGATTTCACCATCTGGCAAAAATGCAAGAAATATGCATATGCTTGTGAGTGACTTCTTTCCGCTGAGTAACGAAGCTTTTGAAGGACTTGAAATGCCAGTTCCAAGAAATATGAGTGCAGTATTAGAGAACGAATTCGGTGATTTAGACCTATGTAGAAGTAGTCGTTTTGACCATAGGACAGGATCGTGGCACCCAAGAGCTACCATTAGTTGTGACAAACTTTCTGAGGTTTATCTGTTTGTTCACAGACTGAATGGCGAATAACAAAGTGGCAAGATTTTCCTAGTAAATAGTAAATGTTCGTAGATGCATTCATATACGTTTTGTTTTTAGAGAATCTTGCTTCCGATTATCACCACAGACAGATGATTTAATTAATGTTTAACAACTGCCCATGAAAGCATGTGTTAACGTTGTTCTTGTTAAACAGTTTATTAATACACAACACCAACACGAATAACTGGCCGGATTTATTAAATCCAACGTTTCGCCATCGCGGCTTCTTCAGGGATATAAATAAACAAGTATATGACGTCGCTCACCGTAAAACGCAATGTGTGACAGCGCGCCACGTCAGATACGTTGTGAGAAACTAGCGGAAAAAATACAATGTGACAGGGGCATAAAAAAGCCCTGTAAATGTGAACGTAGCAATTAACGTGGATTGATATATTTACAAAGTCCCTAACCCCCCCTAAACTTTGAACATGTTGTTCTCAGTCCTGGGATACAGATCATTCATGATATTACCTCTCCTGAAAGGGCTATGAATGACAAACGTTATCCTAGTAATATAACCAGAATTTGTATTTGCATTTTCGTGCATGTTGGTAGTGAAATGCACTGTTAGTTTGAAAACTGCTTTTATTTTTCTTGCATTGTTTAACGCTTAAATAAGAAATATTGTGGGATGAGTGTTGGCACGGTAGTTAGTAAGTAGAAAAATCTATCAACTGCTATCATTTTTGTTCTGTTTGAAACAATTCTTACCGAAATATCTGCAGACAAAAAGCCCGTTTTTTTAGACTAATCAAGGTCAAATTAATGGGCTTATTTGTTATGTAAAAAGGCTATGGAAATATACTGTATTTGTATGTTCTACCTGAATGAACAGACTACCTGTCCTATTTTAACAGGTATACACAGCGTGTACATACTATAATGCATATAAATATACTGTACAAAATAATTTTATCTATGTTTTATTTGAGACATGTCTCAGAGGACTTTAAATCCAACGTTACTTCAACAACACACAACAATTGTTTTTACCCTTATTAGATACATAAAATATATTGTCAGAAGAACTTCCCTAATGTCTAAAACGTATGAAGACACTGTTCAAAGTAAAAGTTGCTTAATTTATTTGGCATGGTATATTTAAGGTACAGGTATTTGCATAAGTGACGGACAATATTATTTAAAGTAATAAATCTGATAAAGATGATGCACCTGCTATTCATGCAAATCGTTTCTAAGCTAATTTTTCAGCTTGCAAATTAGTTGGAGAACATTATTTAGACCTTCACAAAGGTTTCTATCAATTAAAATCAAAAATTTATTTTAAAGGATTATTTATGGAAATTTATTAGAAAAATAGGTAATTTCACTAAAAACTTCTATTACAATGGCTTCCCTTTGGAAAACATTATCATTCATAAGAAAGTTTAAGGTTTAGGGATTATTCTGGTATGTAACATGCCACATTTTTTTTTAAAAAATCTATGAAATATTTATGAGCAGAAAACACTATTATTATAGTAATAAGGAACCTTAAGCGAATATTAGAAGTAGGATAGTGAAAAAACTATTGGATCGAAAATGATACAATTATTCCTATAAGATCGTTACACGAAAAAGTAATAATAGGAACAAACAATAGCTGCTTAACTGCTACTCAACATTGTAGAACAATTTGGAATCCTTGACTTTTGGGTGCATTGTTTCGAGTTTATATATCCAATAAGTTTCCTTACACAGGCGTATGGAACGCCAAAGCTGTCTGATGGTAAGGAATAAAAACATTTGATGCATCATCGTCATTATATCCTGCTCACATATGATTATATGTTGTATAGTGTGCATTATATGATGAGAAAAGTCCATTATATGTTGGACCAGGTTCTTTATATTATGAAAATTTTCATTATATGATGAGTAAACATCTTTATATTTTGGTAGACTTACATTATATGCTGATACAACCTCATTATATGATGTGACAACTACATTATATTATGGGCTATTGTCTTTATACGCATCAAGTTCATTATATGGTTTCGATAACTTCATTATATGCGCAAACTTCATTATATGCGCAAACTTCATTATATGATGTGACAACTACATTATATGATGTGGACGATTTTGCGAGAAGAAGAATTACATTGACACCGTTTAGAGAGTTATTGTATACATGCCGGGACTATCAGACATACTGCTGATTGGACATACTGCTGATTCTATCTATCTATCTATCTATCTATCTATCTATCTATCTATCTATCTATCTATCTATCTATCTATCTATCTATCTATCTATCTATCTATCTATCTATCTATCTATCTATCTATCTATCTATCTATCTATCTATCTATCTATCTATCTATCTATCTATCTATCTATCTATCTATCTATCTATCTATCTATCTATCTATCTATCTATCTATCTATCTATCTATCTATCTATCTATCTATCTATCTATCTATCTATCTATCTATCTATCTATCTATCTATCTATCTATCTATCTATCTATCTATCTATCTATCTATCTATCTATCTATCTATCTATCTATCTATCTATCTATCTATCTATCTATCTATCTATCTATCTATCTATCTATCTATCTATCTATCTATCTATCTATCTATCTATCTATCTATCTATCTATCTATCTATCTATCTATCTATCTATCTATCTATCTATCTATCTATCTATCTATCTATCTATCTATCTATCTATCTATCTATCTATCTATCTATCTATCTATCTATCTATCTATCTATCTATCTATCTATCTATCTATCTATCTATCTATCTATCTATCTATCTATCTATCTATCTATCTATCTATCTATCTATCTATCTATCTATCTATCTATCTATCTATCTATCTATCTATCTATCTATCTATCTATCTATCTATCTATCTATCTATCTATCTATCTATCTATCTATCTATCTATCTATCTATCTATCTATCTATCTATCTATCTATCTATCTATCTATCTATCTATCTATCTATCTATCTATCTATCTACGGTGGATGATCCAAAATAACGTAGACTTTTGCTGTAGCTTCTATACAACTGATTCAAATGCTTATAAAATAACATGAACATAAATCGGAATATGTCTAGAATATTGTGGCAAAATATCAGACAAAATTAACGACCCGTTAAAATTCTACAGTCAAAACAAAAAGGTCACTATGGTCTACCCGGCGCACGTCACCTTTGATTTCGTGACGTCGTTGACGTTTTTATTCATTTTGAAATTAAAACTCACTTAGCGCTCACGGCCATCTATTCAACATGTACCATCGATAAAAGATTGTTTTGCGTATTGTTCTTTGTACTTCTCTTATTTTTCGTCAGTATCCAAAGCTCGAAACAAATTCTTACTTTGAATTGCTTCTTAATCGCCTCATCATCAGCCGTCTGCATGCGGTCAGCGCATTACGCATTTACGTCACCATTGACGCGCGTTATTTTTGTTTCTTTTCCCATCTTTGTTATGCTATTTTATCATCAGAATCACAACGGGATTATTTTCACACAACTGATTTATTCGGTTAATATTCCCGTTTTGTCTACATTTACTTATTTTTGGTCTTTGTGATGGCGCTTTCAAAGTTCGCGGCAAGTTTAGTAATAGCACAAATTTAAGCTATGTCTGGCAACGACGTTTTTAACGTTAAATGCACTGATGAAGCGCACAATAAAGAGTAATATTTCAAAAGAGCACTACTCAAATTTGTTGAAACACACAGCACTATCTCAACACCAAGCTTTTACTGGACTAAGTTTGGCACGATTCGCATGCCTATTTTGCATTTTATGGAGACATGTATGACACAGGACACAGCCGAAAATTCGCGTGCGCCGCCTATGCGTCACCATGGTTATAAAATGGCGGGGCGTGTTTCAGATACTTATGAAATATGTAATTGTTTTATCTTATCTTGTTATACGAATGTTCTGATTTATCGCAATATACATTTTTCTAAAATCAATTTACGTATGTTGAAGCTAAAGCAAAAGTTTACGTTATTTTGGATTTCCCCTCGTATCTATCTATCTATCTATCTATCTATCTATCTATCTATCTATCTATCTATCTATCTATCTATCTATCTATCTATCTATCTATCGACCATCACCATCATCATCATCATACCCTCCCGAGTCGAAAGCGTCGGTCTGCGACACTACCAGACCACTCGCAGACTTCCAGGATACCGGTGCCAATTAGTTTAAGCTTAGATTTCGACCCCCAAGACCCTCCCGAGTCGAAAGCGTCGGTCTGCGACACTATCAGACCACTTGCAGACTTCCAGGATACCGGTGCCAATTAGTTTAAGCATATATTTCGACTCCCAAGACCCTCCCGAGTCGAAAGCGTCGGTCTTCGACACTACCAGACCACTCGCAGACTTCCAGGATACCGGTGCCAATTAGTTTCAGCTTAGATTTCGACCCCCAAGACGCTCCCGAGTCGAAAGCGTCGGTCTGCGACACTATCAGACCACTCGCAGACTTCCAGGATACCGGTACCAATTAGTTTTAGCATATATATCGACTCCCAAGACCCTCCCGAGTCGAAAGCGTCGGTCTGCGACACTATCAGACCACTCGCAGACTTCCAGGATACCGGTGCCAATTAGTTAAATCATATACTTTGACTCACAAGACCCTCCCGAGTCGAAAGCGTCGGTCTGCGACACTACCAGACCACTCGCAGACTTCCAGGCTTCCGGTGCCAATAAGTTAAAGCTTAGATTTCGACTATCAAGACCATCCCGAATCGAAAGCGTCGGACTGCGACAATATCAGACCACTCGCAGACTTCCAAAAGTCCGGTGCCAATAGAGTAAAAGCCTGATTTGACCTTCTCAAACCATATAACACGGTTTGAAACGGTCTGCGAGACGTTCTGGCTACTCGCAGACTTCCAGGATTCCGGTGCCAATAGTGTAAATGCATGATTTGACATTCTGAGATCCTATAAGACCATTTGAAACGGTCTGCGAGACGTTTTGACTACTCGCAGACTTCCAGGATTCCTATGTCAATAGAGTTAAAATCTGATTTGACCTTGTTAGACCCTATAAGACCATTTGAATTGTCTGCGACAAGTTTTGACTACTCGCAGACTTCCAGGAATCCGGTGACACAACTGTTGCTACCAAACCTTGACTATCGTTCGTCCAAATACACCTATATCCAATGTATGTAGCACACAACTGCTCATAAACCATATAATATACGGGGGTGAGGGTGGGGTTTTCGCTGAGTATGACAGTCACCGAAAAGTGTCAAATAGCCATTTTGTAGGGTGCGAGGAGACAGAATGAGGAACTGAGGAGGCATGAAGATAAAATAGCTCCATAAACTCCAATCCGCGCTAAATCCTGGAAGTCTGGGAGTGGTCTGATATTGTCGCAGACCGACGCTTTTGATTCGGGATGGTCTTGAGAGTCGAAATCTAAGCTTTAACTTATTGGCACCGGAATCCTGGAAGTCTGCGAGTGGTCTGGTAGTGTCGCAGACCGACTATATCGACTCGGGAGGGTCTTGGGAGTCGAAATATATGATTAAACTAATTTACACCGGTATCCTGGAAGTCTGCGAGTGGTCTGATAGTGTCGCAGACGAGACGACGCTTTCGACTCGGGAGGGTCTTTGGGGTCGACATCTAAGCTTAAACTAATTGGCACCGGTATCCTGGAAGTCTGCAAGTGGTCTGTTAGTGTCGCAGACCGACGCTTTTGACTCGGGAGGGTCTTGGGAGTCGAAATATATGCTTAAACTAATTGGCACCGGTATCCTGGAAGTCTGCGAGTGGTCTGATAGAGTCGCAGACCGACGCTTTCGACTCGGGAGGGTCTTGGGGGTCGAAATCTAAGCTTAAACTAATTGGCACCGGTATCCTGGAAGTCTGCGAGTGGTCTGGTAGTGTCGCAGACCGACGCTTTCGACTCGGGAGGGTATTGGCAGTCGAAATCTAAGCTTAATCTAATTGGAACCGGTATCCTGGAAGTCTGCTAGTGGTGGCCAAGATGATGCTAGCCGTTCTTAAAAAGCCAATAAGAAGCCGGACCAGATATCGAAAGTGGCACGGAAACGGAAATAGAATGATTCGTGGATCTTACGAAATATTGCGCAATATCGGTCCCATGGAGGCCGCCATCTTGAACAACCGAACAACACCAGGCGACCAGGAAAGTAGATTAAAATCCACACTCTATACTACTTTCGATCATGATGATGATGATGATCGATATTGATGATGATATATCATCATGACGATGATGATGATGATGATGATCGATCATGATCAAGATAGATAGATAGACAGATAGATAGATAGATAGATAGATAGATAGAATCAGCAGTATGTCCGGTAGTCCCGGCATGTATACAATAACTCTCTAAACGGTGTCAATGTAATTCTTCTTCTCGCAAAATCGTCCACATCATATAATGTAGTTGTCACATCATATAATGAAGTTTGCGCATAATAATGAAGTTTGCGCATATAATGAAGTTATCGAACCATATAATGAACTTGATGCATACAAAGACAATAGCCCATAATATAATGTAGTTGTCACATCATATAATGAGGTTGTATCAGCGTATAATGTAAGTCTACCATAATATAAAGATGTTTACCCTTCATATAATGTAAGTCTACCATAATATAAAGATGTTTACTCATCATATTATGAAAATTTTCATAACATAAAGAACCTGCTCCAACATATAATGTACTTTTCTCATTATAATGCACACTATACAACATATAATCAAATGTGAGCAGGATTTAATGACGATGATGAATCAAATGTTTTTATTCCTTACCATCAGACAGCTTTGGCGTTCCATACAGGCGAGTCATTTCATCATTGACAACATCATTAGACATTTCTTGCCTAACCCGAGATAGATTTGTACACCATACACTGAAATACAAACGTGTTTTTAATGGGGATGTCTCAAAATAAAATTCCAATCTTCTATACATGTGCATCCGTTTTTAATTGTTGATCAGGCGATGCTAACCAGAAGCTGCACAGTCAAATCTGATAGCTGGTCCAGGAGTCCTTTTTTAATTTGTGCGCTAATCGGCTAAGCGATCACACCAATGCTGATCTGTGCACTGACAGAAAAAGCAGGTTATCTCATGACATTTCTTGTCGATTCGGACATAGTTTTACAAGTACGTCGTATTCTCATAATTGGCCGCGATGCAAGAAATCTTTCTTTTGCCAGGTTTCAGACGTACACGGACAACAGTTATGCCATGTAAGTTAACCACACTGTTCTCGGGCAAGCCCTCCGGAACCAACCGGTGCTCTGTGCACATTTCTTTATCATAGGTTAATACCCAGGAAGCGGTTGTTATGTCCCGGCATGACAAAACTGTTGACAGGGATATAAAACCACATTAATTTACACACTGCTGACAGAAAAGAAAAAATAGCGGATGACGGAGAATGTCCGTGACGTAGAAATGTTCTTATGAATACATGCCTCTAGAACTTGAGAAATGTGCTGAACGTGGTCATCACTCTCGGGCTTGCTTCAATACGATCGAGCCAGACACTCGGCCGATCTCGCAACCGAACTCGGTTTTAGAGTTTCATCATTTAACTCAAAAACCGGACGCGGTAGCTTGAGGGAATAAGATGCATAAGCACAGAAAATTATTACACTGGACGCGGATAATTTCCGAGCTGAACACGTTTTGGAGTGTTTTAAACGCGTGCACAGTGGAAAGGCAACTTCATCACGAAAACATGTCCGTGTAATGTATACCCCCTTGAACCCCACTTTTATATAGCAAAACTGGGGTATGCAGGAACATACCTATTTTTCTTATTTTTGCTCCAAAACATAGATTGTGGATACTCTTTAGAACTGCCTCACCGAGGCGGTTCTAACATGTACTCACAATCTATGCTTTGAGCAAAAGTAAGAAATATATCAACATTTTTCTGATGAAAATTTTCATTTTTTAAGCTAAAAAATTCTGTTTATTGCATGGGCAAGTTTTCGTAACGTTTATTTTATTTTAGAACTTCCTGAGCCTCCATTTAAGGGGTGTTCACACAACAGCGTAAAGCGCCAACGTATGCCGACGTACGAGATATGGCAAACTGGAAACGAAGTCAGACATTTGTACGTTTTGCTTTCAAGCATATTCTCGGCATCTGTGAAAATGACCATACTGAAAACTTCTAGCTGCCACCACCCATGGCCAGACCCAAAGCATTCTTTGCGCTCTGCTCCATCTGTGTATTTATGGAACTATGCTGGCAGCATCAGCCGCAATTTGTATCCGCTGCGCCTGCATATACCAGTAATAAACCAGCTGGTCGATAGACATTGTGAAAGAAATCCTAATACATGTTAAATAGCGTTTTGTTTGTTTTTGTCATGTTTAAAACTTGCATATTTTTTCATCTATTTTCATCAAAAATACCACTGGACGCGGTAAGTGAAAGCTCCGCGCGAGCGCAATAAACACCGTGACAGCGCCTGGCAAACGCCTCAGGAAAACAGTAAAATAAATAAAACGCCGTGAAAACGCCGAATCGGCGCGGTGTAGACGCATTGAGATCGTGAAGGACACCGTTCCATCTCTGTGCAAACGCCATAGGCTACCACGACATTTACACTATGTTATTTTATACTTAGCAGTGAAATTAATGTATATCAAAAATGGTGATATTTTCACTGCAGAATTGATATTGATATTTTGATATTTTCACTAGTGATTGATATCAGCCGATATTTTCACTGTAGAGTTTGGATTACTTCTAACGTTTCCATTCACTTGACGTCATTAAATGTGTCTCACTTCAGAAATTCAAATGCCTATAACTCCGTTATTTACGAACGAAAACATAAAGTGTGGGTATTCATTTTCTTAGTTAGAACATTAGGAACAATACGGTACCAAACTTTTTGGGTTTTCAAAAATTTTTGGTTTTTGCATTTTCACCGCCTGCTTTGTGAATAGGAAAATGCCCGTGTATTGTATAAAATAAAAAGAAAATTTACTTTTTATCGGTAAATACCAAATATATTTCATCTCGTGACTTGAAAACATCTAAATTTTCACTCGGGATACGCACTCGTGAAAATTTTGATGTTTTCAACCTTTCGATGAAATATATTTGGTATTCACCTCAAAAAAGTAAATATCCTCTGTATCTCACTGCATGCCCATGGAGCTCATGGTGCGTTGATGTTCTCACCGCGTTGCCACGGCGTTCTCAGGGCGTTCATATGACGCCCTTATTATAACGCCAAGCGACGGCATTTGTTTGAGTATGTCCAAACGAAATGCCGACCTTGGCGTTCTAGGATTTCCCACGGCGTATGCTGGCGATGCCACCGCGTTGCTACGGCGTTGGTGGCGTTCGTACCGCGCTCACCTCGGCGTTCTGCATTTTTCTAGAAATCCGTAATAGCGCCGCCCTGGTGTGACAGGATTTCAGGGTAAGGACAACTGTCAGGTCCGACATGATTTTGGCTGTACGCCGTGGTCGTAAAGCAAGAAAACAAACAAACGAACTAACGAACGAACCGTGCGCTTAGACAAACATTTAATTTACAAATGAATAGTTGGATAAACGAAAGTGTTCTTAAAGTACGTCAATGCAATGAAATATCTTGAGATAATCCCTGACTTTTTGTCAATGTATGGTGTATTTACATCTCAGAGTACATCTCAGATTAGGCAAGAAATGTCTACTAGGAAGGAAACTGAAATCTGCAATGGAATGTGAATCTGAATTGAAATGTAAAGCAACGTTTGTTGCATAACCCTCACTGTCATAATTATTTATGTCAAATCTATGGCTATTCATACGTTTGGAAACTTGTTGATTAGTTTGACCAACGTATTGCATATTGCAACGTTTACATTCAATCAGATAAATAACATTTTGAGACGTACAAATTGTAGAAAACCGTAGATTGAACGAGTTTTGAGTACAGGTGCTAGTAAAAACATCAGTTTTAATGACGTCCTTACAATGAGAACATCTTCGAAGGTCTGTCACATGCCTGAGAAAAATGACTGGTTTTATCTTTAAACGCAGAATGAACTAGAAAGTCTCGCAAATTTCTAGGTCTTTTAAAAGCCATAATAGGCGTATATTCGTGCACATATTTTAAGCTGTCTTTGCGTGAGAGTTGCAACAAATCCCAGTATTTATTTAATATCAGACCTATATTAGGTAGAGAGGGGTTATATTCTACCACAAAAAGAATAAGGTTTTTGTTACGACTTTTCTCGGAAGATGATTATTTGTTCGTTGTTTTTGTTATAATACGTATTGACCAGGTCAACGAGCTGACGTTTCAAGTCTTTAAATCTAAGGACGATTTAAAGACTTGCTAAATCTACAGACTGTCTTTAAAAATGAAGACTTGTAAAGTCTTATAAAGTCTCGTAGATTTAAAGACCTATGCAGTATTTGATTAAATTTTGGAATACCAAGAAAAATCGCATTCTATATTTGACGTAACCGAGTGTCTTATGTGTGTGCAATATTCAGTGTGTAAAGTTCGTGTAAAAGTGTACCTTTGACCATGATTGTTGGCGAAGAATGTCACGCGATCAGGTGATTGTATGCATTATCAGTAGTTCAGTTATAGCATATGGGAGAAAACTTTTGTATATTAAAATATATTGATCTACTTCTTCGATTATTCAATGTTAAGTCAACAAACGATGGCAATTTTTCTGCACTATGCAACTGCTTATATATATAATAAAGCAAATCACAATTGTTTATCAATGCGACTTTTCCGCATTTCATATTTGTTTGCTACATGTATTTCTTAGTTTTAGTCTTTACATCTATAGACTCACAAGTCTTTAAATTTATGGACAGTCTGTAAATCTAGAAACAGTATGTCAGCTCTTAGACCTGTTGACATGTGATTATTTTTTAAGCACAAGCCTTGTCCGATCTCATTTCCCCATGTTGGTGCCGTTGATTTATGTGCAAAACACGCTTTTCTTTGCACATTCCGTTGGAGTACAATCTCTTTGCTTTGTATTCTTACTTTGAACATTGTAAGGAAGTGATGTAATAATAAATTTGAGCCGCGACGCGAGAAAACCGGTCTTCGGGGTTTCCGACAAAGTCTGACACAAACTGACCTGTACAGTCACAGAAGCGGGCTAGAAGCTTGAAATTTCGGATATAAGAAGAAGAGGAAATATACTATCCGTGTAGCGAAAACAAAGGCGCTGATCAGCTTCGCGGTTACCGCGAAGCTGATCTGCGCCTTTGTTTTCGCATAGGCAAAAATCCGGTTTTCTCACGATGCGGCTCTAATAATAATAATAATAATAATAATAATAATAATAACTTTATTTAAAGAGAATAACATATTTGGCAGATATATTTGGCAGATATGCCAGTCTAACATATGGTCCTCAACTAACAAATATTTAAATGTTTGACAAAATGAATATACAGTCTAATATTTACAATGGTATGTACAATTTGAAGATACTATGTGCCAGACAGAGTGCATGCGAGCTACATAACCCCGCTCCATTGCATTGGGTTGAAAGTTGGCTTGACGCCATCCAGTGGCTTTATTTATCATTTCAGCGTACCATTCTTTTATTTTTGTTGACTTAGCATATCGGTTTCCGCATGACTATGGCCATAGCTGTTGGGGGTCACAAAACGCTATCACAACATCAGGTTCTCGTGTGTACACATCTAGAAAGGTAAGTTATTCTGTCAATTTCTTGATCACTTAGACTGTCCTCCGATATGTTGAATCTCTCCACACACAATGTTCCAGGCCCAGCGTCGGAACAAGAAATGATTTTCTGAGAACCCCAGTATGAGAGAGCAAACATGTGGCGGAAACCAATGTCCAGACAGCATGAGTGCTCTCCCAGAGTGGGGAGCTACATGGACTGTTTGCAGTTGATTTGAAATTTAATTTATTTTGACCTCGAGCGATGTTCAGACTTAGGGTTATGAAAAGGAAATCAAGGTCCCTTAAGATGTTCACGCGAACATGAGCATGAACATGTCACAGTGTGAATGAAATTAATGTATTTGACCAATAAGAACAGGGGTGTTATTGATATTTATAACGGTAAAAATCTGTGACGAAAGTCTACGACTCTATGACGAAAGTCTACGACTGTAAGTCTTGATAAAGTTAAATCAACGAAATGTATACATACATGTATAGCTCGGCAAATAGGTCACTGTATGGGCGTTACCTTATGAATACGTTATTGGGTATGGTCTACATTTGTAAAAGCCAAAGGTATACAGTTGAAAGACTCAACTCACATATTGTCCGTTAGAATGAAAATCCGAGTTTGACTAGTTTACTGGATTGGACAAAATAGGTAGCTGATCTTTAACGGTAAAATATGTGACAGCGCTCTAGGCTGACTGAATTCGACTTTTCTATTATCTCCCTACTTGAACAGATGGACTAGCCGACCACGCCCAGATATGAATATTAAAGTTGCCGCCCATACAGTGACCCATTTGCCGAACTATACACGTATACTCTTTTACTGATGGTAGGTAGGCCGAATTTATCCATACTCTAACAGTATTGGGGTTAAACTTAAATTATCTAAAGCTATGGTCACCAATTAAGTCAAATTAATTGGAAGTACGCTGACGAAGCTTAGTACATAAATGTTACGAGTAATAAGAGAAGGCAAATTTTCTTCTGTTTCTTCTGATGTGGTTGATATTATTGCCGCTATGCTGGTATATTGTGTTTCTGTAATCTGAGATAAAATGGAAGGTAATTGAATTTAATATGGACTCATTTCCGTTAGAAAGTGACCAAGTCCAAGCGTAAACCAAATGTGTGTTAACATGATCGATTCAGAACACAGTATCCCCCGTTAAAATAAGAGGAATACATTCTACACTGGAACGGTAAGGTAAGTTAATATCTCAATTAATAACATAAACTTATAGGACTCCTTTAAAGGCAGACCAGCAATTCCAGTTTTCTATATTGTTTTGGCATCTCTGAAGAAACATGCATGCTAATTGGACATACACATGAAGGTATTAACGTTTTAATGTAAACGATTTGTCTTCACTGTTTCACTGCCATTCCTATATCATCCAGTAGTATCTACTTGCAACATCCTTGCCGAGTACGTCGTTGCTGGGTACGGTTTAATATCATTGCCCAGTACGGTAAAAGCTATTTTAAGCTAATTATAAATAGAATCGTTAAAACGCTATTTATAAATAAAATCGTTTAGATATATTGACAGTGTAACTTACATAATGTAATGAGTACCTTTGACGGTCCAATTTTACATGTATATAGATTTTTTATTTTTGTTTTCATTTAATTACGTTCAAGTTTAAAATTCATTGTCAAGAAGATTAAATATAATTGTATTCTGCAGACCCTTAAACCCACTTGTATAAAGTAAAACTTAAAATTGAAGGGTATATATGTTTATTTTATTTTCTTTTGGCCGACAAAGAGATAGTCTAGCAGATATGCATTTTTATACAGTCGTGACAGTGAGTTTGGCGTTTTTTGTGGATTAACGCCCCAGTCAACGATGTTTCAGTCACTGTCATGTCTAGCAAGAGCTCAAGTTTTTAACAGTGCTAAAGATTCAACGTGTTTTGTGAAAGGCCTCATACCTGCTATCCATTTGGGTTCTCACCCAAAGACCTTTTCGTTCTGAGTCCGATTATCGACCGATAGGCGACCGCGCTACCCTGAACGAACAATTTAAATAAAATGTTTTTCAAACATGCAAAATTTGATTAAAGATTTGGGTGCCCATTAAGTGTTTTGTTTGTTTGTTTGTTTGTTTGTTTGTTTGTTTGTTTGTATCAAGGGTTAACGAGGGAGTCAACAAATTTTCAGTCATGTCGGCAAAGCGGCAATGTTCCATGGGTATAAGACAGTTATGGGCCAATGTGTCTTGCTCAATGACACAACACGGCAGCCCAAGTGGGGATCGAACACAGGCCCTCTCGATTTGGAGTTAGTTGGTCTACCGCTAGGCCGTGCTTGGGATTGCCGTTTATCCTGAGTGACGTGGAGTCTATTTCTAAAGCCACGTTCATGTGCAACATTTAAACTCGGGTGTATTTTTGCACACTGGATGTAAATTTGAACCCCGGGTGTATGGTATGCCATGAAAACTACACCCTGCAAAAATACACTCTGGTACAAATTTTCTCCTACTTTCCAGGTGGAGCAAATTGAATTGCAGCCGGGTGTATTTTTGCACCCGTGTGTATTGTGTGTATATGAACGCAAAACGCTTAATCGTTACACATTTTTGTTTGTTTGAATTGATACTTTACGTCCCAGACAACAGCTCAGGTCATGTCTGGAGATTGTATCCACTTTATGGGCCTTTCACTCAAAGTTAGGATGTCATGGCATCCAAAAATGCTAAAGATATAACCACACAGCTAAGCCAATAAGGCTTATAGGTATGACCAGTTTGACTTGAAACCATTTTTCTTTGGCAGTCTCAAGCCGCAGCGGTTTACCAGTAGTCAGATTACCAGTCAGTAGCGAACATGCTTTGCCTGAGGCACAAACAGCCCATCTACATCAAATGACCTCTGCTAATAAGGAACATTTTAGTCAAAACTTAATGTCAAAACCATGATCTCGCTGCATATGGCCGCTACACAAGCGGATGAAAAATTACACCCGGTTGCAAATACAGCATATGAACACGGCTTTAGATTGTAATTTAGTACTGCAGATCTATTGAACAGCGAAAGACAACGTGTTTGTCCTAAACACCGCGATCTTCATTGTTGGCATATAGTATGCCATATAGGCTATCTGAAGAGCCTAAAGTAGCCTAAACACCCATTTTCACTGCTCTTAAAGGATCTAAGTTTTATATTTATATTCTACAATGGAGAACTATCAGTGGTTTAAGGATGATGTCGTAACAATGTCCCCAGTAGAGATATACAGCTCGGTTTCAAAAATAACATACCCCTGCAATGTCGCAAAATAAATTGACCTCTTCACCTTTATTGCATCGACCATTTCTTGAAGACAGTTGGCCTGCTTCAAATGAAACTTCTACATTAAGTGCGTAGTTTTATATGTGTTAAGATGGTATTAAATTTATATTGATCATGAGCAGTCTGATAGGATTGGAAGCTGCCTTTGGCGTATACCAAAATTCTGACGGATTTAATGTCAACTGTGCAAGTTTAGGCGATTGGCATGATGTACGTACTGTGAATATTACCACTTTACCACCTGAATGACATTCATGGACATCTATTTTAGCTACCTTAAAACTTGCACCACATTCGCTTTACATTTTAAGTACTGAAAACATTATTAAATAGACGCTATTCCTTTCAGTTAAGGCTTGTGTTCAGGAAGCAAAATTTTCCTTACTGTCCATTTACATCTTACGGTGCTCGCTTGCGCCTGATATTTGTTTCGTAAGAATTTTTCTGGAATTATTTCTAATATAAACCGTCTTCATAAGATCACCAGTCACATTATTTCAATCATATATATTCACATACCAGCAGATGTCTTTGATTAATACATTATGTTTAAGAGGGTCATTACATTACTTTAACATTGTCGTGAGCATGTGCGCGGTGCATGAGAAACGATATTTATGGAAAATATCTAAAAATAATCATTTCAATTGTTACTGCTATTCTCAGATGCAAATTTATGAAATTGGATAAATTTGAAGAGAATTTTTGTGCTTAAAACATGCATTTTCAAGGTACTTATATACAAGGCAGTGGGTACATTTAACTCCCGCATTCTGATTCTATACTTTTGCGAGTGTAGTGAAAGTTTTAAGATGTCCCAAATAGGTGTCAATGCATAGCATGCAAGTCATAAAGTGGCAATATACACAGTACGTACACCATGACAACCGCCTAAATATGAAAACTTGACTTTAAATCTGCCAGAATTCTGGTATATGCCAAAAGCAGCTTCCTGTACGATCGGACTGCTAATGATCGATATAACATTTATACCATTTAAACACACTTATCATTATACACAAAATGTAGAAGTTTCATTCGTATCAGGTTAATAGCCATCAAGCAATGGTCGATGCAATGTAGGTGAAGAGGTCAATTTATTCTGCGACAATGCAGGGGTATGTTATTTTTGAAACCGAGCTGTACAGTGTCATTCTCTTCAGCATCGTCCACAGTAAGAATCTACAACACCATCCCCTACCATTCCGTCCCCAGTAGAGATCTATCGCCCCATTCCCTACCACAACGTCCCCAGTAGAGATCTACAGCGACATACCCTACCACACCGTCCCCAGTAAAGATCCACAGCGCCATAACCTACCACACCATCCCCAGTAGAGATCCACAGCACCATATTCTACTGGACCGTCCCCAGTAGAGATCTACAGTACGGTATTCAACCACACCGACTACAGTAGAGATCTAAAGCGATATACCCTACCACGCCGTCCCCAGTAGAGATCTACAGCACCATATTCTACTGGACCGTCCCCAGTAGAGATCTACAGTCGGGTATCCTACCACACCGTCCCCAGTAAAGATATACAGCACCATATCCTACCACACCGTCCCCAGTTGAGATATGCAGTGTCATTCTCTTCAGCATCGTCCCCAGTAGGGATCTACAACACCATACCCCACAATTGCGTCCCTAGTAGAGATCTATTGCCCCATTCCCTACCACAACGTCCCCAGTAGAGATCTACATTGGGGTAGTCTACCACACCGTCTCCAGGAGAGACATACAGCGCCAAACCCTACCACACCGTCCCCAGTAGGGATATACAGTGTCATTCTCTTCATCATCGTCCTCAGTAGGGATCAACAACACCATACCCTTCCATTCCGTCCCCAGTAGAGATCTATCGCCCCATTTCCTACCACAACGTCCCCAGTAGAGATCTACAGCGACATACCCTACCACACCGTCCCCAGTAGAGATCTACAGCACCATACTCTACTGGACCGTCCCCAGTAGAGATCTACAATGCGGTAGTGTACCACACCGTCTCCAGTAAAGATTTACAGCGCCATACCCTACCACTCCGTCCCCAGTAGAGATATACAGTGTCATTCTCTTTAGCATCGTCCCCAGTAGGGATCTACAACACCATACCCTACCCTTCCGTCCCCAGTAGAAATCTATTGCCCCATTCCCTACCACAACGTCCCCAGTAGAGATCTACATTGGGGTAGTCTACCACACCGTCTCCAGTAGAGACATACAGCGCCAAACCCTACCACAGAGATCCACAGCACCATATTCTACTGGACCGTCCCCAGTAGAGATCTACAGTACGGTATTCTACCACACCGGCTCCAGTAGAGATATACAACGCCATATCCTACCACACCGTCCCCAGTAGAGATATAATGTGTCAGTCTCTTCAGCATCGTCCCCAGTAGGGATCAACAACACCACGCCCTACTATTCCGTCCCCAGTAGAGATCTATCGCCCCATTTCCTACTACAACGTCCCCAGTAGAGATCTAAAGCGACATACCCTACCACACCGTCCTCAGCAGAGATCAAAAGCACCATATTCTACTGGACCGTCCCCAGTAGATATCTACAGTCGGGTATTCTACCACACCGTCCCCAGTAAAGATATACAGCGCCATATCCTACCACACCGTCCCCAGTTGAGATATGCAGTGTCATTCTCTTCAGCATCGTCCCCAGTAGGGATCTACAACACCATACCCCACCATTGCATCCCTAGTAGAGATTTATTGCCCCATTCTCTACCACAACGTCCCCAGTAGAGGTCTACATTGGGGTAGTCTACCACACCGTCTCCAGTAAAGACATACAGCGCCAAACCCTACCACAGCGTCCCCAGTAGGGATATACAGTGTCATTCTCTTCATCATCGTCCTCAGTAGGGATCAACAACACCATACCCTTCCATTCCTTCCCTAGTAGAGATCTATCGCCCCATTTCCTACCACAACGTCCCCAGTAGAGATCTACAGCGACATACCCTACCACACCGTCCCCAGTAGAGATCTACAGCACCATACTCTACTGGACCGTCCCCAGTAGAGATCTACAATGCGGTAGTGTACCACACCGTCTCCAGAAAAGATATACAGCGCCATACCCTACAACTCCGTCCCCAGTAGAGATATACAGTGTCATTCGCTTTAGCATCGTCCCCAGTAGGGATCTACAACACCATACCCTACCCTTCCGTCCCCAGTAGAGATCTATTGCCCCATTCCCTACCACAACGTCCCCAGTAGAGATCTTCAGCGACATACCCTACCACACTGTCCCAAGTAAAGATCCACAGCGCCATAACCTACCACACCATCCCCAGTAGAGATCTACAGCACCATATTCTACTTGACCGTCCCCAGTAAGGATCTACTGTACGGTTTACTACCACACCGTCTCCAGTAGAGATAAACAACGCCATATCCTACCACACCGTCCCCAGTTGAGATATACTGTGTCATTCTCTTCAGCATCGTCCCCAGTAGGGATCAACAACACCATACCCTACAATTCCGTCCCCAGTAGAGATCTATCGCCCCATTTCCTACCACAACGTCCCCAGTAGAGATCTTAAGCGACATACCCTACCACACCGTCCCCAGTAGAGATCTACAGCACCATATTCTACTGGACCGTTCCCAGTAGAGATCTACAGTACGGTATTCTACCACACCGTCCCCAGTACGGATATGCAGTGTCATTCTCTTCAGCATCGTCCCCAGTAGGGATCTACAACACCATACCCCACCATTGCGACCTCAGTAGAGATCTACATGTATAGCCCCATTCCCTAGCACAACGTCCCCAGTAGAGATCTACAGCGACATACCCTACCACACCGTCCCCAGTAAAGATCCACAGCGCCATAACCTACCACAACATCCCCAGTAAAGATCCACAGCGCCATAACCTACCACACCGTCCTCAGTAGAGATCTACAGTACGTTATTCTACCACACCGTCTCCAGTAGAGATATACAGCGCCATATCCTACTAATCCGTCCCCAGTAGAGATTTGCAGTGGCATTCTCTTCAGCATCGTCCCCAGTAGGGATCTACAACACCATACCCCACCATTGCGTCCCAACGTAGAGATCTATTGTCCCATTCCCTACCACAACGTCCCCAGTAGAGATCTACATTGCGGTAGTCTACCACACCGTCTCCAGTAGAGACATACAGCGCCATACCCTACCACACCGTCCCCAGTAGAGATAAACAGTGTCATCCTCTTCATCATCGTCTACAGTAGGTATCAACAACACCATACCCTTCCATTCCGTCCCCAGTAGAGATCTATCGCCCCATTTCCTACCACAACGTCCCCAGTAGAGATATACAGCGACATACCCTACCACACCGTCCCCAGTAGAGATCTATCACCCCATTCCCTACCACAACGTCCCCAGTAGAGATCTACAGCGACATACCTTACCACACCGTCCCCAGTAAAGATCTATCGTCCAATTCCCTACCATTACGTCCCCAGTGCAGATCTACAGCTGCATATTTCAACGTTCCGAGTAGACATACAAAACAAAACTACTCTACAAATACGTCCCCAGTAGAGATCTACAGCGACATACCCTTCCGACGTCCCCAGTGGAGATATATAGAGTCATTCTAATCAGCATCGTCCCCAGTAGGGATCAACAACACCATACCCTACCATTCCGTCCCCAGTAGAGATCCATCGCCCCATTTCCTACCACAACGTCCGCAGTAGAGATCTAAAGCGACATGCCCTACCATACCGTCCCCAGTAGAGATCTACAGCACCACATTCTACTGGACCGTCCCCAGTAGAGATCTACAGTACGTTATTCTACCACACCGTCTCCAGTAGAGATATACAGCGCCATATCCTACTACTCCGTCCCCAGTAGAGATATGCAGTGACATTCTCTTCAGCATCGTCCCCAGTAGGGATCTACAACACTATTCCCCACCATTGCGTCCCAACGTAGAGATCTATTGTCCCATTCCCTACCACAACGTCCCCAGTAGAGATCTACATTGCGGTAGTCTACCACACCGTCTCCAGTAGAGATATACAGCGCCATACCCTACCACCCCGTCCCCAGTAGAGATAAACAGTGTCATCCTCTTCATCATCGTCTACAGTAGGGATCAACAACACCATACCCTTCCATTCCGTCCCCAGTAGAGATCTATCGCCCCATTTCCTACCACAACGTCCCCAGTAGAGATATACAGCGACATACCCTACCACACCGTCCCCAGTAGAGATCTATCACCCCATTCCCTACCACAACGTCCCCAGTAGAGACCTACAGCGACATACCTTACCACACCGTCCCCAGTAAAGATCTATCGTCCAATTCCCTACCATTACGTCCCCAGTAGAGATATACAGCACCATATTCTACTGGACCGTCCCCAGTAGATATCTACAATGCGGTCGTGTACCACACCGTCTCCAGTAGAGATATACAGCGTCATACCCTACCACTCCGTCCCCAGTAGAGATACACAGTGTTATTCTCTTCAGCATCGTCCCAAGTAGGGATCTACAACACCATACCCTACCATTCCGTCCCCAGTAGAGAGCTATTGCCCCATTCCCTACCACAACGTCCCCAGTAGAGATCTACAGCGACATACCCTACCAAACCGTCCCCAGTAAAGATCCACAGCGCCATAACCTACCACACCATCCCCAGTAAAGATACACAGCGCCATAGCCTACCACACCGTCCCCAGTAGAGATCTACAGCACCATATTCTACTGGACCGTCCCCAGTAGAGATCTACAGTACGGTTTACTACCACACCGTCTCCAGTAGAGATATACAACGCCATATCCTACCACCGCGTCCCCAATAGAGATATACTGTGTCATTCTCTTCAGCATCGTCCCCAGTAGGGATCAACAACACCATACCCTACCATTCCGTCCCCAGTAGAGATCTATCGCCCCATTTCCTACCACAACGTCCCTAGTAGAGATCTAAAGCGACATACCCTACCACACCGTCCCAGTAGAGATCTACAGCACCATATTCTACTGGACCGTTCCCAGTAGAGATCTACAGTACAGTATTCTACCACACCGTCCCCAGTAGAGATATGCAGTGTCATTCTCTTCAGCATCGTCCCCAGTAGGGATCTACAACACCATACCCCACCATTGCGACCTCAGTAGAGATCTATAGCCCCATTCCCTAGCAAAACGTCCCCAGTAGAGATCTACAGCGACATACCCTACCACACCATCCCCAGTAAAGATCCACAGCGCCATAACCTACCACACCATCCCCAGTAAAGATCCACAGCGCCATAACCTACCACACCGTCCCCAGTAGAGATCTACAGTACGTTATTCTACCACACCGTCTCCAGTAGAGATATACAGCGCCATATCCTACTAATCCGTCCCCAGTAGAGATTTGCAGTGTCATTCTCTTCAGCATCGTCCCCAGTAGGGATCTACAACACCATACCCCACCATTGCGTCCCAACGTAGAGATCTATTGTCCCATTCCCTACCACAACGTCCCCAGTAGAGATCTACATTGCGGTAGTCTACCACACCGTCTCCAGTAGAGACATACAGCGCCATACCCTACCACACCGTCCCCAGTAGAGATAAACAGTGTCATCCTCTTCATCATCGTCTACAGTAGGTATCAACAACACCATACCCTTCCATTCCGTCCCCAGTAGAGATCTATCGCCCCATTTCCTACCACAACGTCCCCAGTAGAGATATACAGCGACATACCCTACCACACCGTCCCCAGTAGAGATCTATCACCCCATTCCCTACCACAACGTCCCCAGTAGAGATCTACAGCGACATACCTTACCACACCGTCCCCAGTAAAGATCTATCGTCCAATTCCCTACCATTACGTCCCCAGTGGAGATCTACAGCTACATATTTCAACGTTCCGAGTAGACATACAAAACAAAACTACTCTACAAATACGTCCCCAGTAGAGATCTACAGCGACACACCCTTCCGACGTCCCCAGTAGAGATATATAGAGTCATTCTAATCAGCATCGTCCCCAGTAGGGATATACAACACCATACCCTACCATTCCGTCTCCTGTAGAGGTCTATCTCCCCATTCCCTACCACAACGTCCCCGGTAGAGATCTACAGCGACATATCCTACCATACCGTCCCCAGTAAAGATCTACAGCGCCATATCCTACAACACCGTCCCCAGTAGAGATCTACAGCACCATAATCTACTACATCGTCCCCAGTAGAGATCTATCAACCCATTCCCTACCCAACGTCCCCATTAGAGATCTACAGCACCTTACTCTACTGGACCATCTCCAGTAGAGATATACAGTGCGGAAGTCTACCACACCGTCTCCATTAAAGATAAACAGCGCCATATTCTACCACTCCGTCCCCAGTAGAGATATACAATGTCATTCTCTTCAGCATCTTCCCCAGTAGGGATCTACAACACCATACCCTACCATTCTGTCCCCAGTAGAGATCTGTCGCCCCATTCCCTACCCAAACGTCCCCAGTAGAGATCTACAGCGACATTCCCTACCACACCGTCCCCAGAATGATCTACAGCGCCATATCCTACCACACCGTCCCCAGTAGAGGTATACAGCACCATAATCTACCACACCGTCCCCTTAGTCCGGCAGAAAGCAAATTTGTCCTGGAATTGTGTTCTAAAGTTTTTTTCTTTACTGAATTATGTTCATTTGGCATTGCCTTACAAGAATCTGAGTGATGCCACTTTGGCATCATTGAGCAATTTTGTATTTTCAAGATGGCGTTTAAGATGGCGGCCAGAATATATAATAATATTTAACAGGGGTCTTTGATTGTTTTTATCTGGCAAATATGTGGTTATTTCAGTGCAAAATGATGAATAGGTATCAGTTTTGTATAAGTATTTACATTCTATCATAGTTTCTTTTCAAGACAGGATAAAAACACTGTATAGATGAAATAAGTCAAGGTTTTTCGTAATTTTGGTTTAACTTTTTTATTCATACAATAAGCACTTTAACTTTCAGAACCATTACTCAAGCTAGATTGCCTTATCAAGATGCAGTGATTATCGTATTCAATATGTCATTCAAGAAGGCAGCCATGATTTCTTGCGCAAAACGAATTTAACTTAGAATTGAGGTTATGGAAACGTTGCGGTAGAGTATGGCACCGAGATTCCTTTGGGGGCGTTGTGGTAGAATATGACACTGAAGATCCCTATTTGGGACGTTGTGGTAGAGCTTGACACTGTAGATACGTATTGGGGAAGTTGTGGCACTTTATAATCCTACTGGGGACGTTGCGGCAGAGTATGTCGCTGTAGATCCCAACTTGGTACGTTGTGGTAGAGTATGGAATAAAGATACATACTGGGGACCTTGCGGTAGATTATGGCGATGTTGATCTCTTCTTGGTAGGTTGCGATAGAGTATGGCGCTTTATATCCCTACTGGTGACTTTGTAGCAGATTATGGCGCTGTAGACCTCCACTGGGTACATTGTTGTAGATTAAAGGTTTAATTTGGAAACAATGTGGAAGAGTATGTCACTGAAAATCCACTACGGACCTTGTGGAAATAATTGAGCTGTTTATATTACTTGGTAGATTGTTGTAGAGAATAGTGTCGCATATCCCTACTGGGGACGTTGTGGTGGATTATGGCAGTGTAGATCCCTACCGGGGACATTGCAATATAGTATGGCACTGTTGATCCAAACTGCGGACGTTGCGGTAGAGTATGGCACTGAAGATCTCTACTGGGGATCTTGTGGAAGAGTATGTCACGCTAGATCATTACTGGATACTTTGCGGTAGAGTATGTGGCTGTATATCCCTACAGAATCCGTTGTGATACATTATGGCGCTTTACAGCTCTATATCCTTACTGGGTACGTTGTGGTAGAGTATGGCACTGTAGTTCCTTACTGGAGACGTTGCGATAGAGTATGGTACTGTAGATCCCTACTGGGGACGTTCCGGTTCAGCATGTGGCTGTAGATTCCTACTGGGGACGTTATGGTAGAATATGGCGCTGTAGAGATCACTTCTGCGGACGTTGGGATACAGTAAGGCGCTGTAGATATCTACTGGGGACGTTGCGGTAGAATATGTGGCTGTTTATCTCTCCTGGGGACGGGTGAGTAGAGTATGACGCTACAGAGATCGCTACGCTACTGGGGACGTTGCGATAGAGTTTGGTGCTGTAGATATCTACTGGGGACGTTGCGGTAGAAAATGTGACAGCTTATCTCTACTGAGGACGTTGCGGTAGAGTATGGCACTGTAGATTCCTTCTTGGGACGTTGCGCTAGAGTATGGCGCTGTTTGTCTCTACTTGATGTAGAGTATGGCGCTGTAGATTCGTACTGGGGTCTTTGCGGTAGAGTATGGCACTGTTGATCCCTACTGGGGACGTTGCGGTAGGGTAGGGTAGTCGTTGCAGTATAGTAATGCAATCAAAGTTGCCAAGGCTGAAAAAATGAAAAATTAAAAAAAAAAAAAAAAAAGAAAAAGAAAAAAAAAGATCAGACTGGAACCCAGGCTACACTACTGGGGACATAGCTGTTTAGTATGTGGTTAGGGGCGTTGGGTAGATTTTGGCACTGTAGATCCATATTGGGGATGTTGTATTAGAAAATGGCACTGTAGATCCCTATTGGACCATTGCGGTAGAGCCTGGCAGACCTGTTATCGATTACTTTCAAAGTTAATCACTAACGATTACAATTACTTTCAACGATTAACGATTACGATTAAAAGTATTTTTCCTGGCTTTATTCGATTACAATTACAATTGATTTGCAAAAGTAATAGAATAATCAATCGATTAGTTTTGCTACTGTCTACTGTCTACGTTGTGGTACAGTATGACACTGCATAGAACCATACTTGGTCGTTGCTGTAGGGTATGGCTCTGTAGATCCCTAACAGACACGTTTTGTAGAATTTGGCACTGTACATCCCTACTGGGGACGTTGTGGTGGAATACGGCATTGTAGATCCCTATTGGGGACATTGCGATAGAGTATGGCGCTGTAGATACCTACTGGAGACGTTGTGGTACAGTATGGCGCTGTTGATCTCTACTGGGTACGTTGTGGTAGAGTATGGCTCTGTAGATACTTACTGGGTCGATGTGGTAGAGTATGGCACTGTAGATCCCTACTGGGGAGGTTGCGGTAGAGAAAGGCGTTATAGATGCTGTGGACGTAGCAGTAGAGTATGGCTCTGAATATTCATAACAGGGAGTTTGCGATAGATTTTGGCATTGAATATCCACAAGGGGACGTTGTGCTAGAATATGGCACTGTTTATCACTATGGGGGACATTGCGGTAGAGAATTGTGCGGTATATCCCTACTGGGTACGTTGTGGTAGAGTTCGGTACTTACATTCTTACTGAAGACGTTGCACTAGAGTATGGCGCTGTTGATATCTACTGGGGACGTTGCGCTACAGAATGGCACTGTAGATACCTAGTTGGGGCGTTGAGGTAGTTGCGAACTGGAGATGTTGTGGTAGAGTATTGCACTATAGATGCCTACAAGGTACGTTGTTGTAGAGTATTGCACTGTATTTCCATACTGAAGACGTTGCATAACAGTTTGGTGCTGTATATCTTTACTGGGGACGCTGAAGATCCATACTGTAGACGTTATGGTAGGGTATGGCTCTGAAGATACCTACTTGGGACGTTTTCGTAAACTAAGGCGCTGTATATCTCTACTGGGTACGTTGTGACAGAGTATGGAGCTGTAGGGGAGGTTGCGGTAGAATATGACACTGTAGAACCCTACTTGGAACGCAGCGGTAGACTATGACGCTGTAGATACCTACTAGGGACGTTGCGGTAGATCCCCAATGGGTACGTTGTGGTAGAGTATAGCGTTGCGGTAAAATATATGGCTGTATATCTCTACTGAGGACGTTGCAGTAGAGTATGGCACTGTAGATTCCTACTGGGGACCTTGTGGTAAACTGTGGCGCTATATATCTTTACTGAGTACGTTATGGTAGAGTATCTAACCGTAGATCGTTACTGGGGACGTTGCAGTAGAATATGATACTGTAGATCGATACTGGGGACGTTGCGGTAAACAATGGTGCTGTAAATCCTAATGTGTACGTTGTGGTAGAGTACGATTCTGTATATCCCTACTGGGGAGGTTGCGGTTGAGTATGGTATTGTAGAATACTACTGGGGACGTTGCGGTAGCGCATGGCACTGTAGCTCTTTATTAGGGAGGTTACGGTAGAATACAGCGCTCTAGAGCTCAACTTGGAACGTTGTGGTAGAGTATGGCGCTGTAGATCTCTACTTGGAACGACAAGAACCACACGCGATTTCACGTTTACGAGTATGTTATTTAAAAGAAAAAACGCAAGATTTTTATCGTGTCCCCGGGTCTGGGTAAGTAGTTTTATTTGTTTCCATTGCAAAAGAAGCTTGACAGAAATAACATTTTCTGTAACCCTCTATTGCATATAATGTTATTGAAGTCAAATTAAAAATCATATGGTATATTAAGTGCAATTTAAGAGCGGCGGCACATTATAGTGCTGTCCCTGGAAAACGTATCAGTGCTGTCACAGTTTTAAAACATCTATTTTGACCAGAGTTATGAATCATTTTCTCAGATCAAAACAATCGCATTTTTGTAGACGACAGCAAGCTGATGAAGTCATGGTAAACAACTTTTTGAGAAAATCGCATTACTCCGTTCATATTCCATAAAGACATGTCAAAATCGGTGTGGGAAATTTTTAGCCATCAGTACTATCACTATTTTGCCGCTTCTTGCAAATATCACGTACATTTTAAGGCCATGACTGAATTTCAGCTTAGGGCCGTTTTGAATAGATATGCAAAGTTTTCAGCCTGCATTCTGCTGTTAGTCATAATAATTAAATTTATGTGTAAAACTCAGTACTATCACGGTCAGTGCTGTCACGGTCGTGACAGTACTGATGTGTGACAGCACTGAGTTGACTTCTGTCAGCAGGTGTGGATTCAGGCAATTTCCTACACTGAAAAGAGTTAGGTCGCCTTTCACGAGAGGGTCTCAGCTACTAACACCAGTAGGAGTCAAAAGAGGTCAAACCATTTGAGGTGTGTGTGTGTGTGTGGGGGGGGGGGGGGTGATAAAAAACTGCAAATTCAAAATTCTTCGTCGACCAGGGTATACCCAATGAGGCTGGTTACTACGAAGAAAAAAAGTGGTAGTTTCGTCCCGACATTACTGAAAGTTATTGACTCGGGTACATAAAAAATAAATATCAGACGCGTCATGAGAAGACATGATTTTGCAAAAGTGCAGCTCAGCTGCAGTGTAACCTTCCAAGGGGGTATTAGCTCCAAGCTCACTAAAAGAAAAATGACCCCAGCTCCCTATTTTTTTTTACTTGCTCCCAGCTTCCTAAAACTAAAAATGTTCTCTTCTAGTAATCCCCAACTCCCTTCAAATGTTTTCCAGTTCTCCCAAGCTCCTTGATAACGAATTACCGATTCCGATAGCGTAATGGTGAGAGCGTCCGCTTCGGGAGCGGGAGGTCGTGGGTTCGATCCCGGGCCGGGTCATGCCAAAGACTTTAAAAATGGTACCACTGGCTACCTTGCTTGGCGCTCAGCATTATTAGGCAAGCACTGGCTTCTCTTCTCCCAAAACAAAATATAGCATCACTAGCATCGCATGTCTAATATGAAAATGTCCGAATAATAACAAAAGAGGTCCGAAAATAATCAATGTCTGTATTCACTAGAGGACCGTATGGAAGACTGGCCGTTGTGCTAAATACGTTATCTTCTATAAATATAGAGATTATTATTATTATTATTATTATTATTAAAATGCCCTTCTACACAGAAAACCCGTGATAGGGTCCCAAATTAATTGCACTCTTTTGTCGTGAACAATCCTGGTTGTTTCAGACCTGGTCGAAAGCCCCAAAAAACATTTTCTCATGCTGCAGCTGCTTAAAGTGTTAAGCTGAATAGCGCTAATTGCGCTTGTCGTGTTACACCGCGTTTGGTTTGCGTGTACCGAACGTGTTGTGTTATCTACCCAAAAGTGTCCCTGGTTCGAGCATTAGCCGAGGCTTCGTTGGTTGCAACCGTAAGGCAGTCACTGTCCCTAAGCTCATCGGTTAATTGTCAGAAATTAATCAATTAATCAACTCCGCACACATTGGAATAAAAAAGGCGAGATCGGATAATTAACATTGCTGTCACGACAGCATCAGTGCTGTCACGATATCAGTGCTGTCACGGTCATAATTATTTAAAATACTCAAAACACATCATATAAAAGTAGTTGCTTTTGGTATGTAATGATACTATACTAAAATAGTAAACGTTTTGCAGAACTTAATTTTGGTTTAATCCTACAAGATTATGTCTACAGAAAAAAGCGCTTCAGAAACAGAACAAATCACAGTATGTGCATTTTCATTGAAGCTCTCTCCCTCGTTAATTCATTGAAAGTATTTAAGGTTTGTGACAAGTTATATATACCCCCACTTACAGATTTGGAAAGTCTTATCAAATAAGCGTTGTACGCAAGAAAATTTGTGACAGCACTGATATTTTTTCAAGGGTACCATACAATTGATTAATGCTGGTGCACAATTTGTTCAGTTAAACTCGGCATATTTTATTTCTATATTCTAAATGGTATTGTTAATAAAACTATCTCATTAAAAAAGAAAAACTGGACAACGATTTTTTTTTCGTTTTGCCTTACAGTTTTCTGGATCGCTCCATTTTTTGATAATGACCCATATAAACTTTGTATGGATGATTGACTTTGACCACTTTCCCTACTGGGCAGTCTCAGACATGATCAGACGGTCAGTCGGTAGCGTAGAAGCTTTGCCTGGTGGCACAAGCAGCCCTTCTATTTATTTAGGCCACAAATGGGCGAGGACCATACAAAGACGTCGAAAGCGTTCAAAGCGTATTTAACGCATGTAGAACTTATTCGTTATGCGTAAGACCGTCCGAGATACGCAGAGCTTCTGACATAAAGGTATCTGAAATCCCCTAAAACAAGGAATTCTTAGATTTTTCCTCCAGTGGTGTTCGGTTTGTTGCTAGCAACCATGCATATTAAATTGCAAAGCATTTTATTGTTGAAACTTGTAATATAATACGTGTTTTATAATAATTAAACATTTATTTATCTGAATCAGCACTTAAATGCTATAGCCGCATGTTTTCGTACCTTGTGTATTTCCGCGATGTACTGGTTCACATCCGCGTTTGGAAACATTTCCGCGCTTGTGATACCTGGACTGAGAAATAATCTTTCTTTTTTTTCTAATGTATATAAATCAGACACACTCGATAAACGAATATATCTTTAAAAATCTTTCATAAACATGCCTGTTTCTTGGTTGTTTATAAGAATTTTATGGAGCACGATAGCCTTGTGGTAGAGCACCGGCCTCCGAATCGAGAGGTATTGGGTTTGATTCCCACTAGGGGTTTCCGGACCGTGTCCTTGAGCAAGACAACATTAACTCACAACAGTAATGGTTAATACTCAAAAAGCGCTGGCTTTGTCCAGACATAGCTGAAAACCTGTACTAGAGAACCAATGGTCCTGTAAACGCTCACCTGAGATCAGGGATATATACCAATAAACCTGTTTGACTAGTATGGTCATGGACGAACTATATTGACTTGTCGTAAAATAGGTCAAGGTCATCACAGGGTCATAATTTTATGCACGCATATAGAACTCTAGTCTACAATGCTACATGCCTAGTTTTGTTGAAATTGGTCCATAGAAAAAGATTTTAGAATGATTTTTACCATATATGGACATGGCGGCCATCTTGGTCATGTGACCTGGATTATTTATGTACACATTGGTTTCTCCTTCCTACATGTGCTTTATATCAAATTTGCCGGGCTTTGATTGGCCAAGCGATTTCAGAGAAGAAGATCTTTGAATATTATGGTGATTTTCATTTATATTGCCCCAGGGTGGGGGCAGACCGGCCCATTGGGTCCATTTTTAAGAATCATATATCTACAGTCCATTTGCCCATTTCCTTAATGTTTTTTCTCTTCAAATGACTTTTTGACAAATTTCCCCTTCAAATGCATGGGCCACCTATGTTGACCTTGCCGTAAAATATGTCAAGGTCATTCCTGGGTCATGATTTATATAAACTATGTAGAGCTCCTTTCCCTGATGCTTCATGCCAAGTTTCAAAATCATAGACCTTATGGTTCTGGAGAAAGATTTATTTTCTATTTATAGCCATCTTGGCGGCCATCTTGGTCATGTGATCTGGACCATTTATATAAACTTTTGTTCCAACTTCCTTAGGATGCTCCACATGAAGTTTGGCTTTGATTGACCAAGTAGTTTCAGAGAAGAAGACCTTTGAATATTATGGTAATATACATGTATATTACCCCGGAGTGGGGGTAGACCAGCCCCTGGGGTGCATTTTTTTCAGAATCATAAATGTTCAGTCCATTTGCCCTTTCCCTTCAAGTGTTTCCCTTCAAATGACATTTTGACAATTTTTCACATTCAAATACATGGGCGACCTATGTTGACCTTGCTGTAAAATAGGTCAAGGTCATCCCAAGGTCATGATTTATATGAACTTTGTAGAGCTCCTCTCCTTGATGCTTCATGCCAGGTTTCAAAATCATAGGCCTTCTGGTTCTGGAGAAGAATATTTTTAAGGTTTTGGCGATTTATAGCCATGGCGGCCATCTTGGTCATGTGACCTGTACAATTTATATAAACATTGGTTCCCCCTTCCTATAGGGATGCTTCACATGAAGTTTGGTTTTGATTGGCTAAGCGGTTTGAGAGGAGAAGATCTTTGAAAATCCCTTTCACGTCCCTGGCACACCCGCAAGCAGAACTTGGCTTGTCTCACATGTGGCCAGATCGGGACTCGAACCCACACCAGTCACAGCGGTGAGATGATCGAATGATTAAGAAACAGCGCTCTTAACCGCCCGGCCACGGGGCCCGCCCTGGTGTGGGTTCGATCTCCGCTCTGGCCACATGTGAGACAAGCCAAGTTCTGCTTGCGGGTGTGCCAGGTGGGTTTTCTAGGGGTTCTCCCGTTTTCGCCCCACCTTCTGATTGGCCGTTCTCATATGAGCTGAAATAATATTGAAAGGGACGTAAAACTGATTCAAAAAAAGTGTGTGTGTGTGTGGGGGGGGGGGGTAAATCCAAAACGTCGATTGAACTTTTATGATCATAACAACACTTATATCCATCATAAGTGTTAGTTTTGCATTCGTAAAGGCATTTTAATTAAATTGTTGTTCAGGGATCATGTTTCTGGAATCATGATAATAGAGAGGTTATAAAAAAATGATGCAATCAGAAAGAAATTCGGTAGGAAATGGGTCGCATGCCGTAAGCCGAATGAGCAGCTATTTTCCCAATAGGTGGCCACTCAGTTACCACATCAGTTTTATGTCCCCAAGGTCAAATCATGTCAGAAACATGATATATGTCACGTACCAACATCAAAAAACCGGATGTTAGTCAATCAATAAACCCAATCTTCGATGATTGTCAACCGAAAGTACATGTCATTCGAATTAAAGAGTATTTCTTCGATTGGTTAGCATAGAGATCATCTAACTCCTCTGCAAGAGATCATCTATCGCCATTTTTCTATTTATCGAGTTAAAATTTTCGAGTTTCGAGTTACAATTTTCGAGTTTCGAGTCAAAATTTTCTAGTTTCGAGTTAACATTTTCGAGTTTCGAGTCAAAATTTTCTAGTTTCGAGTTAAAATTTTCGAGTTTCGAGTTACAATTTTCGAGTTAAAATTTTCGAGTCAAAATTTTCGAGTCAAAATTTTCGAGTCAAAATTTTCGAGTTACAATTTTCGAGTTAAAATTTTCGAGTTTCGAGTTAAAAAGTCAGATTCTATGGGCCCGTTTTACTATTTATTCACCAATTTAGGATATCCATAATTCAATATCACTTAATCAAGCTGAATTAAGGAAATTCATGGATATCCATAAATCCATTTTTGGATATCCAACAATCAGCCTCAATTTTGGACTTATGGACATCCAGAATACGATTTATGAATTATCCATAATTTGACTTATTCATATCATTAAATCAGCTTGATTAATGAGTATCTATAAATACAGTTATGGATATAAATTGAATTATGGATAGCAACTAATCAATGCAAATCTTCACGCATCGTTGGAAACTTTTATACTTCAAATTGGCTTTATTATGTATTGATGTCGGTCAAGGATTAACGATTTTTTAACGAAAACAGAAGGGCTACTTATATTAAGCAAAATCCATTATAGTCTGGCAGATTCGGGGGTGGACCTGGATTTGCGGTGTATAGAAAATGTTTTGACTGATTAGGACAGCCAACACCTTCAGAAACAAGAATCCACTTGATGCCACTTTGTCATCCTTGGGCAACTCTCATAATTCAAGATGGCGTCCAATAGGGTTATCATCTGTTAAAACTTCAAAGTACAATACCTGTATAGTGCAAAATCCAAACTTTTCTGAGCATATTTTATCAATAATTGTTACAGATGTATCATTTTGTGAAAGAGTCATACTCACAATGGTCTTTTGTGAGTGTAAAACAAAAATGGCATCCAAGATGGCCGCCTAAATTTAAAAAAAGTTGAATTTTCAACCAACTTTCATTCTTTTTCATGTTTTTGAACATTATAAGTGGTGTAGAGGATGAATATGCAACAAATGAACACAACTGACATCACCTTGTCACCCTTTGGCAATAAAATTAGTTCAAGATGGCTGCCATCTATTTCAACCACACAGTACTAAACGCCTGTAGTGCAAATTCTTGTGTTTTCTGACCCAATATAGTCCAGTTATGTCATATTTGTATCATATTGTGTAAACGTTGCACACATATAAAATGAGATTTATATCATTGTGAAATATAAGATATGGAATCCAAGATGGCTGCTAAAACTAAATAAAAATGAAAATTTTGATCAAATTTTAGTCTTTTTACACACTTTTTATTTATCAGCAGTGTAGACAAATGATTACAGCTCACTAATCCAATACATGCCATCCTTAGGTAACTCTGATATTCAAAATCACACCCAAGAGGGTTATCATCTCTTAAGACAATACAGTTCTTGTGTATATTAACACTTTTGAAGGAAACCGTAGCGTCATTGACAATGTCCGTAACAACAATGACAGGGTGGACAACAGACCTGGGTTAATCTTAATCATTTATCATGATTACTTTTATTCGATTGAAATTTTTTTCAATCAAACATTATTCTGTAATCGTAGATTTTACGATTGAAATTAATCTTATTCGAATACTTTTCAAAAATGCCTGTAATCGTGATTGATTTTATGCATAAATTCTGATTATATTTCAAGATGTGCTGAAAATTCTTTTTCTGAAAAAAAAGAGTAAAAGAAAAAAGCAAAATAAATTTATATCTAATATTATGTTCACAACAGGAATTATTTGACTTTCAAGAATTGTTGATATATCAAATGGGAATTCTGATACAGTAACAGATCAGACTGTGTACATTTGTCATTATTTTTTGTCATTATTTTTGGCTTCTAACTCTGAATGTCAAAAAAGCATTTTCTTTATTGATGTAATAAATTCGTCAGTTATATGGAACAGATTATGGTTTCAATGACATGGGCACATAATAAAGTTATTCATACATACTGGTCAACAATTTAACATTATTATATATTTTCTTGTCCTCTTTGGGTTTTTAGCTCGACTGCACGAAGTGCATAGAGCTATTGCAGTCACCCCGGTCGTCCACGTTCCCGTTCCCGTGTGCGTTCCCGTTCCCGTGCGCGTCACACTTAAAGTTTTCTAGAAGTCCATATCTTGACAACCACTCATCAGAAAGCATTCATACTTGGACCATAGATACCCTGTAGGGTTAGCTTTCACTCCATGGCCAGGGGGTGGGGCTGGAGGTTAAAATCTAGAACACCTTCAAAAATGGCAATTCTTGTGTTAAAGTTTTCTAGAAGTCCATATCTTGACAACCACTCATCAGAAAGCATTGATACTTGGGCCATTGACACCCTGTAGGGTCGGCTTTCATTCCATCGCATCAGATCCCTGGGTCCATGCCAGGGGGTGGGGCTAGAGGTTAAAATCTAGAACACCATTAATAATAATGGCTTTTCTGTGATATAGTATTCTAGAAGTCTATATCTTGAAAACTTTTTATCAGAGGGCTTTCATACTCGGACCATAGGTACCCTGTAGGGTTGAGTTTCATTTCATGGCATCGGATCTCTGGGTCCATGCCTGGGGGGTGGGGCTGGAGGTTAAAAACTAGAACACTGTAAAAATAGATGTACTGCTGTGTAACTTTTACAAGGAGTCCATATCTTGACAACAACTTATCATAAAGCATTCGTACTTCATACACTTTAGGTTCCATGACATCGGACCTCTGGGTCGGAGTGAGGGGGGCGTGGCTAGAGATCAAAATCTAGAAATCCCCGATTTTTTTTTCTTTTTATTTCTTAATAGAAACAACTTAGGAAGATGGTTGGTCATTCATCTTTTGACTTTGTGACACTGACTTGTGTGTCATGACGGTAAGGGTCGTTTGAACTACTTTCCATGGTTCAGTGATTTTGCCTTATATCTTGACACTCAATTAGTATATTTTCTTACTTCTTTCAGATTATGAGTAAGTATGACCAGACCTTTGACCCCAATATACTTATAGGTCACTGTGACCTAATTTCACGGTTCAGTGATTTTGCCTTATATCTCGGTACTCAAATGGTTTATGAACAAACTTCTTTCAAAGTATGTTTGCGTATGACAATACCTTTGACCCTGAAGTAGTCCTAGGTCACTGTGACCTAATTTTACGGTTCAGTGATTTTGCCTTATATCTTGACACTCAATTAGTATATTTTCATACTTTTTTCAGATTATGAGTGAGTATGACCAGACCCTGACCCCAATATACTTATAGGTCACTGTGACCTAATTTCACGGTTCAGTGACTTTGCCTTATATCTCAGCACTCAAGTGGTTTATGAACATACTTCTTTCACACTATGTTTGTGTATGACAAGACCTTTGACCCTAAAGTAGTCCTAGGTCACTGTGACCTAATTTCACAGTTCAGTGATTTTCCTTTATATCTCGGCACTCAATTGCTATATGGACATACTTCTTGCACGATATGTATGAGTATGACAAGACCTTTGACCGTAAAGTATTCCTGGGTCACTGTGACCTAATTTCATGGTTCAGTGATTTTGCCTTATTTCTCGACACTCAGTTGGTATTTTTTCATACTTCTTTCTGATTATGAATGAGTATGACCAGACCTTTAACCCAAACATACTTATAGGTCACTATGACCTAATTTCATGGTTCAGTGATTTTGCTTAATATCTCAACACTGAATGGGTATATGATCATATTTCTTTCACATTATGAGTAAGTATCACTAGACCTTATAGGTCAGTGTGACCTTATTTCTCGGTTCAGTGATTTTGCATTGTGTCTTGGCACTCAGTTGGTATATGAACAATATGAGTGAGACCTCTAAATCTTAGGTAGTTATAGTTAACTTTCATAGTTCAGTGATTTTGCCTTATTGCATCAAGGCAAAAAGATGTATGAGCATAATGCTTTGGGTTACTGGTCGGGTTTGACCTTATGTTTGACAAAGGTCAGAAGCAGTCGAGCACGCTGTCCTGCGACAGCTCTTATTTTTATCGAAATTCTCTCTGACATTTTTCAAATCATTTCAGGACCCTTCTTACAAAGAGGTACAAGTAGGCAAAGATCAGGAAAAGGCGCAATCAGAAAGAGATTCCCACTCCAAAAACCGAGGTGGGAAAAAACCCAAACTAACAATCAGGCACTTATACCATGAAACATATCGTAAGCCAAATGAGCAGCTATTTTCCCAATAGGGAACACACAAAGTTACTGGCGGGCTTAAACCGGTTTTACAGAATCCTAACCTCACCCTCAGCTTCTGCAGTGTTTCATAACATTTAATAAGTTCTTCGGTCCTCGTGGTGAATCTCTAACTAGTCAATGAATCGTCAAGAACAAACAAATAAATTATGACAAACATCCTGATGAATCAAAAACAAGGACTCACAGATTGAGTAAGCTGCCCAACGATGGAGATCCCTGGGCGCCGAATAACCTACTAACTCCGGAGCAAAAGAAAAACACCAGTTGGACCCCGGTGGGCCAAGCAACAGACAAGAAGCTCCGGCCCCAACCAACTAAAACGAATAGCTTTAAGTCGGGGCCATCATAGTGTCTGACGCCCGACCCACCGGCGTGCAATTAAAGAAGGCAGCATAGTTATCAACCATGATTGGGTTAAAAACTAAGCATGCAGACTGTCGCATAACATTCAAGTTATAACCTATACGTCTGTAACGTGTTATTATTTTTCTGAACTGAAAAGAAAAATCTTCAAACACTTCTTCTTTGACCTCAGTGACCATGCTTATAAACATAGAATTGACCTCATTCTAAATAGGCTTTGAAACCTATTGCAAAAGTTCAAACCTATTCTTACCTGGTCACACCTTTACAGATTAACTACATGTAATAAACAGGTGTCATATGGGCTGTGTTGTCAAAACACCCTGGAACAAGTTGGTGACAATAAACAAAAGATTAAGGGAATCGATCTCCCCCTATCTGTAGAGAGGCCATGACAGACAGTGATATTACCAAATTCAGTGATGTCAAAACATAATTTTAGATCTCACGATGCTGTGTGTGTGTGTTTATAATTTGGGTAACAACTCCAAATTAGATAAAAAAAAATGCCAATTGATTAGAGTGTTGCAGTAATTTTGATCAATCAATCTTAAGATAAAGTGCCCAATACACCTAGATGCTTCTTATATGCCAATATAATACCATATACAGTTAAATCATAACTGCTTAATTCAAGACTGGCTAGATTATAAATGCAAAACTAATCGATTGATTATTCGATTACATTTGCAAATCAATTGTTATTGTAATCGATTAAATTCAGGAAAAATATTTTTAATCGTAATCGTTAATCGTAAGATTGAAATTAATTGTAATCGTTAGTGATTAACTTTGAAAGTAATCGATAACAGGTCTGGTGGACAAAATGGCGGGGTAAACTAAACTGATACCCTGAGAGCTCGGGACTAATCCCCTCCGGTCAAGCCCCATCCCCCTGGTTTGGTATTGTCAGGTTGCCGTTTCACCAATATACTTTATTCTGATTCTGATGTCGTGGCAAATGTCAGATTGGTTCCGTTAACTAAAAAAAGTTAAAACGGGTTTCAGTCGGTCATGGGAAGGTGACAACAAACAATGCAAGGATTATACCAACCAGACGACCAATTGTCCTGTAAACGCTCACCTGAGGTCTGGGATATATACCAATAAACTTGGCAGACAACCACCGTGGGATATTTTTTACATAAGCATAAATCTTCTGTCCATTTGCTCATTTCAAGCAAGTTTCCTGCCATTAAGGGTAAACATTACTATTGTTTATGAGCACACTGTTTGCGCAACGTCGGCGTTTAGTATGTGCATGTTTCACGTAGTTTTTAACGTCGTTTTGTTTTGTTTTCTCTATGACATTGCAAGCTGTAGAATCTTGTTCTGTTTGTTTCTGCATAATAAAGTCCTAAAGCGGGTAAACATATTGTTCATTTTTATTTCAAAAGGAGTTCTGTGGCAATTGACATGCACAAATTCGTGTATAAGGTTAATTATATGTGAAAACGTTTATTTCGCTGTTGATGACGTCGCATAAATATACGCGACGTCAGTGCAACGTTTGGCGTTAAAACGAAAAAGGCGGGAATATTGAACGTTTTATACGCTATAACTTCCGATGCAATCCGGTGACCCCCAATTTTTAGTTAAGCTTTTAAATGGTAAGCACCTTTCCTATCTGTAGGTATAATTTAATCAAAATCATATGCGTAGTTAAGGAGATATCGCAAAAATACCTACATTTTCCAGTTTGAAAAGATGGCGGAAAAGTAAATTTTGCATGTAATCTCCTCAGATTAAGAGCAAATAGTATCAAAATGTAAGAAAGTAACACCCATCGTGTGTTTAAGTTGTTTTTGCAGTAATAACATATATATTAAAACACATTTCCGCTACGGGTGCGGTTTTCTGAAATGCACGAGAAACGTTTAAAAAGTTCTGATACCATGGAAACGAGGCCGGTGACTCCCCACTTTTATTTCGATTTTAGTCCAAGGATACAATTATCTTGAAGCATAGGAAGTCTCATGAAAATCATATGCGGGAATTAAATAGTAATGTTTCCCTTTAAATGACATTTTCCCACTTTTACCCATTCAAATGCATAGGCATCCTAAGTTGACCTTGCCGTGAAAGGTCAAGGTCACCACAGGGTCATAATTCATAAAAAAAATTGTAGAGTTCAATTCACTTATGCTTCAAGGCAAGTTTCAAAATCATAGGCCTTAGAACATTTTTTACAGGAATTTGCTATTTATAGCCAAGATGGGTCATCTTGGCCATGCGACCTTGACCATTTATGCAAACTTTCATTCCTCCTTCCTAACGATGCTTCAAATTAAGTTTGGCTTTGATTGGCCAAGCGGTTTTAGAGAAGAAGATCATTACGAAAACGTGTTCATGCAATAGGCTTTAAAAATTGAAAATTTTCAGCTGAATAAATTTCATATTTTTCTAATTTTGCTCAAAACATAGAATGTGGATACACTATAGAACCGCCTCGCTGAGTCGGTTCTAACGAGTACTTGCAATCTATGCTTTGGAGCAAAAATAAGAAAAATAGGTACATTACGAAACTTTGCCCATGCAATACACAGAGATTTTTTTCAGTTGTAAAAAATGAAAATTTCTTCAGAAAAATCTTGATATTTTTGCTCAAAACGTAGATTGTGGGTACACGTTAGAACCGCCTCCGCGAGGCGGTTCTAATGAGTACCCACAATCTATGTTTTGGAGCAAAAATAAGAAAAATAGGTATACCCCTGCATACCCCAGTTTTACTATGTAAAAGTGGGGTTTGAGGGGGTATACTTTACACGGACTTGTTTTCCTGATGTACCCATGCATACGCCAGTTTTGCATTATAATAAAAGTGGTGTTTAAGGGGGCATAAATTGCATGGACATGTTTGCCTGATGTGTTTGAGACGGACGCCGGAGCATGTATATACTGTAACTTCGGCTCAGCTGAAAAGGGCGTTTTTAAACATTGCGTCAGCACATCAATGACACATAAAAATTTCAAGGTTACATGCGATTTGCATAAATATTACATCAGTTTTATGTCCCCAAGGTCGAATTCAAATCATGTCAGAAACATGATATCTGTCACGTACCAACATCAAAAAAACGGATGTAAGTCAATCAATAAACCCACGATGATTGTTTTCCGCGAAAGTCATCCGAATTAAATAGTATTTCTTCGATTGGTTAGCTAAGAGATCATCAAACTCCTCTGCAAGAGATCATCTATTGCCATTTTTCTATTTTTCAAGTTAAAATTTTCGAGTTTCGAGTCAAAATTTTCGAGTTTCGAGTTACAATTTTCGAGTTTCGAGTCAAAATTTCCGAGTTTCAAGTTAAAATTTTCGAGTTTCGAGTCAAAATTTTCCAGTTTCGAGTCAAAATTTTCTAGTTTCGAGTTACAATTTTCGAGTTTCGAGTCAAAATTTTCGAGTTTCGAGTTAAAATTTTCGAGTTTCGAGTCAAAATTTTCGAGTTTCGAGTCAAAATTTTCGAGTTTCGAGTTACAAATTTCGAGTTTCGAGTCAACATTTTCGAGTTTCGAGTTAAAATTTTCGAGTTTCGAGTCAAAATTTTCGAGTTTCGAGATACTATTTTCGAGTTTCGAGTTAAAATTTTCGAGTTTCGAGTTAAAATTTTCGAGTTTCGAGTTGAAAAATTCAGTTTCTATAGGGTGCCGTTTTACTATTTATTCATCATTTTAGGATATCCATAATTCAAAATCACTTAATCAAGCTGAATTACGGAAATTTAGGATATCCATAAATCGAATTTTGGATATCCAACAATCAGCCTGAATTTTGGAAATCCAAAATTTGACTTATGGACATCCATAATACGATTTATGAATATCCATAATTTGACTTCTTCATATCATTAAATCAGTTTGATTTATGGGTATCTATAAATACAATTATGGATATAATAAGTTGATGGATAGCAACTAATCAATGCAAATGTTCACGCATATTTGGAAACTTTCATACTTCAAATTGGCTTTATTATGTACATTGATGTCGGTCAAGGATGATAGTTTATTAACGATTATTTACTCAAAACAGAAGGGCTACTTATATTAAGCGAAATCCATTAACCAGTTTATGGTGAATGGACTTTCCCATCGTTATCATTTGGGTAAGTCCACTGTCATTTTGAGGGGAATCGGTTTTGATTTTTATGTTTTATTTAATTTTTCAATGACATTTTCTTTCAGCAAACAGAAAAGCCCCAGATGTGTGCGTGTGTATGGTTGCGAGGAGTGGACCTTTTTTCAATGCTACGTAATGAAATTTGAGAATAAATATTACTTAAACCAGTTTTTGGATTTTTTTTTAAAATAAGCCAATTTTTAACTCGAAACTCACTTTTTTTTTAACTCGAAACTCACTTTTTAACTCGAAACTCGCTTTTTTAACTCGAAACTCACCTTTTTAACTCGAAACTCACTTTTTTAACTCGAAACTCGTTTTTTAACTCGAAACTCGCTTTTTTTAACTCGAAACTCACTTTTTTAACTCGAAACTCACTTTTTTGACTCGAAACTCACTTTTTTGACTCGAAACTCACTTTTCTTACTCGAAACTCGCTTTTGTTACTCGAAACTCACTACTCGAAAAAAAGAACTCCTCGTCGCATGTACGTGCCCTTTCATGCCCAAATCTAACAACTAGATGATTAGCTTTCGCCCGCCAGGACAATGACTGAAACATCGTTTACTGGGACGTAAATAAACAAAAACTATCTGACTGTTATATATGTATAAATTAATCTGCCGGACTAATGTAAAATCGCTTTTGAAAATGTGCAACACGTAATCTATATACCCTTCAATTTCAAATTTTATTATATTCAGGTGGGTTTAAAGTCGAAGACTACATGTAGATTTAATATTATATATAGACCGTGAATGTTACACATGAACGTCATCAAATAAAATTAAGCTATTAAAATATTCTTATTATGAATTACTCTTATTATGAATTAGACCACAAAAAGGACTAATTGTCATAATATGTTAAAAACATATATAAGTCTATTTATATTTAGCTTAAAATAGCTTTTTTAAGAAATAACGATAACTCTTATAACGTACTGGGCAGAGATATAAAAACGTACTGGGTACGGACGTACTCAGCAGTGATGTTGCAAGTAGACCCTTCTCATATCATCTGAAAGTGTTGAATCAACCAGGTAATATTGCAGTTTATAGAGATAGAGGGTACACGCGTTTTAATGGACTTCTGTGGATGAAAATACAGATGCTTGTGGACTTATTTCTGTGGAAATGGTACTTTTAATCGAACGCAGTAAAAAGGATACAAGTCTTAAAGAATACAATGACAAAAAGGTCTAAAATTATCATTATATGTCTTGCACAATGTGATCGTTAGTTTTACCATCATGATTATCTCTTTCTAAAAACAACAGACATGGCCCATTCTCGGAACTATGGATACAGCGAACACTATTGGTCGTTAGTTCTACTCACACCCCCTCGGAGTCTTTGATTAATATATTTTAAATTCATTGACAAAACAACATTTACAATCTTGCAAGTAGACCGAAAACTAGGCTATCTTTTTTCAGGGTAGTGGTCGCCCGTACAGGTTCGGTGGTTTTCCCCAGGTTCTCCGGTTTCCTCCACCACGTTTGACCATTTAAAGCCAACACCCGCGCCTTCAAGAACGCGTATATAAGTTCAATGAGCTTTCTGTGTAATTGAAGTAAAATAAATAAAGTTTAAGTTGAAAGTTTATCTTTTTTCAATTTGAAATAAGATACCGGAAAGAAGAATCATGTGTGAAAATAAAATAACACACAATATCTTATAACTAGAAATATCTACATGATACAGACATATATTGTTTTGACTGGTCGGTAGTTAGATAGCTTTCTTTCGGGTAATGATTCAAGTCTATTTTTGTCCAATTAGGTAGGAAAGCTATCTCTCTCTCTCTCTCTCTCTCTCTCTCTCTCTCTCTCTCTCTCTCTCTCTCTCTGCAGAGTCAATCATCAAAATACAAGAGGTGTTTCATGATTATTTGAACAGTTTTTTTAATTGCTGTAAGTTATTTACTTCACATTACTTTAGCAGATTGAAATTTGCTTAAATTATCTGAAAATACAACGTTTTTGTTGTGTACATGTATCAACTTTCTCTGGGTATCAGTTAAACATCAAATTACAAGTTTGACAGTTCATCTAAGAATGTGAAGACGTGTTTTATTGGATATGAATCCTTTACATATCTGAGCTCTTGAATCGAGTAGGAGGTTTTGAAATTTGTCTGTCATGTTTGCTCCAGTAACAAATTTGTACAGGGAACCTGCAGGGTAAAACTTCTAAAGCCAATACCACGGGGACCCAACTGTTAATCGTGATTATTAATGCGACGTGGAATGTTAATGCATGCCATTATGAAGTTTCGTATGCGTCGGCGAGTTCGTTACGAATGCGACGTTCCACATCCTCTGTCGTTGGACGGTAAGTACCACATGTTTTGCTCGCATGAAAATAAACAAAGCCCAGTTTACAAAATCGGCGTCCACTATGATCTTCAAAATTCTTCTATATTACCACTTGAAGTCAACTGGAATACTTACGGCACTTGTATTTTTAAGCTAATGGTTTATAAAGTTGACAGGTAGATACAAGATTGCCACGAATACACATTACATTCTTAAAGTCCTTTTGTTTTTCTAATTCTTGGTCGTAAACTAAGAAGTATAACACAGTCCTATCGGTGTCTTTATTTAAATATGTATCAAAATGGCGCTGTAAATGCACATTTATCTACTGAGCGTGAAAAACAGTAAGATAAGTATCTTTTGTATGCATCGAAGATGAAGATACGTACTATTAGAATGAGTCATGGAAGAATTAGCATTTTGTTGTGCTCTTACAAAAGTTATTTACGTCAATGCAGAAGCATAACTTGCGCCTTTATCAAGCGCAATATTGCATGGCGTATTTTTTCCTTGTACTACATGTACTTCGTTGAGGGAGCTTCAAAGCATGTGCCACTTTTATTTTGAATGAGGTCACAGAGTGGTTTTCTGATATAGCTTTGTCAACATTCGAGTGACTTCTTGCCTCGAAACAGCAAATCATTTTCGGGCATATCAGTGACATAGGTAATATGTTTTCTAACATTAAATGACCACTAAGGCTAAACCAAGTATTATTTGATCATTTAATATCGGTGGCTCCATGCATTTTGATAAGCGGGGGTGGGGGGGGGGGAGGAGAGAAAAAAGAATTAAAGGGAATTGTGCGAGTTTTAGGTGCGGTTGTCAATCAGTTTTCCATGGGAATGGTGTGTTGTACAAGATCAGCGATCAACTATGGTTATTTTATTGCAACTGGAAGAGTCTTTCGGGAGCCCTTTGAGCCCTCGGCCTCAGGCTAAAACAACTTTCTCCAGCCTCTGCAAATGTTAATACAGTATAAAACATGGTTGACCCCTTTAACATGTATCTAGAAAATATTAATTGAAGAAAATGCATCACTGTCTCCATATCGTAACATTTGCTATCTTATTTTACTGCTTCATCGGTCTCAATCTTCCACGATGCATTTCTGTGTCGCATATTAAATTTTAACAAAATCTACGATGCATACGAAAGATGCTTATCTTACTATTTTTCACGCTCAGTAAATAAGTGTGCATTTACAAAGCCATTTTGATACATGTTTCAATAAAGACACCACAAGACTGTGTTATACTTCTTAGTTTACGGTCAAGAATTAGAAAAACAAAAGGACTTTAAGAATGTAATGAGTTTTCGTGGCAATCTTGTATCTACCTGTCAACTTTATAAACCATTAGCTGAAAAACACAAGTGCCGTAAGTATTCCAATTGACTTCAAGTGGGAACATAGAAGCTTTTTGCAGATCATAGTGGACGCCGATTTTGTAAATTCGGCTTTGTTTATTTTCAGGAGAGCAAAACATGTGGTACTTACCGTCCAAGGACAGAGGATGTGGAGCGTCGCATTCGTAACGAACTCGCCGACGCATACGAAACTTCATAATAGCATGCATTAACATTCCACGTCGCATCAATAATCACAATTAACAGTTGGGTCCCCGTGAATACGGTGCCTAACAGACGCTCAAGGGATTGGCTTTCATTTGGTTTTTATAGTGAATGTTCATCTAAACTTTAGAGTAAATTAGAGAAATATGAATGTGTTTTCGTAAAATTTAGGCCAATTTTAGTATTTAAAATATTTTGGTAGTTTTGACCCAGCATCAATATTATAATTCAAACTAATATTTTCTCTTAATGAACATGTCAGACATACTTGATTGTCATATAAGAACATAGATCAGCTGGCTAACTGTCACTCTGCTCCACTTCGGTACCTCGTTCCACTTCCCTGACAGTTGGTATGGAGGTTTAACGGAATACCGATGGAAATATTCTATATAATAAAGAACACATTAGTCATAATGTCAAATTTATGTGTGTTCAAATAAACATGAAACATGTCTCGTATTGCCATAATGACTGCCAGTACGCTTCAAATACACACCAACATAATACTCGTATGATTCTGAGCTCGGAGCGAGAAACAAACATTATATTTGGCATTTCGAAGCTGGGAATCAAACTCGATATCTCAAATTTCCTGGAGGGAAAAAGTCAGTAGGACCATACTCATGATGTACATATAGGATTTTGATTACAAAATTAACACATTCGCGGTTGAAGTTATATTCGGGAACAATTTAATAATGAACTTTTTTGTCACGTTTTGAGGATCAAATGTAACTGATTAAACAGATGTTGGAAAATCCATGCGTAAATTCTAACTTGTCTCATGTAACACAATATATCATTTATCATCACTTGGACTGACTAATAACGTTTCGACACCGAACATGTGTAAGTGTTGATGAGGATGCCGAATCACTTGACTGTGTCTTTTCACGTTTTCGTTATTATCTTTTTCACATTAGGAAAACATGTCCGTGTAATGTATACCCCCTTAAACCCCACTTTTTTATAGTAAAACTGGGGTTAGCAATGGTATATCTATTTTTCTCATGTTTGATCCAAAACATAGATTGTGGGTACTCGTTAGAACCGCCTCGCGGAGGCGGTTCTAACGTGTACCTAGAATCTATGTTTTGAGCAAAAATAAGAAAAATAACAAATTTTTTCCAATGAATTTTTCAACTTTTGCAACCGAAAAAAATCTCTGTATATTGCATGGGCAAGTTTTCGTAATGATCTATTCCTCTTTTGTTTTTCTTAAATTTCTTATTCGGTATTACTTTACTTCAAATGAAATAGAACATAAACCGACTACTGAAGCGGAAGAATCTAGGTCAACGTCAGTCTTTGATGTTACATGTAACTGTGATTGTAGGTCAATGTCAATCTATGGCCTTTGACATATGGATCCATCTGGTCCTTGTACTTAGCTTGCTGTGTCAGAGGTTGGATACATCGCCAACGCTGAAATTAAGAAGAGACTGCACCTCTTTCAACATCGGGGTATGTTTGTTGTTGTTTTTTTTCTGTTTCTGTGTGTGCACAGTAAGTATGAGACATTTTTTCCACTTATGTACATTCTTAATTAATTAAAATGCTACTTTATTTACAGTTATTATACATATACGAGCGGCTCGGGTGCTTAAATTATCGCTGACCATTGCGAATAAAGAGAAATGAACCACCTCATGAGAAAACCAACAATTTGCATATGCGAAACCAAAGACGCAGATATTTTAAGTCTTTAACCTCCACCGCCATTTCACATTTTTATGCATCCATTCATCTGTTAAATTGTATGTCTTTTGTAAACTTTTTGTTTTTGTTTGTAAAAGGTAAATACATGTATGATTAGTGTCCTCGTAAACATGTATCTGCACTTACCTTAATTATAATTGTAATTCTTAATATTGTTTTTACCTATTTTGTTATGTTGTTGTAAATATGTTAACTTGTTTTAGAGGGCCCCAAGAAAGATTGGCTCTTACCATTTGGGTCACCCTCTTTAAATAAAGAATTTACTTACTTACTTACTTACGCTTATGTAGCTGCTTCTATTATTTATTTCAACAGTAGCTTAGTTCCAGGGGCCAGTTGTTCAAAATTAACGATGTCGTTAGTAAGAAATAACAGTGCATTTCGTTATGTAGTCGGCATCGATGACGTTAAGAAGTTTTGAACAACTGGCCCTTGCTTGTCAGAATATGTTATCTGGTATAGTGTCATATAAAATTTGTGTCTATATAAAGACGGAGGGAGCAGACAATACAAACTGATTTATCAAATTTGTAATTTTAGGATATCCTTGTAGAAGTTAAACACGGGAGACAAGGTAGAAAAGGTATGTTGTGAATAACGGCTCTAACACCAGGGGCCATTACATGCGAAATTTATCAGAAGTTATTTTAGCCGCTGCATGGGAAAACGAACAAAATGCTTGGGCGAAAACAAAGGCGCAGATCAGCATCGCGGTAACCGCGATGCTGATCAGCGCCTTTGTTTTCGCTACACGGATAATACACTCCCTCTTCTTCTTAAATCCAAAATTTCAAGCTTCTAGCCTACTTCTGTGACTGTACAGCGGGCTGGTTTGTGTTGGACTGAGTCGGAACCCAAATTGTTGGTTTTCTCACGCACAGGCTCATTTTATATAATTTTCACATGGAATGACAGCTGTGGTGTTGTAAGATTTTATGTTTGCTATTTAACCATTTCCTACACTTCCTACCTACTAATTGAATAACCCATCCAAAAATACCCCACTATTCGTTGACAAAATATCGTAGATGACGGTTTCAAATGTTTGAGGCTCGGTAAAAAGTCTGTGCCTAAAATGAAAAATGGGAAAGTCAGACTGTCGTTATTTAAATGGTTTCTGAAACAGAGTTCTAGCCATATTCTATAACCACTTCTTAGGTAGTATAGTTCTAGTTTCTTAACCATCATTTAAATAAGCTACATACATTTTTAAACCAGTACAGAATAAATAGAGGATCTTACACGAGTGGACATTTCATATGAAATTAATTAAAGTCGCCGAAGGCTCGTTTTATAAATTTCATATGAAATGACAACGAGTGTAAGATTCGTTTTATCATATGACTTCCAATGAGATACGGACATCGTCAATGACGTTACGTATTCCCGTAAAGGTGTCAATACACTTGTGGTCATAACACTTTTATTACATGACGTTATCCACTGGAAAATAGCGACGTCATGTGATAAATAGAGGATATTTGCTTTTTTGAGGTGAATACCAAATATATTTCATCGAGTGAGTTGAAAATATCAGAATTTTCACGAGTGCGCAGCACGAGTGAAAATTCTGATGTTTTCAACTCACGAGATGAAATATATTTGGTATTCCCCGAAAAAAAGCAAATTTTCTTTTTATTTTATACAATACACGGGCATTTTCCTATTCACAAAGCAGGCGGTGAAAATGCGAAAACCAAAAATTTTTGAAAACACGAATAATTTTGGTACCACATTGTTCCTTATGTTCTAACTAAGAAAATGAATACCCACACTTTATGATTTCGTTCATAAATAACGGAGTTATAGGCGTTTGAATTTGTGAAGTGAGACACATTTAATGACGTCAAGTAAATGGAAACGTCAGAAGTAATCCAAAAAATCTGACTTCATTACAGTGAAGATATAGGCTGATATCAGTCACATGTGACTTTTGATATCAGTGAGATTTGATATCAGTGAAATTTCATATCAATGAAAATACCAGTTTTATCAAGTTTTGATATACATTGGGTTTCACTGTAAAGTATAAAATAAAATGATCTATGATCACGAACTGTCGCAAGCATGAACAGTGACAGAATGGAAGTAACTGAAATAATTTGACAACCCGGCAACATAGAGTAGAATCATAAGCCTTTCTTGAGGCTTGTTTGTATCGTAGTTATAATTGTATACATGTAGCTAATTTACATTTCATCTACTGCATCTTCTTTATTTCTTATTGTCAGCGTGGCGCCATGTCGAAAGGAGCCAGAGAGTATCCGAAGATTATAAAGAGTCAGCACCTGTTCTCGATCCTAAAGTCATTCTTGGAAATGAGTCAAATCTTAATATTGTCTGGACAGGTAAGATTGGATTGATATTAAGTTGTACGTACCTGTAAAAGCAATTAATTTCCGCGCAGTTTAAACGCGCATTTGATAGTCTTTTTTTCGCGCATTCGTAAAAAAAATCTGCGCATTTGATATATCGATTCGCGCATTCGTAAAACTTACATGAGGGATTAGACTTACATGTACTATAATTATGCCCCCAACTTTGAAAAAGTTGGAAGGGCATATTGCTTTCGGCTTGTCTGTGTGTCTGTGCATCTGTGCGTCTGTGTGTGTGTGTTAACTTTTGAATGGTGAATGCTAGGGTTTTGAAATTTCATATGCACATTCCTCATGAAAAAATAGTTGACCCGTATTTTTTTTCATGTCCGAGTTACGCCCCTTTTCTGAGTTATGTCCCTTTGAAAACAAAATTTGAAAATCTTGTGTGCAAGATATCTCAAAAAGTATTTAAGCTAGAGCCTTCATATTTGGTACACTTGTTGGGGCTGAGGAGTAGATGACCTGATTAACTTTTGAGATCTTTCCGTCAATTTTTTACAAAAATACGGAATTTTGAAATTTTGATTGATTTTTCCACTTTTCGGTGAAATTTGCAACTTTTGAACGGTGAATGCTAGGGTTTTGAAATTTCATATACACATTCCTCATGATAAAATAGTTGACCCTTATTTTTTTGTGTGGCCAAGTTATGCCCCTTTTTTGAGTTATGTCCCTTTGAAAACAAAATTTGAAAATCTTTTGTGCAAGATATCTCAAAAAGTATTTAAGCTAGAGCCTTCATATTTGGTACACTTGTTGGGGCTGAGAAGTAGATGACCTGATTAACTTTTGAGAACTTTCTGTCAATTTTTTACAAAAATACGGAATTTTGAAATTTTGCTTGATTTTTCCACGTTTCGGTGAAATTTGAAACTTTTGAACGGTGAATGCTAGGGTTTTGAAATTTCATATACACATTCCTCATGATAAAATAGTTGACCCGTATTTTTTTTGTATGGCCAAGTTATGCCCCTTTTTTGAGTTATGTCTCTTTGAAAACAAAATTTGAAAATCTTGTGTGCAAGATATCTCAAAAAGTATTTAAGCTAGAGCCTTCATATTTGGTACACTTGTTGGGGCTGACAAGTAGATGACCTGATTAACTTTTGAGAACTTTCTGTCAAATTTTTACAAAAATACATAATTTTGAAATTTTGATTGATTTTTCCACTTTTCGGTGAAATTTGGAACCTTTGGACGGTGAATTATAGGGTTTTGAAATTTCATATACAGATTCCTCATGAAAAAATAGTTGGCCTGTATTTTTTCATGTACGTGTTGTGTCCCTTGTTGGAATAATGTCCCTTTGAAAACAAATTTTGAAAATCTTGTGTGCAAGATATCTAAAAACTTATTTGAGCTACCTAGCTAGAGCCTTCATATTTGGTATGCTGGTTGGGGCTGAGAAGATCACCTGATTAACGTTTGACAACTCTCTGTCAAATTTTGACAAAATTACTCCATTTTTAGCTCACCTGAGCCAAAGGCTCACAGGTGAGCTTATAGTATACCCATGCTCCGGCGTCCGTCCGTCGTCCGTCGTCGTCCGTCGTCGTCCGTCGTCCGTCGTCCACAATTTCAAAGATCTTCTCCTCTGAAACCGCTTGGCCAATCAAAGCCAAACTTCATGTGGAGCATCCTTAGGAAGGGGGAACGAAAGTTTATATAAATGGTCTAGGTCACATGACCAAGATGGCCGCCATGGCTATAAATAGCAAAAACCTTTAAAAATCTTCTTCTCCAGAACCAGTGGGCCGATTTCCATGAAACTTGGTATGTAGCATCGGGGACGCGGGCTCATCATAGTTTATATAAATCATGACCCTAGGCTGACCTTGACCTATTTTACGGCAAGGTCAACTTAGGTCGCCAATGCATTTCAATGGGAAAAAATGGTAAAATGCTATTTAATGGTTAAAACTTACTGGGAATAGGCAAATGGACAGAAGATTAATGTTAATGGAAAGTTTTAGCCCCTGGGGGGTTGTCTGCCCCTGCCCCCGGGGCTATATACATGTATATGACCATAATATTCAAACATCTTCTTCTCTGAAACCGCTTGGCCAATCAAAGCCAAACTTCATGTGGAGCATCCCTAGGAAGGGGGAATGAAAGTTTATATAAATGGTCCAGGTCACATGACCAAGATGGCTGCCATGGCTATAAATAGCAAAAACCTTTAAAAATCTTCTTCTCCAGAACCAGTGGGCCGATTTCCATGAAACTTGGTATGTAACATCGGGGACGCGGGCCCATCATAGTTTATATAAATCATGACCCTAGGATGACCTTGACCTATTTTACGGCAAGGTCAACTGAGGTCGCCAATGCATTTGAATGGGAAAAAATGGTAAAATGCTATTTAATGGTTAAAACTTACTGGGAATCGGCAAATGGACAGAAGATTAATGTTAATGGAAAATTTTAGCCCCTGGGGGGTTGTCTGCCCCTGCCCCGGGGCTATATACATGTATATGACCATAATATTCAAGCATCTTCTTCTCTGAAACCGCTAGGCCAATCAAAGCCAAACTTCATGTGGAGCATCCTTGGGAAGGGGGAATGAAAGTTTATACAAATGGTCAAGGTCACATGACCAAGATGGCCGCCATGGCTATAAATAGCAAAAAATGTTTAAAAATCTTCTTCTCCAGAACCAGAAGGCCTATGATTTTGAAATTGGTGTGAAGCATCTGGGGATGGAGCTCTACAAAGTTTATATAAATCATGACCCTGGGATGACCTTGACCTATTTTATGGCAAGGTCAACTTAGGTCTCCCATGCATTGGAATGGGAAAAATAGGAAAATGTAATTAAATGGCAGAAAACTTGCTAGAAATGAGCAAATGGACAGAAGATTTATGTTTAAGAAAATATTTTTTGTGGAGCATTCTTAGGAAGAGGGAATGAAAGTTTATATAAATGGTCAAGGTCACATGACCAAGATGGCCACCATGGCTATAAATAACAAATTTTTTTAAAAATCTTCTTCTTCAGAACCAGAAGGCCTATGATTTTGAAACTTGGCATGAAGCATTAAGGAATGGAGGTCTACAAAATTTGTATAAATCATGACACTGGGATGACCTTGACCTATTTCACGGCAAGATCAACTTAGATCGCCCATGCATTTGAATGGAGAAAATTGTTAAAATGTCATTTGAAGGACAAAACTTGCAGTTAATTGGCAAATGGACTGAATTTTTATCATTTGAAAAAGTTCTGACCCTGCCCTAGGGTTATATACATGCATTGTACCATTTTAGTCTAACAATGCAAGTTTATTGGTACATGTATATATCTCAAGTCTCAGGTGAGCGTTTACAGGACCATTGGTCCTCTGGTTAAATTTTTACTTCATTTCTAACTCGCCTGCAAAAAAGCTTACATTCTGTTTCTGGATCGAGGTTAAAACAGACGCAACCGAACAGCTTCTTCAGGAAATTAAATTTGACTGCATTCGAATGAAATAAATGAATCAAACAAACTGCCAGTTTAGGGACAAGCATACAGTTGGGGGCATAGTGTTTTACAAACACGCATTTCTAGTTAGCTTTTCAATCCAGTTGATGAAGCTGAGTGGCCACCTCTTAGGAAATAGAGGATCTTACACTCGTGGTCATTTCATATGAAATTTATTAAACGAGCCTTCGGCGAGTTTAATAAATTTAATATGAAATGACCACGAGTGTAAGGATCGTTTTATCATATGAACTTTAAAATGCGATTTTATCGCCTTCTAAGAGGGCATATTTTCAATGAAAATTCACATTGTTGTCACGGACGTCGTCAATGACATTACGTATTCCCGCAAATAAAAAGTGTTATTACATGTGTGGTCATAACACTTTTTAATACATGACTTTATCCATTGGAAAACAGCGACGTCATATGATAAATGCAAATAACTGCTTCCTAGGTCTACCATTTGGTCTTATTGTATCTGAAAGAGTAGTCATATTTGCTTTAGCATCAGGAAAACATGTCCATGAAATGTATACCCCCTTGAACCCCACTTTTATATAAAAAAACTGGGGTTTGCAAGGGTATACCTATTTTACTTATTTTTGCGCCAAAACATAGATTGAGGTTACTCGTTAGAACCGCCTCACAGAGGCGGTTCTAACGTGTACCCACAATCTATGTTTTGAGCAAAAATAAGAGAAATATCAAACATTGTCTACTGAAAAAAAAAAAAAAAAAAAAAAAAAAAAAAAAAAAAAAAAAAAATAAAGAAAAAAAAAATAAATAAATAAATAAAACTTTTTTTTTTTACAACTTAAAAAATTTCTGTATATTGCATGGGTATGTTTTCGTAACGGTTATTTCCAGTTTGAGCTAATGTAGTACGTGTCTATGAGTGTGTCAGTTCCTGGTTGTATCATCAGATTTGAGCCTGTGCGTGAGAAAACCAACAATTTGGGTTTCCGACCAGATCTGACACAAACCAGCCTTTACAGTCACTTGAAATTTCGGATATAAGACGAAGAGGAATTGTACTATCCGTGCAGTTACTGCGAAGCTGATCTACGCCTTTGTTTTCGCCTATAAGATGCAAATTGTTGGTTTTCCCATGCGGCGGCTCATTTATATGTTCTAGAGAAGAAGCTTTCTACTCGGTATCTGATCAGGCTGAAGACACAGCTATATGGAAAGGCGTCCTCCGAGCACGTGTATTTAATGCTGAGACTTAGGCACAGGAAACGAACAAAGGACAAGGTATCCCCATATTTGGACTAAACGAACGTGTATGCACATAAAACTAGTAGCAGTGAAACTAACATTTTTCGGACTTTTGCATCATCCTATGTCACAGGGTATAGGTATATAGCACACTAGTACTGCCTTGCGGTACAAGCCGGCTTTTATAGCGATGTGGTAGAGTGTTTTGCGTAGCACGCAGGAGAACCTGGTTCGATACCCGTCAGGGAAAAAAGAATTTGTCTTCGCCTGTTTCATTTGGCACCCAACGTGAATTAATCCTATGACCCGTGCAGTAATTCCCCGACTTTGTTTCCACGATAAACTCTATGGCGACGAAACCCAATTTGGTGGGGGAGAATGTCGCAGGGTATAGATATATAGAACACTTAGCTTGTACTGCCTTGCGGTACAAGCCGGCTTTTATAGCGACGTGGTAGAGTGTTAACTTTGCTAAGAACGCACGAGAACCTGCTTCGATCCTTGTCAAGGAAGAAAGATTGTTTTCGCCTGTCACACTAATGAAAACATACTTATTTTCGGAATTAGTGGAATAAATATTTCGATCGTTTCATCGAATAGATCGAAATAATTGTCTATGCGACACGAGAGCGCGACTAATTCGCTGTAGTATACTGGAGGTTATGCACGGGCGATTCAGTGAGTAAGCGGTTTACTGTGATTTTGAAGTTCAGTTTCTAGGGCACTCTCTCGAAGTGAACAGCTTTGTACCAAAATTTGTATAGATATGATGATCTTAAGGTGTTAGATTGCCACCTTCCCTCTAGGAATATACTGCAAGGCACGTAATCTACAGCTTTTTTAACCGAAACGCTAGCAAAAAAATAAGGGCTGGTTGAGGTATGTTTTTGCTGGGCGGCGGGTATTCTGTACGGGGTCGAGATCATCCACAGTAGACCTCTGAAAGTGACCCAGCGATTGTCCGATAATTAAGCTCGTCACACTTATTTTGGTCCTTTAAATTTATCTTTCATGCGCATAAAACCGCATATTTATTAAATACGTAACAAACAATCCGTCAGTGCTGTCACTTTCTCATGTTCACTGTTCACTTCAATAAAGTGCGCATTGCATCAAATGCGTTGTTTTGATTTGTTGCCGAAGTGAATAGACTAGAAGATTGAATGCTTATCGTCATACTTGAAACTGTTGCATGGCTGTCTTCTCCCTACGTTTGTTGTATGATAGTAACGACAATGATAATATATACATGTATAAGCCTTTGATTTCAGGACATAAGTATGAATTTTCCATGCGTTGAGTTGACAGATGAGCCCCAAACTATCCTTATCGTCGAAATATGGCCTTTACCAGATCGCTGGAGGTTCAAAACTGACCGGGAAAGGTCAAATTCGATACACGCTATTGACAGCGCTATACAAGAGGGGCGCTCTCGAAGATCAGTTTCTGGGAAAACAGTATGCAGGGATATGCAAGGCCAAGTACAGTGCTCTGTCACAGAGATAGCTGCATTGTCTTTAAGTATGTAAAACGGACCTTTTGGACGTGCAACATTTCTTATAACTACGTATAATATGACAATTTTCTAAGAAAAAAAAATGAAAAGCTGTCGTTTTTTTTCAGAGATGAATTAATGTGGTGATTGAAAGGGTACCTACGGTATTTGTTTAAAGAAATAGTGCGTGTATCTGACAAAACCAAATTTCGAATGGTTCTACGTCATTTCATGGTCGTTATACTATGGCCAACGTCTTTAAGACTTTTAAAGTTGTTCGTCTTTTCAAAATACATCTACAATATACATCTTCGACGATTGCAGTCAGTGATGTTATTATTTTACGAACGTACTGATGCGTGATTACACATTGCTGGTTTAGGATTTCTTGTATGTAACCTAACAGGTCATTACATTCCCCGCATTTGCCACTGCTCAAAGCCTCCATCTGTACGACTGGACCGGCTAACAAATGGCAGCCTAGAAGTTAGTGTATGGAACCTTCCACGGTATGCTTACAACATTAATGTCACAATACGACGCGTGGAACTGATTGACAAACCAATGATGGTGAGTAACATTTGAGCCACCTCATGGAATTACCAACAATGTGGTTTCCGACCAGGTCTGACACAAACCGACCTGTACAAGCACAGAAAAGAGCTAGAAGCTTGAAATGTCGGATTTAAGTAGAAGAGGAATTGTACTATCCGAGTAGCGAAAACAAGAGCACTGATCAGCTTCGCAGTTACTGCGAAGCTGATCTGCGCCTTTGTTTTCGCCTATGCAGATTGTTGGTTTTCCCACGGGGTGGCTCATTTACACTACTGAGAATCACATGGTACACGTGTATTGTTTACATACAAACCGATAAATGATCGAAGACGCACATTGCAATTGAGACCGAAGTTGAGTTTGGCTTTTCGAGTATTCTCCTAAAGCGTTGACTGATAGAAAGGTGCAGGCAATGCAGAAATTGAACATTTATTTGAAAGAAAGTAACTTATATAAAACCCCGGTTATTTCGTTTTCGCAAACACTTCAATGTTAGTGTGATGGAAGTAGTGAGTGCCACTATAGGTTCATTTTTCTGAAGTATTTGCGAAAACGAAATAACCTTGATTTTTTTAAGTTACTTTCATTCAATAAATGTTCTATTTCTGCATTGACTGCACCAACATGTATCTATCAGTCAGTAGAGGAAACGCACATTGCAATTTAGACCGAAGTTGAAGTCTAACCTCAGCTTCGGCCTCAATTGCAATGTGTATCACCGACCATTTATCGATTTGTATGTATACAATACCACGTGATTCTCAGCTGTGATATAGAAGTACTTAAACATTGTATTATGTTTAACCATGGAAACTTCTAAGTTGAATTGACACCAATTATATCCAAAGCCAAAGTACCACCTAGAATGATTTCCTTAATACACTAAAAATGGGTTTTGAACCCGTTTAACAATGCAAGATTCAATAATTATTAGCCAAAGACCGCGGGTACACTTTTGCTGCACTTAATTAGATTATTTTTCTTTTTTTATCTTTGCTGCAGGCTACAACTACGAAACATAACCAGAACAGAACTCTTATAGTGGAGGATCCATTTCCACCAGGAAATTACGTTGCAACGGTAAGCAAATATTTGCAGGATTATTCAAAAGGTTAATTTTGATTTCGTAAAACAGTGCTTCTCCTTCATATAAACATACATATACATGTATATGCTTCTCAAATATAAGTGTTCTATATCTGTAGTTAAATTTAATACAGACATAATCTGTAGGTTCCCCTAGGTGTCGTATTGTAAAAGTTGAGCAGTTTGGCACTGAATGTTGCAGACAACTTTCATATGGCTAGAAACATTGCAGAATAACAGACTATAACAACACGCCTTTATTAATATCCCATTCCAAAGACTGTGCAAAATATGTTTTGTATTTATATTTTGATCTGTTTAATTGTTGAGTGGGCATATTTGCCATTTTACTAGATTTTGTTCAGGGTAACCGTCTGGTTGATCCAAGTATGATTTTGTTCTGTTTGTAACTTGAAGCTTGAAAGAAATAGGACAAAACTTGAAATAAATTTAGAGAATGATGATTTTCTGTTTTCTCAAAATACCATGCTCTTAACCGATCATGGTTTTCTGTTTTCGAAAATTTTCCCTTTTTGGTTACGTTAGTTTTAAGAAAACACATAATTGAGCCACTGCATAAGAAAACCAGCAAAATGCTTGGGCGAAAACAAAGGCGCAGATCAGCTTCGCGGTAACCGCGAAGCTGATCAGCGCCTTTGTTTTCGCTACACAGAAAGTACAATCCCTCTTCTACTTAAACACAAAATTTCAAGCCTCTAACTGTCTTCTGTGACTGTACAGCCCGGTTCGTGTCGGACCTGGTCGGAACCTAAATTGTTGGTTTTCTCACGCACAGGCTCATTTATGTTATACATGTTATATGCAGTGCTTTAAATATATAATTTTGTAGGCGAGGGCGAACTGTGCAGGCGAAAAGCCAATGGCTACAGGTGACGGTTGCTCCTTCATGGGTACTGATACAGAGGTATCTAATGTAGTGGAAGGTAAGGTGTTGCTACGTCTTTCTTTTACAACGCAAAGAGTGTTACATAATATGAGCCGCCTCATGGGAAAACCAACAATCTGCATATGCGAAAACAAAGACGCAGATCAGCTTCAGCGCCTTTGATTTCGCCATTCGGATAGTACAATACCTCTTCTTCTTAAATCCGAAATTTCAAGCTTATAGCTCTTTTCTGTGTTTGTACAGGCCTGTTTGTGTCGGACCTCTTCGGAAACCACATTGTTGGTTTTCCCACGAGGTGGCTCATTTCTATGTCCGCACCGACTGACCTCTCGTGAACACAAGCGGATGGGGTTTCCACTAGTTCAGACATTTTACAAGTGTTTCAGACGTTAATGGACACGTCTCCTTGACCTGAATAAGATGCCATTACTTAAAGTGTCTATTTGAAGCAGTCTGAACAACGAATACATACCTGTTTGTAAAAGTCACCCGCAACAAATTGCTCTACATGTATATGTGAGTAAATGTTGTTTTCATTATATTTGTTAATGAAAACAACAAACTTTGATAAAAATGCAAAACAATGGATCTATCAGTCACGTTGTGTATTTACCAAGATTATTTTATGATTAAGGTTGTTATGTGAACAAAATCACACATAGTGGATGCAAATTATTTAGCAGAATAAATAAACTGTTTTTCTTGAACAGTATGGTCAGGTAATATGCACTTTTCCTTGTTCTTACGTTTAAAAGACAGCCAAGTTTCTGATTCACTACAAGACAGTGCTTCATTCGAAAAGATATTACCATATACGCTGTTTGAATTTCAGTGTCATTCGAGAGCTCACGTAGCGCTGGTGAAGTAAATGTTTCCCTTCTGGCGAGCATCCTAGCCGTTATTGTTGCTACTTCCACAGCAACCATTGTAGTATTTTGTAAGGCGAAGTGTAAAACAGGAAACAAGAACCAGTTGAGGAATTCCGGTAAGACGTTAAATCGCATTACGAAAACTTACCCATGCAATATACAGAGATTTTTCAGCTATTCAAAATTGAAATGTTGCCTTAGATTTTTTTTTAAAATCTTTTCCTTATTTTTGCTCAAAACATAGATCGTTGGTACACGTTAGAACCGCCTTGCCGAGGCGGTTCTAACTAGTACCCTCAATCTATGTTTTTTATAAATAATAAAAAATAGGTATACCCCTGCATACCACAGTTTCACTAGATAAAAGTAGGGTTTAGAGGGGTATTCATTGCATGGAGATGTTTTCCTGATGAACCAAATCCGATATTAATAGAATTGGCCTTTGGTATCCGATATCAATAGAATTGGCCTTTGCCATTGGCCATTGACCATGTTGACATCCGATATCAATTGAATTGGTCATTTGCATCCGATATCAAAGAATTTGCCTTTTGCATCTACACTGCGTGACACTTCTAACGCAACAATTACCTTTTTGGACCTAAATAAAAAAAAAATGATAAATTATTTTTCATACAATTTTCAACTTTAGTTAATAGATATTCGTTTAGATTTCTGTAATTTTCATGAAATCGAATGACTAGAATGTATCATTGATTTTGAAGTTCATAAATTTTAAATAGGACTTAATACAAAAAGTAACAATACAGCCGCGTGAACCAATAACATAAATGCAAGAGTGCTTAGTGAATTTTATCAAAGTCAGTAATCCGTGCGGCAGCCATGGACCACACAGAGACACATCCCTCTCATGGAAAAAACATACTTTTTTAGCATATTTGTGGGATGTTTCTCCATTCGTCCACAAGCGCCTGTTTCAGTTTCTGCAGATCTCTTGGAGCAACACGGCCTTTCCACACACGCCTGTTTAAGTAACTCACACCAGAGATGCCCAAATGACCTTATTTCTTGGACAACGTAAACACGTGCACCTGAAATAGTTCATTGCATGGCACGACAAAACTTTCTATCAGTTTAACTTTCTCGGATTTTATATGTTTTGGACAATCAATGGTTATGAAAGCAAAGATAATGGATTTATATTTGCTGAAAATAACAGTTAAACAGCAGTCACACATTAGCGTATCAGTGAAACGCGCGCTGGGCGTGTTGAAAAATTGCAAAATTCCACATACGCCAGACACACGTCGGAGACACGTTCGAAACGCGTTACGAGTACGTTGTGTACGCTTGGTGTACGTCCGGCGCGCGTCGCTGTATGTCGCTAAAAACCATCGCGCGTTTCGTGCGCGTTTGGGATCAACAATTTTTTAAACATGCTTAAAAATTTGCTAGAAGCTCGGCGTGTCCCGGGCGTGTGACTTATACGTTTCGAAAACGTTCCACGCGCGCTACAGGCACGTTGAATACGCTTCGAACGCGTTTGGCGCGCGTTTGAGGCACGCCAGTGTACGCTCCACGCGCGTTCCGATTTTATGAGATATTGCTTCAGTAGCGTGCCCCGAGCGTGTGTGCGGCGCGCGTTGAACGTTCGCTGCGCACCCATAGCGTGTGCTTAGCGTGTCTGGGACGTACATGTAAGACAAACGTACTCTAAAACTTTGAGATTTTTTGTACGTCCGGCACACGCCTCAGTCGCGCGCTAATGTGTGACTGCTAAAGCGAGTTAAAGGTACAAATTATTTTTATACGTCCAAAATCTTCAGCGTGTTGACATTTTTCATACGCCCGGCGCGCGTAATGTGTGACTGCTGTTTTAATGATATATAGATATTTTGGTTATGATAGAAAATGTAAGTGTTGCGTTAGAAGTGTCATGCAGTGTAGACAGATAAATTAGTTGAAGAGGAAACCACTGAGTAGCAATGAAAAGGTACAAGTAATTTCAACATTTCGAAATCACGCCCATATGATATACTATGCAAATTAAATTTAGCAATTTTCTTAACATTCGCTAGTCTCTGCACATAATAAACAAAAGTCATATTTTTGAATCTGAGCGTAAGAAGTAACCTTTCTGCAAGAACTTGCAAGCGAAAAATTTCGAAAAAATCAAACCTTACGGCGATACTGACGTGACGTTACAATTTAAGACACATGACCAAAACTTGCAGGTTCTGCTTAAAGTAGGAAACCAAAATCATGCTTAAACAACTGTTTAGTCATCAAAACAAAGAAAAACATTTAAAACGTTTGGAAACAAAATTGTATCTCCAAGAAATGAAGATCGTAAGTTTTTGAATTTGACGTTTTTTCTTTTGCTCATCTATTATGGCCTTACAGTTACTTTCCCGCAAATCGGCAATGATTTTAATGTCTGATGCATACCGATATGTTGAAATAAAGAGAATTTGCAAAATTCCCTATCTTGGCTCCATAGCGTGACCTTAAATATTGAGTAACGTCAGCGTTATCTCACTAGCATGACGCGTTATGGTTCAGAAACTTTCATGTGTTTCTGACCACGGTATTTGCTACATTGTGCTTCATGTGTCTTGTTTTATTTTTATGAAAATCATGGAAACCAAGTAATCCGAAATTAAGGCAGTTTCGACCACTTGACGGCGCGTTGACGTCGATTTGTGGCAGGTAAAGTTTGTACCGAAAAAGCCCAATCTCACTTGTCACATAATCAGCAACTTTCATAAAGAAGGGGTGAAAAGAATGGGTCTAATGGACTTAAGAAAAGTCAGCTGTTTGCATTGTGTTCAGTGGTTGAGAATTTTGCATTCACACACTTTCTGTATTTCTTGGTTGTTCCAGAAGCCTCTTTAAAGTATAGCGTTTTTAAATTCATCGTATCATGTGTGTAAGAGACTGTTCTTGTCATTTAAATCAAAGAAATGTCCGAAATTGCTCTATGATGATCAAAAATATGTGTATCATCAAAAATTGCTAAATTTATTTTGCATAGTACTGATTTTACAAAGTGGTAAAAATTGAAAATTTCCGATAGAAAATGTTTGATATTTTTCTTATATTTGCTCAAAACATAGATTGTGGGTACTCGTTAGAACCGCCTCGGTCCTAACGAGTGCCCACAATCTACGTTTTGGAGCACAAATTAGAAAAAATAGGTATACTCCTGCATACCCCAGTTTTACAATATAAAACTGGGGTTTAAGGGGGTATTCATTGCCCGGACATGTTTTCCTGATGAATAAAACCAATGTTGAATTCGGCAAGAAAGACTGGACATCATCTAATAGTCCCAAATCATTTAATACCCGTTTATAACAAAAAAAAGCAAACCACCAAGTTTAGTTTTGGAACAGCCGTATACACATTGAAGGGTATAAAAAAGATGATTCGGTATGGCCCACCCCTGTCTCATTAATATGTTCCCTGCTCTTAACGGATCTCAGTTTTATTCTAATGTCTTATCCCTATCATATGAGCCGCCGCATCAGAAAACCAACAATCTGCATATGCAAACAACAAAGACGCAGATCAGCTTTTCGCTACATGGAAATACAATTCCTCTTCTTCTTAAATCCGAAATTTCAAGCTTCTAACCTTCTTCTGTGATACGTGTCAGACCTGGTCGGAACCCAAATTGTTGGTTTTCTCATGCATAGGCTCATATCAGTTTCAGGAGCAACGGTCCTCAATTCTACAAGACACAGTCACCAAGTAATCAAAACAGAGGGGCACCGACCCCACAGTTTTACACCCAGCCCTGTCAATGAGGATATTCAAGACAAAGATTACAATGTGGAAAACTCAAAGGAAAGTGAAAATCTTTCGAATGATAAGCTTACTGTTGCTTCCTCTTCGATTAAAACCATACGTTCTTCTCAAAGGGAACATACTCCACAGGCTGGATTTAACAAGATAGGAAGGATAATGCTTCTTTACCACCCAGATAGTCCTGAACATGAATATAAAATAGAAAAGTTATGCAGTGTCTTGCAAGCAAATCATGTTAATGTGTGTAAAGATGGCGCTGATAATTGGAGGGATTTCGCAGAAATGGCGGGTTCAGAATATCCCGAAATCATCATCATTCTTTCTGAAGGGCTTTTGAAATTATGCAAAGCCTATGAAAACAAAACAAATGGGCAAGGCAATGACTTCGATGTCTTGAGGCAGCAAAGAAAGTATGACTATGTACCATGTGTGGCAATGAAAAAGTTGCAGACACTTATTCAGGAAAATCCCGCCAACTGTCCATTTTCCCTGCATTTTGTTTCATTTAGATGTGGTAAAGATATGTTTCAGAACTTTCGTGATTTGTATGGCTTTCTTAAAAGGATAAGATGCTGCTTTTATTACAATCTATACACAAATAATGATGACACTAAAGAAATAAAGATTCACACACAGAACCTGAAACGGCTTATCACAGCACTAACATGAAGTGCACTGATAGAAAGATGTACAGCTACCTTCAGTTACTTAGAAATACAACTCTTGACAACTCTTCTTATTTGTGGCAGGAAATGGACAGCTGGAGAAATTGTTTACTATTTTTTAAAGTATGAGGGTAAATATTTACTTTTAACATAAAACTTTCAGATGTTATATTTGATTACATAGAATAGAATATTTATTAGGTATACCAACTCACAGAGTAAGTGTTCACCACAACAACAGCATACATAATGAACAACATTTCAAATGACACACATATAAAAGCAAAGTAATTTAAGGATAGATTGCGTGCTCATTAGACATTTTAATTCTGTAATTAGGGCTCAGAAAGCTGAGCAGGTCACCCTTAAGTGACATCAAATTTTACATGTTAAATTAGGCTATCTATATATAGCTATAGCTTTATATAGCTCCACAAAATTTTTTTTGTTATGCAGTTAACTCCGCAATTATCACGCACAGAATCATTACATTTCAGTCAAATGTCAGCACAATCTATAAAAGTCTAACAGAATACAAGAAGCTCAGAAGTTTTACAAAAATGTAGCCCGCTAGGCTGAGCGAGTTCATTATCAATCACACGCCAGCTGAACGCCCAATAATGGCCACTTGTTTACACGCTGTTTCCATGGGGCCAACCAATCAAAAGTTGTTTACATGACCTGAGTCACAGCCTTTACGATAATCGGATTTTCTATTTTAAGAAAGGCTTCCCCCACACTGAATCGGCTGTATAGCAAAGATATTTGAGCCACCTCGTGGGAAAACCAATAATGTGGTTTTTGAACAGGTCCGACACAAGCCAACCTGTACAGTCGCAGAAGACAGCTAGAAGCATGAAATTTTGGATTTTAGAAGAAGAGGAATTGTGCTATCCGTGAAGCGAAAACAAAGGCGCTGATCGATCAGCTTCGCGGTTACCGCGAAGCTGATCTGCTTCTTTGTTTTCGCCTAGTCTACGCAGATTGTTAGTTTTCCCACGAGGCGGCTCATTAATTATGTGTTTGTAGATCATTGGCGGCACGTGGTAAAAGAAAAACAGGCTTGCTTATTAACGGTTTACAATAGTAGTAGAAATAGCTATATCCACATACTGAAAAAATAGCACACTCGTCTTTTGAACTACGAAAGATTCTTCTGTGTCTTTTATATTCTGCTGCACACATCGGCTTGTATACGACCAAATGCCCCTTTTTCTGTGTTTCTTGTCGTGCAACCACAGCGTCTATTAAAATAATACATAAACCTGTCATCTCTTAATTACCTGATTCTACACACGCATTAGGTTTTCAGAAAATGGTGATAACGCTCCATGTAGTGTTAATATGTTCAATTGATAATTGTGTGATTTTATTGACTTTTTAAACTGTTTGCTTTTATAGCTCTAGTTCGAGATGGAGGTTGAGGAAAGAAAGCGAAGCTGATCTGCGTCTTTGCTTTTGCATATATATGCAAAACGTTTGGTTTTTCATGGCACTGCTCAATTATATGTTCAGATACGGGTTCGATCACATCGAACTTGTTTTTAAAAGTTGTATGCTGCAAACCCTTCATAATTCTATGACCAGTTTCTATTATATGTACAGGCTATGTTTAAATCTACCATCATTTGCAGTAATATTCATTGTACATGTTGACAACTGTGGAATCATAAATTCAACAATTATCGCACACAGGCCTATTTAATGTTTTTAACGAGACCTTTTTTCTGCTGTTAGATTTGTGCTAAAAGAAACAATAAACTGGCTAATTGTTTTCAACACCTGATATGGTTTCATTGATAACGACATAGCTATATACACATCTGCGAGCAGACAACAACAGTATACGGTAATTATAGTATTGGGATATCGCAGCTAAAATTATTACATCCACGAATGCTTGGATGTAAATATTGGCGTACGGCTGTCTGCTTGTGTTATTGGATTTTCAAATCCGACACATGCGCAGTGGAGCAGTCTAACAAAAATGTTGCTTACATCAAACAAAGACCCATAAGTAACGGTTTGTAAATTTATTGGTGATTTGTGAAGGAATGACCATTTTTTACTAAACATTTGGTGTCTTATGGGAACTACAGGTGCGTTCAGTTATTAATATATCCCTGCGATATTCAGAAATAAATTGACAAATTTTCTTGTTTTTGAACAATCGTCACTGGCAAGAAATTGACAACTGGATAAATTTGTTTTTTTGTTGTTTTTTTTTTTTGATTCAGTTTTACGTCCCTTTCAAGCTTTTTCACTCATATCGAGACGAATCAATCGGTAGGTGGGGCGAAAACCGGAGTACCCGGGGAAAAACCACCTGAAACACCCACAAGCAGAACATGGCTTGTCTCACATATGAATTCGTGCCCCGTGCGAGGCGCGAACCCACATCGGTGAGATGATCGAATGATCAAGAGCACTGAAGTCAGCGACCTTAACCACTCGGGCACGGGGGCCGCCTAAATTTGTTTATATAGTATGTGAAGTATGTCTATAAATGTTTACTCTGCATATAAAACTTCCAGATCTTGTGATGTTGTATGCCTAAATTGATTACATAATATATGGAGCCAAATTTTTAACAAAACTTTCGCTGATATTCGAGTTATAAAGATTCCACAAGGAACCATGATTAATGGTTTGTAATTTTGTATGTAAATTATGAAAGAATGGCCATTTTTCTACTATGGATGAAAATTTGTTGTCTTTATGAGCAATATTTACAGAGTTACACCCTGATTTTCATCTATTGTACATTTATTTATAGAATTTCATGGTAAAACGGTTCTTACAATATAAAACTAAGCCTGTCAGTGTTATTTTGCAAGAAAACTAATATTCTTCCAGCCTGAGGACGGTTTTACGAACAAAGCTTGCTAGTTGGTTCGTTTCTCAGGTAAGCACGCCTTAAAGCACTTTGGAGTCACCTATGGCTTTGTATTCTGCCAAAACTTGGGTTGACATTTTATCATACAATACATGGTTTGTTTCTCGGCACAGACTACCATTGGGGACAGGGACGTTCACAGAGAAACTTTCAAAGTTAGGCTATCTCTCACTGTTCATATTCATGATATTTAAATCTTCTTGTTTAGGCATAAAACCAAGGAAATCACCAGGACATTCAAAGACAGGCGTTCGTCTAATATCAATAATATCGGTGAATACAAAGAACATTGCTTTGCATAAATACTATTTTGACATTCTTTATTGGCTTGTTTATTTCCATGACTTAATCGCTATAGAAGAGGTTTGGAATATCGCGAAGAGGAGATGTTAGTCATTGTCCAATAATAAATTAAGCCCACTTAGCCCCTCGGTGCGTAGGAAACAATCATGGAACTGTATGATGAAATGCCAACCCACGTTTTGGCAGAATAAAAAGTCATTGGTGACTCCATAGTGCTTTAAAATGCTTACCTTAGTAGAATACTAAAAACGTGTTTGTTTTCTTGCAAAATAGCACTGACATAATTAGTTTTATATTGTTACAACCGCTTTATCATGATATTCTAAAATGTACAATAAATGAAAATCAGGGTGTAACTCTGTAAATAGTGCTCAAAAAGACATCAAATTTTCAGCGGTAGTACAAAAATGGCTATTCTTTCATAATTTACAAACAAAATTACAAACCATTAAACTTGGTTCCTTATGGAATCTTTGAAACTCGAATATCAGCGAAATGTTTGTTAAAATTTGGCTCCATATGTTATGTAATCAATTTAGGCATACAACATCACCAGATCTGGAAGTCTTTTATACAGAGTAAATATTTATAGACATATTTATTAACATATTATACAAACAAATTCATCCAGTTGCCTTTCTTTGCCAAAGACGATTGTTCAAAAACAAGAAAAGTTGTCAATTTATTTCTGAATATCGCAGGGGTATATTAATAACTGAACGCACCTGTGTTTTCAAAGATACACCCTAATTTTCATTCAGTGTGTATTTTAGAATTTCTTTATAAAGTGGTTGTTACAATTTAAATCTAAACACGTTAGTATAATTGAGTAAGGCAAATAATATTCCACCAAGACGTTTAAAGAAACCTTGCTGTTGGGTTCCTTTGTGAGGTAAGCATGTCTTAAAGCATTGGGGAGTCACCTTTGGCTTTGTACACTGTCAATTAATCATACAGTTTCATGATTTGTTTTCTCAGCACAGAGTGCCATAATGGGCTTAAACTTAACAGAGATGCTATATATTTAAGGCTATCTCTCTCAGCTCATATTCATGATATTCCAAACATCTTCTGTATGTTTTAAGTAAAGGGAATATGACATTCAAATACATGTGTTTCTGTGATAATCGTTTAGTTGACTTGAAATTATGACAAAGACAAAGAGTATTGGCTTACATTAATACATATTCTTTTCACATTCTTGATTGTTCTGGTAATTCCCTTGACTTTAACCCTATACAAGAGGGTTGGAGTATCATGAAGAGGAGATGTGAGACATTGTTTAACAATAAGTTCATCCCACCATCGTATTTTATGTCGAGGAACAAATCAAGAAACTGTATGATGAATACCAACATGCTGCAGTACAAAAATGGTTATTCGTTTACAAATTACAAATGCAAACCCATATCCATGGTCCTTTGTGGAATCTTTGAAACTCGAATATAAGCTATTTTTGGTAAAATAATATGGGTTGCATATACATGTACTATGTAATCAATTAGGCGTAAAGTAAGATCTGGAAGTTTTATATTAAAGTCAAATATTTACTCTCAAACTTATTCTTAAATACATATAAACGCATTTCTCCAGTTGTCCATGTCCTGCGAGTGACGATTGTTCAAAACAGGAAGAGTTGTCAATTTATTTCTAAATGTTGCAGGAATATATTAATAACTGGACGCAGCTGTAGTTTGACCTAACATATACATGTATGTATCTTACTGATTCTAAAACGGTGTCATTTTTCCTTTAAATATATATAGTGATAAGAGCATGAACTCCTTCTTAAAAATATGGACTTGTGGAGTGTGTACAAGATGATATAACATTACACATAAATAGCTAGAATAATAAAAGGTTAATTTACACATCGTCTACAGGTCTATGGCAATTAGTATTGTATTGATTTATTTAAAACTGAAATCATTGACATAATAAGAAACTTTATGCACCATACAGGCATGCTACCGAAATTTATCATAGTTTATTATGGAACGCCCTTTACTAAGGTCCTATTTATAACTGCACAAAATGAGGCTTACATTGGTTTAGAATTATTTTTAGTCATAATCATTCGAAATCATGTGGAGAGTGCATGGCCTTCGACCAAAATAGACATTGCAAGTCATCTTATTATTAAGGTTTCTATTTTTCTCTTTGCATCAGGAAAACATGTCCGTGAAAAGTATACCCACTTAAACCCCACTTTTATATAGCAAAACTGGGGTATACAGGGGTATACCTATTTTCTTATTTTTGCTCCAAAACATAGATTGTGGGTACTCGTTAGAACCGCCTCGCCGAGGCGGTTCTAACGAGTACCCACAATCTATGTTTTGAGCAAAAATAAGAAAAAAATAGATTGTGGGTACTCGTTAGAACCGCCTCGGAGATATATTTTTTCTTTTAATTTGAGCAACTTTTACATACTAAATCATGCTTGACCATCGGGTGACCAGGTTTTCATATATACTTTGACCAGTATACTATTTCTGTCCATTCTTTTTAAATCTATTATTCTACACTAGATGCTTCTTGTTATTGTACATTGTATTCATTGATTTGTATTACCCATATAAGGAGAAAATCATCAGGAAAACATGTCCGTGCAATATATACTTCCTTAAACCCCACTTTTATGTAATAGAAAACTGGGGTATGCACAGGTATACCTAGCCGAGGCGGTTCTAACGTGTACCCACAATCTATGTTTTGAGCAAAAATAAGAAAAATATCAAAATTTTTCTACTGAAAATTTTCATTTTTGCAACTTTAATAATCTCTGTCTATTACATGGGCATGTTTTCGTAATGGAAGTCTTTATTTCAAAAGACAATTTAGTAAGATAATCCTAGTCAGTCATAAAATTATCAGAAACACTGGATGGTGAAAGACTTTGAATAATGTTTGGTAAAATTTGATATACATGTAAGAAGGTACAAGTAGGCAAAGATCAGGAAAAGGCGCAATCAGAAAAAGATTCCCACTCCAGTAACCGAGGTGGGAAAAAAAAAAAAAACAAAAAAAAAAAAAAAAAAAAAAAAAACTAACAGTCAGGTACTTATACCATGAAACATATCGTAAGCCGAATGAGCAGCTATTTTCCCAATAGGTGGCCACTCAGTTACCTTAACTTAACTAAAAATATGAAAACACACATAAGGCGCCAACAGCACAAAAAATTTTCCAAACACCAAGACATAAAACAAAAAGAACCACCACAGAAGTATCGACTATGATGTTACAAATGTGTACAAACAAGTTTCCAAATGTTGGAATTGGATTAATAAATATAACCAGACTATCTTGCATGTTCTTTTCAACGTATCATCCTACGCGAATATATGACCGAAGCAACTAAGGCACAACCATATACCTAATTCGTGCTTGCTACATCCAATACCATCAATGACATTACGTATATGCATAGACTTGATGTGTATCACATCTGATCGGCATTTTCGAAGGGCGCAACGGATTTCTATTACCCATGTCTGGATATGACCGGAAGTTATGACCATATGTCCGGAAATTATGACCATATGTGCGGAAGTTATGACCATATGTCCGAAAGTTGTGACCGAAGCAACTAAGGCACCACCCTAGTCCGTGCTTGCCAAATTCAAATACGTGCACCCATCAATGAGCCGACATAAATAATTGTCAGTTTTCCCAATATACATCTCGCCAAAAATTTAGCATATTCTACTTTTATAGTGCTAAAGTGAAATGCCCTGCAAATGCTTCCAATGCACAATACGACTTCAAAATTCATTGATTATGAAAGGAAACATGTCGCAGCAAATACCAAATCACAGTTTTGTCTCGGCCTATCAGATTTTGAACATTGCAAGTTTACCATGTTTATTTATACTCTCAGTACATACAAAACATGTAATATGAGGTCAAACAACAATACAATTATACATATCTATAGCAGGGAACAGGCTGTATAGACTGTTTGAACAAAGCTATCCCCTCCCAATACACCCCCCCCCAAAAAAAAAGAAATAAATAAATAAAAAATAAAAAAAAATACATATACATATATTCTTGAGATCTAATAATAAGTTTTAAAAAAATATTTAGCCAGGAACAGTACGAAACTGCTTTAAAATTATTCCCAAAGATTTGCAGGTTTTCCTCAACTAAGTTTGGTTCATTTCGTTGAAAAGGCTATAGAATGTGACACTGCTGGCTTTTCGTTTTTTAATGAAAGGCGCGGTAATTTTTCGCTCCTCATCAAAAAAAGAGCAGAGATAAATGAAGTGGAACTCATCACCTACATCATTATCATTACATAAATTGCACTTTCTTAACTTGCGATCAATTTTGCAGGATATGTTTATAATGCACTATTTTAATGATAAGCCATGTTTTAATGCTGGTATCTGCACTCAATACGCCACGCCTGAATAAAATTCACCCCATGGTGAGGAAGAGTATGTTGGAACGATCTGTTACAAACAAAACTTGAAGACGTGACACCAAACCGACACTGACATTTCTTGAAAGAACAAAAATGTTTAGAAAGTATAGCAAAATTGCAGAGTTTAACATTTTGAAAACAAGTTTGTCTTTAAAGATGTCTTATTACCACACCTCCAACGACAGGATAATTATGTCTATCCTACGTTTTTATTCTATCTATCGCCTAAAGATTTTTTTTTATAATTTTCACGTAAAAATACTGAAACTGAGTACTTTTATGTACAAAATTTAAGAAGTGTCGTAAATTACTCTTTCAAACAAGTGACCTTATCTTTTGTCATTCAGTATCTATGTAACTGCCGACTGTTAATCCGTAAAAGTCCTCATTGTCTCCTCTGTAACCATGACATCGAATATGGGCGATTGTGGCAACATTCTTATTCGCTGTGCTTAGTTATGACCAGATATTTTTGACTCATTTTAGACAAGTTATTATGCTAAACTTTTGACGAAGAGTATATATTGTATACATATTGGTCTCAGGTGTATGCATGAATTAAATGATCATACAGTTAGGACTTTAACACATGCTTAGGACTCAATTCTGATTCCGACTGACGCCTCTGTCATACGGTTTGTTTTGTGACGGCGTCAATGGTGTAATCATTACGAAAATATGTCCATGCAAAATACAAAGTTTTAAGTTGTAAAAATTGAAAATGTTTAGTTGAAAAATTTTGATATTTTTCTTACTTTTGCTCCAAAACATAGGCCTAGACTGCGGGTCCTCGTTAGATTCGCCTCGCCGAGGCGGTTCTAATGAGTACCCACAATCTATGTTTTAGAGCAAAAATAAGAAAAATAGGTATACCCCTGCAAACCCCAGTTTTTTCTATATAAAAGTGGGGTTTAAAGGGGTATTCATTGCACGGAGATGTTTTCCTGATGGTTTCAGCTGACAATGCACTTAAACTTCAATGAAATACACATTACTACTTCAGTTTATTCAATATGGTTATGAGATAATATTACGGAACTTTTATAAGATAGATTTTTGTACACAATGGTAGCACCTATTTTGGTTTGAACATCGTCTCTTGCGGATGAAGAGATTATTGTCACTGTCGTTAAGTCTAAGCTGTGTGCACTTGTGCACTAATTATTGAATGGCAGGCACACTTTGTCATGGTCACTGCGAAAAATAAGAAACAAGGCTATTATTTACCTCTCTCTCTCTCTCTCTCTCTCTCTCTCTCTCTCTCTCTCTGTGCGTGTGTGTGTGTGTGTGTTTGTGTTATTCTATTGAACACGATTAGTTCATGAGCAGAATGATTGATTCACAAACGAATTTCCAGTCTGGCTGCAGATAGTACACACCGTCTTGAAGTACAAATTTAACGCGTGTAAACTTCCTGAAAACCTCTCGGATCACAAGTGTCATGTCTTCCTCTGCCACTTCTTCAATAAATATCAGAATAATTGGTTTCCCTTGAAGGCGCGCTTGCTCTATTTCAAGTCTACAATAGTCGCTGTTGCAATAGTTCTTTGACATAACAGCTATAAACACAGCAGCATCGTCCAGACAGCGAATCATCTCAGAGAAGATGGTCTGTCCCGGTCGGAAGTATCTGTCACCAATACAAACCAATTCCTCGTCAGATTTACACGTTTCTGTCAGGAAGTGCTGAAATTTTGCAATACAGTACAGTTGCCGCGATGCTTTGAGCGATCGCGCAACGCGCAAAAAAATTTAATCCCGTGACTCGCGAGTGACGCGCAAGTTTTACGTAATATAGTTTGCGAGTGACGCGCAAATTTCTTTTGGTTCGTCGCGCATCGCGCATGGATCTTTGCGCGATGCGCGACGTGATTCATCGCACAGTATATCATTCAAGTACATGTATTTGTAAAAATATTTGTTAATTACTACTTTTTTTTTTTGCTTAGTTTCAACGCTTCTTTTGTAAATGACGCTCAATTTAACTACAACTACATGTACGTTTGGCTATTAATCAATTGTTTTGTCCTTTATGTTTGGGACTATTTAGGCCAGTCGTTTATGTTTGGAGGCTACTGTATGACAGTGAGTTGGTGTTAGTCAATCAAAATTGTATGAAGCATAACAAGTCAAAAAGCATATCAAATGAAAAAAATGACTGAGGCTCATCTTGCTTATCTTATTTTTACCATCATCTACGTAAATTAAACCACAGCCCACCGCGTAAAATTGCATGCGCGCAGCATTCGCATATGAACTTGCTGGAGTTTTATTTATATTTTCCTGCTTTTTATATTTTTTTTTGTTTTTCGTGTATCTGAAACTGTTAATCGGGACGTAAAACCACGAATCAAAATAACACAGGTTTATGTTGTAACAAGTTGGTTTTACTTATGGTGACTTAGTTTACAAATTTAAGAAACTTATAGGAATTAATGATTTTTCATTTCAGTTCAGAAAAATCATAACACGTTACAGACGTATAGGTTATAACTTGAATGTTATGCGACAGTCTGCATGCTTAGTTTTTAACCCAATCATGGTTGATAACTATGCTGCCTTCTTTAATTGCACGCCGGTGGGTCGGGAGTCAGACTCTATGATGGCCCCGACATAAAGCTATTCATTTTAGTTGGTTGGGGCCGGAGCTTCTTGTCTGTTGCTTGGCCCACCGGGGTCCAACTGGTGTTTTTCTTTTGCTCCGGAGTTAGTAGGTTATTCGGCGCCCAGGGATCTCCATCGTCGGGCAGCTTACTCAGTCTGTGAGTCCTGGTTTTTTATTCATCAGGATGTTTATTATGATTTATTTGTTTGTTCTTGTTGATTCATTGACTAGTTAGAGATTCACCACGAGGACCGAATAACTAACTAAATGTTATGAACCACTGCAGAAGCTGAGGGTGAGGTTATGGCCATGTAAAACCGGTTTAAGCCCGCCAGTAACTTTGTGTTACTGATCGTTCCAAGTCGATACTTCTGTGGTGGTTCTTTTCGTTTTATGTCTTGGTGTTTTAAAAAATTGTTTTGTGCTGTTGGCGCCTTATGTATGTTTTCATATTTTCAGTTAAGTAAAGGTAACTGAGTGGCCACCTATTGGGAAAATAGCTGCTCATTCGGCTTACGGTATGTTTCATGGTATAAGTACCTGATTGTTGGTTTGGTTTTTTCCCACCTTGGTTTTTGGAGTGGGAATCTTTTTCTGATTGCGCCTTTTCCTGATCTTTGCCTACTTGTACCTTTTTACAGCTGCATATAAATATACATACACGGCATACTGTACATGTTTGTGTGTTTAAATTCAATGGTGTTTAGAGATTCACCACGAGTACCGAACAACTACAATGTAGCTAATTTATGCACGTTTTATCGTCATAACGAAAACATACCCATGCAATATACTGATTTTTCCAAAGTTGTAAAAATTGAAAATTTTCTGTAGATTTTGTTTACTTTTCTTATTTTTGCTTAAAACATAAAATGTGGGTACACGTTAGAACCGCCTCCACGAGGCAAGGCGGTTCTAACGAATACCCACGATCTATGTTTTGGAGCAAAAATAAGAAAATTAGGTATACCCCTGTATACCCCAGTTTTGCTATTAGAAAAATGGGGTTCAAGTCAGTATACATAACACTGAAATGTTTTCGTGATGTTCAGTTAAGTTCGGGTAACTGAGGGGCCGCCTATTGGGAAGTAGCTGCTCATTCGGCTTACGATATGTTTTCTTAGTATAAGTACCTATTATTGTCATTTTGTTTTTCCCATCCTCGGTTTTTGGAGTAAAAATTTATTTCTGATTGCGCCTTTTCCTGACCATTGCCTACTTGTATCTGTTTAATTACCAAGACTGAGAAAACGAATTCCATATGTGCATTTGGGATAGCTAAGGTATGTGACGGGGATCACCGCAGACCTTCTGTTTACACTATTTTCTTCTCATTATTTAGATAGAAAATATATAGTGTATCAATTTTCCTTCGGGTTAGACGAATATTCTACATGTACATGTATCTCTAGCCTAGTCGCTTTGTACTACCTTTGTATGAAGCAGTTCTACATGTGTAAAGTATGAATACTTGGAGGGACCAGGCAGTAATCGATGCAATCAAATTTGACATACATGTTGACATCAGGCGGGCATGAAAATTTACAACACATCTAACGAGCAAGATTGTTTAAATTGTTTAAATCGCGCATATCTGATTCACGTCGCGCGTGTTTGACAAATGGTTTTGCGCGTTTGCGAGATGATCGCGCAAGATTACGCGAAGTTTGCGAGTGACTCGCGAGTAAAGATAATCCCCTACGCGCAACCACGCGCAACGCGCAAATGCGCGTACGCTCAAAGCATCGCGACAACTGTACTGTAAATTATTACATGTAATAACAGCTTATTATAACGCCTAAGCAGTCTACCACATAAAACGATTTAAACAAAATACAGAAATAAATTCTAATGAAGGATTCAAAACAAAATAATGCGAATATCAAAAGAGCAAAATAAAGCATAGTAACGCTTTTATAATTACTGTCTTTTATACATCCAACTTTTGATAAAACACGTTTTGAATTTCACGTCACAATTACATCAGCCATCTTAGTACATTGTTTGGCAAAAGGCTTGATGACTGCAGAAAACTAGACCGCTTCTCTCGCCACTTTAACAATAAAATCAGAATAGTTGGCGTCCTTTATATACCGATTGGATTCCTTTCACTATTCTGACCAATGTTATCAGCTACCTACCTGTAACGGTGCTAATACGTGCTCCGAGACAAACTGATCATCTTCACTAGAAAACGAGAGGAAGATCAGATATCTGAAGTCGACGTCGTTGTCTTGAAGAAGTCTCACATGATCTTTGAAGCGTTTACGTCTTAACAGTCTACGTCGTTGTTTAAGAATTCCAACGATAGCACCAATGATGCAAAGTATTGTTATGAATGGGACAAGGGTCGATAATATGATTATTCTACGGCGTCGTATCGGCCTTTCACAATCTTCTTTTGCAGCGTTTATAGCCTTTTCAGTCATGAGAAATGATCGGTCGTTTTCTTCACAAGTGTACTGATCCTTGTTTCGGAAAAGTGGCGAATTCACGAACCACTGAACAAATTCAAATGAGTTACAATCACACGAAAATACATTTCCTCGAAGATCTACTTCTAATGTTCTGTTCATATTTGTAGTGCGTTGTAATCTATATAACGTATCCAGTGCTTTCCTTGAATTATCATTGAAGGCAGTGATCGAATTATTACGCATATTCAATAATTGTAGGTGTAACAAAGAGGTGACATTGAACGTTATTTGCTTAAATTTGTTCCCTGATAGATCAAGCAATGACAGTAATAAATTTGATTCAAATGTCTCAAATGGAATGTACGTTAATTCGTTATTAGACAAATATACTACCTCTAAAAGAGAATTCCTTCGGAATAATAGTTTAAATGTAATATCAAATAAAAATGATCGTGAGAGTATATTATTGGATAGATCAATTTCGCGCAACAATGTGAGATGTTCAAACACATGCTTTCCTATGTTCTCCATGCTGTTATTAGCAAGCGCGATGCGACGTAAATGGTTTTCTGTGATTTTAATATTAATGTCAAAATTTGTAATCCTATAACCACATAATTCAATGTTCGTTACATTATTTCTGGTAAATGAGAAAGAGCAGTTATGAAAGGAAAACGTAAAGTCCTTAGGAACTAACGCATTTAAGTACAAATTGTTTATATTCCGATAAAAAGGCCCAAACTTATCTAACGACCCTGACTTGTTCGTAATGTTAACCTTATTAAATGGCAGCACCCCACCCCTTGTCAAATGTGCACCATTAAGATTCAAGACATGAAGGGACTTACACGGTTTTGAATCAAACATATGGCTCCTCGTGCCGAACGTAGCATAGCTGAAATCCATTAATGTTATTGAATCACAGATTGGATCTAAATTTGGATAGACGAATATAACATTACTATAACTAAAGTCTAATTTCTTTATTGGGCGGCTGCCAATGACATCAACAAATGTTTGGTCGATCTCAATCTCTGTTGTGCATGAGATTGTTCCGAATGTTTTGAGTGTAAGTTCTGAAAGAATAGGAAGCATAGTGCTGTCTGACAAGGCTGTAATAAGAGCAGGTGAACAAAGTCTTTGACAACCGGTGAGGTCCAAAGATGTAACCTTGTCTAGTCCAGTAAATGTGCCTTTGTTCAAATCACTTAGATGATCAAACTCCAATTTAAGGCTCTCAATTCTATATAAACAGCGAAACGTGTCATTTCCTAGACCACCTAGGTGATGGCATCCCATGACACACGTCAGACGAAGGTTTCGAACGCTATTCCATGACATGTTACAGAATACACCATCAACATACACATCCAATTCCAAGGCCAGTAGTTCCACGTCTTTTGCATTGCTTGGAATAAATGTTGGAAATTCACCGTCGCATACCATTCGTTTGTTATCACATGTGCATGATTTCGGACAATTAGAAGTTGAAGTAGCCAGTGATACAGCAATAACTGTGAGAGTTAAAATCCCTAATTCTAGAACATCCATTCTATGTAAATATTGCATTCACTTTTAAGTATTGGTAAGCTATGAAGGATGTGATCTGTGTGTCTAATCGTGACACAACTACATGCGCAATGTTATAGAATCTGCATAGTTGGTCAAGCGAAAACGCAGTTATCGTGATTGTAACTAGACCTATGCAATCTAATGAGTAGATGTACTTTTGACATAGATCATGCTGTACCCTATGTTCAGTGAGTACAGTGACCAAATTGCAACGCGAGCACTAATCCTCGAGAGTCACGGTGTCTGTTCTGTGTGTTTTGTGTGTTTAAGGTCCATTATTTTACTGCTGACAAAGCCAAAACACAAACCCTTTTACAGAAAATTTATATAAATAATCTATGAATGTCTAATGAGGCATGCTGGTAATACGATAAACTTTCCATTTATATTGAGTAGTGTTATCAGAAAACCTGCATTTCGAAAAAGCGAAGACAACGGCACAGAACAATAGCTGAGTGGCGCCATGTTTTCGCTTGATAGGTAATGAAACCTTTTCCTCTTCCTGTCTAAATAAAATCTTTCAAGCCTATTCCGTTGCTATACAGCCCGTTTGCGTCAGGCCTGATCGGAAACTCCAATCATAAAATTTTTCAAGACGCTGCTCATATATTGTTATATACCATTGCACTTTCATTCATTCGAGATTATCTACTTGGTGGTGATTTTAATTTCATTTTTGATTCAAACTTAGATAAACTTGGCGGAAATTTGGAAAAGGGGACTGTTGGTTCTAAAGCTTTTAAATCTGTGATGGACAAATTTAGTTTGTTTGATTGTTTTCGGCATTTACATCCCCGTAAACGTGCTGTAACTTGGATGAGAAAGAATGTTAAGAATTTTGAAATGATTGGCACTAGACTTGATAGATTTTATGCTGCATCGATTTTGAAAGAACACTTAATTAATTTTGATACAGCACCTTGCTCTTGTTCTGATCATGATTACATTGTTATGAATCTAGGTGGTAATATTGAACCTGGTACATCTTTTGGCAATTCCTATTGGAAGTTTAACGATTCGTTACTTGATGATTCAGACTTTGTATCTGCTTTCGAACTTCTTTGGAAATTTACATCGTACACTGATTCGATTTCTTTACCTTGGTGGGACTGTATGAAAGAGAATTTTAAAACATTTTGCATTGATTATTCAAAATCTAAGAACAAACACATTTTTGGCGAATTGAAATCTCTAAGAAAACAATACAATTCATTAGATCTTAAGCATGACAAGGACTTGAATCAAGGTTCGTGTAAAAGAAATTGAGAAATCTCTTTGGAAAGGTTCAATTATTCGTAGCAAAGCTCATGTTATGGAAAACAATGAAAATCCGACTAGCTATTTTTATTCCAAAGGAAGCTCATTCAGGTAAATCTAAAGTTGTAAGAAAAATCACTCATAATAATCAATCATACACATCATCTGCTGATATACTTACCTGTTTTAAATCCTTTTATGAAAATTTGTACTCTGAAGAACCTGTTGACTTGTCTTTAAACTCTCTCTTTCTTTCTGATCTTCCTCAAGTTGACTCTTCTGACAATGAATACCTGAAAAAGAAAATAACAAAAGAGGAAATTTTAACTGCACTTAAAGATATGAAGCCTCATAAATCTCCTGGTAGCGATGGACTTTCGTGTTCGTTTTATTTGAAATTCTTTCATATACTCGGTGATGCGTTGTGCAATGATATTAACTTGGCTTTTGATAAAGGTAAATTGTCTGATAGTCAGAAACTTTCTTATATCACACTCATTTGCAAAGACGAAACTCGATCAGATGAGATGAAATGTTATAGGCCAATATCGCTTCTCAACATTGATTATAAAATTAGTTCGAAAGTTATCTCACAACGTCTTGGTAAGGTTTTGCCGAATATTATTCATTTGGATCAAACTTGTGCAGTCAAAGGACGTACTATTTTTAATAACGTGCATCTTCTCCGTAATATATCAGATTACATTGAACAGAAAAACTTATCGGCTTGTTTTATATCTCTTGATCAAGAAAAAGCTTTTGATCGTGTATCTTCGTCTTATTTATATGACACTTTGAAAGCCTTTGGGTTTGACGATGACTTCTTGAAATGGATTAAATTGCTTTATACCGATATTTCATCTTCTGATCAGTAATTGTTAATAACTTTATATCAGAACCGTTCTCTTTGAAACGTGGTGTTCGACAAGACTGTTCGTTATCTCCGCTTTTATATGTAATATGTTTAAAACCATTTGCAAATAAAATCAGAAACTTAGATGAAATCAAAGGACTGAAACTGCCTGGATCAAACTTGGAGGCACAAATTTCTGCGTATGCGGATGATAGTTTGGCTATTTTGACGACAGACACTTCTATCAAAAATTATTTTCATTGGGTGAAACTTTTTTATAGAGTATCTGGGTCAAAGGTTAATTATGACAAATCCAAAGGGTTATTTCTTGGTAAGTGGAAAACTCGGTCAGACCACCCCTTTGGTATCAGTTGGGTAAAATCTCTAAAAGTATTTGGGTATTATTTTGGGAATACAGCTGATTATGATTAAATTTGGAATAAAATTTTTCACAATTTTGACAAAACATTTATTCTGTGGAGGACTCGTAACCTTTCCCTCAAAGGTAAATCTACTGTTTTGAACTCCCTTGCTTTATCGAAAATTTTGTATTTTTCAACTGCAACTTTGATTCCTAAGCATTACCTGACACTTTTCAAAAGAGCTAGCTTTAGATTTATTTGGAATTCTAAATATGAACCTGTTGCTCGCAATACTTTGTATCTAAGCTTTGTTGATAGGGGACTGAATGTTCCAAACTTTGAGCTCAAATGTGAAGCTTTGTATTTATCTCATTTACAAAAATTGGTTAATAAATATGATGCTAAGTGGACCTATTTTGCAAAATATTGGCTTGGAATACAACTCAGACGCTTTAATCCTTCTTTGGCTAGTAACTCATTTCCACACAGTGATAGTATTCCACCTTTCTATCAGGTTTGCATATCTACGTTTAGAAAACTTTTAGATCTATATCCTGACATTTCTTTTTCAAGTACTAAAACACGTGACTTTTATCAACGCTTATTGAGTGAAAATAAAATTCAGCCTAAATGTATCTCTGTTTTCCCTCAACTAAATTTTAAGAATATTTGGCATAACATGTATCTAAATCGTATTGATCCCCACGCTCGTGATGTTTATTGGAAAGTAATTCATGAAGTTATCTACATAGATTATTTTTTATTCAGTAAGCGTATAAGGAAAGAAAACCAATGAAGTCGAAACTATTAAATATTTATTCTTGGAATGTAAGTTTGTTAATCCCTTAAATAAAGTAGTTCGCTCTGTGATTCGCCAAATTACAAACAGCCAGATAACTTTTTCGGAACTTGGTTTTAGATTTCACATTTTACCTAAATTGCCAATTTGAAAACGTATTACAGAAATCTGTCTTATTTTGTTAACTGAATCGCGGTATGAGGTCCGGTATGTTATCTGGTTGAACAGAAATTTAGTTAAATATGAAAGTAAAACCATATGTTGGTATTCTTTGCTGTCACAATTTTTAGCTCGAATTAAATTAAGTATATTAGCTGATAGGCACTTAATGGATTTTTATACTTTTATTGATAACTGGTGTATCGGTGATGGTGTATTCTGTGTTATAGATTTATAAAGTGAAATTATTACGTTTCATAGACAGTTAGATCCCAAATTTTATATTAAAAGAACATAATTTATTTCAAAAACCTTTTATTCCTAAACACATACTGTAAATTCATTTTGTCGTGTTAAAATTGTCATCCCGTACCAGAGGTTGTTTTGTGTGAGACCCGTGAGACAGGCCGTGAGCTTGACTTGCTAGTTTTACGCGGATTAGCCTCTGGTGCGGATCATGTTTGTCCTGTACATATTCTAAAATAGTTTTCTATTTCAGACTGGCCTGCCCGTCTGAAAGCAGCAGATGTACATTTGTTGTTTTGAAATTGTATCTGTAAGTACTAACCATAATATGTAGAGATTGACTTTCCTGCAAACATTTCTAATGTAACAAATCTTTTTCTCATTAATAAGGCCCGCCTTTTTATTATCTTGCACTCTCGCGCCCTGGTGGGGAAGGGCCCTTAGCCTTCGTCAGCAGGATGCGCGAGTGCAGTTTCATGTCCTTCAGGTCTCTTACTATACGTCATGAGTGTTTTTATACCCTGGTCCCGATGCAAAAAAAAAAAAAAAAAAAAAAGAGATAAGTTACAATATTTGCTTAGTCCCACCCCGGCTATACATGTATATGGTGTATTTTACCCGATAATATCAATTATTGTATACTTATGTATTCTTATGTATGTCTATGTAAAAGCACCGTATACCAATCCATTTTATAAGTATGCTTCATTTAATTTATGTCCACTTTTTGACCTTATTTTAAAATCTACGAGTTCTGCGTTCGTCGTACAGGCTGTCCCTTCAAGTGAACACTGGCTCCTTTGTCACTCCTAGTGGAGCGGCAAACGAGACAGCGTTCACCCTTCCCGTTTATATATATGTACTTGGTGTCTTATTTAATTGATAAAAGTTGCATTTGTTTTGGGTGTCCTCGTCATTGCCTCGTGTCTCGGACAACAAGAATGTACTATGCTCGTGGCTTTGGCCAGGTCGCCTCTGAAGGACAGAACCCCCCCCCCCGCCCAATATACCAGTTTTCTAAATTTGTAAGGTTAAAGATTTTACATGTTCTTTCTTTATTTAAATAATTTGCAGTAAGTCTTCTCTTTACTAACCTGCAATTACGACACCTTTTAAGGGCTAAGTTTGAAAAACGCATTTTCAATTTCGTATTGTTAAATGATGTATCGACATTGTATACATCTAAGGGTTCAATTCAATATAAAGGTCATTATCTATCCATTTCTGTTTTCTCTTTCCTTTAATCAATGTAAGCAAGTTAATTCTATTTAGGTCTTTAGCATTTCCTTCTTATTTTTTTTCGATCTCGATGTATATCTTATAGGTCTTTGTAAGGCGCAAAAAATATATATATTTTTTTTTCAAAGGTGTCGGCCGTGTGGGGCTGTTTATACACCACCGGTTTTTAATGTAAATAGGAATTTATTAAATTTATGAAAAATAAAAAAAAATGGTCAGTTAGGGGACCGGAGTACGAAATGCCCAGCTTTATTTAAGGGATACAGTTGGTTGTTTCTAATGATCATAATCCCAATGCTAAAATATGTGCAAATGGTTTCTGATTTATTGTTCTTGCACAACAATAACCCACTAACCATAATCTGCGAATCTGAAACCAACTTCCTACGAGAGAAGACTCTCAGCTCTACGTAACTGCTCAGTTGATCAGTGTCCAACACCCGCAGTCGACAGCTATTTACTTGATAGCTTTAACTTTTGCCTCAGTTCTCAAACAAGAAGTTAAAATCTTTATACGAGTATTGGAATCGTTATGAAACGAATTTTCACCACCTGTCTGGAGGTAAGGAAAGTCATTTTCACCACCTGCCTGGGGGTGAGGAAAGTGGCTTTCCTCACCTCCAGACAGATGTGAAAGAACTTTCACCACCTGGATAACTGACCATAACATCGCACTTGCAATACATTATGAAAAATAATTTCCTATGAGTTACATTGAAGTCATAAGGTAATCAGTTTTCTTGGTAAAATTGCCATCTTTCTTTATACAGGTAAAAAGACTTTGACAATGTATAAAACCCTTAAATGTTGCAAGGAAATAGCGGCTTGTCACCTTAGAGAACTAAGGTGGACGTTTTAAGAAAACGCTGTAATTCTCGGCCCTGATTGCATTGTAACAGATAGCAAAACTTCTTCGGTGTTACTCGCGCGTTTCAGAAAAAATACATTTATATTCCATCATGCATGCATAATATATGTAAACCATATGACGAGGAATAATGGGAGTTTAACGTGCCAATAACAACTATTAACATACTGCATGGACTGGTCTCGCCCAAAAGACGAAGTTACGCGTTGGATTGGACGCGCGACCCGTTTTACGAGGCGACTGAATGAATCACTATGCGTCCGCTACGGAAACACTTCATGAAAATAATATTGTGTTAGTTTGATTTAAATTATATATTTTTAACTCAACCAAGTAAACAGTACGCATACTATCACACATAATAAATGAGGATCAGAACGAAAGCTTACGGCTTGCCAAGTTAAGTTCCTACATCGTAACCATCGCACTCGATATGGCTAAAATACTGTTAAAAGTCTACAATAAACAAAAAACAGTTGTGTGGCAAGGCATATTGAAGCTACATGTAGGGTATTGCCTCTATCGCACTTCGTATGACAAACTGGACTCAAAACGAAACATCAACAAAATAAACATCATCAAGCTAACAATCTGTTTGAAATACAAACATGTCAGAATGAATTATGTTCGCTCACGAGACAGAACGTAAAACTGTAGTTTAACATCTAATAAATACACATATATCTGTACATGTATACTATATAATACTATATATTTGATTAAGTGTCTTGTGTAGTTGTTTGAATTCGGTTTTACGTCCCTTTCAAGATTATTTTAGCTCATATGAAAAACACCAAACAGTAGGTGGGGCGAAAACACCTGGCACACCTTCAAGCAGAACTTGGCCTGTCTCACATGTGGCCATTGTGAGGATCAAAACCACACCAGACACAGCAGTGAGATGATTGAGTGATTAAGAAACAGCGCAGAAACAGCCTCTCGGCCACGGGGGCGGTCAACTTATCCTGTCCACATTCTCTGTAACAGCCAGTCAGGAAATAAACGTTGACGTTAGGATCGGTCGCGGATCCGTTCTTCTGCCGAAAATTACGATCGAGTTCCCGGCTTCAATGGAAAAACAAGAGAAAAACCTATACAGGCGGCCTGCCTTCTCACTAAACAGTTTAATCTACAAATTTACGATTTTAGTGTTGAATTTGTGATTCTTGCATTTGCCAATAGACATATTTTTTCTTTTTCCTTTTTTTTTTTCTTTTTTAATTTCTAAGCTATATTCATGGTCACAGGGGCGAAAAAAGGAAGAAGTAAAGAAAAGAAAAAAGATTTGTTTTTTGTCCTACCCGGACACGAAACCAGGACCTTTCGGTTCTATGTCTTACACGCTTCCTACTGAGCTACATAGACAGGTGTCGTGGCCTGTCGTGTCTCATTTAATTCATCTCCGTTGGGCTATTGGTACATTGGACTAAGTAATTCTTTATATCGCCCCTCGCCTTCGTCTCAAATATGCCCTCACGAGTCGTCGCCCATCACTTACAAAGTCGTAAACGCAAGCGCCAGCAAAATTTACGTTCAAAAATGAAACATGTCTATTAGCAAGAGAATATCGAACATTAAATCTAGAACCAGTTTAGCTTGCAAAATTATGGGTAAAACATGTTATCGAGTCGTTTTGCCTCAACATTTGTTTCGTAACGTCATTTCGCTTCCAATATTTATATCTAGTCTCCAATGTGTGTACGTTTTATGACTTTTGTTTGTTTGTTTGAGGCTTAACGTCCCAGTCAACATCTAAGGTCATATCGAGACGGTATGGGACCTGCCGAAAGTTGAGATGTCATGACATCTCAAAGTGCTGCAATATAGTACCACCAAAAGTCCTATTCATCTACTTTTGGTACCACTTAGTACCACCAAAAGTCCTATTCGTCTACTTTTGGTACCACCTAAGAAAACAAAGGCTTGTAACATGTATAGGTGGTTGGCAGCTCTGTGCGGAGGCAACTAGCAGCCCATCTATTTGGACTGGGTCCCGTATTAAGTCAACCCGTTTTAGTGCTTTGGTTACGTTTACCCGAATCCCGTCAACGCGGCTTTGGGTCAGCTTGGCTCGAGTCATCTCGGTCTGTTTTACAGATATGGTTACATAATTGCGCACGGGTAAGATTGATAGCTTAAGATGAATCTACAATTGAAGGTAAAACAGGTAAGTAATCAGGGAAAATCTTTCTCACTTACTATAATTGCTTTTCTAAGTCTGCAAGATGCTAGACTTAAAAAAATGACCCAATTCAACAAGGACCTTATAAAACCACGGTGATTACTTTACCTAGTCTCTACTAACGCGATCTATCACACCCTCTATCGGCAGCGCCTCCATGAGGGCGTGATCACCTAAGTATTGAAACGCTTCACTTACTAATCAAAAAACTTAGGGGACCATTCCCATTTTACCCATAATGCAACGCATTGTTTACATTTTATTGGATTTTGAAATTCACGAGTATCGAAAAATACAGATAAAATGACAAGGATTTTAAATGTCAATTATGTTTATTTTCTTCAAAATAATTAATTGATCTGATAATTGTTTTTAAAATGTTTATTTTCACTCAGATAATGGTCATTTTATATCAAATGACTGAGATTCAGGAAGATGTTCAGTACTGTTGCTCAACTGTGGGAAAACATTAATATAATTTCAGGAGGGTGGTTTTAATGTAGATACTTTCAACATAAATCTACATTTTAAGTATTTTTCCTTTTGAACTGGAATTGCTGATATGCATATTTTCATATTAACCAAGGTGAAAGGTACAACAAAATGAATACAATACAAATTAAATTAATATGTATAAATAATTAATGTATTGTCTATAGAGTGAAAACAAAGGTGCTGATCAGCTGTAAAGTCACTGCACAGCTAATCAGTGTCTTTGATTTCGCATAAGCAGAATGTTGATTTTCTAGTTCCTCGATTCACTTGAAACAAGTATCATCACTGAAACAGAAATTTAATATTATAAAGATGCCTCTTTATAAATACTCACTAGGGCATTTTAGCACAACCGAGCTGATATAGTATGTCATTGCTCTGGTATTCATTTGTCACCTATTTTTAAAGGGTTTCTCCTCCTTTACCAATTTAAGCTAACATTTTATATATAACTTTGAAAAGTATATGAAAAAAAATCCAGGATCCTCCTTTACAAAAATTAAAAATCCAGGATAAAGGATCGTCGAAAAAAATACCCAGGCTGAAATAAATCTTCCAGCCCTCCCCATAAAAACAAAATGGTCGCTTCCTAAATGTTTTTCCCATGATGCACGCGTAATCTCGAGAAAATACCCTTCCCACAGTGCACAGCGATGACGTCACTCGTGAAGAGAAAAACTAAGTGACGGATCCAGGCGTCTATGGAGGACAAACAGGACGTAATAAGACGACTGGACCATCCAGGTTAGGTCTCTACATACCAGTTGAAGGAACAGCGGGTGGTATTGATTTTGGATCAATACAAACAGCCAGCAATGGCATTCAAATTGCCACAGTTGTCAATACTAGGGTTAAAAATATTTAACACCAGTAACTATTTGCAAGAGATGAACGTGGTTTCCACAAAACCAGATCGAAACTTGTCAGTGTAGAGTCATGGTCATTTCGGTCATATTTCGGGAAGTCCCTCCTCTTAGGACACAACCCAAGGAAGCGGTATATTCATGGTTGAAGTAATGTTCCTCCTGAAAGAACACATTATAATGTTTGTTATTAGGAGTGTTTTCTGAGCAACTTTGAAGGCTGCACTCCACACAGTAAGCAGAGTGAGGAAGGACCTTCTTATTTCTGTACGTTTGAACAGGAGTTGTTCTAAAGAACTGGATTGTTTCTCAGTTCTTTTCTAGAGATACCAAGTAATTTCTCTCTAACATTTGTTTGGTAATGTCATTTATCGATAGTTTCAAATATACGTGCATTCTATGTTTTTTGTGTTTATTATCGAAGTTTATGCAATCTATGTCTTAAATATGCCATGTTGGCTTATTAGCTATCAGGTAAAATTATTATTATTATTATTATTATTATTATTATTATTTTTTTTTTTTTTTTTTTAATTCAGTTTTACGTCCCTTTCAAGATTATTTCAGCTCATATGAGACGGGCCAATCAGTAGGTGGGGCGAAAACGGGAGAAACCCGAGAAACCACCTGACACACCCGCAAGCAGAACTTGGCTTGTCTCACATGTGGCCAGAGCGGGGCTCGAACCCGCACCAGACACAGCGGTGAGGTAAAATTATTGCCTTTGAGCAACTTATTTCAAAATTTTGCCAGCCCTAGGTATTGGATTCCTTTTTTGAACGAAACCAACTTGTTCAAACTACGCATCATTTCTTATTTACGAATTTTCATATTCCGGCTGAGTCACGATCAGGGTTGCTATTTGTGTTGCACTTGAGGCAAAAAATCAACATCTTCATATTTTCATTTTCCTTAGTTTATAATAACTTAAGACCTATCAGGTTTATATTCCAGTGATTATTCTTTTGGTTCTCGTGTGTTTTCGAATTTCACCATTGTAGGTAATGGGAATAGTACAGGAGCTTCAAAACAGTGTTTTGGGCTGCTTAAATGAGATCATATGCAGCCTAGATAAGTCAATGTTCCATGTTACAGTTAATTAATTACAATGTAACATGTGTGGTTGCATATGAAAATTTGGATGAAACCTTGTTTGCAAGTAACACTTAATTTCTAATGTGCCTCTTAAAATGGGGCTACGGACTCTACAGGCCATGCCAAAAATACATTTGACCATATCAGCAGTCTTATACAATTTCTTGACAAAACCTTCAGACATGTTTTACTAGTCCCCAGTCTGAATAACAATAAGACAATTTTATCCTTGTTAATAGGAATCTGGCTTTGAACTTCCATTTTGAAAATAGGGGCTATGGACTCTACATAAAATGATGTTTTTTTAAAGAAACAAGTACTCTTCGCTGAAGAAACAAGTACTCTTCAACTTCCATTGATTCTAAACTTTCTTTTGTCTTAACAAGGAAAGACTAAATACCAAAAAATCATGTTCTAATCATGGGTGTAGTTTTTTTTGACCTGCCAACTAAAGACACCAATAAAAACTGAAAAACATAATAAAAGAACAGTTTCACTTACTATGCCATATATTTTTCATTTTTTGTCCAAATTGATGAATTCTGTAAAAATTAGATTACATTGGACATATGTGCCTTTGATATTACATGCATATTGGACCTTACTTATTTTTAACATAACAGCAAACCAGCTTAGAAAACACCCAAAATAAAAATGCAACATTATAACATGTGAAAAAGGGTGATGTTTGGACATATATTGCCCTGCTATAGCAAAATGTTGCATAAAACATCCCATTGTTATATACCGCCAGAAAGCTTATTGCCTAAGTGTTATGGTAAAATAAAAACATTTATTCTTGGATAATATCCTATTGAATTATACGCGCATAACATGGCCTAGGTCAGAAAAGCAACCCTGATCGTGACTCAGCTGATTCGTAAGATGGGGGCTCGTCGGAGATGGACCAATTGAGTCATATAGTCATAAAATTGACTTTCTCGTAATCATAAATGATCACTTGCACCTTCAATCTGCAGTGGTTGGAAGGTCGGGTTGGCAGATCACATGGTGCATAGCTTCTATAAATAGCACAGTTATTCGATACAATGTATCCTATAAGTACAATCTCTGACAAACTGCGTGAGGGAGTCGACGCTTTGGCGACCCGGGTTCGAATCACATCAGGGACGTGGAATTTTTGCAAACTATGCATCAGTTCTTTTTTACGAATATTCATACAAGAATATTTGTAAGCATTTATGTTGAAGTTTACATACGTTTCGATTTGTTTGGTCTTCCAACATGTTTTCAATATACACAATAATCGGAAATAACACTATGTGCAGTCCTTTACTATAGGTGGTAGTGGTTGTACTTTGGTATGTCTTTGGTTGATACTACCTGAAAAAAGCTAAAGGTTATTATTTATGAGGTTAGCATGCATGTGCCTTGTGTAAAACTGGAGTATACAGGGGTATACCTATTCCCCTTAATTCCGCCCCAAAGCGCAGACCGTGGGTACACGTTAAAACCACCTCGCCGAGACGATTCTAAATCGCACCAAACCATCGTTGGTTCTCCAATGTTGATTTTATTCCCATGATTTCTGAACTAAGGGTTTGTCAGTATCTCAGCGACGCCACAATTATGACACTGAGCATTTCCTTGCGTTAATACACAATTTTGTCACGTCATTGATTGTTCTGGTAATTCCCCTGACTTAAAAACAAAACAAGATGTGTGGAGTATCATGAAGAGGAGATGTGAGTCATTGCCTACCAATGAGTTCATCCCACCATTTTATTTTATGTCGAGGAACAAATCATGAAACGATATGATGAATACGAACCCGCGATTTGGCTGTATTAAAAGTTAGAGATAGCTCCACATTGCTTAAAGACATGCTTACCTTATGGAGTAACCCACCAGCAAGGTTTCTTCGTATGCGAGTCCTGGTAAAATATCATTTTTCATGCCAAATAATACTGACATGTTTAGTTTTAAATTGTAACAGCCACTTTACAATGAAATTCTTAAATACACATTGAATGAAAATTAGGGTGTAACCATAGTACCCATAAAGACACCAAAGTTACAGCTGTAGTACAAAAAAATGGTTATCATTTTGCAAATTACAAATAAAAATATAAACACATATCCATGGTAATTCGTGGAATCTTTGAAACTCGAATATACAGTGTAAGCTATGTTTAGGTAAAAAATATGGGCTTCGTATACATGTACTATATAATCAAATAGCCATAAAGTAACTCAAGACCTAGAAGTTTTATATTAAAAATAAATATTAACCCTCATACTTTACAAAATATACATGTATAAGCGAATTTCTCCAGTTGTTCATGTCTTACGAGTGACGATTGTTCAAAGTAGGAAGAGTTGTCATTATTTTTCTAAGTATTGCAGGAATAAATAACTGAAGCAGATGTATTTTGACCAAACGTATGAAACGCGTGTATGGAATATAGAATATATCTTATTGTATAGAATATAGAATATATCTTATATCTTTAGAATATATCTTATTGATTCTAAATCGGTGGCATCTTTAATTCATTCAAAATATTATAAGAGCATGAACTCCTTCATTAAAATGAGCCACCTCATGGGAAAACCAACAACCTGCATAGGCGAAAACAAAGACGCAGATCAGCTTCGCGGTAACCGCGAAGCTGATCAGCGCCTTTGTTTTCGCCACTCGGATAGTACAATTCCTCTTCTTCTTAAATCCGAAATTTCAAGCTTCTAGCTCTTTTCTGTGCTTGTACAGGCCGGTTTGTGCTGGGCCTGTTCGGAAACCACATTGTTGGTTTTTCCACGAGACGGCTCAAATATGTATCACGATGATTTGTGGAGTGAGAACTAGATGATATGAGCCGCGACGCGAGAAAACCGATCTTCGGGGTATCCGACTGGTCTGACACAAACCGATCTGTACAGTCACAGAAGCAGGCTAGAGGCTTGAAATTTTGGCTATAAGTAGAAGAGGAATTGTACTATCCGAGTAGTGAAAACAAAGGCGCTGATCAGCTGTGCAGTTACTGCATAGCTGATCTGCGCATTTGTTTTCGCATATGCAAAAATCCGGTTTTCTCATGACGCTTTCTTCTGACATTACACATAAATAGCTAAAACAATAAAACTTGAGTTTATATGTATCGTCTACAGGACTATGCCAATTAGTATTTTTACTGATTTATTTAAAACTGAAATCATTAACATAATAAGAAACTTTATGCACCGTACAGGAATGCTACCGAAATTTATCATTCTTTATTATGGAACGCCCTTTAAGGTCCTATCTATTACAGCATAAAATAGGGCTTACATGGGTGTAGAATTTTATCTATTATATCATTCGAAAGCATGTAAAGGGTACATGACCTTTTACCAAAATAGACATTGCAAGTCATCTTATTATTAGCTTTCTATTTCCTGCTTGAAAACGTCGCATCAGGAAAACTTTCCGTGAAAAGTATACCCCCTTAAACCCTTCTTTTATATAGCAAAACTGGGGTATGCAGGGGTATACCTATTTTTCTTATTTTTGCTCCAAAACATAGATTGTGTGTACTCGTTAGAACCGCTATGTTTTTGAGCAAAAATAAGAAAAATATCAATTTTTTCCACAGAATATTTTCATTTTTTACAACTTAAAAATCTCTGTATATTACATGGGCAAGTTTTCGTAATGGTATTAAGTAGGCGTCTTCTAGTCATTTGGTAATGAGTCAGTGTATTCAATTACAAACATTTGAAACGTGTCATGAGAAAACAAACAATGTGGTATCCAAACAGGTGCGACTCAAACCGAGTTGTACAAGCACAGAAAAGGGATAGACGCTGGAAATTTTGAATTTGGAAAGTAGAGGAATTGTACTATCCGTGTAGCGAAAACGGAGGCGCTGATTAGCTTCGCAGTGACAAGCTTCGCAGTCACTGCGAAGCTGATCTGCGCCTTTGTTTTCGCATATGCAAAATGATGGTTTTCTCATGACGCGGCTAGTCATCAGGTTTGTCGGATAAGACATTCTGATGAAGACCAATACAAGTTATACACATATATTTACATTTCTGATGCAAAGTCTTAAATGAATCTACAGAATTGAAGTGCGATTCATACTTCCATGAACAACATCGTGTCAAGCGCCGTCACATGATCAAATTTGACATCATGAAAAACCATGGCTCTCACCATTGTGATTGGACATCGTTTAAACGTCATGACGTCGTCGACGCCGTTCCACTGTTTCAACACACACCGTGTGTAAAGTCTCTATTTGCTTATAAATTTGATCGCCTTAATAATTTTTCAACAAGCGATAGAGAAATGAATGTAAATATAAGCAATGAGTTTAATTTTTCTAATGTTCATGGAGCTATGAACCACAGTGGGTCGCTAGCAAAGCTTACATGAACCCCTTCGGGGTTCATTCACTTTGCACGCGACCCACTGTGGTTCATACACTCCCGCCCGCGTAATTGTACTCCATTTACGCGTATTACGCGAGTATTACGTGAGTATTACGTGCGTAAGGCCAATTACGCGCATTTACGCGTAACATGCGCATATTTACGCGTAACATATCTCATTAATATTCATAAGCAGAGATAAATGCGTCGATGCGCGTAAGGCTCAGTCATTACGCGTATGAAGTATCGCCCAATCAGACTGGCAATACGTTTACGCGTATTTACACGTATCATACGCGTAATGACAAGGAGTATAAAAGCTAAAGTACCTAACGGTTGATTTTATTATTCAATCGAAAATAAAGAATGTGCAAGTTTTATGGATTTTATTGATATATCGTGATCGTGAAAATTGCGTTACTTTATTCTAGTTATTGTCAAATTGTTTTATGTTTACATGGGGTATAAAGCATAAAAGTTACCCAATAATCGTCATCATGTCAACATTCAGCCTTCAACTAGAGTGAAAATTCATGCGTGACTAAGTGACTTTCACCTGTAGGTACCCATGTTCAGTTCTGTTCAATTGTTTTCATTGTCGTTTAGTTCCCCCTCCATTTTTAGAGGCACCACCGTACGGTATACGGCATGTTAGATTTTCGCTTGTTTTCCTCCCACGTCTCTTTCTTATTTATTGATATTCAATTATTATTTAACAGAACTCGAATTGGTAAACCTCAGGTTTTGACGAGTCTTGGCTCCCATTTTCCCATGTAATTTTTGCTTGTCTCCATGTTTTATGTATTTTGTGCATTGAATTTAGTATTTTTAGATAGTAGTTGATATAATGCACATATCCTGAAGTTTTCACATTTATCGGACCGATTTTGACTGAGTTTTTTAGCAATTTTATGTATGCAGTAATTAGACTTTGTTGTGACTCGTCCCGCAAATACTTTTTCAGTCCCAGCAAACTTATCTTTTGTTCAATTTTCATGATTTTTGGTAACAGAATAGACATTTATGTTATCTTTGCATTAGGCTGTAAATCTTTAGCATAGTCTTTATATTTTAGATGTAATTTAAAGGAATCATAGAATTTTAGGGCCTGTGCTTTTTAAGTAAATGTCTGAATTATTTAATTAATTTGACTTTTTCTAGTGAGAAAACTTTTGAGAGTATATTATTATAATGGCATTGTTTTAACTTTATAACATTTAAGGAAATCTTTGATTATGTGAAATTTACTTTAGTTTTTATCTTATTGTCTGTAAAACCTAAGGGACCTTTTTGCTTGACACAACTGTGTCACCTTTAACACCTCTAACGTTGCAATTTTAAGGAGGCAGATGTGTATTCCTTAGTTCTGGAATTTGGAAGAGTCCATTTTTACTAGGTTAAGCAGATTTGTGTTTAAAATCATAAACTTTAAAATGGCCTTTTAAAATGCTTTTTGCTACATGTATTGAAAGTCCTTGTTATGTTAAACACTGTTGTTGTAACAATTTTGTATTTTATGCATATTTTGGCTGTAAAACCTGTTTTTGTCTGGGAGTAACCATTTATGTAATAGGTAAGACAGGTAGCATTTTGGGGTATAAAACGGGCTGTTTTGAGTTTTTCATCACTACTTGGATTATCATTCTGTGTGCTTTTCCTTCTCTCTGGATTAATAGTGAAATTCCAAAGGATTTAATTAATTATTTATTTTCTTATTTTTGGACTTAGAAATTTTTAACATCTAAACATTTTACTAGAATTTGTCTAAGTCCGCGAAACTTTTTAACTTAGTCATTTTTTGGCAAAGTAATACTTTCTCTGAAGTTGTCTAAGTCCGCGAAACTTTTAAACTTTGGCATAGTAATATTTTCTCTGAAATTGTTTAAGTCTGTATAATATTTTAACTTAGTTATTTTTGCAGCTGTGTATTTTCTTAGAAATCTCTTATGTCCACACATTAATTGTAAGAACTTTGTCTCTTTAATTGTTGAATAAGTATTATCATTTAAGAAATTAACTTTACTTTTGGCTTTACTTCTAAATTTACTTGTCCAAGAGTCATGATTAGATTATGAAACTTTAATTACAATTTACTGCTTTCTGTCTTTGTAATTTGGTTGCATAATTTGTCATTATTGCTATTGCTTCGTTTACATGTTTGCTGTGCCCATGCTTATTTGATGAAAAAGAAAGATAATTAAAAACTAGATTTATAACCTTCACTTTCTTGTTACGTGGTCATTTTTAAGGGTTTAACAAGCAAGAGTTAGACTTATAAATCTCATAAGTTTAAGCCTGGTTTGTTAAAGAGGAATTTCGGACTTATCCTCAAATTCTTACATGAAGATTTGGTCATTATTAAAAATATTCTAAAACAAAGTCTGTGGTGTCGGCAATCCTGATAGAATCAATTGACCCAACATTTGGGGTAAAACTGCAAAAATGCATACCGTGTCTGAATAAACCCCTTAACTGCGCCTAAGATCATGAGCCTCAAAACCGTCTTCTGGTCTAGAGGCGCAGCCTGCTAATCTTCGCCGGAGTTTAAGAGACAGGCTCCAGCCAATTTTAGCAAGGTTTATTACAAAAGTATAAAAAGTGGCCTCGGCTCTGAACACTTAAATCAGTCTTCAGTTCTCGAGGCGCAGCCAGCTAATCTTTTCCGGAGCTTGAAGCGCAGGCTCCTGTCAATTTTAGCCAGGTTTACAACAACTGGTGTCAGAAAGTGGGGATTTCTCTACTTCAGTTTTTATTAATCTTTAATAAAATTGAGAGAGTAATCACAAAATTAAAAGAACCATCAATCAATTACATTGATTTATTAGCCTTAATTTCATCATTTCTTTTTCAGCTCTATTTTTTTTGCAGACTACTGCATGATAGGCAGCCTGCATTTCTTTTTCAGCTTTAATCTAATTTTGTGCAGATTACTGCATGATAGGCAGCCTGCATTTCTTTTTCAGCTTTAATTTAATTTTTTGCAGACTACTGCATGATAGGCAGCCTGCATTTCTTTTTCAGCTTTAATTTAATTTTTTGCAGACTACTGCATGATAGGCAGCCTGCATTTCTTTTTCAGCTTTAATTTAATTTTGCGCAGATTACTGCATGATAGGCAGCCTGCATTTCTTTTTCAGCTTTAATTTAAATTTTTGCAGACTACTGCATGATAGGCAGCCTGCATTTCTTTTTCAGCTTTAATTTAATTTTGCGCAGATTACTGCATGATAGGCAGCCTGCATTTCTTTTTCAGCTTTAATCTAATTTTGTGCAGATTACTGCATGATAGGCAGCCTGCATTTCTTTTTCAGCTTTAATCTAATTTTTTGCAGACTACTGCATGATAGGCAGCCTGCATTTCCTTTTCAGCTCTAATTTTTTGCAGACTACTGCATGATAGGCAGCCTGCATTTAAACTTTTAATTTTTTGCAGACTACTGCATGATAGGCAGCCTGCATTTTTGCTTTTAGCTGTGGTAAATTGTATACTTGAAAGTTTAATCAATACTTAAGATTATCAAAGTAGTGATTCAGCAATTGCTTCATAATGGAACTAAGGTCAAGAAGTTTGCTCCCTCAGAGTGAGAGAAGTCGGCCACAGTCTGTCGATTCTACTCTAGTAGATTGGGAAAGAGAAAGGTTAAGATTGGATGAAACTGCACCAAATGACCCACAGGAACAATTTCGTTCCGACACACACACAGGGGAACTCCACCCCAAAGACCAATGTCACCAAGAAGACTAGACAACCCTGATCCCTATCAGAATAATGACCTTCCCTTATGGAGGGGTTCATTTCAAAGCCCTGAAAGAAAACCCCAAGTTGACTTTGAAGAAACCTTTCATGGAATCTCAACACATTCACCGATGCGTGAAACGGAAAGACAACCATACCAAGCAGTGCGGGAAAATAGTGCATTTCGACCAGTTATGACTGGTCAGGACTACATGAGAAATAACTTGAACTCAAATCGTAAAAACCACCCAACATACAGGGCCCCTGAACCATTTCAGGTACATGTACCTCATGAGCATGTAGCTGATAGACATTTAGTAGGGCCCCAATTTCAACAGTATGGTCTATATAGAGCACCTGATGAGGTTGCATTTAGACCATTTGACTACAATAGGATATTACCCAGAAATTGTGACAACAGGTATCAGTTTAATGATATAAAGCCAAGACCTCCGTCCTTTGATGGAAAACCAGATGCATGGGAACCCTTTTTGATGCAAATTCAGATGATGTCTCGAAGCTATGGATGGCCAGATTATAAATTTTGTGACCAACTTATGTTTGCCTTAAGGGGTGAAGCCCTCCTTTTTGCATCAAACTTACCTGTTCATGTAAGGGAAGATACAGAATTACTCATAAGTGCTATGGAACAACGGTTCGGACAGTGTTTACTAGCCGAGACCCACCGAGCAAATCTCAATAACATTAAAAAGCAGTCTAGAGAGACAATTCAACAGTATAGTGCGCGAGTAAGCCAATTAATGACTCGTGCATACCCAGGAATACAGGGTACTGGGATCTTTGACAATCTAGCCATTGAACATCTGTTAAGGGGGCTCCCTGATCAGAAAATGGCATATGAAATCATGACCAAGAAACCAAGAACTCTCTCTGAAACAGTGGACATGATAACATGGCACGAAGCTTGCCGCCAACAAACAGTGAAGAGTTCTGGTATTCGCCGAATCGAAGACCATGAATATTACTCGGAATATGATTCAGATGACTCAGATGTGTCCATGAACTTGCGCAGAGTGAGCGGGAGAAAGACAGTGACTGAGGAAAGAATTAATCAGCTGTGGCGTGACATGAAAATGTATCTCAGCCAACAAATTGAAAAGATAGTAAACCCCAGCTCAGAAGACACTCAATGTGCAGAAACCAGTGAAAATGAAAGAAAGAAAAATCCATACAAGGACCTCACTTGTTACAAATGTGATGAGAAAGGACACATATCACCTGACTGTCCGAAGAAACAGACAGTTCAGAAACTGAAGCAGGAAAACGAGAAAGGGCTGCCCGAGATGGCCTAAGAGCAGCCCGAGATTTAAGTCAAAAGGCCACAAAAGAAATAAATAAAGAGTGCCTGTCTCCAAAAGGAAGGGGAAATAACCAGAATTATTCTGAAAGTGGAGAAACAAAATTATCAAAGAAAATACCAGAAAGTGCAATTTCAACACAAGATAAAGAGAGAGTGAAAACTAGTTTAAGCACTATTAAAGAGATCAAATCAGAAGAGGATGAATATCTCTATGTTAATAGACTAAGAGTGAAAACAATAAATGTGCCGATATCTGTGAGTGGAATATCTGGGTTTGCCGTCGTTGACACCGGCGCGGAGGCCACTGTTTTAAATTACAGTATTTATGAACAGATTCCTGAAGAAGTGAGGCCTCCATTATCACAAGCTAAAAAGAAATTAGTAGTAGCCGAAGCAGGCAAAGAAATGAGTGTCTATGGAATGACAAAAATAGACATAGAAATAGGTGGATTCAAATTTAAATGGCCTGTTTATGTGGCACCTATTCGTGAAGATCTTCTCCTTGGATGGGATATGATTTTTCACCATAAATTTGCAATTGACCCTGAACAGGGATTTCAAGTGAAAAACAAATGGATAAAGATTGAGGTTGATTCACCAAAGAGGAAATCAGCTGTAACAGAAGTAAATCAAGCTGTTACCAACCCAAAATTGACGGAATTCATTTTGTGTTTCAAATGCCAGGATAAAATAGAGGGGGATTATCTTACTGAGCCTATTGTGCAAAATAGGATAATTGTAGTCGAGCCTACTGAAATACCCCAAAAGGATTGTGTATCAGTGTGCAATAGTAAACCATTGGATTTACTAAAACATAAAGAGAAAGAGAAAACATTTGTTGGTTGTCAAAATGAAACAAATGTCGTGAATTCTGAAATGACATATTCACCAGTATCAAACCTAAAGGCATGCTCATATGATACAATCAGTGAGCATAGAGTTGAAAACAAGATTAACTATGTAAAAAACAAATGTGTATATGCTTCTGGGCCTAAAATGCCAGAAGTAGTCCTTCGAAACATAGGGGAAGAGACAGTAAGTTCAAGAATTGAGGAAAACATGTATAATAGAGGGGATTTAGCATACATGTACATGTATAAAGAAAGTTCATCTCAAAAGAAGTTGAAGAGACATTGGGATGGACCATTTGTGGTGATAAAATGTGTATCACCTTCTGTGTATCTTCTCCAGGGGAAGAAGAAGACCATTATTGTACATCGTGATCGCCTAAAGCCAGGTTCCTTGGAGACGGATGACCTTCCTAGGTGGGCCAAGAAAGTTGTGGCCCATTGTAGGGAGTTAAGTCAATAAAGTTTCTATAGTGACTCATTTTGCTTTACATTGTAGTAATCTATATCATTCTGTGTTGTGTAGTATTATTCTACTGTGCTGTGGATTATCCTTCCATGTTTTGGATTATAATTCTGTGTAGTGGATTAATATTCTGTGTTATGGATTAATATTCTGTGTTTCATTTTTGGATTACTTTATCAGTGCTAAGCTCAAAAGCACACTATTCCGTGAAATATTGGATTAACCTAACTGTCCACGTTATATATGGACAACAATCAGATGACAACCTATCAGATGAAACCAGATGCCAGATGATAACCAACCTATTTCAAACCTCGATGCCAGATGATGACCAACGTTTCACTAAAACTCGACGCCATATGACGACCGACGCCAACTGATGTCCTCCACCATGATGTTCGACGCCAGCTGACGACCGACGCCAGATGACGATGACTGTGTCATAACTATAGACTTTCTTAATTTGAGTCATATGAACTTTACAATAAGTCCTTAGTAGTAAAACATTCCATTTTTGGTAAAGTATAGTTATTTTAGGTAAAGTATATTTATGTAAAGCTACTTTTTGCATTTTAAGATGCTGTTGTTTTGCATTTATGCTGTTGTTGCATTTATGCTGCATTTTGCATTTATGCTGTTTTTGCATTTATGCTGCTTTTTCATTTTGTTTGTCTCTACCGGAAGGATCTTGGTAAGTTTGGAAGTTTCAGTACGCGTAGCCAGATTGTTGGTGAATTATCACGGGTTATTGTTTTACTTAGTTTTTGTAGTTATTGTTTTTGTAAGTGTGGTTTGCACTAATTACGGCTCTTTGTGAGTAGAGTCTGGGATATTTGATAATCACGGAACATAGGGTACCTTTATGATGTTCTGTGTCAATATCCTGGACAATGCTCGCATTGGCTTTGGTTAGGGCAAACCTGTCAACTCATAAGGGTGAGAAGTTGTTAGGCCTGACTTATTCATAGCTGCGGCACCTTATGGGGCTTACGCGTAGGTGATTCCTTAAATTTATAGATTCACAAGTTATCTATATCTGGTTTCGCTGAATTTTTAGTGGTTTGTTTAGGTTTTGGGGGTCTAAATCTCCTGGTGCTCTAAGCACCTCAGGTTAAAAGCCTGGTTTGAAGGCTAGTTTGGTGTCTCAAAGTTTCACATGGGGGAAATTTTTAGTTATACTTATATTTATGTGTTTGCACAGTTTGGTGCTTCACATTTCTTGTAGTATAACTTGTTTTTGTTTGCAACATATGATTAATGCTGGGTCGAAAACTTACCTGTCACTATGTTGTAAATGCTTGCGTTTTATGTCGGTGTGTACTTTGTTTAGATTGTAAGACTTCCGGAAGGTAGAGACACTCAAAGTTTGCATATCCTTGATATGGTATATAAGGACCAAAGAATAGAAGTATTGGTTATTCTTTTTTTTTTGTTGTCTTGAGATTATCTTGTTCAGAGTTTAAATTGTTCAGAGATTTTATTTTTGCCATATTTTTAAACAGCCATTCCTTGCTAAGCAATTTTTGATAAAGATTTCTATATGTATTGCAAACCGGTGAGTCTGGTACGATTTGTACAATTGATCAAAAGCCTGATAGTCTCCTCTCACAGTATTAGCTGGTGTGGCCAGCTAAAGATTAGATTTAGACATTACAAGAGTAATGCTAGTCAAATATGACATTTGACTATTTTTGACTGAATTTTTATTGTAAACTTGCCATTGTTTGTTGTTAACATTGTTTGTTTGCAACAAGAGAGAATCTTTTTTGTATCAGCAATAGAGTACATGTTTTGTTTCTATACATTTTTATCAGATTTTCTATTTGTATGTCAGCATTTTTGTACTGTACCCATTTTCATGCTTGCTATAGATTTTTGTACTGTACAATGTATGTTAACAAAGATATTCATTCTGCAATATTGCACCTGTCTCGCAGAATTAACATATGTATTTTTGTTGCAATATTTGAAATTCTTGCCTGTAGTCTGATGTTGCATATTTTGTTGATTTTCATATATGTTGACTTGTTCTGCTCCTTGCATTTTTTGTTGAGCAGATCTTTTGAAGATGCTGATACAAAGTTTTTTAAATGTACTTGATATGTATGACTGTTAGTTGTATTTTTTCTGAGCAGAATTTCATTACTATTGATGTATGTTTGCTTTCAACATGTTTGCTTCCAAAATTTTTGCTTTTTGTTATTGTCATGACATGAGATTTAAGCAGAAATGGCTATATTTATGTACTTGCAAACATGTATTAAATGTCAGAATAATTTTTGTTTTTGTTTTTGCTTATGTTCTGCTACCGCAACCGTCTGAGCAGAGCCTTCATGTTAATGTATGATTGACTTATTTTGTTACATGCTTTTTGTTTGAGCCATTATGCAGAATGTGAGCTTCTCATGTCTGCTATTTGTATTCACTGACATGAATTCTCATTTTTGATATCACTGTATTGTATTGCATTGTATTGTATGTGTTGTGCTGAGATTTCATTTTTAATGTTCTTGACATTTTTGCTACTTGATGCATCAAAGAGAGCAGAGCAGACATGACTATGTATTTTTGTACTGTAGGATAAAATAACAATTTGAATTCTGCACTTGCACCCTGTCTGGCAGAATATACTATAATTTTTACTATGCTTTGTTGACATTATTTTTCTTGTGTTTACATGTATTTTGCCGTTGCACCTGACAAGGCTGAGTGTGCATTTTTGTTGTTGACTTGTATGTTTTTTATACTCATTCTGCTCTTTATATGTATGTAGTATGTCTCAGCACACTCTTTGATTATGAAATTATGTACCACCAACTGCATTTGTCTGGGTGTTAGATTTCTATGTTTTGTTCATGCCATGTTCATTATTTTTAATGACCAGACAGAAGTATAAGGATCATGTATTGTTTTGTGGTTATGAATACACATTGTATGTTTTTATGCTATTTAATACTTCTTATGTTTTTATGCATTCTGTCTGATGATGTATGTTACATGTATGTCAAAACCTGATGTTATATGAATTCTAGATTTTTGTGTGTCACATTCCGGGGACGGAATGGAATATATTTTCGGGTGAAAATATATTCTTCCCTGAGGGGGAGCAGTTGTGGTAAACCTCAGGTTTTGACGAGTCTTGGCTCCCATTTTCCCATGTAATTTTTGCTTGTCTCCATGTTGTATGTATTTTGTGCATTGAATTTAGTATTTTTAGATAGTAGTTGATATAATGCACATATCCTGAAGTTTTCACATTTATCGGACCGATTTTGACTGAGTTTTTTAGCAATTTTATGTATGCAGTAATTAGACTTTGTTGTGACTCGTCCCGCAAATACTTTTTCAGTCCCAGCAAACTTATCTTTTGTTCAATTTTCATGATTTTTGGTAACAGAATAGACATTTATGTTATCTTTGCATTAGGCTGTAAATCTTTAGCATAGTCTTTATATTTTAGATGTAATTTAAAGGAATCATAGAATTTTAGGGCCTGTGCTTTTTAAGTAAATGTCTGAATTATTTAATTAATTTGACTTTTTCTAGTGAGAAAACTTTTGAGAGTATATTATTATAATGGCATTGTTTTAACTTTATAACATTTAAGGAAATCTTTGATTATGTGAAATTTACTTTAGTTTTTATCTTATTGTCTGTAAAACCTAAGGGACCTTTTTGCTTGACACAACTGTGTCACCTTTAACACCTCTAACGTTGCAATTTTAAGGAGGCAGATGTGTATTCCTTAGTTCTGGAATTTGGAAGAGTCCATTTTTACTAGGTTAAGCAGATTTGTGTTTAAAATCATAAACTTTAAAATGGCCTTTTAAAATGCTTTTTGCTACATGTATTGAAAGTCCTTGTTATGTTAAACACTGTTGTTGTAACAATTTTGTATTTTATGCATATTTTGGCTGTAAAACCTGTTTTTGTCTGGGAGTAACCATTTATGTAATAGGTAAGACAGGTAGCATTTTGGGGTATAAAACGGGCTGTTTTGAGTTTTTCATCACTACTTGGATTATCATTCTGTGTGCTTTTCCTTCTCTCTGGATTAATAGTGAAATTCCAAAGGATTTAATTAATTATTTATTTTCTTATTTTTGGACTTAGAAATTTTTAACATCTAAACATTTTACTAGAATTTGTCTAAGTCCGCGAAACTTTTTAACTTAGTCATTTTTTGGCAAAGTAATACTTTCTCTGAAGTTGTCTAAGTCCGCGAAACTTTTAAACTTTGGCATAGTAATATTTTCTCTGAAATTGTTTAAGTCTGTATAATATTTTAACTTAGTTATTTTTGCAGCTGTGTATTTTCTTAGAAATCTCTTATGTCCACACATTAATTGTAAGAACTTTGTCTCTTTAATTGTTGAATAAGTATTATCATTTAAGAAATTAACTTTACTTTTGGCTTTACTTCTAAATTTACTTGTCCAAGAGTCATGATTAGATTATGAAACTTTAAGTACAATTTACTGCTTTCTGTCTTTGTAATTTGGTTGCATAATTTGTCATTATTGCTATTGCTTCGTTTACATGTTTGCTGTGCCCATGCTTATTTGATGAAAAAGAAAGATAATTAAAAACTAGATTTATAACCTTCACTTTCTTGTTACGTGGTCATTTTTAAGGGTTTAACAAGCAAGAGTTAGACTTATAAATCTCATAAGTTTAAGCCTGGTTTGTTAAAGAGGAATTTCGGACTTATCCTCAAATTCTTACATGAAGATTTGGTCATTATTAAAAATATTCTAAAACAAAGTATGTGGTGTCGGCAATCCTGATAGAATCAATTGACCCAACATTTGGGGTAAAACTGCAAAAATGCATACCGTGTCTGAATAAACCCCTTAACTGCGCCTAAGATCATGAGCCTCAAAACCGTCTTCTGGTCTAGAGGCGCAGCCTGCTAATCTTCGCCGGAGTTTAAGAGACAGGCTCCAGCCAATTTTAGCAAGGTTTATTACAAAAGTATAAAAAGTGGCCTCGGCTCTGAACACTTAAATCAGTCTTCAGTTCTCGAGGCGCAGCCAGCTAATCTTTTCCGGAGCTTGAAGCGCAGGCTCCTGTCAATTTTAGCCAGGTTTTTTGTTTTCTTCTTCAAAATAAAAACCACAAGCAAATATAACAGAAACTTGGTGTTCGTTCAGCTACCGATCTGGGGATGAAGCTTTAAAAATATTTCTCACGGATGTTATTTCGTACTCATGAAGTGTTCGAGCCCTTAATACTGCAGGTCTTAGTTTGAAAAAGATAAGATATTGTTTTGGTCTAAAGCAAAGTCCAGAATTTTGGTTTAACCATAAAATTCCAAGATTGTTGGCTCATTCATTACGCGTATATTACGCGTATTTTTTTTACGTAAGACTGTTTTAATCTCGATTGGTTAGAACAATACGTATACATAAGCATATATACTTCAAATACGCGTAATGACATGCTTTACTAATTCACCGCTCATTTGTTAAAGTCATTACGCGTAATGTATGCGCATTACGCGTATCATACGCGTAAGAAAAATTGAATTTTGACTGGCTATTGACACATACGCGTATAAAATAGGTGCGTATTACGCGAGTATTACTTGCGTATGTTACGCGCATTCAATGAGTACAATTACGCGGGCGGGAGTGTAGCTCCATGAACATCAGAAAAATGAAATTCATTTCTTAAGTATATACGTATAACATTTTCCTTTTTTTCTGTTATATTTTTTTTCTTTAAATTTGAGCAACTTTTACATACTAGATCATGCTTGACCATCGGGTGACCAGGTTTTCATATATACTTTGGCCAGTATACTATTTCTGTCCATTCGTTTTAAATCTATTATTCTACACTAGATGCTTCTTGTTATTGTACATTGTATTCATTGATTTGTATTACCCATATAAGGAGAAAATGAAGTCTTTATTTCAAAAGACATTTTAGTAAGATAATCCTAGTCAATCATAAAGTTATCAGAAACACAGGATGGTGAAAGGCTATGAATAATGTTTGGTAAAATTTGATATACATGTAAGAGTTACAATATGATGTCACAATAATAATTATTGTGTACCAACAAGTTTCGAAATGTTTGGAAGTGGTTTAATAAATATAACCAGACTATCTTGCATGTTCTTTTCAACGTATCATCCTACGCGAATATATGACCGAAGCAACCAAGGCACCACCATATACCTAATTCGTGCTTGCTACATTCAATACCATCAATGACATTACGTATATGCATAGACTTGATGTGTATCGCATCTGATCGGCATTTTCGAAGGGCGCAACGGATTTCTATTACCCATGTCTGGATATGTCCGGAAGTTATGACCATATGTCCGGAAGTTATGACCATATGTCCGAAAGCTGTGACCGAAGCATCTAAATCACCACCCTAGTCCGTGCTTGCCAAATTCAAATACGTACACCATCAATGAGCCAACATAAATAATTGTCAGTTTTCTCTATATACATGTATTTGCATATGTATTGATCTCAGGTATATGTATGAATTAAATGATCATACAGTTAGGACTTTAACACATGCTTTAATAGGACTCGATTCTGATTCCGCCTGACGCCTTTGTCATACGGTTTGTTTTGTGACGGCGTCAATGGTGTAATGTTTCAGATGACAATGCACTTAAAATTCAATGAAATACGCATCACTACTTCAGTTTATTCAATATGGTTATGAGATAATATTACGGAACTTTTATAAGATAGATTTTTATATACAATTGTAGCACCTATTTTGGTTTGAACATCGTCTCTTGCGGATGAAGTGATTTTTGAACCGCCGCATGGAAAAGACAACAATCTGCGTATGCGAAAACAAAGGTGCAGATCAGCTTCGTAGTAACTGCGAAGCTGATCAGCGCCCTTGTTTACGCAAAAGAGATAGTACAATTCCTCTACTTTCTAAATCCAAAATTTCCAGCCTCTAACCATCTTCTGTAACTGTACAACCCGTTTTGTGTTGGACATGGTCGGAACCCAAATTGTTTATTTTCTCATGCACAGGCTCTTTTGTCACTGTCGTTATATTTATTTGAGCCGCATCGTGAGAAAACCGGATTTTTGCCTAGGCGAAAACAAAGGCGCAGATCAGCTTCGCGGTAACCGCGAAGCTGATCAGCGCCTTTGTTTTCGCTACTCGGATAGTACAATTCCTCTTCTACTTAAATCCGAAATTTCAAGCTTCTAGCTCTTTTCTGAGCTTGTACAGGCCGGTTTGTGTCGGACCTGGTCGGAAACCCCGAAGACCGGTTTTCTCGCGTCGCGGCTCATTTGCTGGCATTTAAGTCAAAGCTTTGTGCACGCAGACACACTTTGTCATGGTCATTGCGAAAAATAAGAAACGAGACTATTACAATGTATTTAATGTGTGTGTGTGTGTGTGTGTGTGTGTGTGTGTGTGTGTGTGTGTGTTATTTGAATGAATTCGATTAGTTCATGAGTAGAATGATTGATTCACAAACAAATTTCCAGTCTGGCTGCAGATAGTACACACCGTCTTGAAGTACAAATTTAACACGTGTATACTTCCTGAACAGCTCTCGGATCACAAGTGTCATGTCTTCCTGGGCCACTTCCTCAATAAATATCAGAATAATTGGCTTCCCTTGAAGACGCGCTTGTTCTATTTCAAGTCTACAATAATCGCTGTTACAATAATTCTTTGACATAACAGCTATAAACACAGCAGAATCGTCCAGACAGCGAATCATCTCAGAGAAGATGGTTTGTCCCGGTCGGAAGAATCTGTCACCAATACAAACCAATTCCTTGTCAGATTTACACATGTCTTTCAGGAAGTGCTGAAATTTTGCAATAAATTATTACATGTAATAACAGCTTATTATAACGCCTAAGCAGTCTACCACATAAAACGATTTAAACAAAATACAGAAATAAATTCTAATGAAGGATTCAAAACAAATGCGAATATCAAAAGAGCAAAATAAAACATAGTAACACTTTTTTAATTACTGTAAAACACGTTATGAATTTCACGTCACAATTATATCAGCCATCTTAGTACATTCTTTTGGCAAAATGCTTGATGACTGGAGAAAACTAGACCGCTTCTTTCGCCGCTTCTTCAATACAATCAGAATAGTTGGCGTCCTTTATATACCGATTTGATTCCTTTCACTATTCTGACCAATGTTCAGCTACCTACCTGTAACGGTGCTAATACGTGCTCCGAGACAAACTGATCATCTTCGCTAGAAAACGAGAGGAAGATCAGATATCTGAAGTCGACGTCGTTGTCTTGAAGAAGTCTCACATGATCTTTGAAACGTTTACGTCTGAACAGTCTACGTCGTTGTTTTACTATTCCAACGATAGCACCAATGATACAAAGTATTGTTATGAATGGGACAAGCGTCGATAATATGATTATTCTACGGCGTCGTATTGGCCTTTCACAATCTTCTTTTGCAGCTTTTATAGCCATTTCAGTCATGGGAAAAGATCGGTCGTTTGCATCACAAATGTACTGATCTTTGTTTCGGAAGAGTGGCGAATATACGAACCACTGAACAAATTCAAATGAGTTGCAATCACACGAAAATACATTTCCTCGAAGATCTACTTCTAATGTTCTGTTCATATTTGTAGTGCGTTGTAATCTATATAACGTATCCAGTGCTTTCCTTGAATTATCATTGAAGGCAGTGATCGAATTATTACGCATATCCAATAATTGTAGGTGTAACAAAGTGGTGACATTGAACGTTATTTGCTTAAATTTGTTCCCTGATATATCGAGCAATGACAGTAATGAATTTGATTCAAATGTCTCAAATGGAATGTACGTTAATTCGTTATTAGACAAATATACTACCTCTAAAAGAGAATTCCTTCGGAATAATAGTTTAAATGTAATATCAAATAAACCTGATCGCGAGAGTATATTATTGGATAGATCAATTTCGCGCAACAATGTGAGATTTTCAAACACATGCTTGCCTATGTTCTCCATGCTGTTATTAGCTAACGCGATGCGACGTAAATGATTTTCTGTGATTTTAATATTAATGTCAAAATTTGTAAACCTATAACCACAAAATTCGATGTTCGTTACATTATTTCTGGTAAGTGAGACAGAGCAGTTATGAAAGGAAATCGTAAAGTCTTTAGGAGCTAACGCATTCAAGTACAAATTGTTGATATACCAATATAAAGGCCCGCGATTGTCTAACGACCATGACTGGTTCGCTATATTGACATTAAATGGCAGCACCCCAGCCCTTGTCAAATGCGCACCTTCCAGATTCAAGACTCTTAGGGATTTACAGGGTTTTGATGTAAACAAATGGCTCCTTGTGCCAAACGTAGAATAGCTGAAATCAATTGATGCTACTGAATCGCAGATTGGATCTAAATTTGGATAGACGAAAATAACATTACTAAAACTAAAGTCTAATATCTTTATTGGGCGTCTACCAATGACATTAACAAATGTTTGGTCGATCTCAATCTCTGTTGTGCATGAGATTGTTCCGAATGTTTTGAGTGTAAGTTCTGAAAGAATGGGAAGCATAGTACTGTCTGACAAGGCTGTAATAAGAGCAGGTGAACAAAGTCTTTGACAACCGGTGAGGTCCAAAGATGTTACTTTGTCTAGTCCCATAAATGTTCCTTTCTGCAAACTATTTAGTTGATTAAACTCCAATTTAATACTCTCAATACTATATAAACAGCGAAACGTGTCATTTCCTAGACCACCTAGGTGATGGCATCCCATGACACACGTCAGACGAAGGTTTCGAACGCTATTCCATGACATGTTACAGAATACACCATCAACATACACATCCAATTCCAAGTCCAGTAGCTCCACGTCTATTACATAGTTTGGAATAAATGCTGGAAATTCACCGTCGCATACCATTCGTTTGTTATCACATGTGCATGATTTCGGACAATTAGAAGTAGAAGTAGCCATTGATGCAGCAATCACTGTGAGAGTTAAAAGCCCTAATTCTAGAATAGCCATTTTATGTAAATGTTGCGTTCACTTTTAAGACAGTGTGGGTAAGCTATGAAAGATGTACCAGTAATCTGTGAGCGTAAACGTGACACAACTACATGTACAATTAAACAGAATGTGAATAGTTTGTCAAGCGAAAAAGCGGTTATTGTGAGAGTAACTAGACCTATATAATACAGTCAAATCAGTAGATTTCCTTTTGACATGTGTGTTGTATACTATCTTCAGTGAGTACAGAGATCAGATTGCAACGCGAGAAGATGCAGACTCTGTAAGCTCGAATGTCACGGTGCTTGTTTTGTGTGATTAAGGCACATTTTTTTCTTGATGACAAAGCGAAAACACAAATCCTTTTATAGGAAATTTATATAAATAGTTTATGAATATCTTGTGAGGCATGCTGGAAACATGATATACTTTTCATTTATATATGAATGGTGTTATAATAAAATCTGTTTTCCGAAAAAAAGATCACAAAGGCAAAGAAAAAACGCTGATTGGCGCATTGGTTTCGCTTGATAGATATTGAAACCTTTCCCAATCTTTCAAGCCTGTTCAGTGATTGTACAGCACGTTTGTGTCGGACCTGATCGGAAACACCGATCACAAACTTTCTCAAGACGCTTCTCATATATTTTTGAGCATTTGTGTTGAAATTTACAAAAAGTTTCTATTTGTTGGGCCTTCAAACGTGCTTTTAACATAACACAATAATCGGAAATAACACTTTAAACAGTCCTTGTTTCATGGTATAAGTACCTGATTGTTAGTTTGGTTTTTTCCCACCTCGGTTTTTGGAGTGGGAATCTTTTTCTGATTGCGCCTTTTCCTGATCTTTGCCTACTTGTACCTTTTTCTTAACTATAGGTGGTAGTGGAAATGGTTGTACCCTGGTATGTCTTGGTTGCATCGACGTTGATATGACGTCATTATGACGTCATGTGCCCGCTGGGTAGTATTCATGAGATAAACATGTTTGTGCTTGTGTTAAACTGGAGTATACTTATTCCTCTTATTTTCACACCGAAACGCAGACTATGGGCACTCGTCAGAACCACGTCGCCGATGCGGTCCTAACTCGCACCCAACAATCATTAGTATCCCAATGTTGGTTTTATTACCAAGATTTCTGAACTAAGGCTTTGTCAGTCTCCCAGTTACACCAGATTTGGTCGGATCATCTCAAGTTCAGTATTAAAGGGGTAAACAACAGAAGCATTTGTGGTACCCGGGTTAGTTGAATTTATGACCCCTGCTGTTGCAATGTTGTCCAGGCATCAAATGACTTCCATAATAAAGATAATCCTATCCCTGCAGGAGGTATAAAGAGGCCAGTTTAGGATCATACCTCTGGTAGATTATTTTGCTTATCGTTTTTAGGCCCCAGATTACTTATCACTACTGTATTCATTTGCCATTACAAAGGCATTAATTTACCATTAAAATGACATTAAAGTGACTAAACCCATTAATTTTTGCCATTAATCCTTGTTTAATTATTTTTAATGGGATTTTGCTACACCATTAAAATAGCATGACATTAATGTGCAGATGCCATTAAACTAACGAACAAAACTGTCCCCCAGCAATGTTGAAACTTTCATGGCCATTAAAAGTCAGTTAATTCTTGTATAGAACTGTTTTAATGGCACATTAAAGGGGGTTAATTTAATGGAGAGTACCATTAAAGTAATTGACAATACTATCCCAGACGATATTTAAACTTTCATGGCCATGAAAAACTAGTTAATACTTAAAGAAAGTTGTTTTCATGGCAAATTTACGGGGATTAATTTAATGGTGAAAAAAATAATGGCATTTAAAATAATGGCCCATTTGATGCTCAAACTTTCATGGCCATAAAAATCTAGTTAATTATTGTAGAAAGCTGTTTTCATGGCAAATTAAAGGGAATTAATTTAATGGTGAAAAAAAATAATGACGTTTAAAATAATGGCCCAGCTGATGTTCAACTTTCATGGCCATAAAAATCTAGTTAATTATTGTATAAAGTTGTTTTCATGGCAAATTAAAGGGAATTAATTTAATGGTGAAAAAAATTAATGACGTTTAAAATAATGGCCCAGCTGATGTTCAACTTTCATGGCCATAAAAATCTAGTTAATTATTGTAGAAAGTTGTTTTCATGGCAAATTTAAGGGAATTAATTTAATGGTGAAAAAAAATAATAACATTTAAAATAATGGCCCAGTTTATGTTCAAACTTTCATGGCCATAAAAACTAATTAATTCTTGTAGAAAGTTATTCTCATGTCTGTTTCAGTAATGCCATTTCATTATGTATGTACACATAACAATTGGTTTGGTTAAGGTAGCTGAGTCTGTAAGTTTAGAAAAATAGCTCCTCCCTCAGTTCACCACGTGTTCTAAGTGTACCTTGACTATTTGTTAGTTTAGTTATTTCCCCGTTTGGGTTTCAGGGGTGAATGTTTGTTTATGATTGGGATCAGTTCCTCGTCATTGCTCTCATTTTATTTACTTTTATGTGAATTTTGTTGAGATATAAATTCAGTCAATTGATAAACATGATAAACAGCAGAAATAATCATGGAAATTGTGGAAATTAAAGACAACAAAATTGATGTACGTTTCACCTCTTTTATAAACTTGTATTGGATTCAGTGTTGATCCGGACGCAAATCACCCTAAATTATCACTGGGTTAAGTTAAATTACACTATCGGTGCTGTCAACCAAGTTAGTCATATACCATACATGCAAAATATACTGTCAATTATATTGACTGCTGTATTGTGTATCGGTTGACAGCCAAATTGCTAGTATCATTTACTATACTGTTGTCAATGTATGCTGTCGACAGCAGGTTTTGCTTGTTTGGTGTACAACTGGCTAAGGGTCACTACAGATGAGGGTTCAGTACCTGAAATTGCGCAATATGGCCCACACTCATACTTTTGAATGTTTTTACTGCTTCCAAAGGACATAACTTTTTATAGGCGGCCCCCGTGGCCGAGCGGTTAAGAGCGCTGTTTCTTAATCACTGGTGCGGGTTCGAGCCCCACTCTGACCACATGTGAGACAAGCCAAGTTCTGCTTGCAGGTGTGCCAGGTTGTTTTTCTCAGGGTTCTCCCGATTTCGTCCCACCTACTGATTGGCCCCGTCTCATATGAGCTGAAATAGTATTGAAAGGGACGTAAAACTGATCAAAAAAAAAAACTTTTATATTTTATTTGTCGGCAGCACAGGTAGTACTATTGGAGTCAGCCCTTTGCTTACCAAAAAATCACTATTTGGGAAGAATATTATGTGATATAAAAATGAGCCACTGAATCAGAAAAACAATGATTTGTTTAATATGTAAAAACATAAACATTGATCAGCTGCGCAATAATTGCACAGCTGATCAGCGCCTTTCTTTTCAATCCATAGACAGTACAATTTCTTCTCGTTTTAAATGCGAAATATCAACCCGCTAACAATTTTTTTTGTGGCTGCACATACAGTTCGGTTTGTGTCAGAAACACAGATTATTAGTTTTCTCGCGCGAAGCCTCAAATATATAGTTGATGCTTTATGTCCCGGTCAACAATTTTTCAATTATATTGGGAAGGAGCCACCGCTTCCTGGTTAGTTGACCTGAACTTTGGGAGCATAAATTGACTTGCTCAAGGACAATACATGGCGTTAGGGGGTTCGACCCCAGGACTCTTCTCCAGACTCTTATGCACTAGCACTGAGCCTCAGCGCTCCCTAATATAAAACAAAGAGAAAAAAGATCAAAAATAACTCACACAGCTGTGAAGTTTCAAATTAGAATGTATACATGTACATGTCTTTGTGCAGAACACATTCAATGTAATTCCTTTGATCATAACAAACATGTAGCAGTTCTTGATCATAGTTACATGTTACGATTAAATGGGACTTCCCCCACTGTTTAGAAACCAAATTTGATTATCCCCTGGTGAACAAAATTGATATTCCCATCCGACTTTGTCTGTTGTAAAAATTTGGACCAACTGCCTGCTATTGTAGTCAACAACTATACCATTTGCTGAATGTGTGCTGTTGTCTTATGATCGATCTGTTTATACTCTATAGCTCCATGGGGTGCACCTTTGCAGGAGGAAACTAAACTTTTAAGTGCCGAAATGACAAGAAACCATTACCTGTCAAACACCAATCAAGTGCAACTGTCAACAATTTTAAAATAAAGAAAATAAGAATGGATTCGCCCTTTTCAGAATTAAGCCAGTGATGTTTGTCATGCGGAAACCGTGGCTAGGTCTTTACTTGAACAAATAAGTGTTGGGGATATACATTATACTGTTACTGTTCAAAGGGAGATGTAGGTTTGCTCTTGCAGTATAAATATCCTTAAAATTTGAAAATGTGTTTCGGCCCAATAGGGTTTTGCCCCTTATCAGTTCGGCCTAACACTCTAAGATCTTAGCAAAGTAAACATTTTTGTTGATATTGTAAGGAGAGTGGGTGGGGCATGGCAAAGAGCTGGGTTTTGACCAGGCGTTCCCCATGGGGCAGGGCATTTAGCAGCGCTTTGATAGATAAAAGTATGCCCAGCTATGCCCCGTAGGTTGGGGTGGGGGCAGTGGTCAAAAATGACTGGAGGATAATGTAGGTGCATCAAGTGAGCCATTACAGGACCACTGTGCTGGTTTCATATGCTGTAAATATTTTGAGTGGAATCCTTAAAGTTTTTGGTTGTTTACTTCTTAAATTTATGTCCATACGATCAACGTCATGAGAAAACCAATGTTGTGGTTTCAGACCAGGTCTGACTCAATACAGACTGTGCAGCGACATAACATGGCTAGAAACCGGAAATTTTGGATTTAGTTCATAGAAGAATTTATTATTCCTGTAGTGAAAACAAAAGCGCTGATCTGCGAAGCTGATATGTACCTTTGTTTTTAGCTCGGCTGTACGAAAGTACAGGAAGAGTTATTGCACTCACCCGACGTTGGCACCGGCATTGCTCAAATGCTAAAGTTTTTGGTCAAAGTTTTGAGAAGTCTGCATCCCTCGAACAATTGGATGAACTTAGTTTATAATTTGCCTATTGTTAGATATTGGTCTGAAGTTTTATACTGCACCATCCTGACCTTGCGGTCAAGGTCACAGACTTAGAAATTTTATGTTCAAGTTTTTGGTTAAAGTTTTTAGAATAGAAGTATATATCTCTTGAACTTGTGGATGGATCTATACGATGTCTGTGTAACATTTTGGTTTGAAATTTTATGCCGTACCATCCCGACCCACCTCAGTAACCTTGAGGACAAGACCACGGACACTATTCCTCTTGTTACGCTGTACCATCTCAACCCAACTCAGTGACCTTGAGGTCAAGGTCATGGACATTAACGTTGAATTAATGGTAAACAAAAATGTTACTCAGTTAATATAAGAAGTCAAATAACACCATTAAAACTGAACGAAGCCATTAACTTGTTAATGGTATAGTTCATCATTAAGTTAATAGGCTCTGTTTGCTGTCAAATCAAGGGCATACCAAATCACCATTAACAAAATGAGCCATCAATTTAATAACCATTAAGTTAATAGGCTTGATTACCTGTTAAGTTAATGGATACAAAATAGATGTTTACCATTTAAGTATTAATGGTATTGCTCATCAAAAAATTATGGGATCTTTGTGCCATCAAATTAATGGCATACAAGTTCTACCATTAACTTAAGGTGGTCATTTACCATTAAAGTATTAATGGTGTTGCTCATTGAAAATTAATGGGTGCTTATGCTGTCAAATTAATGGGCGCTTATGCTGTCAAATTAATGGCATACAGAATCAAGTTCTACCATTAACTTAAGGTGGCCATTAAATACAATGTCTTTAAAATATCATTAAAAGGCTCTTAATGTATAGCATTTTAATGGGGGCCATTAAAATATTAAGGGTTAATTAATGGTCTTTAAAACTACATTAATTAACAAATTAACAGCATTTTAATTGTAATGAAAATACCTTTAAAATGTGTCTCCTGAAAAAGTAACAGCACCATTAAATTGGCATAAATTTTAATGGCTGATATTTAATGGATATTTAAGGCTCATTATTTTGTCATTAAAATATGAGTTTTAGTGTCTTTAATTTGCTTTTAAAATGACCTGTGAAAAATTAATGGCCCCATTAAAATGCTATACATTAACAGCCTTTTAAGAAGTTTTTAATGCTGATGGCTACCATTAAATATTTTAAAGGTGCCTTTACTTTAATTGGAGTGATTTTTTAAGGCATGAATTTAACAGATTTTAATGGTCATAAAAGTAATGGCAATTTAACAATGCTGTTAACCTAATGGCATTTTGATGCTATTTTAATGACTCTTAATGTATAGCATTTTAATGGGGTATTTTAATGCTCATTTAACAAGATTTTCATGGGGAGAATCTTTGAAACTGCTGTTAAATTTAATGGTTTTTTTAATGCCTTTCTAAGTGACTTTTAATGGGGATGTGTGCAGTAGTGTATGTCTCCCTCTGTAATCAATATTAATTTTCCTTTTTGGGGACACTACCTGTAATAAGCGTCACTGTCAGTCCGGCAGGGTGTCTAGCTTCCCTTCTTAGAAAAAAGCTATTGAAAAAAATACATAAGCATAAAGTTATTTTAGAGTTATTATTAGGTATACAGTTTCAAATAGTTTCGTTTTACAAAACAGCTACCCGTGACATTCAGCTGATGATAGATAATGACATGTCAAAAATTTAACTTCCTGGACTGTGTTTGATTTTACCCATTTGTACACTTTCATTTCAAAATTATGTTCCATTTTTTGATAAAAGTCCTCCGGGCAAACAGAATAACCCCAGATGAGACTCTGCATTCTAAGGCGTCACATCTGGGGCTATGCGATTTTCCTATGTCCCATAAATAGGCGACATGCTTTAAATGAGATTAAATTATTCACAGAGTAATATGGGCGGGAAAAGATACATAGTGTACCATCAGGAAAACATGCCCATGAAAAGTATACCCAGTATATATTACTGATCGTTCCAAGGCGATACTTCTGTTGTGGTTCTTATTGATTTATGTCTTGGTGTTTAAATTTTTTGTGCTGTTGGCGCCTTATATATGTAATCATATTTTAGTTAAGTTTAGGTAACTGAGTGTCCACTTATTGGGAAAATAGCTGCTCATTCGGCTTACGAAATGTTTTCATGGTATATGTACCTTATTGTTAGTTTGGCTTTTTCCCGCCTCGGTTTTTGGAGTGGGAATCTTTTTCTAATTGCGCCTTGTACCCCTTAAACCACACTTTTATAACGTAAAACTGGTGTATGCAGGGGTATAGCCCCTATCTCACTGGAATGAGACAACTGGAATCTAGTTCGCGAATAGTTCGCGACTATTTCGCGACAAAGTGTTCAGAAGCAAAATCTTCCAAAGTGCCATTTGCTTCTTCTGGTGCGATTACTGGTATAATTTCATTAAAGCCTAAAACTGAAAAAGTGATCATTGATGATTAGCGGAAAAAAACGAAGCTACAGACAAAAGTTCAGAAAGAAAAGAATAAATTAGGTTTGAAATGCATTATTACTGAGAATGAATCTTCTGGCTCAACTGATAGTGACTCATCAAATAAGAGGAAGAAAAAGAAATACATAAGAAACATAACATAAAATGCCAAATCATCTGCTAAAGTCAAGGATCCGCATGCATATTTACAGTATGAATTTATATACTGACGTCAATAAAAAACGCCTCACCGAAAATGTTGTATGACTTGGCCAATAGATATACAATATGAACGAAACTTGCATTTTCCTCAATTTTACCGTCTCTCTCATGGTATAGCAAAAATCGAATTTGGTTAAGATGCGCACTTTTCTCAAAATTGTGTGGGTGCACCATTTTTAAAAATGCATCCTGGCGTCATAATACAGACTTTTTTGACGTGAAAATTCTTGAAAGCCGTGCAAAGTCGTTTTACAAACTTAAGAACATCAAAATTTTGAAACGTAACATTACTGGACTACGTGAAGTTTAAATACTGAAAGTAACATAGGGACTTTTCACAAGAAAAGAAACAGACGAAACGAAAAAATGATACTGTTCATTTTCTGGCGTTCGCAGCAACTCCATAGTCCAGGCCCATCGTTCGCTTTGGCATAAGATTTCCTCTATCGATTTTTGTTACCGTAGCTCTTTCGCCTACGCTTCTGTAGCAAAATCTTTTTGACGTCGACGTCTCTTATGCTTATGAAGTCTGATGATGAAACATTTCAGAAATGATGCTGTTATATTCGAATGCACACCTTGAGTTAATTTTCATAACGTAGTCGCATTATTTCAAATGAATAGCCAAAAATGGAGCAATGGTATTCTGACACTTATTTCCCTAGACGTCAAATGCACGTTATCCGTAAGGACGTTCATTTCACGCTGAAAAGCAAGAGAAGTAACAATAGAAACTATTCTTTGTCAAATAGCCATGCCAGGATAGCCTTTGAAAACTTTTTGACCATTTTTACGGCGATTACCTTTTAAGCATTGATCATTAGCTGCAGTGACGTCAATAACTCTAGAAAACGAAATTCGGTTATCTAAAAATGTGTTTCAACAACATTTGGTCACGTATGGATATCCCACTATGGCTTATGTGTTGGTATTGCAAAGGAGACTTTCAGTAATCGAAAGAAGCGATGCCTGATAGACCGATTCATTAACAGAATAGGGATTTTGAGACGGGTGTATGTTTTCAACAACATGTCATTTTTCAAGCAGCTGTCTGAATAATTCCATTTCAGCATTTCCGAATGCGTAAAAGGTTATCAAAATATTTGACCAATATTTAAAATAATTAAATTTGTTAATCTTGGCAGTATGACGTGTCAAAGTTGACTGAGGCGTTTTTTGTTGACGTCAGTATAAATAAATAAGTCAAATTTGACGAACTTGATTTTAAATTATTTCTGGCTGGAGAGATTTCAGTTACTTCTGCAGATGATTTGACTGAGTCACAAAGAAAATGCAGGTTAGATTTACTCAAGAAAATTATAATTTTATTCAAATACATAATGTATCTAAATGCATCAAGGCATATTGTGCAGCATGGCTGCGAGAGAATGAGTAGGGCAAGAGGAGTTGGTCGGTTGATCCTCGGCAACTTGAGACAGCTAGTCTTCCAAAATATCTGTTGAAGAATAAAAGGTCTTCTAGTTTCACTAAAAAGATTATTCAAACTAAGCTGACACAAATGATGATAAAACATGGTTTTGCTCTGAATTTCAGAGTAACAAATGCAAACACAAATTTAGTAGATATTATAACATAGATGTTTGTAGCAAAAATAATCCTAAATTTCAAATGTGTCCATCTTTTAAAATGCACAGTGCAAGTATTTCTGCCAGGTTAGTGAAAAAACATTTTATTATGTGTTTTAAACCTAAATTAAATGTGTTATAACGGCAATAAGCCAAATCACATAGAATCACGTCACGTGATTTTAAGTTAACGTCTTCATGTGACGACGTTACTAGGCAACAGTCCTGACGAGCTCAGCGAAACGCGTTATCGTATACTTTTTTGCACAGTTAATGAATTAAATCAAAAACATGTAACGTCGACTTTTAATTTTAGTTATTATTATTCACCATTTTGGCATTATCTGCTAGTTCCCAGCTTACTGAAATCAATATTGGAAAATACGGGTAACCAAAACCCTCATTGGATTATTTTTTTTTTCTCACGCGGTTTTCGGTTACCTGTATTTCCAATATTGATTATGTGTATGATGGGAACCGTCAGATAATACAAAAAGGAGAACGTCTCTTTTGAATAGAAATCTGCCTATAGAAATTTAAAAATAAAACATATAGCGGAAATGAAAAAAAAATCTCTTCTAAACAATAGCTGGTCTGGTTCTCGAATTATCCCAAAATTTGTTTTCTTGGTTGATGAAGTTCCTTTTTGAAAATTTGGGTTGAAAATATAATTTCCCCTATTAAACATACAGGAAACAGAAATATTTGTTTAAAGATGTGTTCCCCCCGAGATCAACAAAATCCTTTTGCATGCACTTGTATTTTACCAATATACATATCATACACAAATGACATTCTTGATCTCGGGGGGGGGGGGGGGGGGAAGACTGTCAAAATGCTCAAAAACTAAATTATGATACTAGCTCATCAAATACCTGATTTAAATAATTTTGTGCAAGCCTGTAGCTTAATTATATTCACTTTCTACATGGCTGAACTTGGTTGAGCCATGTCAGAAAAAATCTCTCTTCAGATTATCAAAATCCATTAGACATGTAATACGGACATTCTTCGTTTTAGAAATTTACGTCTCTGTACGGATGCGTTTTAATTAAGCTTAAGTGTTTCTCTGCACCCAATTCGTGCCTCTATCTTAGCTTTGCATTGTGAAGACTTTATAGAAGTTTATCATAAGGAAGCATATTTGAGACAAGTTAAGATCTGCTTGGACAGATTTTATTCTTTGATAAACATGAAAATGTTCTCTGGGTCAGTTTTATTGCCATAAAGCACAAACAATTAAGTTTTGATGTAGCATCCATGTACAAGGTACATTTATCAGACACACTACTAAAACTCTTGGTATTGCATGTATATTGTATAAGGTGTGTATTTATGATGTACCTCAGTGAAAAGGGTACTAGGTAATACAGGTTATGCTCAAAAGTTATGGACAATAAACGGAATGCAATATTTTTTATTTCCTTTTTATGAAAACGGGGCCACATGCAAGATCTTAGTATGTCCCAAATGTAACATTGGCATGTATTAGACGGATATGGTCGGAAATCTTGGTTTTCTGAATCAATTTTTTTTGTCAAAAAAGTTACCCCTACCCTCAAAAAACTGAAGCCATGGCAAGTATGTGAAAAGTGTTCAAACACATTTCATTTTGTTGCGTGCACAAGACATCAGGCTTTCATGAAAACACACGCTTACAGTGATAACTTTCGTATTTTTCAAGCTACAGGCTTTCAAAATATAGGCAAACTGAATGCTATTTCGCAAGTGATCCTTATAGATGGATTCTCGGTCAAACCACCCCTCTGTGTGACTACAGTCCAACCTGCTTGCTTAATAGATGTTTATTTACATGTAAAATCGTTTGGGGGAAATGAAAGTGCTTGCTTAAGACAAGTGCTTGCTTAATACAGGGTTTGCTCAAGACAGGTTGGACTCTATGTATTTTCGATCAACAGAACAAGAGCAGAGTCATCTCTGTCTGACCAGCCTTCTGAATTTTACAAGTTCAAAAAGCACATAAATCTGGGCCCAGTTGTTCAAAATTAACGAGATTGTTAGTTAACAATTCGTTAAAATTTCAAACAAATACAAAACCAAAAAAATATTACAAATACAGTGTTATTTTTGTTGATAAAATGTGGGAATCCTTTGCGATTCTCACATTTTTATCAACAAAAATAACAATGAATTTGCTTATGTAGTCAGCATTAACTTAACGAGTTGAGGTTTTAACGATGACGTTAAGCTGCTTTTTACGCTACTCGTTAAAATCTTGAATGAGATTAGTCACTAATTATATTATATCTGTGATCCTCGTTATATTTTAAGACGAATGTTATTAAATTTTAGACCCCAACTATCACTATTGATTTTTTTTCAGCTAAACTCGCTAATCAATGTAAAATAGGTTAAAAAGCTCGATAATCGATATACCCATCGAGGCCCCCCCCCCCCCCCCGGTATACCATTTTTATGCTATTCAAAACGAAGAATCCGATCTTTTCGCCGACACGCTGAATAGTTGTCATCACCTAGGTATAATCATTATAGTTTAGGAAATGACACGTTTCGATGTTTATATAACATTGAGAGCATTAAATTGGAGTTTGATCAACTAAATGGTTTGGACAAAGGCACATTTACTGGACTAGACAAGGTTACATCTTTGGACCTCACCGGTTGTCAAAGACTTTGTTCACCTGCTCTTATTACAGCCTTGTCTGACAGTACTATGCTTCCTATTCTTTCAGAACTAAAACTCAAAACATTCGGAACAATCTCATGCACAACAGGGATTGAAATCGACCAAACATTTGTTGATGTCATTGGTAGCCGCCCAATAAAGATATTAGACTTTAGTTTTAGTAATGTTATATTCGTCAATCCAAATTTAGATCCAATCTGTGATTCAATAGCATTAATGGATTTCAGCTATGCTACGTTCGGCACGAGGAGCAATATGTCTGATTCAAAACCGTGTAAGTCCCTTCATGTCTTGAATCTTAATGGTGCACATTTGACAAGGGGTGGGGTGCTGCCATTTAATAAGGTTAACATTACGAACATGTCAGGGTCGTTAGATAAGTTTAGGCATTTTTATCGGAATATAAACTATTTGTACTTAAATGCGTTAGTTCCTAAGGACTTTACGTTTTCCTTTTATAACTGCTCTGTCTCCGTTACCAGAAATAATGTAACGAATATCGAATTGTGTGGATACACGTAGTGTTACAAATTTTGACGTTTATATTCAATTCACAGAAAACCATTTACGTCGCATCGCGCTTGCTAATAATAGCATGGAGAATGTGTTTGGAAACCTCACATTGTTGCGTGAACAGCCAAAACGAGTTAAGTCATTGAATTCGGGCCAAAATTTGTCCCATAAATTTTTTGGCTTAGATTTTTGTGTTTTGCTATTTTTTCAACTACTTGGACCCTGCCTGATAAATTGTGATGTTTAAAAAATGTTAGCAACCCGAATTTTCAAATTTTATCGCTTCATGAACAACAAGACTAAATTCTAATGTGAACTACGTTACTGTGGTAGAGTATTTTTAAAAACGCAAAAAATGTAACGAGGTATGACACTTTCAAACTGTTTTAAACTAGCTTTTCACAATTGTCATTTTCTTGCTTAAGAATAAGTGTTATACGTTACACTTATTTCATAATTGCCTTCTCAGCATAGTTTGAATGTTGGACTCAAAAGAAAATTTAAAAATAGTTGTTATTCTAAATATACAAACATCGGTTTGCTTATTTCCATCCACTTTTGAGAACTATTAAATAAATGAACTCGTTTTTATTTAGAATAAAGATTATAAATATCATAACTATACGTATTTTAGGCACTTGTAATACCGTTTTGCCATTTTCGTGCTGAAAAATATAACATTAGCTTGGTAACGTAATTCACAAACCCATTACCAATGTATTCTTTCCTGTGAGAAATCGTACATTTCTCTAACACCAATCTGCCTCAAATGTGCCACAGAAGGTAAATTTAACCTCTATTTGCACCTTAAATACAATTCATTGTATATGTCATTGTTGATTTTATAGAAAGGACCCTTTCAAATGTACAATGTATAAAATAAGTAAAAAAATCTTTATATTATTGTTATTCATTAACTTGTTGTAGTTCGCAAGACACCCAAGAAATAAAGAATGAATCGCCGCATACATATTTAAAAAGGTTTTATACAACAGGTTAAAGCTTTATTTTATAGAAAAAGTGCATTTTGTCCGAAAATGATGCCATAACACATTAAAGGTAACGTAATTCACACACAAAATATGTCAAATGTTTTCGAAAGTAGTATGTTATAAGCATGATTTTCATGTTTCTTTTTCACATAAAGCTATCAAGAGGCATGCAAAGTAAGTCAAAAGAACATATGGGATAAAAGATATCAACATAAGTGGACCAGGGCGTCAAAAACAGCGTGCTTATTCTAAAGTGTATATTGAATAAGGACGATAAACACACATTTTTGGATTATCTGGGTACCAGGTGACATCGATTAATGATAAAAACAATTAACCGAGACAACATATGTTTTATATCACTGAAAGTATCAATCATGTGATCCTATCATGGATCTAAAGCAGAATTATGTAAAAAGTGAATTACGTTACCTGCATGTGAATTACGTTACCTACACTCAATCACATTCAGATCATAGGCGGTATGCAAAACATAATATACGTTTTAACTTATGACTTTTGTTATTCATAAAGGACACCTTACACATATTGCATTGATACGATGGCTATCTATAAAATTTTCATAAAAGGGTGAGATGGTGTACCCAGAAAATATAAATTAAGTCCATGTAGCTACGAAAAAGCAACACTTGTATGGTTGGAATTGATACCTTCGAGCAGAAATAGACTTGGTTTAAACGAACAACGAACATAAATTCCAACGAGACATGAGAATTCAGAGTTATTTCTCTTAAAGTAAAATTGTAGTAACGTAATTCACAGTAACGTAATTCACAACTTTGAGCTTTTTTCTTATTTTCTCCTATGTTTAGAACATCCCGTAAAGTTCTTTATCTATTTGCTACATAGTATGGTCAAAGTCCTTTCACTGCTGTCACATGGAATATTTCTACCTCTTAATTAGCAAATGATATGGGTAGGGTAACGTAGTTCACAAAACTGTGTTATTTTTCATCAGCTTTTGCTTTGACTTTATCTTAGACAAATGAACAATAGCAAGCCCATATTTGTATTTATTTTCCAAGCATGTATCTACTGTCTTGCCAAAAACATGTAGCATGTAAGCTAAATATACGTTAAAAGTATTTTGTGAGAGACATTAAAGGTAGTAACGTAATTCACGAAAGAATCTGGGACATCAGTAATTGAGGCATGAAAATTTTATTTTTTACTTCAGAACCAAAATCAAGGCGTAAAATAAAAGGTCTATGTATATGGCATTGACAAATGATAGAAAACCGCCAACCCCAACAATGTATTTTCAGTAATAAGTTCTGTAATAAGCTTACTGTGCTGATGGGACAGCATTTTTGCTGGATTTTATGGGTATGTCACGTGGAAAACGTCTTACAGAGTGACTGTAGACCACATTTCCTGCTTTTCTTTCACATGACTGTAGGGCTATGACCTTAACCTAGGTAAAACCGCTTCAAAGCACTTAATAACTACTTGTTTACTTGAAAATATATGGATGGGACACAAAAATCACCGAATTCAATGACTTAACTCGTTTTGGCTGTGAAGTTGATTTATCTAATAATATACTATCGCGATCAAACGCATTTGAACAACTATTTCGAAGGAATGCTCTTTTGGAGAAAGTATATATGTCTAATAACGAATTCACGAGACATTTGAATCAAATTCACTGCTGTCGTTGCTTGATCTATCAGGGAACCAATCTAAGCAAATGAGCCGCCTCGTGGGAAAACCAACAATGTGGTTTCCCAACAGGTCCGACACAAACCGGCCTGTACAAGAACAGAAAAGAGCTAGAAGCTTGAAATTTCGGATTTAAGTAGAAGAGGAATTGTACTATCCTAGAAGCGAAAACAAAGGCGCTGATCAGCTTCGCGGTTACCGCGAAGCTGATCTGCGTCTTTGTTTTCGCCTATGCAGATTGTTGGTTTTCCCACGAGGCGGCTCAAATAACGTTCAATGTCACCACTTTATTACACCTACAGTTATAAGATATGCGCAACATTTCAATTACTACATTAAATATGTTATATAGATTACAACGCATTACAAATATGAACAGAACATTGAAATGTAGATCTTCGAGGAAATGTATTTTCGTGTGACTGTAACTCACTTGAATTTGTTCTGTGGTTCGTCAATTCGCCACTCTTCCGAAACAAGGATCAGTACACTTGTGAAGCAAACGACCGATCATTTCCCATGACTGAAATGGCTATAAACGCTGCAAAAGAAGATTGTGAAAGGTCAATACGACGCCGTAGAACAATCATATTGTCGACGCTTGTCCCATTCATAACAATACTTTGTGTCATTGGTGAGCTATCGTAGGAATTGTAAAACAACGACGTAGACTGTTAAGACGTAAACGTTTCAAAGATCACGTGAGACTTCTTCAAGCCAATGACGTCGACTTTAGATATCTAGCGAAGACGATCAGTTTGTCTTGGAGCACGTATTAACACCGTTACAGGTACGTAGCTAATAACATTGGTCAGAATAGTGAAAGGAAACAAATTGGTAAGAATGCCAACAATCTGGATTTTATTGAATAAAATATAAAGGTTTGAAGTAGTGGTGAAAGAAACGGTCTAGTTTGCTCCAGTTACTAAGCTTTTTGCAAAAGAATGTATTAAGATTGCTGATATAATTTTGACGTTGAGTTCATAACGTGTTTGATCAAAAGTTGGATTGACTAAAGAGAGTTAAGTGTTACTATGTTTTATTTCGCGCTTTTGATAATTCCATTTGTTTTAAATCCTTCATTAGAATTCATTCCTGTATTTTGTATAAGTGTTTTGTGTATTAGACTGCTTTGGCGTCATAACAAGCTGTTATTTATAATATACGTATATATCGTATGATTGCAAATTTCAGCACTTCCTGACAGAAATGTGTAAATCTGACAAGGAACTGGTTTGTACTGGTGACAGATACTTCCGACCGGGATAGACCATCTTCTCTGAAATAATTCGTTGTCTGGACGATTCTGCTGTGTTTATAGCTGTTATGTCAAAGAATTATTGTAACAGCGGTTATTGTAGACTTGAAATAGAGCAAGCGCGTCTTCAAGGGAAGCCGATTATTCTGATATTTATTGAGGAAGTGGCAGAGGAAGACATGACCCTTGTGATCCGAGAGATTTTCAGGAAGTATACGCGCGTTAAATCTGTACTTCAAGACGGTGTGTACCATCTGCAGCCAGACTGGAAATTTGTTTGTGAATCAATCATTCTACTCATGAACTAATCGTGTTCAATTCGAATATTACAAAACACATATTTGTCACTGCAAAAACAAACGTTGCCCGTGTTTCATATGCCTCACAATGGTCGTAAAACCTGTAATACGGAGGTAAGTGTATTTGCGTTGAACACACATTATAAGCGCAACCAGCTGGGGACTTTTATATACTTAATGAATTAAAATACGCAACACATAAAAGTTCAACTGTACCGTATGTATTTGACATTTTGATAAAATCTTTTTAGAGATGTCATGCAGACTGCTTGTGTCATGTGATGAAATGAGAAAACGCCATTTTGTTGATAAAATTAAAGCCAAAACGTCAAAAACCATGAAAAAAGCAAATCGTGACGTAAACGTCGCGTCGTCACGATTTAAAATACTGTACATGCTTTTTAATCTGACGTCGACTTGAAAATGTGCAATAAAGATTGGCATCATTGCATACTTGGGGTCATGCTATGCTGCGTTAAAACTGGTTAACAGAATGCAAAATTGCACAGTTATGAATAATGAGAAATTAACGCCATTTACAATTTTTGATGTGGACCTTTTGTGTTTATACGGTATTAATCGATCCAAAAGACGACACGACATGCTTTTCAAGCAACAATGACGCCACAATTACCGTAGAAATGGGGCACCTAGCGCTTGTTTTGGCATTGACGTAGGTGGCGTTAAACGTCCCAAACCACAATTTACTGCTACCAACAGGTCAATGGTTACTTCTGCAATCACTTTTAGCAGATTTAGAAACAATAAAATGAGCCGCATCGTGAGAAAAAGGGATTATTGCCTATGCGAAAACAAAGGCGCAGACCAGCTTCGCGATAACCGCGAAGCTGATCAGCGCCTTTGTTTTCGCTACTCGTATAGTACAATTCCTCTTCTACCTGTTTGCAAAATTTCAAGCTTCAAGCCTGCTTCTGTAGCTGCACAGACCGGTTTTTGTCAGACCAGGTCGGAAACCCCGAAGACCCGTTTTCTCACGGCGCGGCTCAAATTGGTTTTGGTTCAAATTTGACTTTAACTGATCATGTTTCAAGTGTGTGTTTCTGTGGGTCAGTGACGTTATGCGCACGCCATCAAGCTTTAACTGCTGTAATATGACGTTTAGATACTGCCTTCATGTAGTAAGATATGTTACACCACAGACTTGCATCACACATCCTGCTTACATTGACCCAAAGAGTTTGTTGCGTTTCTTTATTCCTTAAGTATATGTTCGGCATAACAAAATGTGTCAATAACCACGAGCATTCGTCCGTAACAGATGAGCCGCCTCGTGGGAAAACCAACAATGTGGTTTCCGACCAGGTCCGACACAAACCGACCTGTACAGTCACAGAAAATGAAATTTCGGATTTAAGTAGAAGAGGAATTGTACTATCCGAGTAGCGAAAACAAAGGCGCTGATCAGCGCCTTTGTTTTCGCCAATGCAGATTGTTGGTTTTCCCATGAGGCGGCTCATACATTACGATAATATGCCTATGCAACACACTGTATTTTTCAGTTCTGAAAAGCGATATTTTTCTATCCAATTTGATCAAATTAGATATTTTTCTTATTGTTTGTCAAGGCAAACATTGCAGGTATAAAGCCATTTTGTAAGCATGTCGTGTCAAAGGTCTTTTTGGTTCCGCGTTCCGTTAACTTTACAATTAATACGGGACAATGCTGGTCACGCGGAGGTGACAATAAACAAGGCGACCACTGTACACCTTAAAACAGCAAAAAGACAAATGAGATTTGTATCAAATAGCCATAAAGAATGCAATAGTAAGGTGGGTTTCATTGAAATATTTAAGTGCATTGTCATTTGAAGCAACACGCAATTAACATCGTAAGAAAACAAAGCGTATGTAAAGGCGCAAAGCGAAATCAGAATAGAGTAACAGGCGTGTGCAAAAGTCTTATCTGTATGTCCATTCAATTTTTAATATCCTACAATAAGGGTATGTCCGAGATCGTTTATGTTTACAACTTACATGAATGGATTCGGTGTACATCATTTTCGAACGCCGACACTGATTTCTATTACTCATGTCGGGATAAAGAGTAATTACGCCTTTAAAGCAACTTGTATTTTAATGAATGCGGAAGATAAAATGATCTTGGGAAAGATGGCGGTGCTTACAGTAGGAGTTTTATCCTTAACGTTATTAGCCACTGTAATTTCTGTAGATACATCTAGTATGTGTCCACCATCATGCACCTGTGACAACAAACGGATGCAGTGTAGCAGAAAGTTTCCTACATTTATTCCAAGTTATATTAAAATTGTAGAATTATCTGGAATTGGATTTGACGAATATGTTGATGGTGTTTTCTGTAAAACTTCATGGAATAATGTACGATATCTTAGTTTGGTGCACGCAGAAAAATATCATAGCACAACATTGAAAAACAATACTTTTCGTTGTTTAAATAACATCGAAAGTCTTAAACTCATGTGTGACCAATTAACTGGCTTCGAGAATGGCACATTCCTTGGATTAGAAAACGTTACAACCCTTGATCTTACTGGATGTCAAAAATTATGCTCACCAGCTCTCAATATTGCCTTCGCGGATAGCATGGTTCTGCCTAATCTTAGTGAGCTAATACTCAGTGACATTGGAACATTCGTTTGCTTTACAGAGATCGAAATCGACCAGACTCTGGTTGATATGCTAGGTGAACGTCCGATACGAATCTTGGACCTCAGTTTCTGTCCTGTAGTGTTCGTACACCCTAATTTACATCCGTTATGTGACACTCTAACACAGCTGAACTTAAGTTATGCGACTTTTGGTACGAGGAACGACATTGATGGTTCGAAAATATGTGAGTCATTACAAGTCTTGGATTTAAACTATGTACATTTGCCAAAGACTGGACTGGTTCCTGACAGATATAATTTAACAGATTGTACAAATGTGTCATTGGATTTTCGGAGCGAAATTTATCGACATGTTGATAATTTGTACGTCAATGGTTTATTTACGAAAGACTTCGTTTTCTTTTTCCAAAATTGTTCTGTCTCGGCTACTAACACGAGCATAACTAATTTAGAATTCAGTGACTACAATTTCGTTAACTTTGACGTAACGTTTCATTTCCCTGGGAACCATTTACGACGAATAGTCCTTGCTAATAATAACATGGAAAATATAGGCATGAACGTGTTTGAAAACCTTAGATTTTTGCATGAGATTGATCTCTCAGAAAATAGACTTTCACGGTCAAAGGATTTTGAAAATACGTTTCAACTCATATTTCGAGAGAATTATCTTTTGAGAAACTTATATCTTTCTAACAATGACTTCACATTTATTCCCTTTGAAACTTTTAAATCGAATACACTATTGTCTTTTCTGGACCTTTCTGAGAATAAGCTGTTACAAATCACATTTAATGTGACAAATTTGTTATACTTAGAACATTTGGATATGCGTAACAACTTAATCACCGCATTAAACAGCGATTCAATGGCCGCATTGGATACGTTATATAAATTACAACACACTGCAGAAATCAACAGAACATTAGAAGTGGATCTTAGGGGAAACTTATTTTCGTGTGACTGTAACTCACTTGAATTTGTTCAGTGGTTCGTGAATTCGCCACTCTTCCTAAACAAGGATCAGTACACTTGTGAAGCAAATGACCGATCTTTTCCCATGACTGAAATGGCTATAAAAGCTGCAAAAGAAGACTGTGAAAGGCCAATACGACGCCGTAGAACAATCATATTGTCGACGCTTGTCCCATTCATAACAATACTTTGTATCATTGGTGCTATCGTTGGAATTGTCAAACAACGACGTAAACAATTAAGACGTAAACGTTTCAAAGATTATGTGAGACTTCTTCAAGACAATGACATCGACTTCAGATTCCTGGTCTTCCTTTCGTTTTCTAGCGAAGACGATCAGTTTGTCTTGGAACACGTATTGACACCGTTACAGGTACGTAGCTCATAACATTGGTCAGAATAGTGAAAGGAAACAAATTGGTATAAAAAGGATGCCAACAATCTGGATTTTATTGAATGAAATATAAAAGTTTGAAGTAGTGATGAAAGAGACGGTCTAGTTTTCTCCAATTACTAAACTTTGTGCAAAAGAATGTACTAAGATTGCTGATATAATTTTGATGTGACATTCATACTGTTTTTTTCTTCTTCAAAAGTTTGATGTACTAAAGAGAGTTAAGTGTTACTAGGTTTTACTTCGCGCTTTAGATAATTCCCTTTGTTTTAAATCCTTCATTAGAATTCATTCCTGTATTTTGTTTAAAGTGTTTTATGTATTAGACTGCTTAGGAGTCATAACAAGCTGTTATTACATGTAATAATATATTCAAAAATTTCAGCATTTCCTGAAAGAAATGTGTAAATCTGACAAGGAATTGGTTTGTATTGGTGACAGATACTTCCGACCGGGACAGACCATCTTCTCTGAAATAATTCGTTGTCTGGACGATTCTGCTGTGTTTATAGCTGTTATGTCAAAGAAATATTGTAACAGCGATTATTGTAGACTTGAAATAGAGCAAGCGCGTCTTCAAAGGAAGCCAATTATTCTGATATTTATTGAAGAAGTGGCAGAGGCAGACATGACACTTGTGATCCGAGAGGTTTTCAGGAAGTTTACACGCGTTAAATTTGTACTTCAAGACGGTGTGTACCATCTGCAGCCAGACTGGAAAATTGTTTGTGAATCAATCATTCTACTCATGAACTAATCGTGTTCAATTCGAATATTGCATGAAACATATTTGTCACTGCAAAAAACAAACGTGTTTCATATGTATTGCAATGGCCATGAGATAGGAAATGCGCAGCTAAGTGTATGTGCGTTTTGAAAACACGCATATCTGAAGGCCTTTAGATATATGCGCATAACAAAATGCAAATAACCACTTGAGCAGTCATTTGTCACAGATAATATGCCTATTCAACAGACATGACTGTTTTCAGGTCTGAAAAATGATAATTTTCAATTGAAAAAAAATGTATATATTATTCTTAATGTTTGTCAAGACATAGGTTGCAGGTAAATTTCAGAACCGCAAAAATAAAATAAATGTATATGCATGTACACTCTGGACAGCTGCATTACGTAAATAAGAGGTGAAATGGTACAAATATTTCATGGAAATGCTATCCTGATGAGTTGGTATGTTACCATTGTGTATAAATAGGTCCCTATTCATCAGGAAAAATATGTCCGTGAAAAGTACACCCCCTTAAACCCCACTTTTATATTGTAAAACTGGGGTATACAGGGTTATACACATTTTTCTTATTTTTGCTCCAAAGCATAGATTGTAGGTACTCGTTAGAACCGCCTCGCCACGATCCATGTTTTGAGCAAAAATAAGAAAAAATATATATAAAAAAATCTAATGAAATCGTCAATTTTTGCAACTCCATATATGACATGGGCAAGTTTTCGAAATGTAAAAGGTTTGTAATATTACCACATATTAGCTACAAAGAATGCAGTAGCAAGGTAGGGCTTCATACCAACTTTTAACTGAAATATTAAATCTATAAACGCTGTGACAAACCAAAACAGTACGACAAAGGCGCCATGAGAAATCAGGAAAGAGTTCTGCGTGAAGTCATTTAATATTAATATTCTAAGATACATTTTTGAATATATCTTAGATAGTCTATGTATACAAGTTAAATAAAAAGACTTGGTGTTCATCATTTTCGGAGCCCGAAACGGATTTCTATTATCCATGTCTGTATACAGATATAATAAAATATTAAAGCAGCATGCATCATGAATAACTACAGAAGATAAACAGTTCCTGAGGAAGATGGCGATGCTCATTGTAGGTTTATCCTTAACGTTATTAGCCACTCTAATTTCTGCAGATACATATATGATTCCAGCATCATGCACTTGTGACAACAGAAGAATGCAGTGTAACAGAACGTTCTCGACATTTATTCCAAGTTATATCAATGTTGTAGATTTATCTGAATTGGATTTGACGAATATGTTGATGGTGTTTTCTGTAAAACTTCATGGAATAATATACGATATCTTAGTTTGGTTTATGCAGAAAAATATTATAGAACAACACTGAAAAACAATACTTTTCGTTGTTTAGATAACATCGAAAGTCTTAAGCTGATGTGTGACCAATTAACTGGCTTCGAGAGTGGTACATTCCTAGGAGTAGAAAAAGTGACAGAATATCCTCGCTGATCTCAAAGGACCAAACGGAAAATATAATCTGCATTATGGATGATGTACGGGGAGACATTTTAGGGTCGCCACACGGCACAACATTAGCTGCAGTAATAGCTAATAAAAATAAATAGATAAATAAATAGATAAAAAATAAATAAATAAAATCTATTCTATTTTGTGGAAGCATCTAGAAAAAGTGCGTAAAGTGTAGATTTGGATAAATACAGACACAATAAACTACATATTAAAATAGAAAGAAAGAAAGACAGAAAGAAGAAAGAAAGAAAGAAAGAAAGAAAGAAAGAAAGGTGGGTAGGAAGGAAGAAGGAAGGAAGGAAGGAAGGAAGGAAGGAAATACATCGCTAGTAGATTGACATGTGATTAAATAAATAAATAATGTATAGGAAAACATTGAGAGATATACGCTGTTTGAAAATAATAACTCCGTGAATCAAATACGAATTTTCAGCAAGTGGCAATGTTTAACACGTCTTATGTTCCGCAGACTTCAACAACTTTCAACGGGCTGTTTGGAATATTTAGTTGTTTGGTCACTGTTTGTTTTTCGAATTTTACTCAATGAAATATCTCAAATTTTGCCACTTGGTCGGGAGGTTAAACTCGAATTATCTATCGGCACGCGGCACGTTTCAAAATCCTTGTATATTCTATCGGCACGCGACACGTTTCAAAATTGGTATGGCCCGTCCCTTCTCTCATTAATATGCTCACTGCTCTTAAAGGATCACAGTTTTATTTTTATCTCGTATATTCAGTCTTATAAAATTGAATACAACTACCAGAGAGAGAGAGAGAGAGAGAGAGAGAGAGAGAGAGAGAGAGGATTATATATGCATTGTTATACAAGAATCGGCAAACGGTGCAAATTTTGTGCGCAAATGATGCTGCATAACGGCAGCAAGTAGCAGCGTCATTGGTTCTGTTACAACCCTTTTCCAAAAATACATACATGTATTTAATTAATCTATCGTTTCATTTCACATGCTATACCTGGTCAAAATCAAATCACGGGCACTTACATTCTCTGTTACAATTAAAAATAAAAATTTTCAAAATACTAAATCGCAGTGAAAGCCATATAAAGTGTGAATTACATTCCACTGCTTATAAAACACGAAACATAAATGAATCAGAGGCATCATCGGGAATTCTCGTTAAGTCTCGTAAAATTACCGGAAATAGTAGGCTTTGATAATATTATGTGGGCGAGCTCAGGTAAGGCCTGTCATAAAATGCAAAGTTTCATAGCCATGCTCGCACTCAGCCTACTGCGCTTACGAATCAGATGTCAGAATTAAACCATTTTGTATCTGTCTTATTTAATTCGCCTTCGTTTTGCAATCGATAATTCTTGACCACCCCTCGTCTTCGTCTCAAATATGACATCACGAGCCGTCCCCCATCTTATCGAAAGTCGCCAGTGGCAGCTACAGCGAAATATAATTTCGAAAGTGAAAACTGTCTAATACGCAGCAGATAAGTGTATGTGTGTATTGCGCATTATACGCTCAACCAGCTGAGGACTTCAAATGTTCGCGCATAACAAAAAGACAATAATTACTTGAACATTCATCCGTCACAGATGATAAAAGCAAAATATATTACGATAGCATGTCTATGCAATACACAGTATCTTTTCAGTTTTGAAAAATAATAATTTTCAGTAGAAAAATTCGATAGTTGTCTTATAAATTGTCAAGATAACGGATTCACCTTAGAACCAAAAAAAAAAAAAAAAAAAAAAAAAAAAAAAAAAAAAGAAAAAAGTTTACCCCTGTTCACTCTGGGTAGCTTTATGATATGAATGTGGAGTAAAAGGGGACATATATTTCATTGAAACGCTATCCTGATGAGTTGGGATGGAAAAGAACTGTGTATTTTATATATTTAAAACATATTATTTGTAATATTATCACATAGCAATAAAGAATGCAGTTGTATGGTGTGTATCATTGGAAATTGTAAGTGTATTGTCAATCGAACCATGACACCATTAACGCCGTAACAAAACAAATCGAAATGAAAATACGCCATGCGATATCAGAATTACAGAGTCGTAGGAGTGTGTGAAAGTCCTAACTGTATGTCCATTAATTTTAACCCATATTTGACGAATGGACTTTCCCATTATCATCATTTGGGCGAGTCCACTTTCGTTTTTAGGGGTTTTAGGTGTGATTTTAAATATATATATCTCATTTTTCGATGAAATTTCTCTAAGCAAACAGAATAGCCCCAGATGGGACGCCGCGTTCTGCGGCGTCACATCTGGGGCTATTCTGTTTGCCTATGTCCCATAAAAGGGACACCAGGCTTAAATGAGTTAATATCCTAAAATACATTATGGGTATATCTGAGATCATTTATGTTTACTATTTGAATAAGTGAACTTGGTGAGCATCTTTTTCGAAGGACGAAACTGAATTCTCAGCCCCATGATTGGATAGAGATTAAATACAACCTGAAAAAAACTTATATTTTAATGAATGCGGAAGATAAAATGATCTTGGGGAAGATGGCGGTGCTTACAGTAGAAGTTTTATCCCTAACTTTATTAGCCACTGTAATTTCTGTAGATACATCTAGTATGTGTCCACCATCATGCGCTTGTGACAACAAACGGATGCAGTGTAGCAGAAAGTTTCCTACATTTATTCCAAGTTATATTAAAATTGTAGAATTATCTGGAATTGGATTTAATGAATATGGTGATGGTGTTTTCTGTAAAACTTCATGGAATAATGTACGATATCTTAGTTTGGTGTGCTCAGAAAAATTACATAGCACAACATTGAAAAACAATACTTTTCGTTGTTTATATAACATACAAAGTCTTAAGCTGATGTGTGGCCAATTAACTGGCTTCGAGAGTGGTACATTCCTGGGACTAGAAAACGTTACAACCCTTGATCTTACTGGATGTCAAAAATTATGCTCACCAGCTCTCAATATTGCCTTCGCGGATAGCATGGTTCTGCCTAATCTTAGTGAGCTCATACTCAGTAACATTGGAACATTCGTTTGCTTTACAGAGATCGAAATCGACCAGACTCTGGTTGATATGCTAGGTGAACGTCCGATACGAATCTTGGACCTCAGTTTCTGTCCTGTAGTGTTCGTACATCCTAGTTTACATCCGTTATGTGACACTCTAACACAGCTGAACTTAAGTTATGTGACTTTTGGTACGAGGAACGACATTAATGGTTCGAAAATATGTGAATCTTTACAAGTCTTGGATTTAAACTATGTACATTTGCCAGAAACTGGACTAGTTCAATCCACATATAAACTTACAAATCCATTATGTACAAATGTGTCATTGGATTTTCATAGCGAACTGTATCGACATGTTGATAATTTGTACGTCAATGGTTTATTTACGAAAGACTTCGTTTTCTTTTTCCAAAATTGTTCTGTCTCGGCTACTAACACGAGCATAAGTATTTTAGAATTCAGTGACTACAATTTTGTTAACTTTGACGTAACGTTTCATTTCCCTGGGAACCGTTTACGACGAATAGTCCTTGCTAATAATAACATGGAAAATATAGGCATGAACGTGTTTGAAAACTTTATATTTTTGCATGAGATTGATCTCTCAGAAAATAGACTTTCACTGTCAAAGGATTTTGAAAATACGTTTCAACTCATATTTCGAAAGAATTATCTTTTGAGAAACTTATATCTTTCTAACAATGACTTCACATTTATTCCCTTTGAAACTTTTAAATCGAATACACTATTGTCTTTTCTGGACCTTTCTGAGAATAAGATGTTACAAATCACATTTAATGTGACAAATTTGTTATACTTAGAACATTTGGATATGCGTAACAACTTAATCACCGCATTAAACAACGATTCAATGGCCGCATTGGATACGTTATATAAATTACAACACACTGCAGAAATCAACAGAACAGTAGAAGTGGATCTTCGGGGAAACTTATTTTCGTGTGACTGTAACTCACTTGAATTTGTTCAGTGGTTCGTGAATTCGCCACTCTTCCGAAACAAGGATCAGTACACTTGTGAAGCAAACGACCGATCTTTTCCCATGACTGAAATGGCTATTAGAGCTGCAAAAGAAGACTGTGAAAGGCCAATACGACGCCGTAGAACAATCATATTGTCGACACTTGTCCCATTCATAACAATACTTTGTATTATTTGTGCTATCATTGGAATTGTAAAACAACGACGTAAACAATTAAGACGTAAACGTTTCAAAGATCATGTGAGACTTCTTCAAGACAATGACGTCGACTTCAGATTCCTGGTCTTTCTCTCGTTTTCTAGCGAAGATGATCAGTTTGTCTTGGAACACGTATTGACACCGTTACAGGTACGTAGCTAATAACATTGGTCAGAATAGTGAAAGGAAACAAATTGGTATAAAAAGGATGCCAACAATCTGGATTTTATTGAATAAAATATAAACGTTTTAAGTAGTGGCGAAAGAGACGGTCTAGTTTTCTCCAGTTAGTAAGCTTTTTGCAAAAGATTGTACTAAGATTGCTGATATAATTTTGACGTGACATTCATAACATGCTTTTTCAAAAGTTGGATGTACTAAAGAGAGTTAAGTGTTACTATGTTTTATTTCTCGCTTGAGATAATTCCCTTTGTTTTAAATCCTTCATTAGAATTCATTCCTGTATTTTGTTTAAGTGTTTTGTGTATTAGACTGCTTTGGCGTCTTAACAAGCTGCTATTTTATTATAATATATGTATGATTACAAAATTTCAGCACTTCCTGACAGAAATGTGTAAATCTGACAAGGAATTGGTTTGTATTGGTGACAGATACTTCCGACCGGGACAGAACATCTTCTCTGAGATAATTCGTTGTCTGGACGATTCTGCTGTGTTTATAGCTGTTATGTCAAAGAATTATTGTAACAGTGATTATTGTAGACTTGAAATAGAGCAAGCGCGTCTTCAAGGGAAGCCAATTATTTTGATATTTATTGAGAAGGTGGCAGAGGAGGACATGACACTTGTGATCCGAGAGATTTTCAGGAAGTATACACGTGTTAAATTTGTACTTCAAGACGGTGTGTACCATCTGCAGCCAGGCTGGAAATTTGTTTGTGAATCAATCATTCTACTCATATACTAATCGTGTTCAATTCGAATATTACAAAACACATATTTATCACTGCAAAAACAAACGATGCCCGTGTTTCATATGCCTCACAATGGTCCTAATACCTGTAATCACGCAGTCCAATCCATAGTTCGATAATGGGCGGGTGGGAAAAGAATACACCCATTTTAGAGACGGTACTTGCATTTTTACGACAAAAATGTCGTTTTAAAACCCATTCTCTGCTATTTTTGATCCAAACGATATAGCCCATACAAACGGTTATATCACACTGCACGTTCTGGTATAAAAAATATGTCGCAGTCATGTCTCGTGCAGCACGCAAATATGCGCCAGTATAAATCAGCCCGTAAAAATTGTGGGGTTGAAATCAGACTACGTCCTCACTTTTGAAGAGGTTAGAGCTATTTGGACTACGTGTTATTGTATAATTTAAATTAAAATTTTTGTTTAAAGCCCCACACTTTTGAAACTAATTTGATATAAATCAATTACGTCGTCTCCTAAGATGGAGGGGTTGAGTATACGTATACTTTTACGATGGAGGCCTTCTTGTTTCATGAATGTTATTTTGATTTGGCTATGGGTTTTCGTCCAAGTCGACAGGTTTTTCAGTCATGTCGGGACGAAACCACTGATTCCTTGATGCTACGCAGTTCCAGTTAGGAGATTAAAGTGTCTTGTGTATGGGCACAGCACGACGAAGGTAGGTATCGAACCCATTATTTCTCGATCCTGACTCCTGAGCTCTAAATATAAGGCACCCCACTCCACAGATGCATGTTAAATTCAATGTGAAACGCATAAACACCAACTAAGGATTATCCTTTCTTAATTGTAAAAAAGACAACAGCAAAGTTTCTGATAAAATCATTTGAACCGCAAATTTCACTGACATGTGAGTAGATCAGGAAAGTAAATTTCACTCTGCTCCGCTTCGGTATCTCGTTCTACTACCGTGTGAGGTTCGGGTAATTACGAAACAGCGACGGGAAATAATGAATGAGAAGATCTGGTAGCAATTTGTCATATTTCAGAAATGTGGCATCTTCGTTCGTTTAAATTTTATTGTATTATTTTTGGCCGGGGTGGGGGTGGGGGGCAAATCTACAATCAATGGACAAATCTACAATCTTGTTAAATTCGATATTTAAACCTCTAGGCTGATTGTGTGACTGTAAAGGTCGGTTTTTATCGGAACTGATCGGAAACAAAATTGTTGGTTTTCACATGCAAAGGATCAGAGCATATCATTACCAAAACTTGCCCATGCAATATACAGAGTTTTTTTTTTTTCAGGTGTAAAAATTGAAGAAAAAAATCGTAGAAAAAAAAAAGATATATATAATTATATTTGCTAAAACTTTGAATGTCTCGACACGTTACAACCGCTCCTCCGCGAGGCGGTTCTAAGGAGTACCCACAATGTATGTTTTGGATCAAATATAAGAAAATAGGTATAACCCTGTAATCCCCAATTTACGAGTACCCACAATCTATGTTTTGAATCAAATATAAGAATAATAGTATTACCACTATAGTCCCCAATTTTACTGAATAAAATCGGGGTTCAAGGGGATATACAATTCATAGACATGTTTTCTTGATGGCTTGACTGTTGCTTTGAGATCGATCACGTGACAATTTACGTCAATCACTTAAAAAAATGTACATGAAGATTTCCGTCATTGAGCAAAACGTTCAGACAATAGAGTCTGTATACACTTTTAAAGTTTTAAAATTCACATAAAATCCCGGCAATATGTGTCAAATTTGTGGTTATATCCCTAGGCCGGGACCTGAACAATGACAATAATGAGAATCAACATCTGAGAGTTGTTCTTATGGCAAAAATTTATATTCGAGAGAGGCTTGGGTATTTGCATGAACGTGCAAAAATAACAAAAGACAAAGCCAATACAATTTGAAGAAAATTATCTATACGGGCCAGCATATGAGCCGCCTCGTGGGAAAAAAAAAACAATGTGATTTCCGAGCAGGTCCGACACAAACCAGGCTGTACTATCACATAGGATAGTTAGTGACTGTAAACTTTGGATTTAGAAAGTAGAGGAATGGTACTATCCGTGTAGCGAAAACAAAGGCGCTAATCAGCTTCGCAGTTACTGCGAAGCTGATCTGCCTATGCAGATTATGCGGCTCATATAATAAAGTAAAATTACATTTTTTATCCATGATTAAGAGCTGTGAGAACATTAGTACAATAAATGGTGATGCTTGCTAAATCATTTCAATCACTTTCTCCACCTGCAAGAATGAAATATGTAAGAAGAAACTCTATTTAGATATCAAATATTCTATTTCGGTCAGCTGTTTTCATTTTAGTCAGCAACGTATGTAACCTTCGTATATGCATTGTGCATTACAGTAACACAAACGTTGAACGTTTTTTGTGTGCTTTATGCAGCTTCACTGAAGATTTCAATATCCATCACCTCCGGAAGAAAGGTACCTATAACATAAGCCACCGACGAAGAAACTACGTATACCTGAAAAAATCAGCCATGTGGCATCCATCTTAATTTAGGATAGTATAGATCATTATTCGGCTACTGTGAAGGTCAGACATCATCAAAATTTGTACAGGTTAGATGGAATTGCTCGAAACTTGTCATTTCATGATGTCGCATAACAGAACAGGTAAGGCACAAAGCTTCGATCAAAATTTTGGCGCATCTGTCACGCTGTTTCTACGAAGTGTTGCAAGGTCATTTTCATATCAGTTTAAAGCTTGTGTGATGTACTTTATACTGCGCATACACAAATACAACAACTATCTACAGAGAAATGAGTAACACTGATTTTACCTGGCAGATTCATGTATCCATGGTTTGTTTACACAAATTATTCATCCCACCTATCAGGAAGTACGCTTTAAACCGACCCTTCCGTTCCGTCGCTCAGTTATTGACTGGACTGCGTGTGTAATGCGGAGGTAAGTATATTTGCGTTTCACGCATTATAAGCGCAACCAGCTGCGGACTTTTATATACCTAAGGAATTAAAATACGCAACACATAAAAGTTCAACTGTAACGTATGTATTTGACATTTTGATAAAATCTTTTTAGAGATGTCATGCAGACTGCTTGTATCATGTGATGAAATGAGAAAACGTCATGTTGTTGATAAAATTAAAGCCAAAACGTCAAAAACCATGAAAAAAGCAAATCGTGACGAAAACGTCGGGGCGAATGTGACGATTCAAAATAATGAACATGCTTTTTAATCTGACGTCGACTTGAAAATGTGCAATAAAGGTTGGCATCATTGCATACTTGGGGGTCATGCCATGCTGCGTTAAAACTGGTTAACGGAATGCAAAAGTGCACAGTTATGAATAATGGGAAATTAACGCCATTTACAATTTTTGATGTGGACCTTTTGTGTTTATACGGTATTAATCGATCCAAAAGACGACACGACATGCTTTTCAAGCAACAATGACGCCACAATTACCGTAGAAATGGGGCACCTAGCGCTTGTTTTGGCATTGACGTAGGTGGCGTTAAACGTCCCAAATCACAACCTAATGCTACCAACGGGTCAATGGTTACTTCTGCAATCACTTTTAGCAGATTTAGAAACAATAAAATTGGTTTTGGTTCAAATATGACTTTAACTGATCATGTTTCAAGTGTGTGTTTCTGTGGGTCAGTGACGTTATGCGCACGCCAGCAAGCGTACGTAACCGCCAAGGTGACTTCAACTGCTGTAATATGACGTTTAGATACTGCCTTCATGTAGTAAGATATGTTACACCACAGACTTGCATCACACGTCCTGCTTACATTGACCCAAAGAGTTTGTTGCGTTTCTTTATTTCTTAAGTATATGTTCGCGCATAACAAAATTTGTCAATAACCACGAGCATTCGTCCGTAACAGATGAGCCGCCTCGTGTAAAAACCAACAATGTGGTTTCCGACCAGGTCCGACACAAACCGACCTGTACAGTCAGAGAAAATGAAATTTCGGATTTAAGTAGAAGAGGAATTGTACTATCCGAGTAGCGAAAACAAAGGTGCTGATCTGCTTCGCGGTTACCGCGAAGCTGATCTGCGCCTTTGTTTTCGCCAATGCAGATTGTTGGTTTTCCCATGAGGCGGCTCATACATTACGATAATATGCCTATGCAACACACTGTATTTTTTAGTTTTGAAAAGCGATACTTTTCTATCCAATTTGATCAAATTAGATATTTTTCTTATTGTTTGTGAAAGGCATACATTGCAGGTATAAAGCCATTTTGTAAGCATGTCGTGTCAAAGGTCTTTTTGGTTCCGCGTTCCGTTAACTTTACAGTTAATACGGGACAATGCTGGTCACGCGGAGGTGACAATAAACAAGGCGACCACTGTACACCTTAAAACAGCAAAAAGACAAATGTATACACACGTACACTCTGGACAGATTTATTGGGGGAGTAAGTCGAGGATTTAAGCTATGTACATTTGCCAGTAACTTAACATATACTTTTTCAAGTCCAAATTGCACAAATAAGTCATTAGATCCTAACAGCGAATTGATTCGACAGGTTGATAATTTGTACTTGAATGGTTTATTTGCCAAAAATTACGTTTCCCTTTTCCAAAATTGTTCTTTCTCGGCTACTAATACGAAGATAAGTAATCTAGAGTTAAGGTAAAGAACCATTATATTGCTGATCCATAGATTTTTTTCATTTTTTGATATTTTAGAGAAAATATTTATATCTATCGATTCGTGTAATAAAAAAACATGGTTACCAGGTTGGTTTTCCTGCAAATCGCTCCCCTAAAATGGCTAAAAATGCATTTATTTGTATGTGACGTAATAGGAAAGTAATAAAATCGCGTAGCTTTTTGCATATGAGCGCCGTTTACAAGAAAACTAATCCATAGATTTTTTTAAAAAACTAAATATAGTCTCGTTTTTATATTGTGAGTCAAAAAGTAAAATAAAAGTCCTTGACTACCAGGTTGGTTTCGGCGGTATTTGTCAACGCATGAAGATAGGTAAGCTAAAAAATTTAATTTTACGTAAGTGACGTTGACTTCATGAAAATGGCGCCTTTGGACTTTTCGGACGTGTTTCATAAACGTTCGGCATTTGGTTTATTGAAATGGGCTTTAGGTGGCGAATTTTAAATCATTGACGTGTGCTTGTATCTGACTGATTTTCAACTCGAATGACCTTTCAGTCATATCACGAACGGTGAATGGTTAAAATCCGGCCTAAGTTCAACAGTATGTATAGCGGTACTGTCCAAAATCTTTGACCCTAAATTTCAATCAAATGTGTTTGTTTGTTTGAATTGACGCTTAACGTCCCAGTCAACAGCTATGGTCATGCCGGGACGTTTCCTCCATTTTACTGGACTTTTACCCAAAATTAGGATGTCAAAATTAGGGCTTAAAATATAACCACCCAACTAAGCCAATAATGCGTATATGTATTTGCGGTTTGACTTGAAACCACTTTAATTTCCTGGTCAGGCTCAGACCTGAGCGGTTGATGGCCTTCAATCCAACTTATTCAATTGTTCAACAAATATATCATTTCATCAAACGCGCAAGGCATGCGATGTAAGGTCTGTCTTTCTTTTAGTATAAATCATTGCTTGTAAAGTATATAATGTGTCTGTTTTTGTATTATTATTTTCCTTGCGTGACTTATTACAATCGATGGTGGGACAGACAAAATCATTTTAAAAGTGTCTCGCTTTTCTGTATTTGCGGTTTGACTTGAAACCACTTTAATTTCCTGGTCAGGCTCAAACCTGAGCGGTTAACCAGTAATCAGATGGCCTTCAATCCAACTTATTCAATTGTTCAACAAATATATCATTTCATCAAACGCGCAAGGCATGCGATGTAAGGTCTGTCTTTCTTTTAGTATAAACCATTGCTTGTAAAGTATATAATGTGTCTGTTTTTGTATTATTATTTTTGGCGGGTTCGGTCCTCGAGTCCCGCACATCACCTTCCACACATTACGAAAACATGCCCATGCAATATACAGATATTTCCAAAGTTGTATAAATTGAAAATTTTCAGTTGAAAAATTTTGATATTTTTCTTATTTTTGCCCAAAACATAGATTGTGGGTACACGTTAGAACCCACAATCTATGTTTTGAACCAAAAATAAGAAAAATAAGTATACCCCTGCATACACCAGTTTTACTATATAAAAGTGGGGTTTAATGGGGTATTCATTTCACGGACATATTTTCCTGAGTGATGATAAAGCCGTCCGAAATGCCGATGGGTGTACGAAATCACGTACACTGGCTTTCTGGAAATTCTATAAATTCATTTTTTGTCATTATGTCAACAACCGAAAGCACACGCTGGTAATCTAAAACAGGCCTAAAGAAATATGCATAAAATTGGAAACGGCATTCGACTATCGTCGTCATCATTTTCTAGATCTTCTTTTCTCTCCATTACATAATGTGTCTGTTCGTAAAATAAACTTCAAAAGCAATCCGTTTCTTTGCTTCCGTCGATCTTTACTGTGTGTTCGGATCGCACACCTACAGCCGACGCCATCTTGAAAACGACGTCATTGGCGCGACGTTATAGCATTTCGTCCTTCGCGACGCACGGACCTTTAAGCGCCACGGTTTTTGTGGTTCTTTACCTTAAAGACAGATGTACGTAATTGAAGGCGCTCAAAGGAACGTGCGTATCTAAGGGTCGAAACGTCATTTTTACGCCGCATTCGTAACGTCAATTTTCGCTCGAAACGTCATTTCTAGCGTCAGTTTACGTTCGGAATACGAAACTATATCCATACAATTACGCAGAGGACTTCAGAAATGTAAAAAGTTTGATATTATTTATTATTTTTGCTCAAAATATAGATTGTGGACATGTTATCCCGAAGAAAACAACATTTCCGCGACAGTTAGCAATATTGAATACTAAACAGTGTCGGAAATTTTGGCGCAAAATCGACGTCGCGCGTAAAATGTACTGAATTCAGCAACGACTACCTCTCTTCGCACGCCTATAGAAGGAAAACGAATCCGGTAACTAAGGACTTTCTCGTTATCTATATGTAGTTCAGGAATTTCTCAAATACATATCAGTTTTTTAAAAAATCCTACCGTGGATTTTTTAAATATATCAAGAAAATTAACAAAAAGGGGGTCTAAAAAGCGCATTTTACGTTGACGTCAATGTATTTTTGCTCTCAAATTTAACGATTTTGAAGGCCAATATCTCGAAAACAAGCTCGGAACGGTATCGATTTCTTTTCATTTTCGTATGTAGGACATCAAAATACACTCACATGCAAAAAATAAAAAATTTCTACCGTGAGGTCAATTACGTACATCTGGCTTTAAGTGACTACAATTTTGTTAACTTTGACGTAACGTTTCAAGTCCCTGGAAACCATTAACCCTTGCTAATAATAACATGGAAAATATAAGCATGAACGTGTTTGAAAACCTTAGATTTTTGCATGAGATTGGTCTCTCAGAAAACAAACTTTCACGGTCAAAGGATTTTGAAAATACGTTTCAACTCATATTTCGAGAGAATTATCTTTTGAGAAACGTACATCTTTCTAACAATGACTTCACATTTATTCCCTTTGAAACTTTTAAATCGAATACACTATTGTCTTTTCTAATGTGACATCCCTGTTATACTTAGAACTTTTAGATATGCGTAACAATCTAATTATCGCACGATTCAATGACCGCATTGGATACGCATTGGATAAATTACAACACACTGCAGAAATGAACAGAACAGTAGAATTGGATCTTCGGGGAAACTTATTTTCGTGTGACTGTAACTCACTGGAATTCGTCCAGTGGTTCGTGAATTCGCCACTCTTCCGAAACAAGGATCAGTACACTTATGAAGCAAACGACCGATCATTTCCCATGACTGAAATGGCTATAAAAGCTGCAAAAGAAGATTGTGAAAGGCCAATACGACGCCGTAGAACAATCGTATTATCGACGCTTGTCCCATTCATAACAATACTTTGCATCATTGGTGCTATCGTTGGAATTGTCAAACAACGACGTAGACTATTGAGACGTAAACGTTTCAAAGATCATGTGAGACCTCTACAAGACAACAGCGTTGACTTCAGGTTTCTGGTCTTTCTCTCGTTTTCTAGCGAAGATGATCAGTTTGTCTTGGAGCACGTATTAGCCCCGTTACAGGTACGTAGCTTAAAGCATATTTGAGCCATCGCATGAGAAAACCAACAAATTGCATAGGCGAAAACAAAGCCGCAGATCAGCTTCTGTGACTGTACAGACTGGTTTGTGTTGGACCTGGTCGGAACCCAAAATGTTTGTTTTCTCACGCACAGGCTCATATCAGACTGGCATGACTGGTAAAAGATGGTATATTAGTTAGAAATTATCACATGGGCATTTTGGTTATCTCCCTCAGTATCAAACCGAGTGTCCACTGTCAAGCCCGATAGCTTTAGCTCGAAAGCTGATAATGGTCGAGGGTTGATACCAAGGGCGATGACCAAAATGGCCTTGTTATAATCTGTTTATCACATCAAAGGTATATACAAAGAATTTTATATACATGTAGAAATGCGAAAAATTGTCGATTTCTGTGTAGAAAAAGATAATGGCGAAATTAAGGAGTATAGTCCCGCAAATACATGCTTAGATTCATTTTACACACTAATTTATGGCAATTTTCATACATGCTGCATACATGCTGCATGCACGAGAATTTGTAAACTTGTGTTTCAGCTGAGCTTCACGGCTGATGTTGTAGTTACGAAAATTTGGCTCTGTATATATGAAAATTGTATACAAGTAATTTGTTAATGAGTTTAAAGTTTCAAAGAGACTGCAACAGCACCAGGAAAGAAAAGATATTGAAATATATATAGATATCATGTATTGTACCCATTTAATAAGCTTAAAATATGATTTAATCTCAAATTCTATCAAATAAGCATTTAAGAAAGTTTTTGTTTCTCCTGAAATCTTTGTTAAGTGCACATACGAGGTTTTGTAATTGAAGAAGTAGACTACTCTTGTTGTAGCCATAGCGGATCTGTAGATGATCCTGATCAAAATTATTTTCAAAAGACTTTTAAAAAATATATTAAAACAAAATATTTTTTTAAAACGAACTTGGCCTCTAAACTCTTGATTCAAACATGTTTCATTCCATCGCTCAATGATCGTGGATAATGGCGTCAACATCTTGTTCACGTCTATGGTTCCCGGTACCTATACAGAAACACGATGGAAAAAGCTTTTTACACACGGTTATTACAGGCGGTTCGCCAAATTTCCCGAAAATGAAAGGTACCATGTATACTAGAGGACTTTGAAAACGTCTCACTGTACATCGGTTATATTTTGCTTAAAAACGTCCTTAATGTTGGGCGGATGTAAAAAAATAAACATAGTATCGTGAACGCCAACACGATAAACACTACTTATCAACAAATTGGCTTCTTTAAAAAGAAACCAATGAAAAGGTCAGCAGCAGTTTGATATAAGAGCTTCCTTTTGCTCTAGATTTCAGTGTTGTTGATTCTCTGGTTTGTCGTTAATTTCGATTCCCATACGTTTCAGTTTCGTATAAATATCGTTTCTTGTTATGAACGCTTGTCTGTCACTCAAGGCATTGACTATAATTTCTGATGTTACAGAATCAAAGCTAATTCTAAAGAGAACACGATTAAAATCAAATATGTCGATATGTCACAGTGTAGAAAACCATTTTGCAGTGCAGTCAATTTGTGACAGAGTTCTGAATTTTGACTTGCAGCCACACTACCGGAAAGAGACCCATGGGGCCGATGTGATGGACTAAAAGTCAGCCATATAGAGATCCTATAGTTTCTGTACCCCTCATCAGGGTATCTACGATCTTAACTTAGATGCGCTATGATAAGAAGTCGCCACGATCGAGACTGCTTGCTAGATATTTACCGCTTTTTGACAGGGAGTGTCAACAATGGATAAATTACATTGTTTGCGGTGAACAGTCTAGTCAACATAGACGGGTTCACTAGTTTTTATTAAGCGCTTTATGTGACAAAACGCGTAATTGAGAGAGAGCAGTCGATCATGGGTACAATTTTCTTCATATTCAAAGTAAACACTGTGGAAAAGGTCCTGAGGGACCTTTTCCAATAAAAATCCATAAACAATTGTTCGCTTGTTTGTTTGCTACAGCTGTTTTCACAGACGCCATCGAGACGCAAGAAAACATTTAAACGGCTACAATACACGGATTTTGTAAAAACAAACCTTCTCTAGTGATAGCTAACGACCTTACGCACAATAAAAAGCAAAATCAAAATGGGGGATTTCTTTCAATGTCGTTCGAGGCACTTGCGTTATTTGGTGACGTCAAGCGTAAGTGTTCAAAATACCTCCAGCTATTGGATTACAGCGTCGAAAGTAATTGTAATTTTTACGCAAGTCTTTGCCTATTCATCGTGCACAAAATCTTTTGAATTCGTTTCAATTTACACGCAAAAAGTCAAGTTTTCTAAATAAACGTAAAATGACGTAACTACCACTGTTTGAGTGCAAATGAAATCAAATCAACAGCATTTGCTTGGCTTTTGGTGTTCCTTTCCAGAAATCATGTTGTATCTGATGAATATCTGACGTCCCCATACTTTGATTTTGTTGAATTCTGGGTAACGCTTGAATTCCTCGTGTATGACGTTAATAATTGGCGTTGACGCTTTGGGTTTGATATCGAAGTTAAGCAGACTGGATATAATTTTTAGTTCAAAATATTTTTGCCGATATCATGTATTCTGAGAGTAATGATTAATGGAAAAAAGTGAGGCGTTTTCATAGTCCTTGAGTATATAAGTACCTTTCGATATTGGTTGCTACATCAGGAAAACATGTCCGTGCAATGAATACCCCCATAAACCCCACTTTTATATAGTAAAACTGGGGTATGCAGGGGTATACCTATTTTTCTTAGTTTTGCTCCAAAACATAGATTGTGGGTACTCGTTAGAACCGCCTCGGCGAGGCGGTTCTAGCGTGTACCCACAATCTATGTTTTGAGCAAAAATAGAAAAAATATCAAAACATTTCCCTGAAAATTATCGATTTTTGACCTGAAAAAAATTACTGTATATCATATGGGCATGTTTTCGTAATGATATTATTTCCAATTATTTTCCTTAAATCGAATACTACGACACACTTAATTAGATACTTTGAAACGGTGTCATTGTAGTTACTCCGAATCACGTTTAACCGCATACTGTCATTTTATGCTCTCAAAGGACTTTGGTTGTTTGATGTTTGGAACTTAAGGTATATTTTTACATTCTGTTTGTTTATGTTATGAAGCTTACCTTGACAATATAAAAGAGAAAAAGTATAAAATTGCCTTTACGAAATTTCGACTTTCTTCACATGATCTAGCTATTGAACGGGGACGACATGATAATACAGGAAGAAATGACAGAATATGTAAACATTGCAATTTAAATATGATCGAAAATGAATATCACTTTTTACTGGTGTGTCCTATTTACAGAGATTTGAGAAAAAAGTACTTGAAAAATTATTATTGTCACTGGCCAACATTAAATAAGTTTGATGATTTGATGACTTCAAAGTCCAAAAATGTAGTCTTAAATTTATCAAAGTTTGTTTATTTTGCTATGAAATTAAGAAATACAAGGCCAACATAATGTATGAAATATATATGAAATATATATTAATATGTATACTATGTGTATTATTCTTTTCATGTTTCGCTGTTAAATATTTGCTTTGCTCCTATGTAAATTAGTTCATTGTATACTGTTTATCATGTTTTCACTGAACTGTATTGCTGATGTAGGCTATAAACATATGATTATGTTTAATGCTGAATAAAATTATTTGTATTTGTATTTTGTATTGTTATGGAATTAAGTGTAAACAATGAAATAATCTGCGTTTTTAACAAACATCATATAATATTCCAACGTTATTTAGATCACCCATGGAATTTCGTGTGTTCGTGTGGGGGTGGGGTTGAGCAAACATGACTTTGGGAAAATGCCGCCGACAAAGGCATATATTTTTGTCCTCGGAATACAACTGTATTTTATAAGGTTCACTGTATGACTACATGCACAGAATTTGAAGGATAAAATATGATGGTGGTGAATCCATGATTCGGATAACCTCCAATTGATTCGCTTTGACTTCAATTATGCATAGACTTTCACGCTCCAGTGGTCACAGCCGCGTGCTTGATCATAAATGAAAACCATTACAGTTGATGAGGAACTAAATTGACTTCAAGATAATAATAACTTTATGATTCTCAAATCATTCATATGCGCATTCGCAGCAATTATCATGAACTTGATCCAGAATGGCATGGGTAGAATAAAAATAAATAGTAAGCTGTAATTCATTATACGTGTATCTTTCAAATTTCAGCACCTCTTGAAAGAAATGTGTGAAACTGACAAAGAGTTGGTTTGCCTTGGTGACAGATACTTCCGACCGGGACAGACCATCTTCTCTGAGATGATTCGTTGTCAGGACGATTCTGCTGTGTTTATAGCTGTTATGTCAAAGAACTATTGTAACAGCGATTATTGTAGACTTGAAATAGAACAAGCGCGTCTTCAAGGGAAGCCAATTATTCTGATATTTATCGAGGAAGTGGCCCAGGAAGACATGACACTTGTGATCCGAGAGGTGTTCAGGAAGTATACACGTGTTAAATTTGTACTTCAAGACGGTGTGTACTATCTGCAGCCAGACTGGAAATTTGTTTTTGAAGCAATTATCGAGCAATTATCGAGCTAATGGAATGACCATGCTTTACGAATGCCACACATTTTAGCATCATAAAACAACTTAATTTGCTATATTGAGATAATATCAATGTTTTTCTTACAGCGGAGCCATTTTATGGAATTGAACATGGTTAATTTACTGTCCACACTATCGGTTTACTGGTCAGAAAATGTGTTGACTTTGTCTCAAAATGGAAACCTACCAACTGGCCTTGAACTGGGACGTCACGCCATATGGGCGGTTTGCCTTTATTACATCAGGGTGAACATTTGTCATCAACAAGACAGGCAAAAGTATATAGCAACGGGGTATCGAACTTGCAACCTCTTGTCTGATTGCTAAGCGAATATCGTCCATTACGCTACCGTAGCCGGTTAATAAATAAATAAATAAATAAATAAAATTGACAAAATATTTACATATACAATCATTAAAAAAGCAAGACAATACTTGTACATATACATATGTGTGAAAGAGGTCTTGCCGTTCTCATTTACCCAGAAGAATTTTAACGCGTTTAACGAAAGTCTTAAGGATGATACCGACCCTATAGATGACTTTAAATGGCTCGATTTTTTCTTATTTTTATTTAGAATAATCTTTAACATGTTTTCTTTGCGCTGAGCAAATAAAAAATGGGGGTCACCAGGCTTAATATATATACCGGCTGAAAAAAGGCCTTTTTCGCTAGATACTACTACATCTTGGCAATACAAATTTCGAAAGTACAAATTCCATTACATTTCAATAGACTATACGTTGCTGAGTGTATGTGACCGTCATCAAGTGTGAACTTTGCTATTTGGTAAATTCGTGTTTTATTTTGTTTTAATCCTCCTTAACGTAGCAAATCTAATATTATTCAAAAGCTTGATGATAAATTTCCGCGAAAAACTTTTCTGTGAAATACCAGCTAATAACAAGTAATTTGATGAGAAAAATACACAACAACAACAAACATGTGATCACCAGAACGAAAAGATACTACAGGCATATATGTTACCCCACCCCCTTTGACATTCTAACGATGTTCATGATTTGTGTACGTGTTTAAGTTGTAAGCTGTATACTATACCTGAATCTGCAGTGCTATGTTTCTATGTTGATATTCAGTAAAAGTGGATGACATACTGTGTGATCAGTCGAGTGTCGCAAAACCATGGCGCCAAAAACATGCATGAAATTGATCGTAATTCAACGTAACATGACCCCTATTATGACGTCATTGGCGTTGTTCCTATTCAAAAACTTCATCAAATTGTACAGACGCTATTTAGACAATTTCTAAAGCCCCGGTCACATGGCCAGGATTAGCGTTTACGCAAATTTTCAAATTTTGCATATATGCAAATTTTGCTCACATGTTAGGCGACTAAGTCGGAAATGCGCTTAAGTGGGAAAAAGTTACGACTATCTAGGAAAACGTCCGTCAGGCGCTTAAGTGGGAAATGCGACTAAGTGGGAAATGCGACTAAGTGGGAAAACGACTATCCAACTTGGAAAAGTTAATACGAGTCGGACTTATAATTGTAACTTGTTAATTGCATTTATACAGAATATCAATACGCCGTGTCTTGAGAAAACCTGTCTTTAAGATTTTTCGACCCTATCCAACACAAATCTGAGTCTACAGCTAATGCTATTATCTAATTGGCATGCGAATTTCTCGCGACTGTTTTGCGAATTTAGCCGCACGAGTGTCGTGAGAATTTTAATGTGTCGAGAAGGTTTTAAATATGTTTAAATAGGTACAAGTAGGCAAAGATTTATTGGAAATTTCATGATAACATACATACATACAAAGTATATACATATGTACCAAAGGATCAGACAGTAGGCTAGGCCTATGGTGGTCTTCTCCTCGAATTTGGTACTGAACACGCAAAGATCAGGAAAAGGCGCAATCAGAAAAAGATTCCCACTCCAAAAACCGAGATGGGGAAAAAAATAAATTAACGATCAGGTTCTTATACCATGAAAACATATCGTAAGCCGAACCAGCAGCTATTTTCCCAATAGGTGACCACTCAATTACCTAAACTTAACTAAAATTTGAAAACATACATAAGGCGCCAACAGCACAAAAATTTTAAACACCAAGACATAAAACGAAAGAACCACCACAGAAGTATCGCCTTGGAACGATCAGTAATATAAAATTACTGGCGGGCTTAAATCGATTTTACATGGCCATAACCTCACCCTCACCCTCAGCTTCTGCAGTGGTTCATAACATTTAGTTAGTTCTTCGGTCCGCGTAGTACTGTATGCGATTTCTTTCGCACGATTGTCGTACTAATATCGTACGACATCGCGCAACAGTCTTGAGAAAGCATTCGAACACCTCGCGACTATCTGGCGAGAAAATAAAACTAAGCGACATTCGTGCGAATGTCGTGAGACAATCTCACGAATGTCTCGCGACTGCCATACGACAGTCCCGATATATATTTTCAAAATTAGACCAAAATTCGAGATTTGTCGCATAGATGTCCATTCAATGAGACTGCATTGTGAAAGTTGTGTTTATATCGTTAATCTTAGTCGCGAAATAGTCCCGAACTTGTCTCCAGTTGTCGCATTCCAGTGAGATAGGGGCTTTACGAACAAGGTCAGAGGCTCCTTTTTATGATTAACGCACTGTACACTTAGGGGCACTTCTAACGCAACACTTAGCTTTTTTGACATAACTCAAAAATCAATTGACCGTCCTTATTGAAATTTTCAACAAGTTTAGTTCATCTATTCATGTTTACTTTCTGTAATTTTCATAACAATCCATGGACTATAATGCAATAAATTAGATGTTTATATCATATGACTGAAAAACAAAAAGTCACAATAATCCGGCTGACCTGATAAGTAAATGCAAGTTATTACGATATCATAGCAGTGAAGTTTATCATAGTCAATTAATATCCTGTATATCCAGAATGGGACTGGACGACACAGGAACACCTCCTCCCTATATACAAAACATATTTATTTCATAACAAGTCCTTGTGGGATGTTTCTCTACTCCTCCACAAGGATCTACTTCAGTTACTGCAGATTTCTTGAAACAACGCTGTGACGGTGATACCGCACACGCCTGTTTTAAACGCTTCCCAGAGGTGACAAAAAAGCTACTTCTTGGACTAAACACATCATATGATTTTTTATTGCTTGAAAACTTATTTGTAAGCTTGTGGGGGTTGGGGATATGGGACACGAGCTTGATATGATACTTTTTTGAGACACCGCTATGTTAGTATTAAATTCGCTAATGGCGTGACCTTTTTGCGACTTTTCATTTTTGAGTCTTGTTAGATAAATTTAATATTTTTTAAGTTGTGGACAACCAATTTCGATTAAATATTCAGACAACAGGCAAGCATAATTGATTTTTGTTTGTGGAAAGTTTCAATAAATTTGGTGGTTTGATTTTTGAGATATGATGAAAAATATAAGTGTTGCGTTAGAAGTGCCCCTAAGTGTATATGTAGTCGATAAGCTTCATGCAGTACTTTTGATATAGGATATGTTACTGTATGACAGGGTCAAGTTCTTGTGATATAGGGGATGTACCGGTAGGGCAAGGACCAGTAGTTGTGATATTGGGGCTGTAACAGTAGGACAGGGTCCAGTACTTGTGATATAGGAGAGGTAAGTGTAGGACAGGGTCCAGTACTTGTGATATAGGGGATATACCAGTAGGACAGTGTCCAGTTCTTGTGATATATGGGAGGTTTCTGCAGGACAGGGACCAGTGCTTGTGTTATAGGGGATGTACCGGTGGGTAAGGGTATAGTACTAGGGATATAATGGGCTTAGCGGTAGGACAACGACCGGTACTTGTAATATATGGGAGGTGACTGTAGGACAGAGACTATTACTTGCGATATAGGGGATGTAGCGTTATGTTAGGGACCAGTACTTGTGATGTAGGGGAGGTTACTGTGGTACAGAGGCCAGCACTTGTGATTTAGGGGATGTACCGGTAGGACAGGGTCTAGTACTTGTGATATAGGGGATCTACCTGTAGGACATCGTCCAGTGCTTGTGATATAGGGGAAGTAACGATGTGGCAGGGTCCAGTACTTGTGATATAGGGGATATACGGGTAGGACAGGACCAGTACTTGTGATATAGGGGATGTGACTGTAGGACAAGGCCATTACTTATGATATGGGGATTATACCGGTAAGGCATGGTCCAGTACTTGTGATATAGGGAAGGTACCGGTAGATCATGGTCCTGGTCTTTTGATATAGGGGTTGTAACTGTAGGACAGGGTCCAGTACTTGTGATATGGGGGATGCACCTTTACGGCAGGGACCAGTACTTGTGATATAGGGGTGGTAACTGTAGGACATGTCCATTACTTGTGATATAGGGGAGGTTACTGTAGGACAGGGACCAGTACTTGTGATATAGAGAAGGTAACTGTAGAACATAGTCCAGTACTTCATTACTTTCTCCCGCTCACAAAACTTGAACTGTATAAACGCAAAACGACAGTAGCAAAAGAAAGGAAAAATTCGCCTTGTTGTATCTTTGAAAGGAAAAGTCAAAATAGATGGTGGCGGGATTTATGTGGCATTATACATGATAAGCAGTTCTGCTTTTCCGATTGTTTACATCAATAGAATATCAGCTTCAATAGTGCAGCTAAATTTGTAATTAAACACCGATTATCTGCTAACCACTAGCTTATCGCCTGCGAAGTGAATGTAACCAACAAAACCTGTATTCGGGGTTAATTTTAAAAGAATTTTCGCTGTTGCAATGGCTCATAACACCACACGAGTGAAATGCGCAACCTACACAGTTACCACGCTACTCTAGCTGCAGACACATTAAATGCTGCACAAGCTGGTCTTTGTTTGATTTTTCATCATGAAAACATCCGTGTAAAACGTACCCTTCCCCCACCAATACCCCACTTTTATAGCAAAACTGGGGTATGCAGGAGTATACCTATTTTTCTTATTTTTGCTCCAAAACATAGGTTGCGGGTACTCGTTAAAACCGCCTCGCTGAGGCGGTGCTAACGTGCACCCACAATCTATGCTTTAGAGGGGGGAGATCCGACAAAATTTTCCATTAATTTTTACCACTGAAAAAAATCTCTGAATATTGCATGGGCAAGTTTTCGTAATGTATTTACTTCTTGATAATATGCACATGCTTTTATTACATATGAATCATTTGTTACCACGCATCAGGACGGACAATGGACAATGAAAATGTAATTTATTCTCGTTACGTGTAGCACCCCCCCCCCCCAACAAATTAATGCTAGGTATTTATTCAGGCATTTCGTGGTTGTATGTTTGAGCTAGTTGCAATCAGTCGTTGAACTCGAACAATTGAAAATGACTGCGGCTTCTGGGCGAGCTTCTGGGGTCATAACTTAGTCATCAAACCACATCTTTATCGTTATGTTTAAAACCTTGCGGTTTGTCGACGACTATGAACAGACATTCTATATGATAAATGTTTTTGGCCCTTTTAACGGGACCATTAAGAGACCAAATCGGGAAATATCAATATGATAGTGGCTTAAGTATAGATTTTGATCGAGTTTTAAACTAGCAAAGCAGGCATAGAAGATCAGCAAGATTGTGTGGTTCTGTCTGTGGTGTTTGAAAATATACAAACAATCACCCATGGGCAAACAAGACTATTATTTTGATTTAAGCCGCAAGCGTTAAAAATGCTTTCGTGGAAGACGCACAATATGTTGCACAGCCACAGAAATCTACTGAGCACTCTTGATACTTTGGGTTTAGATAAACAGAGGGATTGTAGACCGTCTACTATTTTTGTATTGTAACACAAGCATTGATCAGCTGCTCAGCTGATCTTTGCTAATATTATCGCTAATACAAAAGTTGAGTTTCTCATGACGCGGCTCATATGAAACATTGGAAGGAATTGCCTTAAGTTTTCTAACGTTTCCTACTTAAGCGCAGTGAATGAATTTCCTAGATAAGCGCAATTTTCTTTCTTCACCTGGACGGTTTTTCCCCATTTAAGCGCATTTCCTACTTAGTCGCCTCACACGTAAGTAAAAGTAAATTTTGCTTTGCGGTCACGTGAGCTTTTGAGGTATTGTCATTTCAGTTAAAATTGTCAAAGAGTAAAGTTGTGATTTTTATATCGGATAAAATTTGTATCAGTAATAGTAGTTAAAGTGAATGGACTGTTCAGACGACGTAGAATGATGCCATACTGCGTTGGACTGGGGTTTGCTATAGGGTTAGGACATGAAAAGCAGGAATGGCGAAAAGAAAGATCAAGTGATTGGCATGAAAGGATAGTGCTACAGACATTTACAGATGAGCAATGGGTGGAAAACGTCAGAATGACTAGGCTAACCTTCAATAAGGTGTGCAGGGTTCTTGAGCCTGATCTTTCTCCAATGGAAAAATAATGTAGGGGATGCAATAGTTGTGCAAAAACAAATAGCACTCATGATCTTCTGGCTCGCCACTCCAACTGAGTACAGAACAATTGAGAATGTATTTGGTGTGGCAAAATCCACCGCTCTCAAGTGCATTCTGATGAAAGAGTCTGATTAAAGCCTAAATCGTTGATATCCATAACTTGTGGCACTAAAGAATTTCACCTGGAATCCAGGGCAAAGTTCAAGTTCTATTAAGCGATTCCTTTAACCCCTATGCTTCTACAGAGCGTTCTGAGGCCGTAGTGTTATTTTAATTAGGTCAGATATGTAGTATTGTTTTATTCAGTCCTTTTGGGGCAAATTTTGCATACGTGAGTAAATCTGGCCATGTGACCGGGGCTTTCGAAAATAAAATATAAGCTTGATCCTTTAGAAGCAGTGAAAACACTCAAATGGATGTAGTATGGGCCATATTGCGCAATTTCGGATACTGAATCCTCATCAGTGACCCTTAATAAACCGACGACAATAGCCAGATAAATATACTGCAATTTCAAACATTTTACAAAGTAAGTCTAAATCAAAGACACATGCCTAGACGGGATCAAATAATTTAAATATTGTTTAGAAGAAGGCTTGGCTCTAAACGTACAATTTTATTACTCTGAATATTCTAACTGATCTAAAAGGACCGAAAGAAATATAATCTGCACTATGTCTGATGTACGGGGAGACTTTTTCGGGCCGCCACACGACACAACGTCAGCTGCAGTAATAACAAATAAAATATAAAAGCTTGATACTTTGGAAGCATACTGGGGACAGTGAACTAATTATTTATCCCAATTTAGGCTCCAATTCTAAGTCCCTGCTCTTTGACAGTTTATTCTGCATGCCAGGTAACACTTAGGCCATCACAATATACATGAATTTCAAACCAAAAGATAGATAAGAAGATTTAAAAATGGGAAAAAAACATTCTATCACCGACTTTTTTCTCAGCTGTTGTATGTTGAAGAATGGCCGTCAATTTTTGGGAAAACCCATCTGACCTCATTTTCAAAATGTTTTTCGAATAAACCTGTGTGGTTTTTACTTGTTTTTGTCTCCTTTAGTCCCAAATATATCAATTTATTTACCTACCCCTTCTGAAGCAAATTATTGAAATAATCAGATTTACACAAAGTAGAGCAGCACCCTCATTACAACAGAAATGAACATCATATTCATCTGAAATCTTCAAGAAATACAAAATACCTTATTGTGTTATTGCTTGAATAGAACATTTCAGCTGAAACCATTTAAAGAACCCCACAATGACACATTACCCCGCCCACGCCATATTTTTGGTCATTTTCTACCCCTCATGCAAGTACATCATATCTGTCACACAGAATTCCACCTTGAGCTTGCAGTAAAACAGTAACTATATTAAACATCATATTGGCAGAACATAGTAGAATATCAGTTATTCTGCAAGTCAAAATGGGGATATTCCAACATTGGGGCCGATTTTACAGCGGTACTGAGGCCGAAGACACACGTACTGCTTGATGATGAAAAACAATCTGGTATGGGCATAATCTATATTCATCTGCATTTTTTGCTTTATGTGAAACATACAATATTGAAGAAAAATAAATTTTCCAGTTGCTAGAAAAAAAAAGTATTTTAGTTCACAATTATCATCCTATCATATGCCTTCATTACCAGATAACAGTCTCGGAGCAACCTGCAGATTTTTGCTTCTGGGGTGTGTTGACATAATTAGTTCCCGGTCTCCTACAGTTCATTTTACATGATTCCTCCATTTTCAAAATCCGAAACTGTCGAAACATAGCTCGCAACAAGAGTAGTTTCCCTTGGTACATTCCTTAAGTTTTACCTACAAAACATAGGCGTTGTAGGAATCAACACTCCTTGGCATTTCAGGGACTATAGCATGTACAGTATATTTACATAGCTTCCGCCCTTTACCCATCCCCCCCCCACCCCCCAGATTGGAATGAATTCCAAATCTCAACTGCTGAAATGTCAGATGAATGTCCTAAATTTACTTCTCTTGTGAGAGCTAGGGACTAATCCCCTCCGTTTAAGCCCCCCCCCCCCCTCCCTGGTGCGGTACTTTCAATTTGACCTTTCACCAATAAACTACATTGTATTCTAATTCTGATTCTTAATTGATATGGAGTGTTGAAGCTCATGAATCGTATCGTTGAGGGGAAGAAATAAATCTTGTAGGCATTCACGGAGCCGTATGGTGCCAAAAATCGAGTCCCATGGACTCTAGTTGCTGTGCCAGAATGGATCAGGAACTTCTCAGCACGAAAGCTAATGAACATAAGCGTTTCCATGTATTTATTTTATCAGTTCTGGTAACTATAAGAAGCCGTCTTTAGAGAAATAGCTGCTCGTTCCGCTTATAAAGTTATCTTTATACATGTATTAGAATCTAATTTTCATTTTGGTGTTTTCCCCGCCTCGGGTTTTATGGTAGGACTTTCGTTCTGAATATACCAGTGCATCAGTCGGTCAGTTTAAACTATCACCCCTATGACAAATGTTGATGTCCCGATGAAAATGAACCGCCGCACACGAAGACCAACAATCTACATATGCGAAAACAAAGGGGAAGATCAGCTGTGCAGTAACTGCACAACTGATCAGCGCCTTTGTTTTCGCTACACAGATAGTAAAATTTGTTTTCTTCCTAAATACATCTAGCTTTTTTCTGAGACTGTACAGGCCGATTTGTGTCGGACTTGGTCTGAAACCCAAATTGGTAGTTTCTTCGTGCGAATGCTCAAATGTTGCCATCGGTCTTCGTTCTCGGGTACAAAATCATTGCGTCAACAACAACACCGAGGTGGTGATAGTTTTAACTCTTGCACAGAAAGGTGTGAAATGGTTGTGTACTACTCACTGACCCGGGACTGTACAATATAAAGGGATTTTTCTGAAGCAATGTTTACTTTCACCCAGATGAACTTAAAGTTAGTTTTACACTGCTTTTGCTCTGAAGCTACCAAGCAGTCTCTATCTAGCTAGTATAAAGACGCCTCCCTTTTAGCATCTCTGTTTTGCCTAAAAGGGGTGTAGCCTATTGACTGAGGGAAAAATTTCACTATCTAAGTGGTTTGACATAAGCCAGGACTCAGTTCCACTGACGATATCAGGTTTATGCGTGTCTAGGTTTGGGATTGTTTTGAAGTGTTTGGGGTGGTTTGGGGTGTTTACTTCCTGTGACGATGTTTCTGTAACCCCCTGGTGAAATAATGTCATTTGGCGTGTCACCAGTAAACTATTCAGATTTAGATTCCATTCACCAGTTTGCATCAGCAGCTGGTTTCCAGCATTGGAAATACAGGTAATCAAAACCACCTTGACCTTGAGGTTACCTGTATTTCCAATATCGATTATTTCTAAGCTGGAGACCATGAGATACTGAATGAAAAAATGCCCCCGTACATCATCCATAGTGCAGATTATATATTTCTTTTGATCCTTTGGGATCAGTGAATATATTTGAAGTATTTCAAATATATATTGTACGTTAAGAATCATCTTCTTAACAGTATTCCGATTATTTGGCCCCTTTGGGAATATGAGTCTTTGATTTAGACTACACAGATGAAAATTCTTGAAATTGCAGCAAAAATGTCTGGCTTTCGCTGCCAGTTTTGTAAAGGGTCACTGATGAAGGTTCATTACCCGAAATTGTACAATATGGCCCATCTTCTCGCTTTGAATGTTTTACTGCTTCCAAAGGATCTAACAATTATTTTTATTTATAAATCCTCAAAATACTTAATCGCAGTAAGAGCCATAAAAAGTGTGGATTACATTCCGGTGCTTATAACAACACGAGACATAAATGGATTAGAGGCGCCATCGGGAATTATCGTTAAGTCTCGTAAAATTACCGGAGAAAGTATGCTCTTCTATGGTGGTTCTTTTTGTTTTATGTCTTGGTGTTTAAAATTTTTGTGCTAATGGCGCCTTAAGTTTGTTTTCATATTTTTAGTTAAGTTTAGGCAACTGAGTGGCCACCTATTGGGAAAATAGCTGCTCATTCGGCTAACGATATATTTTCATGGTATAAGTACCTGATTGTTAATTTAGTTTTTCCCACCTGATCGGCTTTTGGAGTGGGAGTCTTTTTCTGATTGTGCCTTTTCCTGATCTTTGCCTACTTGTACCTTTTGATAATTATCTGGGCAAACTAGGTAAGGCTTGTCATAAAATACAAAGTTTCTTAGCCATGCTCGCACTCAGCCTTGTATCTGGCTAATTACGAGTCAGATGTCAGAATTAAACCATTTTGTATCTGGCTTATTTCGCCTTCGTTTTGCTATTGATAATTCTTGACCAAGTAATGCTTCATATCACCCCGCGTCTTCGACTCAAATATCACGAGTCGTCCCCCAACTTACCGAAAGTCGCCATTGGCAGCTACAGCGAATAAGTGTATGTGTGTATTGCGCATTATACGCCCAATCAGCTGAGGACTTCAAATAGTCGCGCATAACAAAACGACAATAATTACTTGAACATTCATCCGTCACAGATGATAAAAGCAAAATATATACATGTATATTACGATACCATGTCTATGCAACACACAGTACTTTTTCAGTTTTGAAAAATAATAATTTTCAGTAGAAAAAATCGATAGTTTACTTATTAATTGTCAAGAAACATATAACGGGTTTACTATAGAACCGAAAAAAAGAGAGAAAAAAGTATACCCCTGTTCACTCTGGGTAGCTCTATGATATAAAAGTGGAGTAAAAGGGGACATATATTTCATGGAAACGCTATCCTGATGAGTTGGGAAGGAGAAACTCCGTATTAACATTTAATATTATCACATAGCAATAACGAATGCAGTAATATGGTGTGTTTCGTTGAAAATTGTAAGTGTATTGTCATTTGAACCATGACACAATTAACATTGTAACAAAACAAACCATATGAAAATGCGCCATGCACAATCAGAATCGTAGAGTCGTAGGAGTGTGTGAAAGTCCTAACTGTATATCCATTAAATTTTAATATCCTAAAATACATTCATGGATATATCTGAGATCATTTATGTTTATTATTTAAATTGAGTGAACTTGGTGAGCATCTTTTTCGCAGGACGAAACTGAATAATATTATTCTCTGACTCATGATTGGATACAGATTAAACACTACCTTAAAACAACTTGTATCTTTAATGAATGCGGAAGATAAAATGATCTTGGGGAAGATGGCGGTACTTACTGTAGAAGTTTTATCCTTAACTTTATTAGCCACTGTAATTTCTGTAGATACATCTAGTATGTGTCCACCATCATGCGCTTGTGACAACAAACGGATGCAGTGTAACAGAAAGTTTCCTACATTTATTCCAAGTTATATTAAAATTGTAGAATTATCTGGAATTGGATTTAATGAATATGGTGATGGTGTTTTCTGTAAAACTTCATGGAATAATGTACGAAATCTTAGTTTGGTGTGCTCAGAAAAATATCATGGCACAACATTGAAAAACAATACGTTTCGTTGTTTAGATAACATCGAAAGTCTTAAGCTGATGTGTGGCCAATTAACTGGCTTCGAGAGTGGTACATTCCTGGGACTAGAAACAGTGACAACACTTGATCTTACTGGATGTCAAAAACTTTGCTCACCAGCTCTCATTACTGCCTTTGTAGATAACATGGTTCTGTCTAATCTTAGTGAGCTCATACTTAGTAACACTGGAACATTCGATTGCTTTATTGAAATTGAAATCGACCAGACTCTAGTTGATATGCTAGGTGGACGTCCGATACGAATCTTGGACCTCAGTTTCTGTCCTGTAGTGTTCGTACATCCTAATTTAAATCCGTTATGTGACACTCTAACAAAGCTGAACTTCAGTTATGCGACTTTTGGTACGAGGAACGACATTGATCGCTCGAAAATATGTGAGTCCTTACAAGTCTTGGATTTAAACTATGCATACTTGCCAGAAACTGGACTAGTTCCATCCACATATAATTTTACAAATCCATCATGTACAAATGTGTCATTGGATTTTAATAGCGAAGTGTATCGACATGTTGATAAATTGTACTTGAATGGTTTACTGTCCAAAGACTACGTTTTCTTTTTCCAAAATTGTTCTTTCTCGGCAACTAACACGAGGATAAGTAATTTAGAATTAAGTGACTACAATTTTGTTAACTTTGACGTAACGTTTCAATTCCCTGGGAACCATTTACGACGAATAGTCCTTGCTAATAATAACATGGAAAATATAGGCATGAACGTGTTTGAAAACCTTAAATTTTTGCATGAGATTGATCTCTCAGAAAATAGACTTTCACGGTCAAAGGATTTTGAAAATACGTTTCAACTCATATTTCGAGAGAATTATCTTTTGAGAAACCTATATCTTTCTAACAATGACTTCACATTTATTCCCTTTGAGACTTTTAAATCGAATACACTATTGTCTTTTCTGGACCTTTCTGAGAATAAGATGTTACAAATCACATTTAATGCGACATCTTTGTTATACTTAGAACAACTGGATATGCGTAACAACTTAATCACCACATTAAACAACGATTCAATGGCCGCATTGGATACGTTATATAAATTACAACACACTGCAGAAATGAACAGAACAGTAGAAGTGGATCTTCGGGGAAACTTATTTTCGTGTGACTGTAACTCACTAGAATTTGTTCAGTGGTTCATGAATTCGCCATTCATCCGAAACAAGGATCAGTACACTTGTGAAGCAAACGACCGATCCTTTCCCATGACTGAAATGGCTATAAAAGCTGCAAAAGAAGACTGTGAAAGGCCAATACGACGCCGTAGAACAATCATATTGTCGACGCTTGTCCCATTCATAACAATACTTTGCATCATTGGTGCTATCGTTGGAATTGTCAAACAACGACGTAGACTACTGAGACGTAAACGTTTCAAAGATCGCGTGAGACTTCTACAAGACAACAACGTTAACTTCAGATTTCTGGTCTTCCTCTCGTTTTCTAGCGAAGATTATCAGTTTGTCTTGGAGCACGTATTAGCCCCGTTACAGGTACGTAGCTTAAAGCATATATCAGACTGGCATGACTGGTAAAAGATGGTATATTAGTTGTAAATTATCACATGGGCATTTTGATTATGTCCCTCAGTATCAACCCGTGTCCATTATCAAGCCCGATAGCTTTAGCTCGAGGGCTGATAATGGTCGAGGGTTGATACTAAGGGCGATGGCCAATATGTCCTCGTTATAATCTGGTTATCACATCAACGGTCTATACAAAGAATTTTTATATAGAAATGCGAAAAATTGTCGATTTCTGTGTAGAAAAAGAAAATGGCACAATCAAGGAATATAGTCCCGCGAATAAATGCTTAGATTCGTCTTACAAACTTATTTCTGGCCATTTACTGAATCAATTTTCATACATGCTGCATACATGCTGCATACATGCTGCATATACGAGAATTTGTTAACTTGTGTTTCAGCTGAGCTTCACTGCTGATGTTTTAGTTACGAGAATTTGGCTCTCAATAATATGAAAATTGTATAAAAGTAATTTGTTAAAGAGTTTGAAGTTTCAAAGGGACTGCATATGAATCAAAGTATCTTTCTTCTCACTTGAGATAGGTTAATGTATTTGCAAAGCATTTTATCTAGTAATGTATACACTTTGTGACTGGGTAAAGATGTGTTTAAACCTCGCAAGTGCAATTTGAAATGCGTGTACATATCAAATTTCAGCACCTCTTGAAAAAAAATGTGTGAAACTGACAAAGAGTTGGTTTGCATCGGTGACAGATACTTCCGACCGGGACAGACCATCTTCTCAGAGATGATTCGCTGTCTGGACGATTCTGCTGTGTTTATAGCTGTTATGTCAAAGAACTATTGTAACAGCGATTATTGTAGACTAGAAATAGAGCAAGCACGTCTTCAACAGAAGCCAATTATTCTGATATTCATTGAAGAAGTGGCAGAGGAAGACATGACACTTGTGATCCGAGAGGTTTTCAGGAAGTATACACGTGTTAAATTTGTACTTCAAGACGGTGTGTATCATCTGCAGCCAGACTGGAAATTTGTTTGTGAAGCAATTATCGAGCTAATTGAGTGACCATCCTTTACGAATGCCACACATTTTAGCATCATAAAACAAACTTAATTTGCTATAATAGATAATGTCAATGTTTTTCTTACAGCGGAGCTATTTTATGGAGTTGAACATGGTTAATTTACTGTCCACACTATCGGTTTACTGGTCAGAAAATGTGTTGACTTTGTCTTAAAATGGAAACCTATCAACTGGCCTTGAACTGGGACGTCACGCCCTATGAGCGGTTTGCCTTTATTACGTCAGGGTGCACATTTGTCATCAACAAGACAGGCATAAATATGTACCACCCGGGTATCGAACTTGCAACCTCTTGATTGCTAAGCGAATATCGTCCATTACGCTACCGCAGCCGGTTAATAAATAAATAAATAAATAAATAAATAAATAAATAAATAAATAAATAAATAAATTTGACAAAATCTTTACATATACAATTCTTAAGGACTTATGGGTGGTCACTGTATATACATAATTGAAGATTTACCTGTATAAAAAAGCATTGTTTATTTTGTCAACAATGCTACATTCTTTAGCATGCTTTATCATGGGACTATTGAATATGTTGCAAATACATGGATTTGTGTATACATGATTGTGGAATGAGTGTTCAGCTCAGAGCAAGTGAGTCATTTTTCAGTTACTTCCGGGTTAAAATCGTCGGACCCATTTTTCTTAGCTTTTTGAAAAAAATAAGACAGATTTTTCGATGTAGTCATTGACTTTAATCATATAAGAACCTGAAACAAAAGGCGTATCATCTTTCAGCAAACAATAAGCGCACACGAGTCGCCCAAAGTTACCCACTTTCAGAATTTTCCAGAAAAATATGTTTACACTAACTTTTCCCAGAGAAATACAGTTCCATGACCCCAAAATAACCATTAATTTGTCAGATTATTTATCCTAGACATTTAGGCTTTGCATAATTTTTATTGAAATGCATTCTATTTTCCAGGAAATGGGTCGTCGAGCTATTTAAAATTTTAAAATAATAACTATATTGAGTCATTCCTAGTATCAGTGACGTCTATTAGCAATGAATACACATCATCATTTGATCGACAGATTCAAGAAAACAGTAGATTTCTGTTTTACATACCCCACCCACTCATGTCAATATTGATAAATTCTTAAAGAAGCAAGACAATACTTGTATATATGTGTGTGAAAGATGGCTTGCCGTTCGCTTTTACCCAGAATAATTTTAACGCGTTTAACGAAAGTCTTAAGAATGAACCGACCCCAAAGGTGACTTTAAATGGCTTGATATTTTTTTCTTATTTTCATTTAGAAGACACTTTATGTTTTCTTTGCGCTGAGCAAATAAAAAGTGGGGGTCACCAGGCTTAATATATATACCGGCTGAAAAAAAAAGACTCATTGCGTGTGCCGTAAAAAGGCTTTTTTCGCTAGTTACTACTACATTTTGGCAATGCAAATTTCGAAAAGTACAAATTCCATTACATTTCAATAGACTATACGTTGTTGAGTGTAAGTGTGAGCTTTGCCTTCAAGTGGTATTACTAACAGATATTTGGTAAATTCGTGTTTTCTTTTGTTTTAATCCTCCTTAATATAGCAAATCTAATATTATTCAAAAACTTGCCGATAAATTTCCGCGAAAAATAGTGAAATACCAATACCATCTAATAACAAATAATTTGATTGGAAAAAAACACACCAACAAAAAAAAAAAAAAAAAAAAAAAAGACATGTGGCCACCAGAACGAAAAGATACTACAGGCATATATGTTACCCCACCCCCTTTGATATTCTAACGATGTTCATGATTTGTGTACGTGTTTATGTTGTAAGCTGTAGACTATACCTGAATGTGCAGTGCAATGTTTCTATGTTGATATTCCGTAAAAGTTGATAACATACTGTGTGCTTGATTATTTGTCGAAGACATCTCATATCATTTTTGACCTACATATCAAATCATTAAAAGATTGTTTAGAAAAAGGCTCTAAACGTACAATTTTATTACTCTGAATAATCTAAATGATCTCAAAGGACCGAAAGAAATAATATAATCAGCACTATGGATGATGTACGGGGAGACTTCTTAGGGCCGCCACACGGCACAACGTCAGCTGCAGTAATAACAAATAAAATATAAAAGCTTGATACTTTGGAAGCATACTGGGGACTGAGCTAATTATTTACCCCATAGGCTCCAATGCTAAGTCCCTGCTCTTTGACAGTTTATTCTGCATGCCGGGTAACACTTAGGCCATCAAAATATACATAAATTTCAAATCAAAAGATAGATATTAAGAAGATTTAAAAATGGAAAAAAGCATACCATCATCGGCTCTTTTCTCAGCTGTTGCATGTTTGAAGAATGGCCGTCAATTTTTGGGAAACCCACCTAACCTCATTTTCAAAATCACTGTTTTTACTTTTTGGACCAGAAATGTGAATCAGGTGGTAAATTCTATACCGATTTGAAGAAAAATGAATTTTCCAACTGCTAGAAAAAAGTATTTTTAGTTCACAATTATCATCCAGTCATCATATGCCTCCATTACCTAGTCTGGCGGGTCAGCCGTCAAAATGAATTTTTGATAACTGATTTATCATTTTGACGTCTGACTCCAACACTATCAAAATTTCCCAAGTTCTATTAATATCTCTGCAAGCTGTTTTTAGACACTGATTTTATGGGAATTCCTAATCTGTTTGGTTGATGGCTGGGTGCTGAGGTCATGCACTCTCTAAGAGCCAATCAGAAGCTCGCAGTTAGAATTGCCTCCCCTCTCAGATGACTTTTTTGTCAGCCATGTTGAATGAATTCTTTTTTAAAAAATCATCAAAATAAACAAAATTTGGAGATGTTTTATGAATTTTCAAATGGAGGTTTGTTTATTTTTTTGTTTTACAATGTTTTACACCATTTGTTTAAGTATAAAAACTTGTTATTCTGTAAATAATGACTTTCACCCAAAAGTGGCTGACAGCTTGGCTTTTTGACAATGTGCTGGAGTCAGACGGCAAAATGAACCACTGGGTATGATTCTTCATTTTGACGGCTGACCAGTCAGACTATCCATTACCAGATAAAAGTTGACTGGGACATAATTAGTTGCCGGTCTCCTATACTGCACACTTTTTTTTTTGAAGGAAGTCTTCTTGCTCTGAGTTGTATATGACAATTTAAGATTTTTCGAATAAACGTGTGTGATTTTTTTTACTTGTTTTTGTCTCCTTTAGTCCCAAATATCTCAATTTATTTACCTACCTCTTCTGAGACAATATAATGAAACAATCAGATTTACACAAAATAGAGTAGCACTATTAAAACCCTCATTACAACAGAAATGAACATCATAGTCATCTGAAATCTTCAGGAAATAGAAAATGCCTTATTGTATCATTGCTTGAATGAAACATTTCAGCTGAAGCCTTTTAAAGGACCCCACAGTGACGCAATTACCCCCCCCCCCACCCCATATTTTTGGTCATTTTCTACCCCCATGCTAGTACATCATATCTGTCACAGAGAGTTTCACCATGAGCTTGCAGTTTTGATTTAAATGGAAAACAGTAACTATATCAAACATCATATTGGCAGAACAAAGTAGAATATCAGATATTCTGCAAGTCAAAATGGGGATATTCCAACATTGGGGCTGATTTTTCAACGGTACTGAGGCCGAAGCCACATGTACTGCTTGATGATGAAAAATAAATCTGGTATGGGCAAAATCTAAATTCATTTGCATTTTTTGCTTTATGTGAATCAGGTAGTAAATTATATACAAATTTGAAGAAAAATAAACCTTCCAGTTGCTAAAAAGAAAAAAAAAAGTATTTTTAGTTCACAATTATCATCCAATCATATGCCTCCATTACCAGATAACAGTCTTGGAGCAACCTACAGATTATCACTTCTGGGATGTGTTGACATAATTAGTTCCTGGTCTCCTATAGTTCATTTTACACGATTCCTCCATTTTCAAAATCCGAATGTCGAAACATAGTTCTCAACAAGAGTTGTTTCCCTTGGTGTCGGTATATCCCATAAGTGTTACTTACAAACCATAGGCGTATGGAGTGCCGTTTTACTATTTATTCCCTATTTTTGGATATCCATAATTTATTTAAGGATATCCATAATTCATTTATGGATATCTTTAATTCATTTATGGATATCCTAAAACAATAAAGGATATACATTAATATTTTTGGATATCCTAAAATGAATTATGGATATCCATAACTATTATGGACATCCATAAATGAATTATGGATATCCTTCAATGAATTATGGATATCCTTAATTGAATTATGGATATCCAAAAATACATTTTTGATATCCAAAAAACACGATGAATTATGGATATCCATTATTCGATTTTTGGATCTCCTTAAATAAGCTGATTTAAGGATTTTCTTAAATAAATTTTAGGATATCAAAAATAATCTGGAATTTAAGATATCCATAAGTCGAATTTTGGTTATCCATAATTCTATTTTAGGATATCCTTAAATGATCTGATTTAAGGATATCCATAAATCGATTTTAGAATATCCATAATTCATTTTTAAAAATATTTCTTTAGGCACGTTTTTTGAGATTAAAGGATATCCTTAAATGAATTATGGATATCCTAAAATACAGTCCTATTTTAGGATATCCATAATTCATTTATGGATATGCATAAATCGAACTATGAATATCCAATATTAGCTCGATTTTAGAATATCCTTAAATCGAATTATGGATATCCAAAAATAGGATTGTATTTTAGGATATCCATAATTCGATTTTAGGATATCCTAAAATCAATTTATGGATATCCAATATTCAGCCGAATTAAGGATATCCAAAAATCAATTTTAGGATATCCAAAAATGAATTATGGATATCCAAAACCGAATTATGGATATCCAAAAATGAATTTTGGATATCCAAAAATGAATTATGGATATAGTAAAACGGTACCCCATATAGGCGTTGTTGGAATCAACACTCCTTGGCATTTCAGATACTATAGCATGTATATTTACATAGCTTCCGCCCTCACTCCCCCCCCCCCATCCCCCCCCCCCGATCGGATTGAACTCCAAATTTCAACTGCTGAAATGTCAGATGATTGAGTTCCTAAATTTACTTCTCTTGTGAGAGCAAGGGACTAATCCCCTCCGGTCAAGCCCCACCCCCCACCCCCGCCCCCTGGTGTGGTACTGTCAGTTTGACGTTTTACCAATAAACTATTCTGATTCTGATTCTTAACTGTTTTGGGGTGTTGAAGCTCCAGAGGCGTATCGTTGAGGGGACGAAATAAATCTTGTATGGTGCCAAGAATCGAGTCCCATGAACTCTAGTTGCTGTGCAAAAATGGATCAGGAACTTTCTAGCACGAAAGCCATTTATCAGCGGAACTCTAGTTGCTGTAGCAGAATGGATCAGGAACTTCCCAGCACGAAAGCCATTTATAAGCGTTTTCATGTATTTTATTTTTTTTCAGTTCTGGTAACTATAAGTAGCCGTCTTTAGGGAAATAGCTGCTCATTCAGCTTATAAAGTTATCTTTATATTAGTATCTAATTTTCAATTTGGTGTTTTCCCCGCCTCGGGTTTTATGGTAGGACTTTCGTTCTGAATATACCAGTCAATCTTTCTGTGCATCAGCATTACGAAAACATGTCCATATAATATACAGTAATTTTTCAACTCAAAAATCGATAATTTTCAGAGGAAATTTTTTTGATATTTTTCTTATTTTTGCTCAAAACATAGATTGTGGGTACTCGTTAGAACCGCACCGCCGAGGCGGTTCTAACGAGTACCCACAATCTATGTTTTGAAGCAAATATAGGAAAAATAGGTATACCCCAGCATACCCCAGTTTTGCTGTATATAAGTGGGGTTCAAGGGGGTTTACTTGCTACGGACATGCTTTCCTGATGGTTAATTTAAACTATCACCCCTGTGACAAATGTGGATGACTCGATGAAAATGAGCCGCCACACAAGAAGACCAACAATCTACACATGCGATAACAAAGGCGAAGATCAGCTGTGCAGTAACTGCACAGCTGATCAGCGCCTTTGTTTTCGCTACACAGATAGTAAAATTCCTTTTCTTCCAAAATGCATCTAGCCTTTTTCTCAGGCTGTACAGTCCGATTTGTGTCGGACTTGGTCTGAAACCCAGATTGGTGGTTTCTTCGTGCGAAGGCTCTAATGTTGCCATCGGTCTTCGTCCTCGGGTAACTGTTCATTGCGTCAAAAACAGCACTGAGGCGGTGAAAGTTTTAACTCTTACTCTCAGAAAGGTGTGAAATGGTTGTGTACTACTCACTGTCCCGGGACTGTACAGTCAAATGAATTCTACAACTATGCCATTTCCTAGATACATATTGTTTGACCGAAAAAAAGACTATAAATATTATGTTCACCAAAATGGTCACGACAATCAATGTCCACAAGGCTTCATGATCTCAACTGGCGTACCTTCGACCACAGACGTATTGACAATCTTTTCGTTTTTCAATAAAACAATAATAAGGTCATATGACCTGGTCGCCATCCCTTCCTCTGACTACATGATCCGGAACATCCATCCATCATCTAGAAACCATTCTCTTCCATACCGACGGATGACAACTCTGAAAGACTACTACAACTAACTCGTACACATTCCTCCCGCGAACAATCATGGACCAAATCCACATTAATTTTCTGGTTCCCAGTTTTCCAGTAATTATTATAGTAAAACCAGGTAACCAGTAAAACCCCCTCAGTTAGCCATTGGCCAGTATTGGACACACCTTCAAATACTGACCAATGGCAACTGAGGAGGTTTTACTGGTTACCTGGTTTTCTAATATTGATTTTCTGTCAGCTGGAAACAAGCAATTAGGATCAGTACTCTGGAATGCCCTACCTCCACAGATTCCCGTTTTCCCTACTCTGGCACTGTTCAGTACAGCTGTTTGCCAGATAGTCCACAAAAGTCATTAAACACCAGCATATGAGCCACCTCATGGGAAAACCAACAATCTGCATATGCGAAAACAAAGGCGCAGATCAGCTTCGCGGTAACCGCGAAGCTGATCAGCGCCTTTGTTTTCGCTACTGGGATAGTACAATTCCTCTTCTACTTTAATCCGAAATTTCAAGCTTCTGTCTCTTTTCTGTGCTTGTACAGGCCGGTTTGTGTCGGACCTGTTCGGAAACCACATTGTTGGTTTTCCCACGAGGTGGCTCAAATGTGTACTGAGGTTGTATGAATGTGTTCTGATCCTGTTTATCTATCATTACGAAAACTTGCCCATGCAATATACAGAGATTTTTTCACCTGTAAAAATTGAAAATTTTCAGTGGAAAATTTTTGATATTTTTCTTATTTTTGCTCAAAACATAGATTGTGGGTACACGTTAGAACCGCCTCGCCGATAACCAATAACCACGATAACCAAGTGGTAATCCATACAGTATATAATTTTCATTCAGATGCTGGGCTGCATTTCAGGCAGCAATGTGTTTCATGACTAGAAAAAGTACAGGTCAGCGAAATTGATCTTTAGTTTGCGGGATCACACTTACCCCCCATTTGAAGAAAGGGGTCACCCTTGCTTGTGTCCAATATTTTGGTAGTTTACCTGTTTCTAGTCATTTCTCAAAGACAGCCTTGACCACAGGGGTATTCTCAATTCAGAATTCTTTTAGAACTAAGGGTTTTATGTCGTCCAGGCCGGTGGCTTTATCTTCAAGTTTGATAATAATTATAGAATTCCTTTTGAACTGATGGTAATGTATGGCATTATAGGATATTTGCACTTAATGTTTTCAGGGATTTCTTCAAAAGATGATCTTGAATTTTGTCAATACATAGCTGGCCAAGACGCAAGGGAGACAGCTATGAAAAAATTGACTGAAATTGTAAATTTATAATGGTGGCTTTTGTTTTGTTTTCTGTGACCAAAGTGCTTTCTTTTTTTATCATAAAGAGTTGAGATTCCCTGTGACTCTTGTCTTGCATTTGAGTAAAGCTTTTTTGGAATGAAGTCCTCTAGGTAATTATCATAGGATATTCAAATTTTAGTTTGTATCAAACTGTTTTACTTGTTTGAAGTGAGGTCTGTCCTTGTTTTTCCAGAGGTTTTCTGTGCCTGAAACAATTTCACGTTTTGATAAAATTGAGCCTGTGCGTGAGAAAACCAACAATTTGCATGGGCGAAAACAAAGACGCAGATCAGCTTCGCGGTAACCGCGAAGCTGATCAGCGTCTTTGTTTTCGCTACACGGATAGTACATTTCCTCCTCTACTTATTCCCAAATTTTCAAGATTCTGGGTTTCTTCTGTGACTGTACAGGCTGGTTTGTGTTGGACCTGGTCGGAAACTCAAATTGTTGGTTTTGTCATGCACAGGCTCAAATTTAATCTTTTAATTTCTTCGTTGATCCAGGGGAGGCCCTTCTTTACCCATATCTTTTGATAGAAATGTATTTTGAAACACCTTGACTTCTCACAGCGGGCACATGACGTCAGAATGACGTCAGATCGACGTCGCATCGACGTCGATATGACGTCGTCATGTGCCTGCTGAGATTGTACTTTTAAAAGAATTCCATAGACCTTGAACTGTTTTATTCTCATAATTTGGAATAAAATCAGAGGCAAAATCTGAAAAATACTTTCTAAAGCCATCGTAATTAGCTTTTCTATACAAGGGTGCGTTTCTAGGTTTCTGGCGGCCTATTTGACGCTTTTGGTTTACATCTGCGACCATGATCATATGGTCGGCAATACCAGGTAAGATCTCAATTTTCTGAACAATAGTATAGTTTGATGTCAAAAAGAGGTCGAGGACTTTTTCACATCTGGTAGGTTCAGTGACCATCTGAACTAAACGACAATTATCTTGCATGGACATAAAATTATCATACATATCTTTGAAACTGCATCCTTGCTTAATGGAGAGCACATGGTTTGCATCCCAAGAGAGAATTTTGGATAGTTAAACAAAACCTTACATTGTATCTTTGAAACCAACTCTAGTGAACGTCGCAATGCCCCAGCACTTTCAGCATCACCTTCTTTGGGCCTGTAGTAAGCTGCAATATAAAAGGCTTTTGCTGAAGAAATGTTTACTTTCAATCAGATGATCGCGAGTAGGGTAAAAGTGACAGGGCAAAAACAGTCTTCAATACTTTTTTTACCCTATGACGTCACATCCGGTCGCCATCTTGAAATGACATCACATCCGGTGACCATCTTGGATGACGTATATCCGGTCGCCATCTTGTTTGACCTCACATCCGGTAGCCATCTTGGATGACATCATGTCCGGTCGCCATTTTGGTATGGCGCAATATCCGGTCCGCCATCTTGGATGATGACATAGAGCGTCACTCTCACCAAAATGGGTCATCTATTGTTCGCCCACCTGCGCTCGGTGGATCCCTAATGCGTTATTCGATACGGCTTTCATTGTTTTCCAATGCTATTTATAGCTCGGCGAGGGACATCGCGACGCCAATCTGACCGCGGATGGATCCTGGAATGCGTGTCGAGACACGAATGGTTTGAACGAAGGCGTAATGGTTGTGTTATAAAATACACTTATTTTACTCCTCCTCCTCATTCACACTCAAGTAGTCCATGCAGTCACATTGCTAGGCGAATATATTTGTCTATAGACAGATGTAGAGAGTTTACAAGGGAAAGAATGAAACGCGATAAGAAGAAAGTTCATAGAGGAAAGCCGGTGTATACATTTTAAGGAGTTGGTTATTACGCTCGGAAAGACACTTCTAGATGTTTAGGAGTATGTAGAAAACATAAAAACGGTAGATATTATATGGGCTCCAAAAGTAATCCACTTTCATTTCACAATTTCAAACATCGCGCCCGTTTATTTGTTTTGATATATGATACTCAAACACCCGATTCATCGATGCGCTTGAATATAGGCTTTTGTATACCATGTTTTCAGTTTATGTTAACGGTAGAGTAATTTTGCAACAATAGAGACTGAATGGATGGGATATTTGATCGGAGCTTTAAAACTCTGTCAAATTGAAACGTGTTGTGTGTACAGTTATAACGTACATGTATTTGTAAGTTTGGTTAACTAATAAGGGTAAATAAAGGGTCCTTCACCAATCGAAATGTAGTCCTAACAGAAGTTCTATTAAACCTCCTCTTCCTCCAGCCATCCTCCTCCTCCTCCTCCTCATCGTCCTAAGTAATTGACCCCTTTTGACTATGCACAGTATCCGATAAATCGTCTTTGGGACAATGTTAACAGGTGAGCCAAGGTCATTTCTGATGACAGATAATTAGTAGACGGTAGTCATGAGGTGCAAATGAGCTGGGATATAATAGAGCGTATGACCATTTTGAGGTACTGAAGCAAACATCAAAACCACCTTTTTATCATTTATTTATTCCTATTAAGTAGAAACACACAATAATGTACACATGAAAGCAACACAAGCAACGGGTAACACATATGACAGTTTGGATTGATTAACATTGAAATTCTCATGAATATATTCGGGAAACTATATCATGCGCTGGGATTTTGCCTCTAATATCCACATGAAGTCATACTAAAGACTGAATCAGTTCAAGCGTAAAGTCTAGTTTTCAGACTACTCCGTTTTAATGACGGTCCAGGGTGCCCATTTTGTCCTCTTTGTCTTAATCTGATCAATAGTAGCCGAATCCTCTGGCGTGAATCCCTCGTATCCACGTTTTGTCCTGCACGCAGCAACTCGTCCTTTGCCTTCAACGCCACTTGCTCTGAGGGACTGACCAGTTTAACATTGAATTGTGAGCGAGTACTGCTACTGGCTCCTCCTCCTCCTATTTTAGCAATGGGCCCTCCTCCTCCTCCTCTTTGAGTAACGGGCATCCCATTTCTTGTTGCTCGTCATTTTCGGGCTCATCTTCTTCTTCACGGACAGACACTTCTGGCGGTTCGTACTCTTTTAAAACTCTGTCAAACAGGAATTTGCGTTTGTTCACAGCAGACTTCCACGCTACCTCGCCATCATAATCGTCAAGATCTATCAAATCTGAGGCAGTGCGTTTCACCGTTTTGAAAATAGGGCCCCTTTTCATGGCGCGAAACCACAACACTTTATCGACGAAGAGGTTTGTCAGAACCTTTCTGTAGATGGGTAACATATTGCGGTACACCAGCTTCCTTGCCTCGGCCTCGTCCATATCTGCTGAGGACATATGACTGGCAACTCTCTTGTCAAACTTCCGTTGACATTGCTCAAACACAGTCTCTATTAATGAAAGCCAAGTATCGTCCTCTTCATACTCCTCCTCCTCTTCTTCATTGTCCTCCTCCTCAACATTGCGTTCCTTTGTTTCAACACTGCCACCTTTGCTAGATTCCTCAACATCGTCTTCATCTATGCCCCTTTCCACATCCTCTTGCTCATCTGAATTATCATCGTCTTGCGAGTCATAATGAATAGTCTTGATATGGTGGCGCATGTTATCTCCCCTTTTGAAACCTTTGAAACAAATATAGCACGTTTACATGACAATGTGTCCCTTTTGATAATGTCTTCAGCTCGACGTGTGTCCTCTTGGACGACTTTTTCGTTAATGAGGCGGAGGAGGAAAATGAGGGCCTTTTATACCAAGCGTCATCTGTCAGTTTATCGACACATTTATCTCGTAGGTCGTTTTTTAATTATATTCCTAGGTATGAAAATGTTGGGTAATATTGCAGTTCTCCTGGCAGATTCTGTCTATACCCACACTGTCTACAAACTAATTGATCCGGACAATCGCGACCCGAGTTTGAGTTGCATCGAAACCAGTCTTCACACAGATGACATCTACAGGGACCAGCCCTGGGATCAACGTAAGTGTCTGTAGAACCACACTTAAAGCAAGTCCTTTTTAACTGCGCTTTCGCCTTTGCTTTAGAATACAGTCTTGAATTGATAAGCAGTTTCGCGAATGATGTTTGTTTCAAGTGGTTTAATAACGTAAGAAACCGTTGTTTGTGTAAAACTGATTTGACGAGACTATTCCACCTGGAACGTCTTTCTTTTAGTCTCCGTATGACTGAGTATACACGTTGACGAAAAATGAATTTCCACAATACCTTCCGACTCTCCTCGTAGTCACTAACAGTCATATAATATCTACCGTTTTTATGTTTTCTACATACTCCGAAACATCTAGAAGTGTCTCTCCGAGCGAGATAATCAACTCCTTGAAATGTATACACCGGCTTTCCTCTATGAACTTTCTTCTTATCGCGTTTCATTCTTTCACTTGTAAACTCTCTACATCTGTCTATAGACAAATATCTTCGCCTAGCAATGTGACTGCATGGACTACTTGAGTGTGAATGAGGAGGAGGAGTAAAATAAGTGTATTTTATAACACAACCATTACGCCTTCGTTCAAACCATTCGTGTCTCGACACGCATTCCAGGATCCACCCGCGGTCAGACTGGCGTCGCGTTGTCCCTCGCCCAGCTATAAATAGCATTGGAAAACAATGAAAGCCGTATCGAATAACGCATTAGAGATCCACCGAGCGCAGGTGGGCGAACAATAGATGACCCATTTTGGTGAGAGTGACGCTCTATGTCATCATCCAAGATGGCGGACCGGATATTGCGCCATACCAAAATGGCGACCGGACATGATGTCATCCAAGATGGCTACCGGATGTGAGGTCAAACAAGATGGCGACCGGATATACGTCATCCAAGATGGTCACCGGATGTGATGTCATTTCAAGATGGTGACCGGATGTGACGTCATAGGTTAAAAAAAGTCTTGAAGACTGTTTTTGCCCTGTCACTTTTACCCTACTATAGCGCAGTTAGTTTTAAACTTTTTTGGCTCTGAGGCGAGCAAGCAGTCTCTATCTAGTATAAAGACGCCTCCCCCTTTTGCATCTCTGTCTTGCCTAAAAAGGATGTAGCCTAATGACTGAGGGAAAAATTCACTATCTAAGGACTTATAGGCGGTCACTGTATATACATGTTTGAAGATTTACCTGTATAAAAAAGCATTGTTAATTTTGTCAACAATGCTACATTCTTTAGCTTGTTTTATCATGGAGCTGTTGAATATGTTGCAAATACATGGATTTGTGTATACATGATTGTGAAAAGAGTGGTCAGCTCAGAGCAAGTGAGTCATTTTTCAGTTACTTCCGGGTTGAAATCGTCGGACCCATTTTTCTTAGCTTTTTGAAACAAATAAGCCATATTTTTCGATGTAGTCATTGACTTAAATCATATAAAAACCTGAAACAAAAGGCATGTAATCTTTCAGCAAACAATAAACACACACGAGCCGCCCAAAGTTACCCACTTTGAGAATTTTTCAGAAAAAACATGTTTACACTAACTTTTCCCAGAGAAATGCATTTCCGTGACCCCAAAATAATCCTTCATTTTTCAGATTATGTATCCTAGACATGTAGGCTTCGTGTAATTTTTATTCAAATGCATTTCATTTTCCAGGAAATGGGTCCCACGAAAACCATTTACATTTCCAATTCCAAGCAAAGCTATTTAATATTTTAAAAGAATAACTATATTGAGTGTTATGTCTATAAGCAATTAATGCACATCATCATTTGATTGACAGATTAAAATAAACAGTAGATGTCTGTTTAACATACCCAACCCACTCATGTCAATATTGATAAATCCCTAAGTGGTTTGACGTAAGCCAGGACTCGGTTCCAATGACGATATCAGGTTTATGTGTGTCGAGAAATTTGAATGGTTTTGAAGTGTTTGGGGTGGTTTGGGGTGTTTACTTCCGGTGACGAAGTTTCTGTAACCCCCTGGTGAAATAATGCCGTTTGGCGTGTCACAAGTAAACTATTCAGATTTAGATTTCATTCACTACTTTGCATCAGCGGCTGGTTTCCAGCATTGGAAATACAGGTAACCAAAACCACCCTAACCTCAAGGTCAGGATGGTTTTGGTTACCTGTATTTCCAATACCGATTATTTCTAAGCTGGAGACCAGCAGATAAATGCAAAATGGCCCCAGGAAAAATTAAAAAGCTAAACAGTTTTGGTCATTCGTAAAGTCCCTTAAATAGACGCGTTGGGGATCACTTCTCTCCGCGAAAATGGAATTCTTAAAACTGACACTGTAGATAAGGCAAATATCTGTAATAAACAATTTCAGTTACCTTTTACACGCGAAACTGACTCTGAAATCCCATCCAAAGGCACTAGCCCATGCATTCAACGCCATGGGTGATATCAAAGTTGATCCTCAATGGGGTCCTCAAACTTTAAATGGGCTTAAGGTACACAAGTGCTAGGGTGTTAAAAGAATGTAGCTCTGAAATTGCTCCCATTCTGGCCTGGCCTATATCTACAATAAGTCGCTTTGCTCAGGGAAATGTACCAGATGATTGGCGACAGACAAATGTAGCCCCGGTATTTAAAAACGTGAGAAATATGACCCTGCAAATTATAGACCGGTGTCGCTAACTTGCATCTGTTTTGCAAGTCCCTTGAGCATATAATAGTGTGACGGGATAGCCTCTCTTGGTAGAATACGTTGGTGCAACGTATTAGCGACATCTAGAGTGCTAGTAATATGCATTAGAAACTCGAAACTTTGTGAAGCGAATGTAAAGTATATAGCGCAGTAAACCACCCTTGGTGGATGAGCATGCTTTTCCACCGATGGGGTTTGCTGTGCCTCAGTTCGGCTGTTCGTTACAAAGGACTAGGGCGTTTAACGCCTGATTTTGGTCTCAGATTTTGCGAAAAAATAAATTTTGGAATTAAGGTGCGAAAGCTATTCCTTAAAACAGCCTTTGGTGGCAGCGGTGGGATGATGACAACTGTCGGAACGGCGTTGCCATACCCACCCATGTAGTGCTCAGGCCAAGACTCGGGGTGTCTTCTCGGGGGTGGAATTAATGTGACGGGGTTTCTTGGTAGAAAACGTTGGTGCAACGTATTAGCGACATCTAGAGTGCTAGTAATATGGCCAACAAATGGCGGAAAATATTGCAAAAATCAACATAATAGGAGTACGTACATGTATGTGAAGCAAAAAAGCTCACTTCTCTTGTTGTCCTTACCGTCTTCTTTTGGTTCATCAGACCATTCCAGTTCAAAAACTGCATCATGACATTCTGGCATCATTGAATTGTTTGAAAAAAAAAATCAAAATTCAAGATGGTGTCCACGATGGTTGAGATAAACAAGAAAGCAGCATCATAGAGCTGCATGTACACATTTTTTGTGTTTAAAATGCTCATTTTATGTTCTTATTAACATAAACACCGTAATTTAATTTTGTTTATGTTTTGACAATCCAATCATAACAAAAAGGCAAGATGGTGACCAAGATGGCCGCCGAAATCGTAATATAGAGAACTTTGTATGTGATAAAGACAACATTCATGTGCTGCGTACAGCCAACGTCTTGTTTTTGAACTGTACACCTTATTTTGTTAACAGTTCAAGTTAAGAGTTTAGTTCTGACCGAACATTATAACAATGATGCAAAATGCTGGTCAAAATGGCCGCTTTAATCATAATATAATATATAGAGGATATTCAAGTTTTTGGAGTGAATATGAGTTTTATTTCATTGAGTGAAGTGAAAAAATTTTATATTTCATGAGTGCCGAAGGCACGAATGAAATATATAATTTTTCACTTCACGAGATGAAATAAAACTCATATTCACGATAAAAACTTGAATTTTCTTTTTATTATATTGCATGTAGTCATTGTAACGTTGCGCGCTAAAGCATATGACGTCAAAATCTTAAATGACGTCATTACGTCACATCATTACGTCGCTATTGTGTGTGAACGTTCATTGCGTCAACAATAGCATAGATTATAAAATTGAGTTATGTATAAATTAGAAATGAAACGGTGGAATCGTAATTTGCGCATTCCCAAATCTTATATTTTCACATGTGAAAATATAACTTTTTTATATTTTCACATGTGAAAATATAACTTTTTCAAATATTGGTTATATTTAATACATATTTCTCTATATTTCATCATTTGCCATATAATAAAAAGGAAAATGGCCTCTGATTCAAAAAGGCTTATCTAAATGTATATTTGTTAAGTTTTAATCATCAGAGGGATGCAAATCTACATCATATAATGAATGATGAAATATGCATGTTATTCTAAAACTGAGATTAGGTATTTGTCTGTGCCATTACCATCGTAATAATTAGCAAAGCCATCAGCTATATTACTCAACTATTGCAACAGTTGTTTCTTCTCTGGCATTTGCAAAACACTGTACAGGCTAGTTGAGTTATGAAGCGCCAATATTTTGATGATGAGCATGGTTGTTCAGAAGCATACTCACAGAAAATCATTCCACTTGAAGTATTCTATCTGTTGCTGGAGCCACACTGTCGGCTGTTGTAATTGGCACAAACGCCCAGAACCCTTCAACGTTATTTCGACCACCGGACTTAAGTTTGATATAAGACCACTCACCCTTGATCAAGAGTGGATTTTCAAATGGATGTCTGGACATGTTCTGGTTTCACATTGTTTTGTAAAACGACTGTGTATATGGTGATCATATGCCTTACGCTTGGGAGTGTTTATTAGCCTTTGTTTACCAGTTTTACATTAAACAATGTATCTTACAGAAATGTTGCTACGTTGCTGCCATAACATCCTCCAAATGCGATAATTCCCCAGATATTATTTGGTAAATGCTTACACAGTTCACCAAGCTTTTCAGGTATGAAGCCCTTCGACATTGTTTTCAGATTCAGACTGATCCCTTTCCTATGCATCAACATTAGGGTACTATATATCATCCTGACAGAAATAGCATGGACTGCAAGAAGGAAGGAGACTACGGTCTGATGCTTTACCACCTAACCCAATATTTACGGTTCTTCAAATATCCCTGTTTTATGGCCGATCGCCCTTTTCATTAATGTTTTCCTGCTCTTAAAGGACTTGTTTTTTTTTTAATTTACATTGATTGTAGAAATTCAATCTTAAGCAATGCATAGACATTCGTGTATGACGCTTACACATTTTCCTCAATGCTTAGCAACCATCTCACTTCTTGCTACTGTTATACCAGGTCTCACCTCAACAGAGTTAGCGTTAGGTCCAACCGCGATCAGCGATTGTGCTTGATATCACAGCCCTTCTTCCATTAGGGATGGTCACAGTTGCCTGCACAATCATGAAATACCGAAATCATTGTATCTTTTCAACAGTGGTTCAAAAGATGTCATCTGCTGAGAAGTTCGAATAGTGTTGAGAAAATACTAGTGCTTTTGTGAAACCTATTGTCTAGCTAGAGAAGTATTGGTAATGTTTTTAATGCTACAGTCAAAGTAACAATGGATCGCCCACAAAACAGCACAGCCCATCGGTGACGACAGCATCAGGCCAGCGCAGTGTATGTGGATTTCTCAACTAGTACAGTTTGCTTCCAAACATATTGTGTGTTCGTAATTCATCCTCATGCCCCCGATGTCCTCCAACATTGAAGAATGCTGGCAGCCAACTCCTGAGGTTATACCATAACCATAGCAAGGTTAATCTCCCCGGAAGAGTCTTAAACAAATAATCTTTGCTTCAAATGCGTTTGTGGCTCTTACTGAAATGAGTTTTGCTAAGCCATAGAAGCGATCAAGCGATCATCGTTTAGAAACTTTCCAGTCAAAAAATTCAAATCCCTCCATCAGTTTAAATCCATGCGCTAAGAAGACTGGGTCAAGGTTTACACATGTGCTTATTTGAAATGTGACAACAGCATATTGTATATAAAGTTGTGATGTTGTATTCCCCATCAGTTGCCATACCCACCCATGTAGTGCTCAGGCCAAGACTCGGGGCGAGTCTTCTCGGGGATGGAATTAATGTGACGGGGTTTCTTGGTAGAATACGTTGGTGCAACGTATAAGCGTTTCTGTGCACGTTTTAAACTTTTTCTGTTCTTAGCATCAGCGACAGTTCGACTCTTCTTTTCTTCATTGTGAACCAGCTTTATCTGCGTTTCTCAGCCTGTTACATCCTTTCCAAAATTGCAACAGACATGTAGACCAAGAGCCTAGCGTTGTATAGCTCTATTGAAGGATACACTAAATTATCTTTAAAGAAAATAGATATAGTCCTCTTCTTTCTTTTATCTAAACTGTAAATGTTACGAGTACTTTCATTTGGTGATGTAGACTGATTTGCTTCCCTCCCTTTATTCTGCTAAATCAGTATGTGACAATTACAATAAAATGATGTTTTGATCAGTGAAGAAGTTCTCAGTCGTATTATATACAATTTCGTATGACACACTGGTCAATATGCTCCAGTGTTATTTTGTGCCGTCAAAACAAAACATGAACATTAAATAACGATGTTTACAGTATAAAATGACCATTTCAAATACACTTGGCTTTCAATATTTGCAGCACTGGAATGCTGTTGTAGCCAGTGTGAGCATGGTGGTCATCTTGGTCACCATCTTGTTTTATTGTTATAATATTTGGTCAAATATAATACAAAACACTTCATTTGTCAACATAAGTTGACTATTATAATTACAAAACATTGTGCAAATGCAGAACTGGAATTGTGATTCAATCAGAAGTTATGTACTTATTTATTATGATTATGGCGACCATCTTGACCACCATCTTGGCTCATTGTTATAATGTAGGAAAAAACACTAAATCATGCTGCTCACAACATTAAATGAGCATTTTAAACGCATTACATTGGGTATATACAGCACAGGAACAAGTTATTTCAATCAGCAAACAAATCTTTTAAATCATAATAATGGTGGCCATTTCGGTCGCCATCTTTTTTCGTTGTTATGATGTGGGGTCATAATTGAAACCCAAACTCTTAACTATTATGTGTACAACAAAAATGCAACAAAAATGGACTTTCAAGCAAAAGACACTGTTTTATGCAGCACTTGAATGCGCTTTTATTATGAAAATATCGCTTTAAGTATGATTGTGGCAGCAATCTTGTCCGCCATCTTGCCTCATTATAATAACATGGGTGTCAAAACTTAGACTTATCTTTTCAATAATGTTTTCAGCATAAAATAAGCATTTTAAACGCAGAGAAATGGGTATATTAAACCCTGGGGTGCTGTTTTCTTGTTTATGGCGACCACCTGGGACGCCATCTTGATTTTTCCAAAACGCTCAATGATGCCAGGGTGGCATCACGCAGTTTTTGAACTAGCATGGCCCAGTGGACTGGAAACCACAATAAAAGTTCATGCGGCACCATCTTCTAGGTTATGCTGATGGCCACTGGACTAATGTCCCTCGATCGGGAGAATGTCTCCCGTTTTGGAGACTAAACATGTCTACGATTCGGGGGACATTCTCCCCATCGGGAGACAGTATGAAAAAGTGTCATATTTTAGACATTTTCAGACTGTCTTGCGCATTTTACTACGAAAAAGCGCATCTTAAAACAAGTTGGGAAGACATCAGTCCATTAAGACCTAAAATTAATCCGTTGCATCAAAGAAATTCACCGTTGCGATTAGTACAGAGATGCGAGGCAGACCCTGGTATAGCCACTAGATTAAAATGTTTAAGGAATTGTTTGGTTTTCTTTGTGATTTATCATTAAGCATGCATGGTTACTTTTAAGATATTTTTAAGCAGAAGGTACAAACTTTAATCTGAAACTTTTTATTTAGGTCATTTCCTGTCTCCCGAACGGGGGACAAAATTTTAACACATCGTTTATAAATTGATCAACATGCATTAGAGTCTATGGCAGTGTCTCCCGATCGAGAGAATGTCTCCATTTTTGAGAATTAGTATCCCCAGCTGTATAGCATGTATAGTGTTTCTTGACAAAGATAAATATCTTACCCCGGCACCCAGACTAAGATATGACAGATATACCAGGACATCTCATGATTCACAGTACACAAGATACATGTCCTATAGTGATGTCCTGAAGAATTCATCCTTCCAAAGGACTATTCCATTGTGGAAAAGTCTTCCTTCTTCAGTATCTATTTAGGTTTAGACACACCTAAATAATTTTCAAAGTTGTATGTTTTCTTAAATGTGCAATAAGTTCTTAATTTATTAGTACAATTATCTTTAAGAAAGGCTCCCTGAATAAAGGCATAAAATATCTACTTCATTAGTCTTGGGACAGATAGTGTTGTTTTATTGTCCCAAACATGTGTAAAGCCAAAGTATTTCAACAGGCAACTAATGTGATGACTGAACGTAGACTCTGCGCTTCCATCTATGTGAATTTGCGTTGCATATGAATATTTTCTATACTTGTCAAAAGGATTTTTGTTCAAATGAAGCCAATATTTAATTGACTGCAATAAAGCAAATATCATTAGAGGATATCTTCCTAATTCTGCTTTAGAAGCAATATTAGATGTATATTTACCTACTCCTAGAATAAATTTACAAAACCTTGAGTGAATTTTTTTCTGGCAAGTAATCATCATAATGTTTTTTTCTAAAGAAAATTCAGGATAAATGCCATTTCTGCACATATTGATGTTAAAAACAGACCATAGTTCTGACCCATACAATAGTATAGGCTTCACACAAGCATCAAATACTGGTAACTTAAACAAAAGCTTTGCATTAATACTGTATTGCATTTGTGAAAGTTCCTGAAGCCCTCATCAAAGTTCCAAGATATTTGTACTCTTGAACATTTTCTAACAGAATACCATTGATAAAAACTTGTCATTTTTTAACAATTTGCCACTTTTATTAAAAATTATTTTTTTTTTTTGTCTTTTCTGTGTTAATTTTAAGATGCAACGAACGGCCGAAACCCCGTCGGTGAAAAAGCATGCTCATCCACCAAGGGCGGTTTACTGCGCTATAAACCCAACACTTACTCGATTCACAATGTCTGAGTTTGAAATTTGTATATTTCCAAGGGAGGCTATCCCGTCACATTTGTTTTAATGGCCCACCCCGAATGTTTTCCCCTTGGGTAATTTCTAAATTTAGCCACCCACCCCACACCTGAGGTTATGATCAGAAATTGATCGACTCAGTATCAGAATGGTCCTTCAGATCGGGACGTTAACTGGAGGCCCCCTGTGTAGGGACAGTCATCCCCTGTGCAGGTTAAAGATCCCTACACAGGTTCTATCCTCATGCGGATAGGCTCATCCTGCAAACACACCGGAGTGTACAATGTACACCTCCCAAGAATAATCAGAAATTGATTGATTGGAGTAACAAGAAAAAAAAAACACAAGAAGATAGATAAAGATCAGCATGATTAGTGTTTAATGGGGGCCCTTCAATTAAGTCACGGGTTATGGAGAAAAGAAGACAATAGATGCGTCAAAAACGTAGTTTAAAATGTGACCATTTTGGTCACAAAATATGACGGTTTTTCAGGAATGCTTCAACTAATAACAATTTCATCTATTTATGGGAGCGATCAAGGACACTCACTCGATAGAGTGTCCTTGGAGCGATCTATCCAGAAGTGAGACTTGGTTGTTGATTGTAAGTTGTAAATTGACACAACTTCTAGCTCTGTAAAGTTTTCAACGCACTACTCCTGAAGTGATCCACTACTCATGGGAACAAAATGTCTAAATGTTAAATATATTGAGAAATTGATACATTTTAAGCTGAAAAATATATTACACTGGCTTCAAAACTGAAACAGAATATTACACATGCAGGATTTATTTTTACTTTTTAATTAACAAAATTGTTATTTTGCTGAAATTGGTTTACCTGTAAATTTACCTGTAAAAATCAGTCATGCGTATACATGTGTAAATGAGAAAGTAATTATCGGTAACCTAAATTATAAAATAATGTGGTTATCCAAAATAATAAACAGCCTTTGATTTTAACAATGGAGTATGCAAGCATTTCAGTTAATGCAATGATTATATTTTTCTCCGCTGTTAGAAATATACTGAGATTCAGTTTACATCAGCTAGATTAAGCAAGTCAAACTAGTTTTCTAATTCATAATTGGCAAAAATGTTAATTTCGAAAGTATTTCAATAGCTACCCAGCTAACAAAACAACGTTGTATAAACGTTGGCGCAACGTTTTATTTTGGTTGTGAAAACGTTTTGATTTAACGTTCGGGTGAGTTTTCTAGGAAAGTTTTCCTAATGTTTTCAAAACGTTTTCGTTCAACGTTGCAGCAAACCTTTCTACAACGTTGCCAAAGCCTTTATACAACCTTCTTGTAATCTTTACAAAACGCAACCCAAACAAACCTGCATGAGGATCGACAAATTCACACAACATACAAAGTGCACTAATCTTTACAATATGTATGAGCTGACGGTAAAGAAACTTCTTAAAGAACAAACCAGTCAGTGAAGGTACAGTTTATCTCTCAGTAGGACGCTTGGAAACATTTAAACCAGAAACTTATAAAACAACATAGAACTTGCAATTATGATGTTCTGTCATTTTATTTGATATATCTATGGACATCAACGACAGCAATGGTATTCCCGTCATTTCATGTCAAAAAACACTCGTGTCACAGCTACCTGAAATAAACATAAAACTATATAATTAATGTTTCTACTGCACAACGTTCGAAAAACGTTTGCACAACATTTTTAAGTAAAACCGTTAGAGAACATTTTCACAACGTTTTGTTTAAATGAAAGTATTTCCTTGATTTTTTCTACATAAATGGAAGCTAGATTATCAGAAATCAAGACATAATATGCTGAGCTAATCATATACGTATACGAAGAAGCCAAATACGCACATGTTACAAGTACAAAGACATTACAAAGGATGCAAAAAGCCGTGGTCGCGAAAACATATAACAATCACAGTATTCGAAAAGGAGAGCATTATTTCGACACTTTAATTTTAGATGATCAATAAAATTTGAGAAACATGTATTGACGATGGATTACAACATCATTTAGAGCAAAATAATAAATAAAACTGATACTTATACTCCGTCACGCCGTTTTCTTTTGTTGCATATTCAAATGGCCGAGAACAAAGGAACCACGTGCTGCGAAGCTAAGGATTGCGTTTCGAACAAAAACGATTGTCGCAAAATGCATGCACCAACAGACAAAAAATGCAACAGAAAATCGTCTGATAATACGCTTTCCATGCCAAGTATTAATTTAATATACCCTGTGAAGAATACAACCTTCTTGTAACCTTTACAAAACGCAACTGCAACCTTTCAATAACGTTTCTAGAACATTTTTATAACGTTTCCTAGCAGCCAGGATTATATGGATTGGTTTAAAATGTTTCCAAAACGTACATGTAGTGTTTTAATTTTTCAAACACAGCAAACACATTACTGCAACCATCATGCAACTTCTCAGCCGTGGAATATGTACCACCTCTTCAAGTTAGTTGCCATGAGGATCGCTAATAATAGGCCACCTCTCCCAAACAAACCTGCATGAGGATCGACAAATTCACACAACATACAAAGTGCACTAATCTTTACAATATGTATGAGCTGACGGGAAAGAAACTTCTTAAAGAACAAACCAGTCAGTGAAGGTACAGTTTATCTCTCAGTAGGACGCTTGGAAACATTTAAACCAGAAACTTATAAAACAACATAGAACTTGCAATTATGATGCTCTGTCATTTTATTTGATATATCTATGGACATCAACGACAGCAATGGTATTCCCGTCATTTCATGTCAAAAAACACTCGTGTCACAGCTACCTGAAATAAACATAAAACTATATAATTAATGTTTCTACTGCACAACGTTCGAAAAACGTTTGCACAACATTTTTAAGTAAAACCGTTAGAGAACATTTTCACAACGTTTTGTTTAAATGAAAGTATTTCCTTGATTTTTTCTACATAAATGGAAGCTAGATTATCAGAAATCAAGACATAATATCCTGAGCTAATCATATACGTATACGAAGAAGCCAAATACGCACATGTTACAAGTACAAAGACTTTACAAAGGATGCAAAAAGCCGTGGTCGCGAAAACATATAACAATCACAGTATTCGAAAAGGAGAGCATTATTTCGACACTTTAATTTTAGATGATCAATAAAATTTGAGAAACATGTATTGACGATGGATTACAACATCATTTAGAGCAAAATAATAAATAAAACTGATACTTATACTCCGTCACGCCGTTTTCTTTTGTTGCATATTCAAATGGCCGAGAACAAAGGAACCACGTGCTGCGAAGCTAAGGATTGCGTTTCGAACAAAAACGATTGTCGCAAAATGCATGCACCAACAGACAAAAATGCAACAGAAAATCTTCTGATAATACGCTTTCCATGCCAAGTATTAATTTAATATACCCTGTGAAGAATACAACCTTCTTGTAACCTTTACAAAACGCAACTGCAACCTTTCTATAACGTTTCTAGAACATTTTTATAACATTTCCAAGCAGCCAGGATTATATGGATTGGTTTAAAATGTTTCCAAAACGTACATGTAGTGTTTTAATTTTTCAAACACAACAAACACATTACTGCAACCATCATGCAACTTCTCAGCCGTGGAATATGTACCACCTCTTCAAGTTAGTTGTCATGAGGATCGCTAATAATAGGCCACCTCTCCCAAACAAACCTGCATGAGGATCGACAAATTCACACAACATACAAAGTGCACTAATCTTTACAATATGTATGAGCTGACGGGAAAGAAACTTCTTAAAGAACAAACCAGTCAGTGAAGGTACAGTTTATCTCTCAGTAGGACGCTTGGAAACATTTAAACCAGAAACTAATAAAACAACATAGAACTTGCAATTATGATGCTCTGTCATTTTATTTGATATATCTATGGACATCAACGACAGCAATGATATTCCCGTCATTTCATGTCAAAAAACACTCGTGTCACAGCTACCTGAAATAAACATAAAACTATATAATTAATGTTTCTACTGCACAACGTTCGAAAAACGTTTGCACAACATTTTTAAGTAAAACCGTTAGAGAACATTTTCACAACGTTTTGTTTAAATGAAAGTATTTCCTTGATTTTTTCTACATAAATGGAAGCTAGATTATCAGAAATCAAGACATAATATGCTGAGCTAATCATATACGTATACGAAGAAGCCAAATACGCACATGTTACAAGTACAAAGACTTCACAAAGGATGCAAAAAGCCGTGGTCGCGAAAACATATAACAATCACAGTATTCGAAAAGGAGAGCATTATTTCGACACTTTAATTTTAGATGATCAATAAAATTTGAGAAACATGTATTGACGATGGATTACAACATCATTTAGAGCAAAATAATAAATAAAACTGATACTTATACTCCGTCACGCCGTTTTCTTTTGTTGCATATTCAAATGGCCGAGAATAAAGGAACCACGTGCTGCGAAGCTAAGGATTGCGTTTCGAACAAAAACGATTGTCGCAAAATGCATGCACCAACAGACAAAAAATGCAACAGAAAATCGTCTGATAATACGCTTTCCATGCCATGTATTAATTTAATATACCCTGTGAAGAAAATAAAATGATACGGAGCTGTGGTTAATTTACAGTCATTATAAATGTAGTTGCAGACGTTTTTGAAACGTTCTGGAAACGTTTCGTTGTCTAGCTTATTATATTAGAAACAAAAGCTTTGAAATAACTGGCAGCTGTATACTAATCAACAAATAGCTCTATTTAGGACAAATGACATTCACAGAAAAGCGGAATTTGTTATGTTAACAAAAACGTTTTGATAACGTTTGCTAATGGTTGATACTAACATTGCTAGTTCACAACTATTTTAAAACGTTTCAGTAACATTCTCCCAACGTTAGGTTTAGCCAAACCTTTATACAACCAAACCGTAATGTTGTCAAAACGTTTTCTGTTTGCTGGGTAAACACATAATTAATTTATTAAATGACAAATTAAAAGTTTAAAGCATACGTAAGCTTGTTTGAAAATCTTATACTCCCGTCGTGCCGATAGCCAATACCTGTAGAATTGGCTATCCGCACGACAGTCGGGCCGATAACACCGCTTATCAGCACGACCGTCGGGCCGATAACACCGCTTATCGGCACGACCGTCGTGCGGATAACGCCGCTTATCGGCATGACCGTCGTGCGGATAGCCTCAGCCGACCGAAACAGCCCGTTAAAAGATCAACCAATCAGAAATTTGCTCGTGTACTATTAGTTTACTTCCGGTGACGAAGTTTCTGTAACGAGCTGTCAAACGTCATTCATTAGACTTTTCTGGTTAAGCAAACCTCCCAGAAGATCGTAAAAGCAAAGATCGTGAAGCTCAAGAACAATATCACAGTAACAGAAAGTAAGTTTATTTCCAGTATCGTTTATATTTTTAAAATCTGCTAAAATAACTGTTTCCATGGAGGGTGGGGTAACAGAATGCTTTGACTTCAGATAGTAAGAATAGATATAATTTATACCAGTTCTGGCAACAATTTTGTATCCAGAATTCAGTTTCAGTGGGAATACTTGACAAGATCCAATTGTAGACATCAAGGTCGAAACAGTGAAGCGTGGTAGCTCAGTGGTTAGCGCACTGGCCTCTAGCTGGTATGCTGGCCCTTCGTATTTCCGGTGTACTACCGCTTTAACGATCAGTATAAACACAAGAAACCTAACAGACAATTAAACCATGGTTAAATTATTTATCTTTTGTTATCATTCTTTCAAAGCGCAGCAAGAACCCTCATCATCATATTGGTTTTTCATAGCGTTTCGCTCTGTCAACAACCTGCGATGGAGGTCGCCATCTTGAATTCTGACGTCATATACTCGGTGTAACTACTACCCGAAGTAAAAAAATGTTTCTACGGTGGCACACCGGTAGCTAAATCAGTCCGTAGAAACACCCCAAACATCCAGTTCATGTAAACACGGTTGTAACTCACTTTTTGTCAGCATTAAAAGATGATTTTATCAATTGCAGACAAATCACCATAAAACTGATTGCTTGGTTTTGAAAAAAGCAAGCCCCATGCCCCTACCACCACCAAAAATGGGACAAGAACATAAATTCATGAATTATTGTTATAAACAGTCAGGGACAAAACCTAAACAAGTTATAAAAAAAATAACTGAAACAAGTTATTAATACACTTTAAATGATCTCCCTTTCCAAGATGTTAGAGTTCACTTTTCTTGGATATTTTTTTCAGATCAAAAAACCACTTATATAAGTTATGCTTTTATTAGTAATTATGACAATATTAACTTGAATAGGTTATTAGTATCATTACCCCACTTGTCTTTGAAGTACCTGCGTACCACTTTTTAGACTATGCGTACTAAGAAATTCTTTTGTAGTAGCTACATTAAAGTTACATCATCCTAGGAAAATTGTCTAGACATGTGCCAAAATTCTTGTAAGGTGGGAACAGATGTTTTAAAATCAGGGATTTTGCCATTCTGATGCCAAAAAAATGCATAAAAAAATGAAATTTTCAAAATCTTAATGGTATATACTAACTTTCAGCCATGTGAGTATAAAGCTCTCATCTTGCTGCATCTCCCATTAACATTTTAATTATGTAAAACCCTGCATATTTCAATTAAATTAAGAAAAACTTCACAGATTTTGACTGATGCAGGAAAAATGAAAAATAACTTGTTTCAGTTATTTTTTTTATAACTTGTTTAGGTTTTGTCCCTGACTGATAAAAATGATTATCAATACTTCTTCTTTGAAATAATAGTGCTTAACATAACAATCATGACTGAATTACTTTAACTGCAAATGTTCCAGGTATACAAACTACGACAAATATGACACCTCAAGATAAAATCATTTGTATTTCATGACACTTACTCTCCTCCGTAGTTTTTTGGACTGGCGGGAAAGATCATGTGACCGGAACTGTTCCATTCATGAATATTGATTAGCGGACAAATAAGGCTGGTGAAAACAGCTCACATTTATCATTTGTCTGTGAGAAATAAGGGTATTTTTGGGGATGGGGGTTGGTTGGTATGCAGTTTATGTACTTGTTTACTTCATGTCCTTCAGGTATCGTTTTCGTTGTAATTATGTTACCGATAATCAAAATATATAGGAAAGCCTGACCTGGGCAACTGGCGGAGGTCTTCCCTGACTGATTTGCATACGTAAACAATCATCAGGTTGCGCAGTTTTTTCTTTATCTCGTGGAAACCCGTTTACACCGAGAATACGGAGTCCAAGTATACTAGAGGTCCCAGGTTCGATCCCAGCTGGCAGCGAGGAAAGTTTTGTGTCCGAAAAAGCTTCCCTTTTTGTCATTTGCAGGGTTGACAAGGTGTGCTGTCCTTCGAATCTGGACGTTAACCGGGGAACCCCTAAAGGTTCAGGGACACTTGTCCCCTTTGCAGGTTAAAGATACATACACAGGCTCTATCCTCATGCATGTAGGCTCATCCTGCAAACACACCAGAGTGCTGTGTACACCTCCCAAAATAATCAGAAATTGAATGATCATAGATTAACAAGAAAACAGCAAAACAGCATTCAGAATGTGTCACACAGATTCATGTGTATACTTAATGGGTGAAAAAATCTCGCTTTACACATCACCATTTCAAACATGAAAATCACTGTGAAATCCTTCTCACCTGCACTGCTCATTCTTGTTGAAAACATTAAATTTTGTCGCCAGGTTTTTCATAAAAAATTCTCTGATTTTCTGCTTTGAATCCATAATTTCTTTGAGATTTGCTCATTCAGCATGCATGTCTACAGTAATTTTTCAGAAGCTGGTCTTCAGTCAATCAGAAAGCAGCTTTAGTGACACACTCCCAAACTGTACACGTCACACTTAACAGTACCTTAATTAGGCTGCGTATTTGCGTAATTACCCAGTTAAAATATGAAAAAACGCAATTAATAACGATCTGGTAGCGTAAGAAAACGCAAAAGAAATCGCCGATACCCAATACCGGAAAAATCAATTGCGTACCGGTTTTTATCGGTGTGCGCCGCACAACGGCTTACACCATCTACATTAAACAAAAATGTCATTGGACATGCGCAAATCGATCGATTGGAAGCCATTTCTTTTTTAAGCATTGCCTAATGCATTTTATTTTGTTGTACATGTTGTTAAAATGCCAGAGATGGCCCATGATTGGTGGAATAAAATTATTCTATTCTATTCTTTCTTTTCTGTTTTTTCGTTGGTTGACTGCGATTTTAGTTAATTCTCTCAACCAATCAATGATTCAATGTTTCCCTTTTATTTTATGCTATGCAAAAGCGAAAGTAGAAGAAGATAAGGAAAGTACACCTCGAACATCATTTTTACCAAATTCAAATTGTTTTCCATTTTACCCAATTGATTGAAAATAGAGTGCGTAACAGAATTGAACTTACCCAATTAAAATTACAGATACGCAATTGAATGAAAAAGGGGTTCGTAAATACCCTATAGGCTAAAAAATTAATTAAGGTACTGCACTTAAGCACCTAGCTGCTGTTACTGCTGTAATGTCATGGTCAAGTTTGGAACTGCTCTCCACATCAGGGTTCATCCTAGACAAGAATTTTAGGGAGAAGTTTCTTCTCTCCCAAAGAAAAGTGAAGAGAAGTTTTGACCTGAATTTCAGGTTTGCCTATGTATTCTATATACATTTTCACTTCTCCCTCAGCTGAAAATAAGGAGAAATTGTTCATTTAGGGAGACTATTTCTCTCTAGTCGCCCTGTAGGTTGTTCCGTGACCATGTGTTATCTATTTTTATTCAATCGTAAATTTTGTTCAAGTCAAACCATCAAGATTCGCAACAAAATTTCACCAGAAAAAAATTGATATTTTTAATATTTTTGCTCGAAAAATAGATTGTGTGTACACGTTAGAACCGCCTCACCGAGTACCCACAATCTGTGTTTCGTACCAAAAATAAAAAAATAGGTATACCCCTGCATACCCCAGTTTTACTGTATAAAAGTGGGGTTTAAGGGGTATAGTATACATTACCGTATACATTACACAGACATGATATCTTGATGGTGGAGTGAGGTTTCTTAACTATATGTTTCCGTGAGAACTGTGTATGGATTTTTCCCCACTGTTCCTTCTGTGACTGATAAGCGAAAAACCAAAAAACATTGGTGACACTGTCACATCAGTACAGTATGTTCCTGTGTGAACTGTGTATGGATTTTTCCCCACTGTTCCTGCTGTGACTGATAAGTGAAAAACCAAAAACCAAAAAATTGGTGACACTGTCACATTAGTATGTTCCTTTTTTCAGACACTTCCACCGAGGATGAAGTGTGACCAGATGTTTCTACTGTCTGCCATGTGCACAATGTTCATGGTTGACCAATTGCTGGTTTTTGCCAAGAAAAAAGACTACTATGAACTGCTGGGTGTTAAGAGAAATGCCAAGGAGAAAGATATTAAGAAGGCATTCAGAAAACTGGCTATAAAGTACCACCCTGATAAGAATAAAGATCCAGAGGCAGAGAAGACTTTTATAGAAATAGCTAAAGGTATGCATTTATACAGTCGAGTATTTTACATCAATATATATACAGCATATTTTCCAGGAGTGTAAAAATGTGGCTTAAAATAGAAAACTTCTTGATGCAGTAATCATTTTAAATGAGTTAGTAAAATGGCTGGTCTAGGTGAATTAAAATTTTTAACAGCTTAAGAAACTTAATATCTTTTATCAGTTTGAATTCTCTGTATAAGCAATACTTATACTTCTTGTCCAGATTATTTTATTTGACATGTTTGATAAGGTATTGCTATTACTGAATATGAGCCGTCGAATGGGAAAACCAACAATCTGCATAGGCGAAAGCAAAGGCGCAGATCTAACTGCAAAGCTGATCAGATCAGCGCCTTTGTCTTAGCTACACGGATAGTACAATTCCTCTACTTTCTAAATCCATAATTTCCAGCCTCTAACCATCTTCTGTGACTGTACAGGCCGGTTTGTGTCGAACCTGGTCGGGACCCAAATTGTTGGTTTTCTCAAGCACAGGCTCATATGTGCATGAAGCCTCAGTTGAGCTAAATACAGGGGTAATCACAGGTCTGAGTGATCAGGGATCCCCTCAATTATGCTTGATGTACAAGTTTGTCTGTGCATAAAAATTTTCAAAGGGGTCAATGGCAAAGATTGTTTGAGCATCAGGGATAATTTTGAAAGGGGCCATTGACAAAGATGGTCCCCGCATATGGAAATGATTGGCCATTCTTATAATGTAAGGCGATGAGGGATCATGTTTCTTCTGAGAGATCATTACGAAAACACACCCTGGCATGTACCGGTAATATATACTATGTTTTTCCTAAGTTGTAAAAATAGAAAATTTTCAGCAGAAAGTTTTGATATTTTTCTTATTTTTGCACAAAACAATTTCACATAGATTGTGGGTACATGTTAGAACCCACAATCTAGGTTTTGGAGCAAAAATAAGAAAAAATAGGTATACCCCTGCATACCCCAGTTTTACTGTATAAAAGTGGGGTTTAAGGGGGTATTCATTTCATGGACATGTTTTCCTGATGGAGAGATATTTTTTTGAAATGCCCTCTTACATTTTCAAGCCAACAATATCCGTGGAGCATTATACACGAGTTTATTTCTTTCCAATTACAGCATATGAGGTGTTATCTGACCCAGACAAACGACGTCACTACGATCAGTTCGGCGAGGATGGTGAACAGATGGGAGGTGGTGGAAACGGACATGGATTCAATTTCAACTTCGACGATTTCTTCAAAGGCTTTGACGACGCATTTAAAACACACCATGACAGACACCAACAACACCAACAAAATCATTTCAAATTTCATTTTGGTGGTAATGGTAACGGACACCGTGCTCAATTCTTTAACTTTGATGACTTATTTGACGATGTCGACGATGACGATGATGATGATTTTTTCAGTTTTGATCCATTTGGTGATACTCAAACATTCTCATTTGGTTTTGACAGTGATGAGGACTTGTTCGGACACAATAAATATGACAGAATACACAATGTAAATGGACATGTACACAATCAACATAGACATCAACAAAATATGCATAATCATCAACAAAGAATGCATCAGCATCAACATCATATGCATGATCATATGAAGAACCATCAACAAAATATACATAATGCTCATCATAATACAAGAACACATAGTCAAGGTAAGATATGCTTATTTCAGTAATGTTTATTTGGAAATTTTGACGAGAACTTAATTTTCTCTAATTTTCACGAAATCAGTTGCTTCGCAAATACATAGTTCTTTTTTATCAAAGCTTAAACAGTCAGGGACAAAACCTAAACAAGTTATAAAAAAAATAACTGAAACAAGTTATTAATACACTTTAAATGATCTCCCTTTCCAAGATGTTAGAGTTCACTTTTCTTGGATATTTTTTTCAGATCAAAAAACCACTTATATAAGTTATGCTTTTATTGGTAATTATGACAATATTAACTTGAATAGGTTATTAGTATCATTACCCCACTTGTCTTTGAAGTACCTGCGTACCACTTTTTAGACTATGCGTACTAAGAAATTCTTTTGTAGTAGCTACATTAAAGTTACATCATCCTAGGAAAATTGTCTAGACATGTGCCAAAATTCTTGTAAGGTGGGAACAGATGTTTTAAAATCAGGGATTTTGCCATTCTGATGCCAAAAAAATGCATAAAAAACTGAAATTTTCAAAATCTTAATGGTATATACTAACTTTCAGCCATGTGAGTATAAAGCTCTCATCTTGCTGCATCTCCCATTAACATTTTAATTACGTAAAACCCTGCATATTTCAATTAAATTAAGAAAAACTTCACAGATTTTGACTGATGCAGGGAAAATGAAAAATAACTTGTTTCAGTTATTTTTTTTATAACTTGTTTAGGTTTTGTCCCTGACTGTTAAAAGTGAGTTTTAATAATGCCTGGCTGGGCCTATTCAAGAACTCGCTAATAATTCAGAAATAGAAAATTCTTGAAATACTAGATGGAATTTGCAGTATAACATGTATTTCTATAGATTAAAGTCTTCACTTGTCATTGGGGCTCTGTCCCCATCTGACTAGAAAGACAGTGCAACTTGTGAAAATTACAAAGGTTTAAGTGTTCTGTTAAAAGTAAAGGGTTAGTTGTATATGAAGTAAGAGCTGCATGTGTTGAGGCCCTGAAACTTTGTTATTCTTTGAGAAAGTTAATTTGCTTTATTGCTTTCTGAGAAAAAAGTCACTTTATTTTTTCCTGCAAATTGCTGTGGAAGAAAGATGATTAAACTATTCAGTTTCTCGATGTAAACAAAATTTTACATCAGGAAAACATATCCGTGTAAAGTATACCCCTTCATTCCTCGCATTTATATAGCAAAACTGGGGTTTGCAGGGGTATACCTATTTTTGTTATTTTTGCTCCAAAACATAGATTGTGGGTACTCGTTAGAACCGCCTCCCCGAGGCAGTACTAACGTGTACCCACAATCTATGGTTTGAGCAAAAATAACAAAAATATCAAAATTTTTCCGATGAAAATTTCAATTTTTACAGCTGAAATACTCTGTTTGTTGCATGGGCAAGTTTTCGTAATGAGACTTTATTTTCTCTTTGACAGGTGGTCAGCGCTGTAGAACAGTGACAAAGAGAGTGGGAAATACAGTGATGACACATACTGAATGTTCGTGAAGCAATAAATTGATGTGATATATCATATATGAGCCACCTCGTGGGAAAACCAACAATGTGGTTGCTAACAGGTCTGATACAAACCGACCTGTACAAGAACAGAAGCAGGCTAGAAGCTTGAAATTTTGGATTTAAGAAGAAGAGGTTTTTTACTATCCGTGTAGTGAAAACAAAGGCGCTGATCAGCTTCGCGGTTACCGCGAAGCTGATCTGCGTCTTTGTTTCCGCATATGCAGATTGTTGGCTTTCTCATGAGGTGGCTCATATATCCAGTTACCAGGGATCTACACACGAGCCTTTCATTCTTTGTTATGTGTAAATATGGTACTTTTCACCCTCCATACAGCTACTCTTCCATGCATCTATACATTTACATGCTAAAATATTGTGTTGGTGTACATGCATGGGTGCCAGTATAAAAATACATCTAGCAGGTCTAGATGTTTGAGGATTTGAGCACTGTCAAATTAAAATCTTTGTAAGGGTTTCTGGCCTGGTGGGAGACAACCAAATGTACAAACACAAAAGTTGACTGTTAGGTAGTCAGTAGTCAAAACAAAGATACTATACCAATCAGTTATGGTGATAGCTATATTAGCTTAATATGGTTAGTGACTAGGCAGCTGATCTGTGCATCTAAGACTTACTGCATATTTTTTATGACATCGCCACTTTCTTGGAGCACAATTTTTGATAGTATAAGTACCATATTCCAACAGGTTGGCTCATAATTGCTCACATCACACCAGATATATTTAATGACAGTCCAGTGCAGACATGAACCAAGAAAAGATTCTACAGTGGTGCTAAATCCAGATTGGGTTACATGTTTGTGGCGTTAACTAAGCTTCTTTGTTGTGACATATATGACAAGTTTAGTTTGTATGCTACCTCACAGACACTACAAAGTACAAACAAATGGCAACCGGGGCAAGACCACCACTTAAATGTAAAACAGTAAGATTAAAATTAAATTTGAAAAGAATGAAGTTGTGAAATGGTTGTGGAGCTTTTGTTGTGTCTGTGTGGTGGATAGTTTAACCCATATTTGACAAATGGATTCTCCCATCGTTATCATTTAGATGAGTCCACTTTCGTTTTAGGGGTGTTAGGAGTGATTTTTAATTATTATTCTATTAAAATTCTATAAGCAAACAGAATAGCCCCAGATGGGATGCCACGTTCTGCGGCGTCACATCTGGGTCTATGCTGTTTGCATGTCCCACAAAATGACCACCAGGCTTATATGAATTAAGATGCTGTTAATTCTGTCATCTGTTGAACTGATATACCAAAGTGTGAAATGTTGAAATTTACTGGTGTTTAGGCATGCTTTTAAGCATCTACCTTGCAAAACCATTCATTTAAGGGCTTAAAATTGACACAATCACCCATACTTCGAGCATTTTCCTTTTCTTTTGTAAAAATAGTAATTTTCAACAGTGAAGTGTCAATCCAACCAGCATCACTGTCTGCGAAGCTGATCAGCGCCTTTGTTTTTGCTACAGGGATAGTAAAATTTCTCTTCTTATTAAAGCCAGATGTACGTAATTGACCTCACGGTAGAAAATTTTTATTTTTGGCATGTGGGTGTATTTTGATGTCCTGCATACGAAAATGAAAAGAAATCGATACCGTTCCGAGCTTGTTTTCGAGATATCGGCCTTCAAAATCGTCAAATTTGAGAGCGAAAATACATTGACGTCAACGTAAAATGCGATTTTAAGACCCCCTTTTTGTTAATTTTCTTGATATATTTAAAAAAATCCACGGTAGGATTTTTTAAAAAACGGATATGTATTAGAGAAATTCCTGAACTACAGGTAGATAACGAGAAAGTCCTTAGTTACCGGGTTCGTTTTCCTGCTATAAGCGTGCGAAGAGAGGTAGTCGTTGCTGAATTCAGTACGTTTAATGCGCGACGTCGATTTTGCGCCAAAATCTCCGACGCTATTTAGTATTCAATATTGCTAACTGTCGCGCAAATGATGTTTTCCTCGGGATAACATGTCCACAATCTATATTTTGAACAAAAATAATAAATAATATCAAAAGTTTTACATTTCTGAAGTCCTCTGCATAATTGAATGTACAAAGTTTCGTATTCCGAACGTAAACTGACGCTAGAAATGACGTTTTGAGCGAAAACTGACGTTACGAATGCGGCGTAAAAATGACGTTTCGACCCTTAGATACGCACGTTCCTTTGAGCGCCTTCAATTACGTACATCTGGCTTTAAATCGGAAATTTTAAGCTTCTAGCCTGCTTCTGTGACTGTACAGGTCGGTTTGTGTCCGACCTGGTTGGAAACCCAGAAAACCGGTTTTCTCTGGTCACATTGCTTAAAGGTGGCATTCATACAATAAAAATTTTATTAGAGAAAGTGTGCCATATAGTAGTTTAGTGGTCACTAACTTCTCTTAGCTTCTCAGAGGCCATTTTTAGAAAATAGGAATGTGTTCGGACAGTTATAAATACCATCTTAGTTTACTTAACATGCTTAAAGGATCTTCATTTATTAAATTCCATACAATATTTATGTATTCCTGCTAGATTAAATATATTTTGTGATGGTTCTCCATAAAATCTATTTTATGTTACTAAGGTTTTCATTGAAAAATGTTCATGTAGGTGTCCTCATTCTATACATATATGATTTTAGCCGTCGCATGAGAAAACCAACAATATGCCTATGCGAAAACAAAGATGCAGATCAGCAGTGCAGTAATGCACAGCTGATCAGCATCTTTGTTTTTGCTACACAATTAGTACAATTACTCTTCTTAAATCCGAAATTTCGAGCTTCCAGTCTGATCTGAGACTGTAAAGGCTGGTTTGTGCTGGACCTGGTCGGAAACTCAAATTGTTGGTTTTGTCACGCAGTGGTTCATTTCATAGTTACTATAGAAGTGATTAGGATATCATTGTCCACATTCTTTAAGAAACTATGATCTTATGTGCATCTGTTTGCAAGGAAATCTGTAGCACACTAGCTTGTATGAATTTTCATAGAATTCAGTTGTTTTATCATCTCCAGAGCATGAATCATTGCAATGGTATTAATATGGTCAGCAGATATTGGGTATCATTTGAGCCGCAACACGAGAAAAGGGGTCTTTGGGATTTCCTACTAGGTCTGACACAAACCAGCCTATACACCCACAGAAGACGGCTGGAATCTTCAAATTTTGGGTATAAGTAGAGGAGGAATTGTATTGTCCATGTAGCAATATCAAAGACGCAGATCAGCTGCACAATTACTGCACAGCTGATCTGCATCTTTGTTTTCGTCTAACCAAAAAACGGTTTTCTCGTTATGCAGCTCATTTCATGTTAAATGTTGTATTTATTTGTTGGGTCTTCATCACTCATACATGAATTTCATCATAACATGTCAGAGTTTCATGAGCTTAGTTTATTTGGTGTCAGAAAACAAAGCTGTCTTTGCTAGTGTGTACAAATCATTCTCACAATCATTTCTGAATTTACAGTATGTAAACAGCTCAAGATATTTTCTTAACTTAATTCATTCCGACAGTGTTAAATTAACCTGTGACATGTACACAAAATTATGATGGAGAACACACAGTTAATTTCCCCGATAGTGTTGTAGCTAAATAGCACCTTGGATCAGTTATGAGGCATCACACTAGAGAGCTAGAGATGAGGGGGTGAGGTCAAACTGTGATATGTTTACCCCCGTAGTTTACAGTTTAGCACTGTCCTTAAATGGCTGAATTTGAAAGGATATTCAGCAATAAAACAACAGGCAAAAACAAAGATGCAGATCAGCTGTGCAGTAACTTCACAGCTGATCAGTGTCTTTTGTTTTCTCTACACAGTTAGTACAGTCCCTCTTTTTCTTAAATCCTAAATTTCATGCTTCTAGCCTGCTTCTGTGACTTTATAGGCCGGTTTGTGTCGGACCTTGCCGAAAACCCAAATTGTTGATTTTCTCAAGCGAATGTTCAACTTTCCTTGTGATGAAACTCTGACATGTTTAAGTCATTATATCAGTTCTTCCAATCTGTGATAGATATTGAGCTTCGGCATTACTAAACCTACAACTTGGTACAAGATGATATGAGCCGCCTCATGGGAAAACCAACAATCTGCATAGGCGAAAACAAACGCGCAGATCAGCTTCGCGGTAACCGTGAAGCTGATCAGCGCCTTTATTTTCGCTACTCGGATAGTACAATTCCTACACTACTTGACTCCAAAATTTCAAGCTTCTAGCCTACTTCTGTAGCTGCACAGGCCGGTTTGTGTCGGACCTGTTCGGAAACCACATTGTTGGTTTTTCCACGAGATGGCTCATATACATTCTCGTTCAGGTCACAATCCTGTATACATATTGGTAAAATGTCCTATGTTCGATCAATTCAAGGAAACAAAAATGAATGTGTCATTTAAGTCTAATGTCAATGCTGTTTACGTATGAGCCACCTCGTGGAAAAAACAACAGTGTGGTTTCCGAACAGGTCTGACACAAACTGGCCTGTACAGCTACAGAAGAAGGCTAGAAGGTTGAAATTTTGGAGTTAAGTAGAGGAGGAATTGTACTATCCAAGTAGCGAACACAAAGGCGCTGATCAGCTTCGCGGTTTTCGATCTGCGTCTTTGTTTTTGCCTATGCAGATTGTTGGTATGGCAGCTCATCACACTCTTCAGTCTTAAAGCCTAGAATTATGCAGTGCTTTTTCTGACATTTTTTGGGAAATTTTCGGTAAATTATCGGGGAAAATTATCTCGATTTTTGGGAAAAGAAATAGCACGATTTTGAAAAAAAAAAAAAAAAAAAAAATAGTGCAATTTTCAGCCAAACTGGGAAAGTTGGATTTTTAGCTCACCTGAGCTGAAGGCTCATGGGGAGCTTATAGTATAGTGGTCGAGCCGGCGTCCGTCCGTGCGTGTGTGCGTCCGTTCACATTTTCAAACTTGAATATCTCTAAGACAACAAGCCCAATCGTGATCAAATTTGATCTAAAGCATTATTGAGGAAGGGGAAAGGTTGCATTAGGTTTTGGGCCAGGTTGGATCAGAACTCTGGTTTTCATGGCAACAGATAGCTCCCATAGACTTACAATGGGAAAAACATAAAGAAAAACTTCTTCTCAGAAACCACAAGGCCAAGAGCTTTCATATTTTGTGTGTAGCAATGTATAATGGTTCTCTTTATAAATCCTGCCTACCGTGCCGCTGGGGTGTCATGGGAAAAACATAAAAACATCTTCTCCAAAACCACAAGGCCCAAAGCTTTCATATTTTGTATGTAGCAATGTTTAGTGGTCCTCTATATAAATCCTGCCAATCATGCCCCTGGGGTCAAAAATGGCCCCGCCCCGGGGGTCATTAGCTCCCATAGACTTACAATGGGAAAAACATAAAGAAAAACTTCTTCTCAGAAACCATAAGGCCAAGAGCTTTCATATTTTGTGTGTTCACATAGCAATGTATAATGGTCCTCTTTATAAATCCTGCCTACCGTGCCGCTGGGGTGTCATGGGAAAAACAAAAAAATCTTCTTCTCCAAAACCACAAGGCCCAAAGCTTTCATATTTTGTATTTAGCAATGTTTAGTGGTCCTCTATATAAATCCTGCCAATCATGCCCCTGGGGTCAAAAATGGCCCCGCCCCAGGGGTCATTAGCTCCCATAGACTTACAATGGGAAAAACATAAAAAAATCTTCTCCGAAACCACAAGGACCAGAGCTTTCATATTTTGTGAGTAGCAATGTATAGTGGTCCTCTTTATAAATCCTGCAAACCGTGCCCCTGGGGTCTATACAGGCCCTGTCCCGGGGGGGTCATGGGTAAAACATAAAAAAAATCTTCTTCTCCGAAACCACAAGACCCAGAGCTTTCATATTTTGTTTGTAGCAATGTATAGTGGTCCTCTTTATAAATCCTGCCAACCGTGCCCCTGGGGTCCATACAGGCCCCACCCCGGGGGTGTCATGGGAAAAACTTTAAAAAATCTTCTCCGAAACCACAAGGCCCAAAGCTTTCATATTTTGTGTGGAACATTGTATAGTGGTCCTCTTTGTAAATCCTACTATAAATCCTGCCAACCATGCCCCTGGGGTCCATATTGGCCCCGCCCCGGGAGCGTCATGGGAAAAACATAAAAAAATCTTCTCTGAAACCATATGGCCCAGAGCTTTCATATGTTGTGTGGACCAATGTATAATACTCTCCTTTATAAATGCTGCCAATGGTGCCCCTGGGATCCATACAGGCCACGCCCCAGGCATGTCATTATCTACCATAGACTTGTAGTGGAAATATATGAAAAAATCTTCTCTGCAACAGCATGACACAAAGCTTGTGTATTTGATTTACAACATTGTCATGTGGAGCTCTACATAAATCCTGCCAATCCTGCCCCTGGGGTCAAATATGGCCCTACCCCGGGGGTCATTATAGGACCCTTACCAATGTTAGATGATTTTTTCAAGTGAACCAAAATGGCAGAAAAGAGGATACACAATCCAGGCAAGAGCTCTTCTGCTGATGTAAGTAGGATTTCAAGGTCACATGACCAAGATGGCCACCATACACATATATGGTAAAAACCCCAATTACTTTGTCCAGTGACTGTACTTGTTGACTCTCAGGTGAGCGATCGTTGCCCTTGGGCTACTTGTTCGGATAATTGCGAACATTAATTTTCTGGTTAATTGGGAATTATTTCAGCCAATTGGGAAAAAATTTGGTACCAGAAACCGGACCAGGTTTTGTATAGAGAAAAAGCCCAGGAATGTTGCCACTGAAAATCGCTGTGCAGGTTGGTCAGGAGAGATTACTTATGGTACGCCTATGATTTTGTGGGATTTAGTTATGACAAAGGCACGAAGCTCATGTTTGTATTATAGTTTATATCCATACCAGTTCTGAATACATGTGCATTGTAAATTATGTTAAAAGTGGTTTCCTAAATGCATTGTAGTTATCAACTTTTAAAAAAAGCTTCTAGGTGTTTCAGTACATTACATAAAATTGTTCAGAAAAAAAGTTTAAAGTTTGCTTATTTTGACTGCCCCTTCCATTTGGTCTGTTAATTGTTATTCTTACCTTGGGCATGTGATGCAAACTGTTTTGGCCATTACGGTAATCTTGATTTTTAATCAGTTTTAAAGTTTATGACAATAATTGACCATTTTTCAAAGAAATTAGATGATTCAAATTAATGAAATGATAATATTTAAATGAATACCCTCAAGACATGAATGCAATATTATTAGTAATTGACTTTTATACAGGTATACATGTAAACATTTCCAGCTAAAAAATTGTAGGCACTGTTTCTAAAGGCAAATCAGAAATCAAAATACATGTACATTTATAAACCATGTTTGTCAAATCATTTGAGCCTATACATGAGAAAACCAATCATCTGATTTCCAACCAGGTTCGACACAAACCGATCAGTACATGTCATTGAAGATGGTTAGAGGCTTGAAATTTTGAATTTAGAAAGTAGAGGAGTGTACTGTACTATCTGTGTAACGAAAACAAAGGCGCTGATCAGCTTTGCAGTTACTGCGAAGCGGATCTGCAACTTTGTTTTTGCCTATGCAGATTGTTGGTTTTCCCATGCGGCGGCTCATTTGACTTTTTTGAGTCTTTTTCATTGAAGTTAATGAGGTTTTGTATAATTGAGCCATGACCAGAGAAAACCAGTCTTCGGGGTTTCCGACCAGGTCCGACACAAACCAGACTGTACAGTCTTAGAAACAGGCTAGAAACTTGAAATTTCGGATTTAGGAGGAAGAGGAAGTGTACTATACGTGTAGTGAAAACAAATCTGATCAGCTTTGCAGTTAAATACTGCTCAGCTGATCTGTGCTTTTGTTTTCGCATCTAGAAAAAAAAATCCAGTTTTCTCATTAAGAGGCTCAGTTGGTTCATCACAGGGTTATTGATGGGTTAGAAATTGCATTATGAAATTGATAAAGTTATTGTTATATTGTTATAAATTTAAGATATCGAAAATAACATACACAATTTATTTTCACTTGTTTCTTCACTGCATGAAAACAAAATTCAGGAAAAATACATTGTATAGCTAGATAAGAAAACCATCAGGAAAACATGTCTGTATAAAATGTTTACCCCCTTGAACCCCACTTTTATATAGAAAAAATGGGTTTTGCAGTGGTTTAGATAATTTTCTTTTTTTGATGCAAAACATACATTGTGGGTACTCGTTGCAAATGCCTCAGCGAGGGGGTTCTAATATGTACCCACAATGTATGTTCTGACAAAAATATTGAAACAATCAAAATTTTCTAAATTAAATTTTTAATTTTTTCTTCTGAAAATATCTCTGTATATTGCATGGGCATGTTTTCGTAATGGTATAGCTAGACTGGAAACACAGACCATTGAATGGTTGTCTTCCTAGATTTGAAGCAGGACTTCATTTATGCTTATGAGCCTTGACGTGAGAAAACCAACATGGTTTCCGAAAAAGGTTTAACACCAACCCAGCTGTACAAGCACAGATGACTAGAGACTGTTAGAAAGTAGAGGAATTGTACTATTTGTGTTGCGAAAACAAGGGCACTGATCAGCTCCCAAATTACTGCGAAGCTGATCTGCGCCTGTTTTCGCATATGTGAAATGTTGGTTTTCTCATGATGCTGTGCTAATGTACATGTGTTGTTGTTTTGATGTACATGTATTCAGTTGAAAAAATCACATTTTGTTGATCCTTTCCCTGTGAATTATAAACTGTTTTCATGCTAGAGCAAATATTGTTATTTTTATTTTTTTGAATATGAATTGAGCAAATAAATTAATGATGACACCATATTCAGATTTTGTAGTGCCTTTACTGCCCTGACAAGGACAACTTAGATGCCATTACGAAAACATGCCCATGCAATATACAGAGATTTTTAAAGTTGTGAAAAATTAAAATTTTCAGTGGAAAAATTTTGATACTTTTCTTATTTTTGCTCAAAACATAGTTTGTGGGTACACGTTTTAAAACAGGTTTGATACATGTTCTAATGAGTACCTACAATCTATGTTTTGGAGCAAAAATAAGAAAAATAGATATACCCCTGCATACCCCAGTTTTACTATATGAAAATGGGGTATAAAGGGTAATCGGTATACATTTCACAGACATGTTTTCATGATGCCGAGTGTACAGTTCTTTGGATAATAATATGCAACAAAGGCAACTTTAAAGCACACATGAGCCTTTAGCCCTACACGGTTACCCAAACATGCTGGAATATTCTGTCTTCTGTGAATTAGTAAATGTAAACAAAATTTCATCAGGAAGACGTAGGTGTATTGAACACCCCCTTAAACTCCACTTTTATATAGTAAAACTGGGGTGCAGGGGTATACAAATTTTTTTGCTCCAAAACATAGATTGTGGGTACTGGTTAGAACCACCTCAACGAGAAAATTTTCAATTTTTACAATTTAAGAATCTATATATTACATGGGCATGTTTTCGTAATGTAATGTGGATTGCCCGCGACGCTGCTCCACAATTTGATCCTGCCCGAGCAAGGACAAAAGCTGTTGCTTTTTGAGCTTTTACTCAAATTTGTATGCATATCAAAAATCACATGGTACAGTGTTCCATTATCTAAACAGGTAAACAGGGCTAAAAGTCTGATTGGGCTGAGCCGCTGAGGCAGAGACGAGGAAATCTCGGGCAAGTTTTCAGATTACTCAAAGTCTCATCCTCGGTCAAGTCTCATCTGAAATGAGAATTCATCTGAAAATGAGCCGGAGATTTCCTTGATGACGCCTCAACATCATAATTGATTATTTAAAAAATTTATTTTTCTCAACCATCTATTAAAACATTTTGACTCTTAATAGGCTCCAAATTCTGTTAAGCAGCCATTTTGTTTGCACACAAAACAATGTGCAAATGAACCGGTGAGACAGCTTCATACTAACAGGCAAAACTTTGGCAAATACTCATTGTGTACAAAGAATTAAAAAAAAAAAAAAAAAAAACAACTTTAGAATCTGTAATAATGCTGGGAGCAGGCACACAAAGGGATGTCTGATGGGTGAGACAATGCATGACACGAGGCTTACGGAGGAACAGTATGGCTAGGATAACTGAACATCATGGTATGACCTTAGCTGTTGACGGTGGATGTAAGGCACAGACTCGAACAAAACATTTACAACATAGTCTGACTTACTGCATATGGACATGTCAAAAAAGTACCATTTGGAAAACACGCCCATGTTACATAAATTGAAAATTTTCATTAGAAAATGTTGGATATTTTTCTTATTTTTGCTCAAAACATAGATCATGAGTACACGTTAGAACCGCCTCACTGAGGCGGTTCTAACGAGTACCCACAATGTATGTTTTAGATAAAAAATAAGCAAAATAGGTATACCTCTGCATTCCCCAGTTTTACTATACAAATGTGGGGTATAAGGGGGTATATATTTCACGGGCATGTTTTCATGATTTTTTTTTATCATAGACAATAAATAATCAGCATTTAGAAATCTTTGAAACCACTGAGAATTCTTTCTAAACCCTAAGTGCACAAGGACAGTTTACAGTGAAGGTTCCTGTTAGCATTAAAATTTTTCCTGCATTTTCAGAACTAGGAACAGGGGAGTGCAAGTGTATTAATCCATTTCTCATCATGTTAACATGTCCCCCTAACATCCCAATGTTATATCGTAAAAATGGGGTGTACATGTACATGGGTATACTGTTTTCTCTTATTTTTGTCCAAAAACATTGATTGTGGGTACTTGTTAGCGAGGCGATTCAAATTAGTTTAACCCACAATCTAACCTACAATCAATGGGAAAAAAATGAAATTTTATTTTTACAATTATTGGTTGATCTCAATCTGCCCCAGACATGACTTGTTCCAAGTCATTTTGAAAACTTGCCCATGCAATAAACAGAGATTTTTAGCTTTAAAAATTGAAAATTTTAGCTGAAAAATTTTTGATAGTTTTCTTATTTTTGCTCCAAGCATAGATTGTAAGGCGAGGCAGTTCTAACAAGTATCCACAATCTTTGTTTTGCAACAAAAATAAGAACTGCACGCTCACCTGAGATTTGGGATATTATCCCAATGAACTTGTTTGACTATTATGGTCATGGGTGACCTATATTGACCTTGCCAAGGTCAAGGTCATCGCATGGTCATAATTTATGCATACATTGCAGTACTCTAGTCTACAATGCTACATGCCAAGTTTTGTTGAAATTGGTCCACCGATAGATGCAGAAGATTTTTGAAGGATTTTAACCATATATTGACATGGCAGCCATCTTGGTCATGTGACCTGGATTATTTATGTACACACTGGTCCGGCCACCTTCTTATAGACGGCTCATATCAAATTTGGCTTTGATTGGCCAAATGGTTTCAGAGAAGCAGATCTTTGACTATTATGGTGATGAAGATGAATATTGCCCCGGGGCGGGGGCCGACCAACCCATGGGGTCCATAATTTTTCAGAATCGTTAATCTTCAGTCCATTTACCCATTTCCTTCAAGCTTGTTTCCTTCAGATGACACTTTGACAATTTTCCCCATTCACATGCATGGGCTACCTCTGTTGACCTTGCCGTACAATAGGTCAAGGTCATCCCAGGGTCATGATTGATATACATAAACATTTGTAGTATTGCTCTCCCTGGTGCTCATGCCAAGCTTCAAAATCATAGGCCTCATGGTTCTGGAGAAGATGATTTTTAAAGGTTTTTGCTATTTATAGCCATGGTGGCCATCTTGGTCATGTGACCTGGACCATTTATATAAACTTTCGTTCCCCTTTCCTAAAGATGCTCTTCATGAAGTTGCCATGCGGTTCCAGAGAAGAAGATCTTCGAATATTATGGTAATATACGTGTATATTGTCCCGGGGTCGGGGCAGGCCAGGCCCTGGGCTTGAATTTTTTTCAGAATCATAAATTTTCAGTCCATTTCCTTTAAGTTTTTCACTTCAAATTACATTTTTCCAAATTTCATCATTCAAATGCATAGGGGACCTATGTTGACCTTGTCAAGGTCATCCCGCAGTCATGTTTTATATAAACTTAACAGTATTTTGATTATTTGGCCCCTTTGTTGACTTAGACTACACCGATGTAAATTTTTGAAATTGCAGCAAAAATGTCTGGTTTTTCTTAACAGTATTTTGATTATTTGGCCCCTTTGGAAATACAAGTCTTTGATTTAGACTACACCGGTGTAAATTTTTGAAATTGCAGCAAAAATGTCTGGCTTTCGCTGCCAGTTTTGTAAAGGGTCACTGACGAAGGTTCATTACCCGAAATTGTACAATATGGCCCATCTCGCTTTCAATGTTTTACTGCTTCCAAAGGATCTAACAATTATTTTTATTTGTAGAGCTCCTCTCCCTGATGCTTCATGCTAAGTTTCAAAATCATAGGCCTTCTGGTTCTGGAGAAGATTTTTAAAGGTTTTTGCTATTTATAGCCATGGCGGCTATCTTGGTCATGTGACCTGGACGCGGGAGCATGGCCATCCTATAAGCTCACCTTGTTAGCCTTTGGCTCAGATGAAGGCTCACCTGAGAACTTGGATATGCGCTCTATGGCTTGTTGGTACCTAATAACATGCTTAGAGCCGAGTGATTTGGGGACATGTCCAGTGGTCTGTGCACTCATCAAACATTATCAATTCCATTCAAACCTACTTAGACCAGGTCTGCGGTTATGCAAGTTGTACACATCTAAGTATATTTCAATATTCTAATTCAAGTTAAAAAGGCATTCTACTTCGTTTTAACAGGCGTTTATTCAGTTCAATAAAACATTTTATATGCGTGTCAGAAACGACCTAGGTAGGGAAAGCCCAATCAGACAGTTTTCTGACACGCACATTCAGTTTAATTGTCGTTTTCATATGATTCACTCATCTAAACACCTTTAATGAATTATATAAAATTTTAACTCAGTATTGCTCTCTCTGTTTTATAAATACTAGTAAATTTTACCCGTCTCGACGTACATGTAGCAGTAAGATGATTGCGGCGATGAAGACAAATAAGACTCAAATAAGACATACACAGAGGAAAAGAGAAAAAAAATGACCGAATCTTTAAAGTGAAGGGAACGTATACACTGATTTAGTAGGATAAGTTATGTTAGGATTTGTTTGTATACCACATTGTCTGTGTACATTCCATCTTTGTCTGCGAATTGTCCGTTTAATGTGACGATTTTGAGGTTGTTTTTGTTTTGTACTCTACTCATCGCCACGTACAACTGTCCATGAGAAAAGATCGGCCCCAGAAAAAACAAACAAAAAAAAAAAAAAAAAAAAAAAAAAAAAAAAAAAAAAAAAAAACATAAATTTGACCTTTGACCTCGATAACCTTTGACCTAACTGGACCCATAAATCTTAATCAGGGATCAACCTGTATACACTCACCAAGTTTCACCCAAATCGGACGAAGGACTGCCGAGATACAGAAATTTGACCTTTGACCTCGATGACCTTGACCTTTAAAAAATGAACCCATCGATCTAATATCCGGGGCCGCCCTCCACCTTCCCACCAAGTTTGGTGAAGATAAATCTTAATCAGGGATCAACCTGTATACACTCAACAAGCTTTCATGCAAATCAGACCATGGACTGCCGAGATACAGAAATTTGACCTTTGACCTCGATGACCTGACCTTTAAAAAAATGAACCCCTCGAGCTAATATCCGGGGCCGCCCTCAACCTTCCCACCAAGTTTGGTGAAGATCGGCCTAAGGACCTGGGAGAAGTAGGGGAACAAACAGAAAACCCCCCATTAAGTTGACCTTTGACCGCGATGTTGACCGTGAAACCACTCACCAAGTTTCACCCAAATCGGACGAAGGACTGCCGAGATACAGAAATTTGACCTTTGACCTCGATGACCTTGACCTTTAAAAAATGAACCCATCGATCTAATATCCGGGGCCGCCCTCCACCTTCCCACCAAGTTTGGTGAAGATCGGCCCAAGGACCTGGGAGAAGTAGGGGAACAAACAAAAAAAAAAAAAAAAAAAAAAAAAAACAAAAACAAATTTGACCTTTGACCCGATGACCTTGACCTTTCAGAAAATGAACCCCTCAAGCCAATATCCGGGGCCGCCCTCCACCTTCCCTCCAAGTTTGGTGAAGATCGGCCCAAGGATCTGGGAGGAACAAACAGAAAAAAACCCATAAATTTGACATTGGACCTCGATGACTCTTGACCCAATTGGAGCCATAAATCTTAATCGAGCTAATATCCGGGGCCGCCCTTAACCTTCCCACCAATTTGGTGAAGATCGGCCCAAGGACCTGGAAGGAAGAAAAAAACAAATTTGACCTTTGACCTCGATGACCTTTGATCCAATTGGACCCATAAATCTTAATCAGGGATCAACCTGTATACACTCAACAAGCTTTCATGCAAATCAGACCATGGACTGCCGAGATACAGAAATTTGACCTTTGACCTCGATGACCTGACCTTTAAAAAATGAACCCCTCGAGCTAATATCCGGGGCCGCCCTCAACCTTCCCACCAAGTTTGGTGAAGATCGGCCTAAGGACCTGGGAGAAGTAGGGGAACAAACAGAAAACCCCCCATAAAGTTGACCTTTGACCGCGATGTCCTTGACCTTTCAAAAATGAACCCCTCAAGCTAATATCCGGGGCCGCCCTCCACCTTCCCTCCAAGTTTGGTGAAGATCGACCCAAGGACCTGGGAGGAGTAGGGGAACAAACAAACAGACAAACAAACATACAAACGTTGCTCAAATTATAGTATGATTACAGCCCCTTTCACTCGAGTTTGCCGTTTGAGCATTTGCATCACACAGGAAGACCATGTGTTCTGAAGATCTGAGTTTCTTTTCATGTTGTCCTCAAAGACATCTGGATCGATTGATCTGCTGATTTGAGTGACAGCTTTTAACTAAATGACCTTTAAAAACGGCAAACTCGAGTGAAATTTTTAACTTCCTATGTGGAATTTTTGCCATGTAGATACCGATCAGGTATCTGCTTAAATTGATAAAATTCTGCTTTTGTTCCTATCCTGTTACAATTGTGTGTTCTTAATATGCATTGTATATGTTGTGCAAAGAATTTTGAAATAAAAATGTGCTTTAACTTAACAATTACAATGTTTTTATCAGAAGAGGTGACATCATTAGAGAGGTTGAGAAAATAAACTTGTAACGTGTACGTGTACTTGTAGCTTTATTTACCCGTACAGAATCGTTTTGATTGTAAAATCGTTTGAGAAAATCGAACGTGTACGTGTAGATTTCATAAAGTATATACATACATATATGGTCACATGTACGTCGATTCGCCTTTGGTCAGATATACTTCGGCCGCACGTGCAAAACGATTTTGCAACGCTTCATCGAACTTCGTTTCTGCTTGTACCTACCTGACCTATCGATGGAAACATACAAGTTGGCTTCTTTAAAAAGAAACCAATGAAAAGGTCAGCAGCCGTTTGTTATAAGAGATTCCTTTTGCTCTAGATTTCAGTGTTGTTGATTCTCTGGTTTGTCAATAATTTCGATTCTCATACGTTTCAGTTTCGTTTCCTATACATGAATGGCGTTTCTTGTTATGAACGCTTGACCAGTGTGTGTATCTGTCACTCAAGGCATTGACCAAAATTTCTGATGTTATGGAATCAAAGCCAATACTAAAGGGAACACGATTACAATCAATATGTCGATGTGTAGAAAACCATTTTGCAGTGCAGTCAATTTGTGTCAGAGTTCTGAATTTTGACCTGCAGCCACACTACCAGAAACAGACCCATGGGACCGATGTGATGGACTAAAAGACAGCCATATAGAGTTCCTATAGTTTCTGTACCCCTCGTCAGGGTATCTACGATCTAAGCCTAGATGCGCTATGATAAGCAGTCACCACGATCGAGACTGCTTGCTAGATTTTACCGCTTTTTGACGGGGAGTGTCAACAATGGATAAATTTAATTAATTGCGGTTAACTGTCTAGTCAGTATAGACGGGTTCACTAGTTTTTATTAAGCGCTTTATGTGACAAAACGCGTAATTGAGAGAGAGCAGTCGATCATGGGTAAAATTTTCTTCATATTCAAAGTAAACACTGTGGAAAAAGGTCCTGAGGGCCCTTTTCCATTAAAGAAAACTTACAAGTCGCAAATTTATTTCATTCACAGCCTAACTGATTCTCAACGTGTAGCGAGTATTTTGAACTTGTAATAAATAATAATAATAATAATAATAATAATAATCTTTATTTAGAGTCGCCTCACATTTCAACAACCAACATAAGCTCTGTAGAGCTTTTATTGCGACTATTTAAGAACATATGTACACTATATACATTGAGCTGTGGAAATGTGACTTGCTCAAGGCCACAACAGACGACGCCCAGGACGGGGATCGAACCGGGGACCCCTCGGCCCAAAGTCCGATGCGCTACCGACTGCGCCAGCCCGCTCCCGCTTAATAAATGACGAAGTTTGGGGATAAAACTGTTCTACACGTACACGTACAAGTTACAAGTTCATTTTCTCAACCTCTCTAATACCTAAAGATAAATGCTGAACAGATTTTAAGAACACCTGGCACCTGTGACACTGTTTCAGTTCTAAAATAGAATAAAAAGTTACCTGATTTACAAACAAACGGCAAACACGAGTGAACAAATTTGATTGACCTAACGTTGGGAAAATGTTACTGACAGGTTTTGAAATGGTTGTGAATTGGCAATGTAAGTATCAACCATTAGCAAACGTTATGAAAACGTTTTTGTTAACATAACAAATTCCGCTTTTTTGTGAATGGCATTTGTCCTAAACAGAGCTATTTGTTGATTAGTATACAGCTGCCAGTTATTTCAAAGCTTTTGTTTCTAATATAATAAGCTCGACAACAAAACGTTTCCAGAACGTTTTACAAACCTCTGCAACAACATTTATAATGACTGTAAATTCACCGCAGCTTCGTATTATTTTATTTCCTTCACAGGGTATATTTAATTAATACTTTGCGTTAGGAATGGAAAGCGTATTATCAGACGATTTTCTTTTGCATTTTTTGTCTGTTGGTGCATGCATTTTGCGACAATCCATTCAATCTTTTTTGTTCGAAACAAAATCCTTTAGCTTCGCACCACGTGGTTCCTTTGTTCTCGGCCATTTGAATATGCAACAAAAGGAAACGGCGTGACAGAGTATAAGTATCAGTTTTATTTATTATTTTGCTCTAAATGATGTTGCAAATAATCGTCAATACATGTTTCTCACATTTTACTGATCATCTAAAATTAAAGTATTGAAACAATGCGCTCTCTTTCGAATACTGTGATTGTTATATGTTTTCGCGACCACGGTTTTTTGCATCCTCTGAAAAGTCTTTATACTTGACACATGTGCATATTTGGCTTCTTCGTATACGTATATGATTAGCTCAGCATATATGTCTGGATTTCTGATAATCTAGCTTCCATTTATGTAGAAAAATCTAGGAAATACTTTCGTTTAATCAAAACGTTGTGAAAATGTTCTCTAAACGTTATTACTTAAAAATGTTGTGCAAACGTTTTTTTAACGTTATGCAGTAGAAACATTACTTATATGTTTTTACGTTTATTTCAGTTAGCCATGGCACGAGTGGTTGTTTGACATGGAAAGACCTTCAGTTGGGAATATCATTGCTGTCGTTGATGTTCATAGATACAGGTGCGTTCACTTATTAATATAGCCCTGCGATATTCAGAAATAAATTGACAACTTTTCTTGTTTTTGAACAATCGTCACTGGCAAGAAATAGACAACTGGATGAATTTGTTTATATAATATGTTATGTATGTCTATAAATATTTGCTCTGTATATAAAACTTCCAGGTTGTGTGATGCTGTATGCCTAAATTAATTACATAACATATGGAGCTAAATTTGTAACAAAAATTTCGCTGATATTCGAGTTTTATATACAGAGCAAATATTTATAGACATACTTAACATATTAAATAAACAAATTTATTCAGTTGTCTATTTTCTGCTACGATTGTTCAAAAACAAGAAAAGTTGTCAATTTATTTCTGAATATCGCAGGGTATATTAATAAGTGAACGCACCTGTATATCAAATAACATGACAGAGCATCATAATTAGTCTATGTTGTTTTATAAAGTTCTGGTTTAAATGTTTCCATGCGTCCTACTGAGAGATAAACTGTACCTTCACTGACTGGGTTGGGAGTTTCTTTTCCGTCAGCTCACACATATTGTAAAGGTTAGTGCACTTTGTATGTTGTGTGTGAATTTGTCGATCCTCATGCAGGTTTGTTTGGGAGAGGTGGCCTATTATTAGCGATCCTTATGACAACAAACTTGAAAAGGTGGTACATATTCCACGGCTGAGAAGTTGTATGACAGTTGCAGTAATGTGTTTGCTGTGTTTGAAAATTTAAACACTACCTATACGTTTTGGAAACATTTAAAACCAATCCATATAATCCCACAAGTTTAAGTGGCTGCTAGGAAAGGCTATAAAAATGTTCTAGAAACGTTATAGAAAGGTTGCATTTGCGTTTTGTAAAGGTTACAAGAAGGTTGTATAAAGGCTTTGGCAACGTTGTAGAAAGGTTTTCTGTAACGTTGAACGAAAACGTTTTGAAAACATTAGGAAAACTTTCCTAGAAAACTCTCCTAAACGTTAAATCAAAACGTTTTCACAACGAAAATAAAACGTTGCGGCAACGTTTATACAACGTTGTTTTGTTAGCTGGGAATTAAGATTAAACTAGCGGAAAAGGTAAATAAATCTTATACCTTTTTTCATTACCATTCCCTTATAACCTTGTGTGTGTCACCTAGTGCAGAGAAGGACGGAAGCCTTGCAGTTTATGATTTTATCACGCAATATGCGATTTATTTCATGGGTTTGGAGCCAAATCCGATACAGTTCTACCAGCATGACCGGTGACATGTGTTTTCGTGCCAAAGGGCCTGTTACAGGGTATGGGAAATTAATATGGGGGTTTGCCCACGCATGGAATTTTATGAAATTATGTGCATTAATTGTCTTGGTTATGACTGCTATAAAAGTGGTGTATTCCCTTGTAAATTCAATTCCATTGGCAAATTATGACGTAAAATATGACGTCACTAGCATAGCTGAGGGTACCCCACTTTAAACATTTCTATAGTGATCAATGATTCATGAAGCAAATGTTGAAATCTGTCCAGAATTAAGGTACTCATAGGTAAGTCTGCTGATACTATAAATAACTTTGTTAGTGTCAACATAGTGGCGCAGCAGTCATTTTTATGTACATGTAACCCCAATTTTCACCTGCTTATTTTAAAAGAGGTAGACTTTGAATGTAAAATTTTCTGTGTTCCAGTCTTTGTCAAGACACAATTTTAATATAAAAACTGCCCACATATGTTAGGAACATATTCGTGAAATTTCATGAAAATCATGGACCGGTAACATGGTGTTTTGTTACATTCATTACACATAACCCTTATTGATCAAAATGTGAACTTGTTCACTAATAATTACAAACGAATTTAATAAATGATTTATGACCATAGGATTTTTCCTAAAGGCTTATTATAAGCAATTTATATTAGTATAGCATGCTGTTAATGAAACCCAACACCAACACCTTATACCCTGTTACATAAGTTACGGTTTGGACAGACTTAAAATAATTTAAAGATTCCAATAAAGTTTTGTGTTTTAGACATCACCTTAGTATAACTAGTATAACTGCAGGGTTTAAATTGCAATATTATTGATATTCCTGAATTCAGAAGTTGCCTCTGTGTAACCTTTCAATCTGTTACATACGTTACATTTAGCGCAAGCATGTACTATGAACAATTTTCATATGATGCAATCTTTAAAAGTTGAAATTTTTCTTCTTATTTAAATGGGTGTTATATATAACTAGTTAATACACATGCTAAATCACGGGGTTGCTCATTTGCATACATCTTATCCTTATTAAATTAGAATGTTACAAAAATCACAAATTAAGAATTTACATTTCATTGAACATCCCAATACATGGACCATGATATTAATCTCAAGAAAAGATTATTTGCTTATTACTCTATCAAGTCAAGTCAAGTCAAGTCAATTTATTTATTCCCAGACTTACAATAAGCAAGCAACAAGGGCAAGCAATTTCAAGCAACATGGCGAATACACTGTGGAGGAGCACGCATCGGACTGATTCAGTGCTGCCTTGCAAACGCTACTGCTTTGCAATGCCGCTCCGAAACAGCCCCAAGCGTACCTTATGGATTTGAAACTTAATATTAAGTATTAATGAATAATCATAGAAATCTATACTTAAAAACTATTATTACGAAGCATCAACAAAAAACATGCATTATAGGAAACTGTTTGGGCGCCTGCTATGGTGCGTTTTCCAATGAATTATTATCAGTGTGTGCGAACAACAAAGGCTCAATGCACTCTAAGGCAGGGTTTTCTGACATTTATCTGTTTTTCTGACATTTATTCATCATTCAATATTTTATTTTGATGCGAACCCTATCTTAGTACTTTCGAGGATTGTGTAACCAATTAGAACACATAATATGCAAGATTTATGTTTGTATTTGTATGAAAGGAAAATCATTGTCTACAAGATGTTTGTCATGATATGACAGAACATACTTTACTAAATCTATTTTTACCGAGAACAAATTAACTTAAATATTCAGTTTTGAAGGATGTAATGTATGTAACAAACAATATACGTATAAAAGGCTGGATAAGATCCATAGGTATGGTTTGATGGTTATTTTGCAAGCAATTATGTGGGTAACATATGTAATGCAGTGATGTTGCATTTGACTGAAGGCTAAATGTTTAAAATACTTATGGCATATGACTTTACAGAATTTATGGTCCGTTCTAATCTCATGTAAAGATCAAAATCATATCGTGTGTTGAAAATCAAAGTTGTAAAATTTGGGTACAGAAAGGGATATAAGAGGTACTATAGCTTTCCCTTTAAAAACTTTAAAGATGGAATTAGTATGTTAAAGTAATATACAGTGAGCGTAAGAAATATTAATATCAGATTCCGTTTATCACTACACAAGTCCACATGGATCTCCCTGTCCCACTCCTATATACCGGTAAACAAAGTCAAAGTTAAACATCCTCTATTATTTCCTCATTAGAATAATTCAGAGCTTTTAGAATTGATTCAACTGAAGGCAAACTTTAAGCCATTTGGTCTCACTGCTATTTTAGAATTACTTTATATCATTTTAAACCTAAAGAAAACAGTCAAATGTGAAAAACAGATGGTAGAGGACCATCACGAATAACATCTTTTTGGCAAAAGTAAGCAATGGCCAGGAGCTGCTGCAACTAGAACTAAGGTTCCACCTAAAATCCCATGTGGAAAACAACCGAAATAACAAATAGATACTTGTAGAGTTTGCCAAGAGATCAGCTATTTCCCAATAGGTGGCCACCCAGTTACATGAACGTTACTAATTATATGCCATTCAGGATTGTCTTAGCATATTGTATGTCAGAAATGTGCATTATGATCATAATCCAAAGCCTTTGTGTGATGTTGTAGAGAAATTTCAACAATTTGTTAAAATTATGAAAAGTGACCTACATGTATATAATGTAAAAAATGACAATGTTACCGGTTTTGAATTATCATGAAATTTTGCTCAAATCAAGAGGATATATATGACAAGTTTTTATGCAAATATGATATCTTGACAAAGACTGAAACATTTTTATCTTTGAAGTTGAATTTTGTAATTTTTGTAAATTTTAGGGAAAAAAATTAGAATTTTTATGATTTTTCAATCAGGAAATCAGTATAATACTTCTGTAAAATGTTTTTATGGTATAAGTATAATGCTGGGATGTTCTCGAGCCAATCCACATGACAAATCTTAGAAAATGCTAAAACTTAAGATTTAGGACACACAAAGAAGAGGGTAGGTATCATGTCATCGCGGGAGTGAGCCAGGGACGCCTCCTGAGTCCTATAATTAATTATTTTATTCAATATATACATTTTCATAGCTCATATATGATGACCTACTTATGTGTAAAATTTAAAGAAAATCCTTGCGTGGGCACATCTGTAACACCCCCTTTAAGGAAAATACATGTTTGGGCATAGTATTTGTTATATTATCATATATTTATGAATAAACATTCAAGAAACACGATTTCCGATCGCTAGTTTTTTTCTTGGTATCGTAGCAAATGTTTTATTTAGGATTTTCTATTACAACGCACTGGGAGCATTTTTTTGAATCACTGGTACAACGCACCGGTGGTTGCACAAACTTGCTTCAGGGTTGCTGATTTAACATAAGCAAAGCATCTAACTCGCCCAGTCATTACGCAATCATATATGCAAAGATTTACAAGACTGTTAAAATGAAAGTTGTTAGACGAAAATTTGATTTTTGTTCTATTTTTGCTAAAAACATAGATGGTGGTTATACGTTAGAGCTGATTCTTAGAGTACACAGACTCTGTGTGTCGAGCAACAATAAGAAAAAAGTCGACACATGTACCACCCGTTTTGCTATATAACGTAGGGTCTAAGGTTCATGAACATAATGCTATGAGGCATTTTCTTGCATTACTTTTCATGTTGTCAGACCTAGATCCCGCTTATCATCTCATCATCCGATCAACCAGAAAAGAAAGATACGAGTTACGAGTACGTACAAATGCATTAATGTCCTATTTTTTAAAATAGGTCCACCTAAGTTCTTAATGAGTTTATTTAGCTGGATATGGCGAAGACTGTGCCTTGCTATATTAATTCTTACAAGCTACAACTAGCTCTTTCTTTTGGGGAATTTGATTGGTCTGCAGATGCTCCGATTGGTTTTACTTTTATTTATACGTCGTACAGATTCTTCAAGATGAGAATAGTACTATAACCCAATTTAAGTACTAAAGCCGGTCGAACAGATGTACATGTAGCTCCGTAGTTGTTTCGTTGCATCTCATGGAAGTGATACAAAGTACCGAAGTGTAACAGAATCATACAACTGTAAAACTATATGTATGTTTTTGTTTTGCAAAAAGTATTTTATTTTTTTTTATTTGTCTTGTTTGTACAAAAATAATGAAGACACAAAAATAATGGCATCATATTTTTCAGGCATGCACCTATCAAACTGAATTCGCACATTTAAAAAATAAATTGACTATACACTTTCATAAAGCGTTAAATCTGCTACACTGCGGCCATATTATTCTGTTCTGATTGATCGAGTGCACAGGTTAATGAGGTGATGAACAGGGATCTAGCATTGAAAACATGGAAAATAAAGCAAGAAAATGGATGGTGTATGGGTAGACATTTTTTTCATATAGTTTCTCGACACATAGATTTTGTGTACTCTAAGAATCGCCTCTAACGTGTAACCACAATCTAATGGTTTTAGCAAAAATATAACAACACAGTTGTTGCCAATGCCATCGGCTGCCTAAAAAGCCGATGTTATGGCTTTTTATGGTTGAACACTGTAAAATAATAATATCTCTGTTTTTCTGTTGAGTTGGATGCTTTGCCTATGTGAAATCAACAACCCTGAAGCAAGTTTGTGCAACCACCAGTGCACCAGTGATTCAGAAACTGCCCCCAGTGCGTTGTAATAGAAAATCATCGATAAAACATTTGCTTCGATACCAAGAAAGAAATTGGCGATCGGAAATCGTGTTTCTTGAATGTTTATTCATAAATATATGATAATATAACAAAAACTATGCTCAAACATGCATTTTCCCCTTAATTTTGGCTCGAAAACACATGCCATTGGTCATGATGGTAGAACTGTATCGGATTTGGCTCCAAATCCATGAAATAAATCGCATATTGCGTGATAAAATCATAAACGGCAAGGCTTCCGCCCTTCTCTGCGCTAGGTGACATGACAAACAAAATACAGACAAGTTTATATGGAAATGATATTGACAAGGGGTATAAGTTTTATTTACCTTTACGCCATTTTAATCTTACTCCAGTGTGTAATTTAGACTTCACCAGTTCGTTGCAACCAGCTCCAGTACTTTTACATTTACCAGTGTGCTTAATATCATTAAACAATACATCTCCAGATTAATTTTATCATAAGCATCGTATTTACTGATCTCGTAAATAGATTTATTTATCGAAGTGATGAAAAGTGACAACCAGAGGACCAATGGTCCTGTAAACGCTCACCTGAGTCTGCTGCATATACCAATAAACATGTTTGAATATTATGGTATTTAACCCCAGTGCAGGGGCAGATGAAGCCCTTGGGCCGTTTTCTTTTTTCAGACTATTCAATATTCTGTCCATGGATGCTTCACGCCAAGTTTCATTAAAATCAATCTATTGGTTTCAGAGAAGAAGATATTTGAAGGGTTTTTACCATATATGGGCATGGTGGCCATCTTGGTGATGTGACTTAGATTATTAATATATACATTGGTTCCCCCATCCTATAGATGCTTCACATAAAATTTGGCTTCAATTGGCCAAGTGGTTTTAGAGGAGAAGATGTTTGAATATTATGGTAATATACATGTATATTGCCCCGGGGTGTGGACATATGAGCCCTTAGGTCCATTTTTTTTCAGAATCATTAATATTTAGTCCTACTACCCATTTCCTGCAAGATTTTCACCTCAAATGACTTTTTAAAAGTTTTCCCCATTCCAATGCATTGGCGACCTATGTTGACCTTGTCGTAAAATAGGTCAAGGTCACCACAGGGTCATGATTTATATATACATTGTAGTACTTCAGCCATTGGTGCTTCATACCAAGTTTCTTTGAAATCGGTCCTCAAAATTCGGAGAAGAAGATTTTTGAAGGGTTTTACCATATATGGGCATGGCAGCCATCTTGGTTATGTGAACTAGATAATTCATATATACATTAATTCCCCCATTCCATAGATGCTTCACATACAATTTGGCTTTGATTCGCCAAGCGGTTTCAGAGGAGAAGATGTTTGAATATTATGGTAATATACATGTATATTGCCCCGGGGTGGGGGCAGATGAGCCCCTGGGGTCCAATTTTTTTCAGAATCATTAATATTCAGTCCTACTGCCCATTTCCTGCAAGACTTTCACTTTAAATGACATTTTAAAAGTTTTCCCTATTCAAATGCATTGGCGACCTATGTTGACCTTGCCGTAAAAAAAGGTCAAGGTCATCACAGGGTCATGATTTATATGCACATTGTAGTACTTCAGCCATCGATGCTTCATGCCAAGTTTCTTTGAAATCGATCCACCTGTTCTGGAGAAGAAGATTTTTGAAGGGTTTTTACCATATATGGCAATCGCGGCCATCTTGGTCATGTGACCTGGATTATTTATATAGACATTGATTACCCCTTCCTATTGATGCTTCACATAAAATTTGGCTTTGATTGGCCAAGCGGTTTCAGAGGAGATGATGTTTGAATATTATGGTAATATACATGTATATTGCCAAATTATTTATTGCCCCGGGGTGGGGGCATATGAGCCCCTGGGGTCCAGTTTTTTTTCAGAATCATTAATATTCAGTCCTACTGCCCATTTCCTGCAAGACTTTCACTTTATATGACTTTAAATGACATTTTAAAAGTTTTCCCCATCCAAATGCATTGGCGACCTATGTTGACCTTGCCGTAAAACAAGTCAAGGTCATCACAGGGTCATGATTTATATATACATTGTAGTGCTTGAGCCATCAATGCTTCATGCCAAGTTTCTTTGAAATCGATCCACCTGTTCTGGAGTAGAAGATTTTTGAAGGGTTTTTACCATATATGGGCATCGCGGCCATCTTGGTCATGTGACCTGGATTATTTATATACACATTGGTTTCCCCTTCCCATAGATGCTTCACGTAAAATTTGGCTTTGATTGGCCAAGCGGTTTCAGAGAAGAAGATGTTTGAATATTATGATAATATACATGTATATTGCCCCGGGGTTGGGGGCGGATGAGCCCCTGGTGCCCAATTTTTTTCAGAATCATTAATATTCAGTCCTACTGCTCATTTTCTGCAAGATTTTTCCTTTAAATGACAATTTAACAATTTTTCCCATTCAAATGCAAAGGCGACCTATGTTGACCTTGCTGTAAAATAGGTCAAGGTCACCGCAGGGTCATGATTTATACACATTGTAGTGCTTGAGTCATCGATGCTTCATGCCAAGTTTGGTTGAAATCGGTCCAGTGGTTCCGGAGAAGAAGATTTTTGAAGGATTTTTACCATATATGGGCATGGCGGCCATCTTGGTCATGTGACCTGGATTATTTATATACACATTGGTTCCCCCTTCCCATAGATGCTTCATGTAAAATTTGGCTTTGATTGGCCAAGCTGTTTCAGAGAAGAAGATCTTTGAAAATGGTGGACGACGGACGGACGACGGACGGACGGACGGACGACGGAGCATGGGTATACTATAAGCTCACCTTGTGAGCCTGACGGCTCAGGTGAGCTAAAAATGGCTGACAAAACAAACTCTAGCCTAGTCTACTAGCCTCGAAGAGCATGGGGCCCAAGAAAGGGAATTCAATATCGTGCATTGAAACAGTTATGAAAAATGCACCTTCATAGACCCATAAGGAGCCTTATTACGTCAAATGATTGACAGAATACTGAAAACATATGGAGAGGTCAATACAACGGTTAAACACTTCCCTCCTGAAAATACACTCTTAAAATGACCTACAACTATTTTGCAAAGGTCCTGATACATAAGTTGCACTGGCACTCACATGTTGGACATATTTAAACAGAATTTGTGGTATTTATAAGTCTAGTGTGTGCTAATTAATAGGAAGAATTTTTTTTAATTAAGTTTTACGTCCCTTTCAAGATTATTTCAGCTCATATGAGACGGGTCAATCAGTAGGTGGGCGAAAACGGGAGAGTCCCGAGAAAAAACACCTGGCACACCCGCAAGCAGAACTTGGCTTGTCTCACATGTGGCAAGTGCGGGACTCGAACCCAGACCAGACACTGCGGTGAGATGATCGACAGAGCTGAAATTTTGTTTAACAGTAATTTGGAGGTGATATTGAAATACTAGGTGCACTGTGTGCTAAATAGAACAAAAATGGTAAACAAAAAATTTGAATGGCTGCTAAAATTTTAATTTTCCATAGAGAAGTTAGACAATTTTTACCATTTTGCTATAATTTGAGAAGACAGTGAATTACATGTAAGAATTTTTCTTGACTTTTTAGCAGAAATAAGGAAATAAATATTATATTATTGCCAATTGCGAAATAGTGTCTCCATGTGTCAAAATCAAAGACAAACTCAAGATGTTTCAACACCAGACTTCAAAGACTATGAAAACCCTTTGTAGTATAAAGTGAACTAGTTTAACCTCAAGACAGTGGCAAAGAATTAGCCAATTATAGTTTACTCAAGCTGGTAGATAAACCTAAGTCCCGCCCATGTAATTTGTGTGACAGCTGGTCAGTTCACTGACTCAGGTGAATTGAAGTAAAATCAATTAAATATTTACATGCTTCAAAATATTAAGTCCTCCTATGATTAGATCAAATTGCAAGATTAAATGTTGCTCTTATCTGTTTAATTGTGCTTTTGTAGCTGTCCACAAAACACATACTTCATGTACTATATTGAAATAAATTCAGCCACTGACAAGTGACAAAACAGTATAATTAGAGGTCAGGTAGTTCTTACTTCAGTGGTGGGCGGAGCTGAACTTGTCCTAGGTAAATGGCTATTTGGGTAAATTGATTGTATTGAAAATGAACTGTTATAATGGTCCTATTTTGGGAACTCAAATTCTTTGATCTTATGGTGAGACATCATGCAGGTGTTGTGTCAGAAAACAACAAAAGGGGCTGGAATTTCGCAAACAGCCATAATACCAATTTACATAGTAAACACCAATTTGCCAATACAAAATTTGAGCTTTACAAGTTCATGAAGCTAGTAAAATGTTAAATTTGGTTATTTTTACATTAGTTAAAATCTATTCACATCACCATTTTTTTCTTTTTAGAAAACAGTTTTCCTGGTTTGTCATTTTTCTCCTGCCCATCTGGCAATTTTTCTTCGATAATTAACTCAAGTTCAATTTCTTCATCCTGGTGACCTGTTGCTAGGAAACACACGGCGATGGCGATCATGATAACGATGACTGAAGCCAAGGCAACAATTGCGATGATGATATTTCCCGGTTCCAAGTCCGGTTCCGGCATTGTCAGGGGTTAAGACATCAAATGTTTTGAGTTCTAGGTTTGATCCATCATCCTGAAACAATTATGGACATGAATGCCACACACATGCACCTGGCCTCGAATAATTGCAAAATGATCGATGACGCAAAAACTATTCCAAAATGTTCCAAAAAGTTTGTGTGTTTGAATTGATGCTAATTAACATCCCAGTCAACAGCTGTCGGGACTTTGCTATGCTGCCTCCATTTTTAAGCTTCATTTATAGATAAAATGAATTTTTTACTTAAAATTTGACTGAAACTGGTTCTAAAAGACATTTGAAACTTTTAAATCACTCATTTGGAGATGATTAAAGTTTGACCGACAATGGTCCATTTTATGTATTTTTAACAAAATATATCAAGGGCTGCTGTACTATTTTTCATTTATTGTAGTGTTAGACTCTCAAAGCATTCTGACATATGCCGACAGTGCACATTTCAAACTACTGTGTCTACATCATCATTTTTCAAAATCTCACTTTTGTGAAACACCACAAGAAAAATATGACCATGTCATCTTTTTGCAACCTAAAAGTCATGAAAATTGCCACAAAAATTTTGCAAATCGGTTCTTTGATAAAATAAAAATGCCCCAAAAAATATTTTGAATACCGGTAGGCCTTTTGCATGTGCAAGGAAGTTAATCCAAACACTTTAAAATTGAAAATCAAGCAAATCTGTGGAATACAGTAATTTATCCGGTTTCGAATCTTATCCAGTTCCGAATCAAGTGGTCGTATTGTCACGAACTACACAGCAGCTGTTCAATTAAAAAACAAATACTTTGTATGGTCATCAAGTCTATCTTTTTCTCTTCCTCTGCACGAAGTCAGATTTTGAAAACTTATCTGCATGCTAAAAATAAATCTGTTCTTCGAGATGACCTGTCGAATTAGAATGTATATTGCACTTGTGTAATTATCCGCAAGGTGCAGGTTTCCGCAAAATGCATGAACCGTGAACATTATTTTTTTACACTTTTGGTTCCAACATGCGTTCCAACATTAATTTTAACACACCAGGAAAACTGAACTTCATTTATTGATTTTCTGTTGCGTAGGAGCTTGTTAATTTTATCTACCAATTTAGCTAGTTTCGGGTCAGTAAAAATTAATTGTGTCGACTTAGTACATGTACTCGTAAATCTATTAATATCGCAGTACACGTCTTAGCGCTGAACCTAAAGGAACTGAGAAGGGAGTGTTTAAATCTCAGTATTTTATTTGATGTGTGTGTGTGTGTGTGCGTGCGTGCGTGCGTGCGTGCGTGCGTGTCGCCACAATACCACCGTCTTTCATTTGCAATGCTGTTTATTTGAATTGGTGCTTAACGTTCTAGTCCTCAGCTATGGTCATGTCAGGACTTTGCCCCCATTTTATGGGACTTGTGCCCAAAGTTCTCACCGCTGTGTCTAGTGTGGGTTCGAACCCCGCTCTGGCCATGTGAGACAAACCAAGTTCTGCTTGCGAGCGTGTCAGGTGGTTTTGTTTTTCTCGGGGTTCTCCCGTTTTCGTCCCACCAACTGATTGGCGCGTCTCATATGAGCTGAAATAATCATGAAAGGGACGTTAAACTGAATCAAAAAAAAAAGGGGGGGGGGGTGGCAAGTTAGGATGCCCTGACATCCTAAACTAAACGTGCTTCAAATATAACCACACAACAAAGCCAAGAAGGACAGACACTGGGTTCGATCCTCACGTTGAGCGCCGAGTTATGCTTTTTGGTCCTCATATAAGGAATATAGCATCATCTCTCTTTTTCACCCTTTCTCTCTCTCTATCTCTCTCTCTTTCTCTCTCTCTCTCTCTCTCTCTCTCTCTCTCTCTCTCTCTCTCTCTAAACTGACCCAAAATAGATAGTGCATTAATGAATGAATTTTAAGAGGGGCGGGAGGGGGGCTGGAAGATGTTTCCGGGCCTGGATATTATTTTTCTCTCACGACGCGGTCCTGTCTTTTTATTGGTATATATTACAATACGTAAGATAGTAAAGTAGAATTTACTCTGTCCTAGATATGTTTTTCGGCCAAAATTGGATCCTGTTTTTTTTTTGTTTTTTTTTTTTTAAATCTTACAGCACCCCCCCCCCCCCCTCCCCAATAATAAAAATCAAATGGTCGTTTCCTTACGCAGGTGATTCTTTGTGCAGTCGATCTGCATCGCGAACAAAACATGTTGTCTGGATTTCTAGTCTAGTTGACATACTCCTGTTAGATATCTCTGTTTGTGCAACATTAAAGCTGTGTTTGAAATTCAATGTTAATCAAACAGGTGAAAGTAAAACTCATAAAACATCAACAACAAAACAAACAAACAAACAAAAATGAAAATAAGCAATGCACAGCCCATGATTACCAGCTCTTAACTGCAAAAATCTGGAACCAGTTACGCCATTATCGACTTTGAACATGTATTTGTTTTCGATTGACGCCAATATCCAGAACGTAAGTTATACGTCGTAAACATGTACACAGTTTTTGGACACTTTTTCTATCTGAAATGGTAAACTGTGTGTAAGTCTTGTTTATGAAGAAGTAATGAAGCTACAAACTCAAAATCATAACGCAATAGCGCCAGAGAGTGTCTTGTTTATAAATTATCGCAAGTGATTCGGAACTGGATAAATGATTCGGAACTGGATAAATTGGTGGTCTGCTTCAAAGCCATCGTGTGGCCCACAGAATATTCACAATTAATCAGATTGAAATTCATTATTTAGAAGAAGGATTATACTTTCTAATGGTAAGGTCGAAACCTAGTTTGCTGTGAGCAATTATCTGGAAACCACTTCGAAAAAAAAGTGACCCGGAACTAGATAATTTACTGTATGTTTAAGAGTTTGGTGCTCAGCTATGCATAATTTTGTTTTGGTTTGGTACATTTCGTTGTCTTTGTGGCACTGTTTGAAATGGTACAAAAGCAGCAAATATCCCAGGTTAAATGGGTTGCTACTGAGTGAGCAATATATAGAAAATAGCACAGTGGCCCTTTCATCAAGAAAACATGTCCGTGTAATGTATACTCCCTTGAACCCCACTTTTATATAGCAAAACTGGGGAATGCAGGGGTATACCTATTTTTCTAATTTTTGCTCCAAAACATAGATTGTGTATACTCGTTAGAACCGCCTCGGCGAGGCGGTTCTAACGTGTATCCACAATCTATGTTTTGAGCAAAAATAAAAAAATATCAAAAATTTTTAGCTGAAAATTTTCAATTTTTAAAGCACAAAAAATCCCTGTTTATTGCATGGGCAAGTTTTCATAATGGTAAGGAGATAGGGGATAATGTTTCTTCATGAGAATTTTTCTGGAAATGGCCCCTTCTATTTTAAGCCAGCAATTATATGTAGATACTAAAGTAATCAAACCTTGTAATAGTATAAAATGACAAAACTTACTATTAAACACAAAAATTTTTGGTTTTGCATTTTCACCGCTTGCCTTGTGAATTGGAAAAAGCCCGAGTATTGTATAAAATAAAAAGAAAAATTGCTTTTTTTCGGTGAATACCAAATATATTTCATCTCGTGAGTTGAAAACATAAAAATTTTCACTCGTGCTGCGCACTCGTGAAAATTCTGATGTTTTCAACTCACTCAATGAAATATATTTGGCATTCACCTCAAAAAAGCAAATATCCTCTATTATTATGAACTTTATTTCACTGGCTTTGGCTCTTTGTATTTCCAAAGATTTTAATAAAATGTTGATGTTAAAAAGATGCCATTTTAATGACTACCAACCTGAAAAAGGGATCTACAGTATATTTCTTTGTTGATATTATTTCTTTTATATAAACACACCTACCTTGAAAATCATCAATTATAAGCTATTTTGCTATATTAAACATTGTTCAGTAATATAATGTATAAAGTCAGGAGCAACACAATGTTCTTATCAGTGGGATGGAACAGCTGTCATCTTCTGTGACATGAGAAAATGTCTCAAGTCTGGATTTTTGAAAAGGTGAGACTCAAAGCAGCATGCGTAGGTATGGCAACTAGAAAGAAGCTCTAGTTTGAACCTGAGTGCAGTATTGTGATAGCAGTGAACAACAAAAGACCATACTGCAGCTGGCTGGGGATATGTAGCCCCATGACTGACCATTATGTATGTTTTAGTACAAGTTTAAACAGTTTTCTTTATGATGTAGCTCATATTGGTTCTCATTTTAAAAAAGATATTTAATGGTTATGTTTAATATTCAAAAAGGCATAAACTCGGCGTGGCGGTTCTAACGTGTATCCACAATTTATGTTTTGAGCAAAAATAAGAAAAATATCTACTTTTGTTTCTGAAACTTTTCACTTTTTACAGTTTTCGAAATCTCTGTATATATTACATGGGCATGCCTCTGTAATGAACAAATGTGCTAATCAGCAGAAGAGAAAGAAATGCCTTAGAAATATTTTTCATAAAAAATGATAAAATAAATCGCAATAGAACAGCCTTGGAACTGTCTGCAAAGAAATAACTAAAGGTAATCAATTTAATGGTGCCTTGGTCTTTGCTCAGTAGTGAATTTTGTAATGACTTAGACGTGTTTCACATGTTCAGTGTAGGTTTTTTTTTTTTTATTCAGTTGTACGTTCAAGATTATTTCAGCTTATATGAGAGGGGCCAATCAGTAGGTGGGGTGAAAACAGGAGAATCCCGAGAAAAACCACAGGGCACACCCGCAAGCAAAACTTGCCTCGTCTTACATGTGGTCAGAGCGGGGCTCGAACCCACACCAGGCACAGCGGTGAGATGATCGAGTGATAAAGAAACAGCGCTCTTAACCACTCGGTCACGGGGGCCGCCTAATTCAGCGTAACTGGGAGAAATAAAGTTTGTATTGTATTAAAAATAAAACTACTTTCTTTGTGGCTCTTGTGAAGGCTTGTGAAAATCTCACCATGAAGTCAACGCAAAGTAAAACAGTTTTTTGTCTGCAGCTTATCTAACAGTTACTGCCTTATGTCACCTTCCAGTAGTTTCAAATAACAATAGTTTGCTTATTCATTTGTGAAAGAAATTTCAAAACAATGGGCTCAATATTGATTACCCATTAAGTACATCAGATAAAGACAAAAGGCATTTGAGCCGCCTCGTGGGAAAACCAACAATGTGGTTTCCGAACAGGTCCGACACAAACCGAGCTGTACAAGCAGAGAAGCTTGAAATTTTGGATTTAAGTAGAAGAGGAATTGTACTATCCGAGTAGCGAAAACAAAGGCGCTGATCAGCTTCGCGGTTACCGCGAAGCTGATCTGCGCCTTTGTTTTCGCCTATGCAAATTGTTGGTGTTCCCACGAGGCGGCTCATTTCAAAGAATTTGAATAACATTGAATGTGTACAGTGATCTTGCCAGCTTCTCTGTTTTATCATGTCAATATACCACCCACTGATGTTATTTCAATCACTTTGAGACAGTCATCATAAGGTCAGCAAAACTGGAGAAAATAAACAGTCTCATATACTCATCACGAAAACATGTCCGTGTAATGTATACCCCCCTGAACCCCACTTTTATATTGTAAAACTGGGGTATGCAGGGGTTTGCCTATTTTTCTTATTTTTGCTCTAAAACATAGATTGTTCTATGTTCGAGGCGGTTCTAACGTGTACCCACAATCTATGTTTTGAGCAAAAATAAGAAAAATATAAAAAAAAAATTGTATTGAAAATTTTCATTTTTTTTGAACTTTAGAAAAATCTTTACATTACAGGGGCATGTTTTCGTAATGTGAAGGTTTTCAGAAATTTTCCATTTACGATTTACAATTCTTATCAGCATATGCAGCAAAAACAGGGCTCAAATATGCTGATAAGTATATTTCATCTTTTCCCATTTAAAACACCAGTTTCAAACATGGACTAGGCCAAAAATAGAACAAGGTCAACAAAGGACCATCATTAACTAGCATTAATGGGCCCATGTACCCACATGCCAAGAGCTACATACCAAATTTTATGGAAATTGGTCCTTCTATAATTTCATAAATTTTTGAAAAATTTTAACATAATGAACAGCGTGTGTCATGCACCATCAAAACAAGCTTACCCATGAAATTTGTCAGTGCTTTTGTAGATAAAGATCTTTAAAAATTGTGGACCGACAATGGACCACTGGAGACCCCAAATCATGAGTATACTACCTGGGTAGGGTACAGCTCTGGTGAGCTAAAGAGGCTCTTGCAGGTACAGTGATAAGCATACTAGTCGCAGTCATTACAGGTCAACCTCATTATAACGCTATCCTTGGGGTCTCTAAGTGAACCGTGTTATAATGAGGTTACTTATTATAGACATATAGCAAAACAATCAATTTGGGAGCCATGACATGGCCGTGTTATACTGAAAACTGCATTATAATGAGGCACTTTATAATAGGTTGGAAGTGTAAATTTATTTTGTCTCACAGCTTGACTGCCGGCTCGTCAAGAGTTGTGCCACATTTTTCAAACAGTGGTCCAGTTTGTTTGTTATGTTGCTATACATTCCAATCATCACCGATGTTGTGTCAAAACGATTGCATTGTTTATTCTTCTTTAAAAAGGTTAGTTTTGGTTTAACAGCCCAGTCAACATTTTTTCAGTCATGTTGTTGGATATTGACCGGTTCTTTGAAGATATATTGGATTTGCTAGAGGCCACAACCAAAGGTCAGTGAACTGTGAAATATAGGTTAAGGTCATCGAGACGTATTCGTTCTAATTAGCGCACAGTGCGCTTAACTTTTCAAAATACCTTAAATTTAAAGTAAAAAAATATCGTTCTAATTAGCGCACACTACAAACTAAAAACAACGCATAGACTGCTGAAATAACAATGTCAAATACTATAACTTATGATGACATTTAAGTGTTACACTCATTGCAAAATTGTGTTTCATCAATTAAAATTATGTTTACATGCAGTAAATATGGTTTTAATGCGCAAAACTGAAGTACAATACCAATATGCTCGTCAAGCAGTGTGCGCTTATGCACGTTTTTTGGAACCCTGCAGGGTGTGCGCTTATTGGAGCATGTGCGCTAATTAGAACGAATACGGTATGTGGTTGAAGGGTGATGTCAAGGAGAATCATTACTACCAAGACAAACACCCTAGACTGGACTAAGCAGATGACAGAGGCGCAGAAAAAAGTTAAACTTCTATATAACACCTTGCTTTTAGCCTGTGTAATGAAAATGATTTGGTGTAAGGTCAAACTAAATGAAACAAAGATCTATAGAATGTAGTATTATAATCACATTTGTTTGCATTTCATGCTATACAATCGTTTAATGTTTACTTGTACTTAGAAGATAATAAAGTTATTTTTAAAATATATACTATAGTACATGATCAAAGTAAATTGAAATAAACAAATTTGGTAAAGAAAACAAAACAAGAACAAAAACATCTGACGGACAAAAACCATCAAATCAATCACAAACATCAACAGTCTAATCAGAACCATTCCACACGAGCACCAAAACTGAACAATTTTTAGCTTTTCATTATTTACTGTTTGTGCATACCTCAACATATTTTTTATGTAATATATGTTACAGCTGTATAATGGACAACATCAGATGTAAAATTGCAACATTTTTTCTATTTTGTTACATGTAAATCATGTCCCAGTAAACAACTGGGATCAAGTCCATATAAAAATGTAGCTTCCATTTTTTTTAACTTCTCTGTGATATTGGAATGAATACCATATCGAAGTGAATGACACTCTAACATTCAAATAAAACATTGCCTGAATAAACAACTACAACATACATGTATGGACTGTCTTACATAAAAATATTACTGGGCAAGGTCTGAACTATCAAACTGACTATCTAGAAATATAAGGATATGGCGATTGTTGACATCAGCTGTCAACGACAAGGAACGAACAATGTAACCTTTATGAAGTGTATTGTCATTAAGACAACTCTACATATGAGCCGCCTCATGGGAAAATTAACCAGAGGACCAATGGTCCTGTAAACGCTCACCTGAGTCTGCTGCATATACCAATAAACATGTTTGAATATTATGGTATTTAACCCCAGTGCAGGGGCAGATGAAGCCCTTGGGCCGTTTTCTTTTTTTTTTTCAGAATAATCAATATTCTGTCCATTTGCCAATTTCTTGCTGGCTTTCCCCTTCAAATAACATTTTAACAGTTTTCCCCCATTCAAATGCATGGGCAACCCATGTTGACCTTGCCATAAACTTGGTCAAGGTCATCACAGGGTCATGATTTATATATTTATTGTAGTACTTTAGCCATGGATGCTTCACGCCAAGTTTCATTGAAATCAATCTATTGGTTTCAGAGAAGAAGATATTTGAAGGGTTTTTACCATATATGGGCATGGCGGCCATCTTGGTCATGTGACCTACATTATTAATATATACATTGGTTCCCCCATCCTATAGATGCCTCACATAAAATTTGGCTTCAATTGGCCAAGTGGTTTCAGAGAAGAAGATGTTTGAATATTATGGTAATATACGTGTATATTGCCCCGGGGTGTGGGCATATGAGCACTTAGGTCCAATTTTTTTTTTTCAGAATCATTAATATTTAGTACCAGTCCTACTACCCATTTCCTGTAAGATTTTCACCTCAAATGACTTTTTAAAAGTTTTCCCCATTCCAATGCATTGGCGACCTCTGTTGACCTTGTCGTAAAATAGGTCAAGGTCACCACAAGGTCATGATTTATATACACATTGTAATACTTCAGCCATTGGTGCTTCATGCCAAGTGGGCATGGCAGCCATCTTGGTCATGTGAACTAGATAATTTATATACACATTAATTCTCCCATTCCATAGATGCTTCACATAAAATTTGGCTTTGATTCGCCAAGCGGTTTCAGAGGAGAAGATGTTTGAATATTATGGTAATATACATGTATATTGCCCCGTGGTGGGGGCAGATGAGCCCCTGGGGTCCAATTTTTGTCAAAATCATTAATATTCAGTCCTACTGTCCATTTCCTGCAAGACTTTTACTTTAAATGACATTTTAAAAGTTTTCCCTATTCAAATGCATTGGCGACCTATGTTGACCTTGCCGTAAAAAAGGTCAAGGTCATCACAGGGTCATGATTTATATACACATTGTAGTACTTGAGCCATCGATGCTTCATGCCAAGTTTCTTTGAAATCGATCCACCGGTTCTGGAGAAGAAGAATTTTGAAGGGTTTTTACCATATATGGGCATTGCGGCCATCTTGGTCATGTGACCTGGTTTATTTATATATACATTGATTACCCCTTCCTATTGATGCTTCACATAAAATTTGGCTTTGATTGGCCAAGCGGTTTCAGAGGAGATGATGTTTGAATATTATGGTAATATACATGTATATTGCACCGGGGTGGGGGCATATGAGCCCCTGGGATCCAATTTTTTTCAGAATCATTAATATTCAGTCCTACTGCCCATTTCCTGCAAGACTTTCACTTTAAATGACTTTAAATGACATTTTAAAAGTTTTCCCCATTCAAATGCATTGGCGACCTATGTTGACCTTGCCGTAAAATAGGTCAAGGTCATCACAGGGTCATGATTTATATATACATTGGAGTGCTTGAGCCATCAATGCTTCATGCCAAGTTTCGTTGAAATCAGTCCACCGGTTCTGGAAAAGAAGATTTTTGAAGGGTTTTTACCATATATGGGCATGCGGCCATCTTGGTCATGTGACCTGGTTTTCTTATATACACGTTGGTTCCCCCTTCCTACAGATGCTTCATATAAAATTTGGCTTTGGTTGGCCAAGCGGTTTCAGAGAAGAAGATCTTTGAAATTGTGGATGGACGGACGGACGACGGACGACAGACGACGGACGGACGCCGGATCATGGCCATCCTATAAGCTCACCTTGTGAGCCTAACGGCTCAGGTGAGCTAAAAATTTGCATATGTGAAAACAAAGGCGCTGATCAGCCCCTTTGTTTTCGCTACTCGGACAGTACAATTCCTCCTCTACTTAACTCCAAAATTTCAAGCTTCTAGCCTGCTTCTGTGGCTGTACAGCCCAGTTTGTGTCAGACCTGTTCAGAAACCACATTGTTGGTTTTCCCACGAGGTGGCTCATATTGGTCTAACTGACTAATCCAGTACTCATACTCAAATGACCGGTTGATTAGCAACTCTGCTGGTAGCATCAAGCAGACCATCAATTTCGAAAAGTATTACAGTAGGAAAACTTACATGTATCTTTCCAATAGCCAATTTCACTAGTTTTCCCAAATTATGCAGAAAGCCTCAGGGCGATTTCAGAACAAAATTTTGTGGACCAATCAAGATAGTTGCCGTAGGTAATAAAAACGAAAGTGAAAGTTAATGTTAGGAGACTGATTATCAATGACTGTTACTGAAAGAACAATTATTATAAGAACCTCTTTCGCAAGATACAGTTCATCAATTTTTTAACAGTTGTGCAATGATCTTGACCACCATAGTTTGGAAATAATTTTGATTGGTTGAATTAGTCATGTGACAAAGCGCTATGTGACTTCAATTATGATCAAAATATGGAAAAGTATGGAATTGCAACGAAATTGACTATACTCAGTATAAATCAGTCCTCAAGGCTCATATTGCTTCCTTTGGGGTATTTTTCAATATTTGTCATTAATATGGTTTCGATGGGGCAATCACCATTATTTGTCGTTTAAGCTCACTTGAATAAGTTGTTTCCCTTTGGGATAATCGCTGTAACCCTATTGCGGTAATCACCACTACTTCACATTTATGTGTACACGAACTGTTCCCTTGGTGTAATCACCATCATCTGTCCTTGAAGGTCAACTGCATATGACTTTCTAGGAGTAATCACCATCATTTGGCACAGAATATCAATGAACATGGTTTCCTTTGGATAATCACCATAAATTATATCAGTGAAGGTCAAATGAATGTTCTTCAGAAAAATCATGATCATCTATCATTGAAGGTCACATGGATTGGAGCATCCGGTACCATTAATATTTGAAACTTTTGTGACAAGTCTGGGAATTTCCACTCCAGCCTAAAGTTCTGTAGAATTTTTGACATCACAACATACATCTCTTGCTCTGCAAATCTTCTACCTGAAAGAGAGGATTTAAGAGAAACTGAGTCTAACTTCACAAAGGTTATGATACAGGCTCAGAAGTTACAAAATGTTTTTTTTTTTACTCAACTCAGCTGAGCATGCCATTTATCCTGCACACAAATGCCGACAACCACTATTCTTTTGCCAGTATCTGACAATGAGCTCTTCTTGAATCATTAGATGTCGAGGAAAGCATTTTCTATGAAAGAATGCACCAGATACAAAGGTCTTCTCAAGTCTACTTAGCCCAGCCTAGACCAACATTTTGGTTTGGTCATGGGCATGGCTTTACTTCCCTGTCAACAAATTTTCAGTCATGTTGGATGGAAGTTCATGGAACTACATGTACTTGATTATTTGTTTATCAATGTTAAGCAACCAATCAAGATGATGAGGGTGTCACATTGCAAACTTCAGAAGTTAGACTGAGCTCAATCAATGTCTTAGAGTGAGAATATTTTCTTTGTAACTTATCACCTGGCCTTGAGGTTATAGAACTTTTTTGAGCTCAGCTCAGCTGAGCATGAAATTTCAACTGCTTACAAATACTGAAATAGTCAAAATTTGTTGAAAGTTCAGGTTCAAAACTCAAAATCTAGTAATTTAACCTGCTCATAAATGTTAAAATGCCGACAGTTTTTGGAATTTCAATATTTATGAGCAGGAAAAATTTTAGTCTCAGCTCAGCTGAGCATGAAAAAAAGTTTTACAACCTCAGGGCCTGGTAATTGAACCTTCAAATCCGCAATTTAAAACCGAGACACGCTGCCAACTACCCTTGTGTGAGCAATTTATAACTGACTAATACAGTACAACCACATGAGCCTCGACGCGAGAAAACCGGTCTTCGGGGTTTCCGACCAGGTCCGACACAAACCGACCTGTACAAGCTCAGAAAAGAGCTAGAAGCTTGAAATTTCGGATTTAAGTAGAAGAGGAATTGTACTATCCGTGTAGTGAAAACAAAGGCGCTGATCAGCTTTGCGGTTACCGCGAAGCTGATCTGCGCCTTTGTTTTCGCCTAGACAAAAATCCGGTTTTCTCACGATGTGGCTCACATTATAATGCTATCTTTGGGCTCCATGGAAGTAGGCCACATTATAAGTGAAACTGTTATAATGAGGTTACTTCATATACATGGCCATGTTGTATTGAAAACCACATTATATTATATTATTGTTGTATTGAAAACCACCGGTTATAATGAGGTTGAAGTGTACCTGCACACATCCTTGGCCCATGTCCGAATGGTGTGAGGATATAAGGATGTATATCTTTAGCTGAGCCATCTCTTAACCATCTCTCTGGTTTAAAACTTTCAGGGTCTTCAAAATATTGGGGGTCTTTGAACATTACAAAGTTGTTTAACTCTAAATGGGTCTGAAAATAATGGAATAAGTCATAAAGCTCAAGCATATTTAAGGATTGAAATTCAGATTTTAGCTTTCACTGGATGATGAAAAACATTAGGCTGTTTTAATGTCTGTGAAGCCCGAAGGGCTTCTCGGAGACATTAAAACAACTAATGTTTTTCATCATCCAGTGAAAGCTAAAATCTGAATTTCAATACTTATATTTACATTTTATATTATCAATCAAGTATCAGATTTTTAATTGCACATATCATCGCTCATTTTCATGTTATTTGACATTAAATCCGACTTAACATAATTTTGGAACAGCCAAAACGTCAAATTTTCGCGCTTAACGTCATGGCGATACGCTACCGACGTCACGCCAACAAGAGTAAACAAATAACGTCACTGGCTTGTTTTGACGTCACTCCACCCATAGGCGTGGCCTCAAAGATCACGTGACTTAATGTTTTTCATTGGGAAATGAAGAACAGCAAGAAAGATACTTTCATCTAGGGCGATTGCAATAAAAATGTAAATATACATAGTAAACAGTTAAGCAACTAGTCATTTCTTGATTAATAAGGAAGCCATTCAAATAAAACAATCACTTCCAAACTCTGTACATGTTCTGAAATGGTTGTTCATTATTTATTATCATGTTCTAACAAAGACTTGTATTTCTAAATGAAATAGAATGAAATGACATTTAAGAATTTCTAGCATTGCAAAGCATCATGAAGGCTTGTTTTTGTAATTTGTAACAAATCTGAGAGACTCAGATTAAACTGCACAATTGAACTTACACCAGCCGGAATCTGATATCCACCAATGACTAGATTTTGCTGAGGTATTCTGGCCACATCTAGGCCTATCGGGAAGAATCTGCAATATGTATAATATGAGGGGTGATCAACAGATATGTGGAGCAAAATGTTTTTGCATAAACCAATTGATATGAAATTCAATACAAATAAATTGACTGACATTTTCATTTGAAAACAATGAGGTCAGACGTTGATGCACAAGACACCATCATTATCATTATGAAAACATGCCCATGCAATATGCAGTGATTTTTAAAGTTGTAAAAATGAAAATTTTCAGTAGAAAAATTTTGATATTTTTCTTATTTTTGCTCAAAACATAGATTGTGGGTACACGTTAGAACCACCTCAGCGAAGACTCTAAGGACTCTAACTTTACCTAAAGGCTTCCTTCACAAATGCTTTAAGATAGGACATGTTGTTAATCATCTCTGGTGTTATAGGTCCTGTCCTGGGTAGAACCCGACAGACTTCCTCATAAACCTTGTCTTGAACCTCAGGGTATCTCGCCAGACAGTACAGGTTACTGGCTAGGGTAGGGGATGTCTGAAATAAATGTTCAACCACATCAACATTACTGAAGACTTACCTTGGTAAAATCTGCTTTCAGATACATGTCATCTCAAACAACTGAATCTCTGTTACATACAGTAAAACTTAAATTTACTCCAAATATTCTAAGTTTATTTTCCTTAAAATTACAACATCTCATTTGCCTGTAAGAAGGCCCAGTATCACCACAAGGCTTACTTGATATTGTGAACCAATTTATTTTTGACAATAATTTATTTTGTTACAAAGATGAATTCTCTTATAAAACAAATCCCAGAGAAACGTCAATTTTGACATACCTAACATTATTTTTGTATATGCATGTTTGTTTTGTTTTCTTGGTACTCCCATCAATCAATTTCTGATTATTCTTGGGAGGTGTACATTGTACACTCTGGTGTGTTTGCAGGATGAGCCTACATGCATGAGGATAGAACCTGTGTAGGGATCTTTAACCTGCACAGGGGATGACTGTCGATGCACAGGGGGCCTTCAGTTAACGTCCCGATCCGAAGGACGGCACACTAAATCATGTCATTCCTGCAAATGACACGAAGGGAAGCGTGTTCGGACCAACAGATTTTCCTCGCCGCCGGCGGGGATCGAACCCGGGACCTCTAGCACAAGAAGCCAGTGCCCTAACCACTCGGCTACCTCGCTTGCCTGTTGCGCAATCCATGAAAATATATTTATGTGAGAATATGCTTAAAGTCAAAAACACAAAATTATTGAAAATAAATCCATTACAATAGAAAACAAGATGTACAAATGGTTACCTACTGTGGACAGCCCATCACCGAACAGAGAGAGACATATGATGGAGATATCTTTCTGATCAAGCTCTTTCCTGGACAACAGGTAATATAGAAACTTGTGGGTGTCCTCGTTTAATTCTCCTGCCGTTAGCTGGTCATTCATCCTGGCTACAGTCTGGTCTAGGTACTTCTGACTGATTCTGAAACAAAATGAACAAACAACTTTTCAGTCATGTCATGAGAGAAGCATGACTGCACCTTCCCTATGATGACCCTATCTGAATATGGCAAAAAAAACATTATCTGTCTTCTTCCAGAATCGACTCTTAACTTCACTTTTGAATCAGCAGATAGATCATAGAAATATTACATTATCAAATCTACACCAAAGACTACCAAGAAATGTGACAAAGACTATGATCAATCCCTCTATAGCTTCTACTCTAGTCAGCCTTGTTTTTAACTGAGCCACAGCTCAAAATGCATTAAAATGAATGTAGCTGCTTTATACATAATTGATTAATTTCAGTATCAACAGCATTACATTATATAACAATGTAACATAAAATATACATGCTAAAACATAAAACCATGGCCTGCTAATCAGTACCAAGAATAACATTATATAGAGAAAGTGATTTCTCTCATTGCCATTGTGGTCCTTTTGTACCGACTTAAATTTCTTCATTGTTACCTTACAATTGTTTCCTCTGCCTCTACAAGCTGTGTCCATGTTTTCGTTTTAAAGTATTTGTGCAGTGGTAATCTAAACTTGAGGTAGGCCGTTAGCTGGAACATCTGGGAGTTGGCATCAATCATCTGTTGTACCTCTGAGGTTGGACCTGCACCGAGACAATCTAGGTCCATCTCAAAAACTGTGGCTGCTGCAGCTAGAAAATATATAATTACACTTATTCCCTATTTTGGAAGCCAACATGTTCTTGCTAATTCAAACTGTAATGTCTTTCAACAGAAAACTTTGTACAATGATAGCAGCAAATTGCAACCATATAGACCTCCTTATATAATAGGACTGGGTCCAGTTGTTCAAAGCATCGTTAGCTTAACGATATCGTTAAGACACAAATTTGTTAAGCAAATATCAGCTAAAGTAACAAATACACTGTAATTTTTTGTTGAAAAAATGTGAGAATCAAAGGATTCTCACATTTTTTCAACAAAAATTAACAGTGTATTTGTAATATTAATGTTTGAAATTTTAACGAAACGTTAACTAACGACGTCATTAGTTTTGAACAACTGGGCCCTGGTCCGCATTGTAAATTTGGAATTTGGAAGTGAACAAATGATTCTGAGCAAAAGTGTTCTTAGTTTAATATTCTAAGTTCAAGAATAAAATTGCAATATATTCAGTCTAACCACTCACTGTTACAATATTACATCCAATATGGTCATGCCTTTAAGGTGGCGTCATACCTAGCCGATTTTGACACACGATGGCCACACGAATATGAAATTTTCAATTTCGCGCGATTTTCGTCACGAATTTGGTAAAAAAGCCAATAATGAGCCGAAGCATGTACGAAGCCTACCGATGGACACACGATTATACCCGATGCAGTCAGGAACGATACACGAAGTGGTAGTTTTGCATACGATGTTGATGCGAATGGTATGCGAAGGCTTGACGATGTCGTGAAGCCATCGTGAAGCCATCGTGAGGTGTAAAATGTATTCCCGAAAGTGTCCCGAAGGCATAACGACACTTCCCGATGTTATGTAAAAATCAATTAATGAGACTAAAAAGTGAAGTTGAGAAAACATCAGCTTTGTCAGTTTCTTTATTGGAAATGCCACCGAAACCAGGAAGAGGGCGTGGGAAGAAGATTGCGCCTGTCAGCTCCACCCAAGGTTCCACTCCAATACTCCACTCAAAAACTCCAATACATAAAATACACGGTGTCTATATTGTAGGCGGAAGATTGAACGAGACCCTTTCATTCGAGTGCAAACATGGTCTCTTTTGAGAAGGTATTTTCATTTCGTTGTTGACGTCCACGGTAAAAATTACTACCATGACTGTATTGTCACTTACTTTACAACACTGTTCAAATTTCTTGGTGACAGTTTGGTTGTATTTCAATCTATCTTTCGCATGAAACTGACACAAAACTGTTCTTGAGTTTATAGTAGATGTAGATAAAAGACTCGTTTGTCGAAAACTGCAGTGGGTACTGCTCTACTAGAAAGAAAACAGAGTGCTGCTTGAAAGACAACATAATAATAAACAAACCAAATACCTGTAAAAGATGGTTTTGCTCCTGCAAGATGATTTTATCATGTTCCAGTTGCCTGTAAAGATGCAGTGCTGCAGTCTTCTTCTTCCTGTTTGTCTTGTCTTCGAAATACACCATGATTTTTGTCAGAATAGAATCAACAGTACTGAACTTAAGATTTTCTGAGAAAAAGGCCGCATGTGTGTGGATGCTGATTTTTGTATGTCAGCGTTACCTTGGGATATATTGGAAACGCAGAAAATGCAGTTTTGGTTAATATTGTGTTTCCATCGGGATGCCATCGTGTTCTAATTTATGTTAGATAAGATTCTTATACGATGGCGTTGCGAGGGCTATACGATGTCGTGTTGCCTTCGTAATACAGTCGGACAGCATCGCGTCTCCATCGTATTGCCTTGGTGTAGTAAAACTTAGCCGATGGTGCCGATGACCACACGACAGAAGTACGATGTAGTCCCGATGTCATATGATGGCCTCACAATGGCTTTGCGAAGGCCACGATGCACTCGCGAATTCAACACGAAATTGAACCATAGTGTGTCCTTCCTGTATTTTTTTTGGCATGTCAAAGATTTTGGTGCCGCTCGCGATGGTGATGCCGATGGCTTAAAAAGTCACCCGATGGACATACGATGGGTAACGATGCACTCACGAATGGCCCGATGTCTTCACGATCACCGCCGAAATTGAAACTTTTCATAATCGTGTGTCCATCGCGTGTTAAAATTGGCTAGGTATGACGCCTGCATTAGTAACTGCTGAATAGAGAGCACCTAGTACGATAATTATGTTGCATCCTTGTACCTAATAAGGAGAGCTGCTACATCCATATGGTCTTTTTTCTAAATGACTGAAAAAACTAGAATTGTCAGAGAATCTGACTATAGCCCCGCTTCTCAGCTTTTTTTGCAGGGTGAAAAAAAAACAATGACAGGTAACTATCACAGGCTATCACAAGCTAGATCTCATCAATATTGATGCTCATACAAAATTTGGTCTGATTATGTCAATTCGTTCTCTGTCAAAATTTTGCGAAAAATGACAGTAATAATCCAAAGCTAGATCTTGTCAATGATGATGTACATACAAAATTTAGACGGATTCTGTCAATTCGTTCTGAAGATATTGAGCGGAAACAAAATTCTGAAGTCAATCAAGGGCTGTTAACTCCATCAAAATTTTGTGAAAAATGACGGGTAACAATCCCAAGCCAGATCTTGTCAATGTTGATGTGCATACAAAATTTGGTTGGATTCTGTCAATTCGTTCTCAAGATATTGAGCGGAAACAAAATTCTGACGTTAATTAAGGGCCATAACTCTGTCAAAATTTAACAAAAACTGAAGGGTATTACAATCCCAAGCTAGATCTTGTCAATGTTGATGTGCATACAAAATTTGGTCGGATTCTGTCAATGCGTTCTCAAGATATTGAGCGGAAACGAAATTCTGACGTCAATTAAGGGCCGTAACTCCGTCAAAATTTTGCGAAAAATGACGGGTAACAATCCCAAGCTAGATCTTGTCAATGATGATGTGCATACAAAATTTGGTCCGATTCTGTCAATTTGTTCTCAAGATATTGAGCGGAAACGAAATTCTGACGTCAATCAAGGGCCATAACTCCGTCAAAATTTTGCGAAAAATGACGGGCAACAATCCCAAGCTAGATCTTGTCAATGTTGATGTGCATACAAAATTTGGTCGGATTCTGTCAATTTGTTCTCAAGATATTGAGCAGAAACGAAATTCTGATGTCAATCAAGGGCCGTAACTCCGTCAAAATTTTGCAAATAATAACAGGTAACAATCCCAAGCTAGATCATGTCAATGTTGATGTACATACAAAATTTGGTCGGATTCTGTCAATGCATTCTCAAGATATTGAGCGGAAACGAAATTCTGACGTTAATCAAGGGCCATAACTCCGTCAAAATTTTGCGAAAAATGATGGGTAACAATCCCAAGCTAGATCCTGTCAATGATGATGTGCATACAAAATTTGGTCCGATTCTGTCAATTCGGTCTCAAGATATTGAGCGGAAACGAAATTCTGACGTCAATCAAGGGCCATAACTCCGTCAAAATTTTGCGAAAAATGACGGGCAACAATCCCAAGCTAGATCTTGTCAATGTTGATGTGCATACAAAATTTGGTCGGATTCTGTCAATTTGTTCTCAAGATATTGAGCGGAAACGAAATTCTGATGTCAATCAAGGGCCGTAACTCCGTCAAAATTTTGCAAATAATAACAGGTAACAATCCCAAGCTAGATCATGTCAATGTTGATGTGCATACAAAATTTGGTCGGATTCTGTCAATGCGTTCTCAAGATATTGAGCGGAAACGAAATTCTGACGTTAATCAAGGGCCATAACTCCGTCAAAATTTTGCGAAAAATGACGGGTAACAATCCCAAGCTAGATCCTGTCAATGATGATGTGCATACAAAATTTGGTCCGATTCTGTCAATTCGTTCTCAAGATATTGAGCGGAAACGAAATTCTGACGTCAATCAAGGGCCATAACTCCGTCAAAATTTTGCGAAAAATGACGGGTAACAATCCCAAGCAAGATCTTGTCAATGATGATATGCATACAAAATTTGGTCCGATTCTGTCAATTTGTTCTCAAGATATTGAGCGGAAACGAAATTCTGACGTCAATCAAGGGCCATAACTCCGTCAAAATTTTGCGATAAACGATGGGTAACAATCCCAAGCTAGATCTTGTCAATGTTGATGTGCATACAAAATTTGGTCAGATTCTGTCAATTCGTTCTCAAGATATTGAGCGGAAACGAAATTCTGACGTCAATCAAGGGCCATAACTCCGTCAAAATTTTGCGAAAAATGACGGGTAACAATCCCAAGCTAGATCTTGTCAATGTTGATGTGCATACAAAATTTGGTCAGATTCTGTCGAGCCATTCTCAAGATAATGAATGGAAACAAAAATGTCGGAAGGACGGAAGGACAGAAGGACGGAATAACGGAATAACAGAATAACGGAATAACGGAACTACGGAAGGACAGGGTGAATCCAGTATAGCCCCCACTTTTTCAAAGCGGGGCTATAAATATATTTATCATGTCAATAAATCATACACACTTTCGTTTACATTCTTTCATTTATCACTTACATTTCACATTCCACTTAGAAATCTCATTCCGCAGATTTGGAATAAGTTTGTTTTCCACCCGAATTTTCTTCAGTCTCTGTACGAAATCATCAGCAACCTTCTCAACTAAGGGGAGGTAAACTGTGACAGCTTTAGGTCGCATCATCATCTGTTGTACAGCACTTCTAAGTCGGTACCACTCCTCACCATTTCTGAAGAAGAATTGCTAGCAATTCAAAATGAGCCTGTGCATGGGAAAACCAACAATTTGGGTTCTGACCAGGTCTGACACAAACCAGCCTGTACAGCTGCAGAAGCAGGCTAGAAGCTTGGATTTTCGGATTTAAGTAGCAGAGGGATTGTACTATCCGAGTAGCGAAAACAAAGGCGCTGATCAGCTTTGCGGTCACCGCGAAGCTGATCTGCGTCTTTGTTTTCGCATATGCAAATTGTTGGTTTTCTCAGGCACAGGCTCAAATACTATATTTGGACAGAAATGTTTGGACACAAAGGACATATTTTCTATTTTCTCCATGGATGTGGTTTGGGGGAGCCCAGTGGCATGGTGGTTGAGCTTCAAACTTGGAATTGATAGGTCATGTGTTTGATCCCCACTCAGGTCGCTGTGTAGTGTCCTTGAGTCCTCACAGTATATGAGCCAGACCTGGGTTAATCTTAATCGTTAATCATGATTACTTTTATTCGATTGAATTTTTTTTCAATCGAAAATTATTCTGTAATCATAGATTTTTGCGATTAAAATTAATCTTATTCTTATTCGAATACTTTTCAAAATTGCCAGTAATCGTGATTGATTTTATGAATAAATTTCGATTACATTCCAAGATGTGCTGAAAATTCTTTTTTCTGAAAAAAGAGAGTAAAAGAAAGAAAGTAAATAAATATATTAATATCTAAGATAATGTTCACAACAAGAATTCTGTGATTTTCAAGAATTTTTAATGTATCAAATGGGAATTCTGGTGAAGTAACAGATCAGACTGTGCAGAATGCTATTATTTTTGGCTTTTATCTCTAAATCATAAATGTGAAAAAAAAAATCTTCATGAAAATGACATGGGCTTATAGTAAAGTGGTCAACAAATAGCATTACTATATTTTTTCTTGTCCCCTTTGTGTATTTTTTTTCTATCGAAATTCTCTCTGGCATTTTCCATATCATTTCAGAAGTCTTCTTAGAACACTCCTTTTCTGCTTACATTTCTTTGACCTCACTATGCTTATAAACATAGAACTGACCTCATTCTAAATAGGTTTAGAAACCTATTGCAAAAGTTTAGACCTATTGTTACCTGGTTGAACTTAAAATCACACCTTTACAGATTAACTACACCAAAAGTGCTAAATATTTAGGAGCGAGAATTCAAAATTACACTCATAACCAATTCTCCATAATTTCATATTCCACAAGACAATCATAAAATACATTTCAAATATGGATGTTTAGAAATCAATTGTGAAAAACAGATATTTCTAAACTGGTTAACCATCTCACAAAGTTTAAGGGCAATGATAAAACTGTGCTGATGCATCTTTTCTCCGACATCAAGGTGGCCCATGACAGAATGTCCCATCACAGAATTCTACAATGGGCATGACTGTCGTATTTCCTGCACTTAGATCATGACAATTTAGTGTTTTTTTTCATATTTATAATGACTAAAATTTACATGTACAAGGACATATGCCATTGTCGGCATTAACCATTGTCCTTATCAAATTCAAGGCATATTATAAATCCTAAACAGTAAACTTATATATTCCCAAGTCCTAAAGCCAGACCCCTCTACTACCTATACATCTGTGTTGTTTCCTTCTATGGTGCCACATGTGAGTGACATTATCCCTTGCATACAAGATATTTTTATGAGCTTACGTGTTTCCAAGTCCTAGTGCCAGACCTCTTTGTTGTCTATACATCTGTGTGGTCTCCATTAAAGGTGCCACATGTGGCTGTTTCCCCTCAGCCTGGAATACTGTCCTGATATAGTCGGGGTCAAACAAGTGCACTATGGTGGTTCCCACTATAGTCTCTTTCATTATTTTTCCATATTGTTGGTATCTGTCCATCAAGGCATCCTGGAATCGATCTGTGTTGTACTTGTTGAATGGACCTGAAAATGTCAAATATAAGTTTGAACGAAATACAATAATGCAGGTCAAGTTTGTGATATTTATAAAATGTCATTACTTATAGGTTCCTTATTCATAAAATGTAACTTAGTATGCTAAAATATTTAATGATAAAGTACACGAATATAAAAACATATTGCAGCAAAATATAAACAATCTTAATGATAAAATGACATGGAGTGACAATATTGATACAAAGGCAGAAACTTTAACTAAGTTTTTACACGAAGCGGCAGATGAGGTTTTTAGTAAGAATAAAACAATATATCAAACGACATATGGGGATAAAAATATTCAAAACGACCGACCGAAATGGTTTGATGAAAACTGTTATACATCAAAACAAGATTTCAAAACCGCTCGTAAGGTGTTTACACCCAATAAAACAAATGAAAACAGAACATATTTTGTAAAAGCACGGACAAAATATAATAGAGCTCCCCAAAAGGCGAAAAAACGTTATATAAATACAATGAAGGCAAAAAACTTGAAAATATTGCCAAAAAACAACCTCGAAAATTTTGGAAGTCACTAAAGAAATGTTATAAAAAATCTCAAACAGGAAACAACGATGTTAAAATTGATGAATTATTTGACCACTTCGATACTCTATTAGGACAGAATCCTGACAATAATGAAAATGACACCGACCTTGGAAATGTTCAAAATGACGACTTGGATAAAAATATATCGGAACAAGAAATAAGATGCGCAGTTTTCAAGCAAAAAAATGGAAAGTCTTGCGGTCCGGACGACTTATCAGCAGAATTAATTAAATCTTCTTATGATATTATCTCTCCATATTTAGTTTCACTTTTCAACGATTTATTCAACAAAGGGGTGTATCCCGAGTCTTGAGGTCTAGGTTATATTGTCCTGATCTTTAAAGGAGGTGATCCGAAATCACCAAAGAATTATCGTGGGATTACACTGAACAACATTTTGGCCAAAATATATTCACAAATCCTATTAAATCGACTTACATCATGGACAGAAAAATACGACAAAATTTCAAACTGCCAGTTTGGATATCAAAAGGGTAAGAGTACCACTGATTGCATCTTCATATTACATTCGATAATACTTAAAGTCTTGAATAATGATCAAAAACTTTATAGCATATTTATCGACTATGAAAAATGCTACGATAAAATAAACCGTCTTTTTCTATGGCAAAAACTTATAGCTGAAAATGTCAGTACGAAAATGACGAGAGCTATTAAATCTATGTATTCGTCTGTATGTTCGGTCATTAGATTTAACAACTTAACATCAAGATGCATCCACTCGTATTTAGGAATAAACAGGGTGACCCGAGTTCTTCTCTCCTTTTCATGATGTTTGTGAATAATATAATTTCTAACATTAACACTAATTTAGAAGGCATATTTTCAGTCAACGAAGTTCAACTATTCTTAATGCTTTACCCGGATGATCAGGTTTTGTTTTCAACATCTCCAACAAGTCTTCAACTAATGCTAAACGACGTTGAAACATATTGCAATGCATGGGGGCTCAAGATAAATGTTGCTAAAACAAAAGTTCTTATTTTTGAAAAAGGAAACTTCTATACATACTATGATTTTTATCTATATGGAGAAAAGCTTGAAATCGTAACTTCCATTAAATATCTTGGTATTTATTTTTTCAAAAATGGTTGTTGGAATAGGTCACAAAAATGTATAGCTGAGCACGCGTCTAAAGCCATGCACCGACTTTTTTCGGTATTCAATCATTATGAATTTAGTACCCGCGAAAAATGTAAACTGTTCGATACTCTTGTATCAACAGTGCTAAATTATTCATCAGAAATCTGGGGCTTAAATGATGGCCAAGATATAGAAATCATGCATACAAAGTTTCTACGCAAAATTCTGTGTGTTAATAAATCGACTAACCTAGCAGGCCTGTACGGCGAACTTGGAAGAGTTCCTTTACAAGTAATTCGAAAGATAAATATGTTTCGTTACTGGATAAAACTATTACATTTAGACAACAATAACGTAACAAAACGAATTTATCTGCTTTTAAAACATGATGTTGACAACAATATTACATATAATAAACAAAATTGGGCTTACCAAATAAAAAATATGTTAGACACATTAGGTTTAGGATATTTTTGGCAAGATCAAGAAATAGCCGATATTTACTTACCCACTATAAAACCGCGTATTCTTGACCAGTATTACCAAAGTTGGTACAGAAACATAAACAATTCAAGACGACTCAGTACATACTGTCGCTTTAAACATTCCTTTAACTTAGAACCCTATCTTGATACTATATATGAACGAAAATTCAAGATTGCTCTCACTCGATTTAGGCTATCATCCACCGTTTAGAAATTGAGAGAGGACGATATTTTGACATAGACAGAACGGAAAGAAAATGTAAAAATTGCACACAGAATACGATCGAAAATGAATATCATTTTTTACTTGTATGCCCATTGTACCAAGACCTCCGCAGAAAATTACTTAAAGCTTATTATTGTAGATGGCCAACACTTAACAAGTTTGATAAGTTAATGACAACTACGAATAAATCTGAAATCATAAATTTGGCAGAATACATATACTACGCAATGAAATTAAAAAACGACATTGAAACATGAAATTAAAATAAATAAACGTTTTCCCAACAATACGTTACCTTTTTTACTAACAGCTCTCTTTTTGTAATTATGTAATTGTTATACACATTGTAGTATTACCATGTTCTTTACACTACTATTTCATGTTTGTAGGCTAGAAGCATTATTTTATGCTTAATTGCTGAATAAATATATTTGTATTTGTATTTAACAACTTGCCAAATGTTTGATATTTGAGCCACCACATAAGAAAACCAACAATCTGCATACGCGAAAACAAAGATGCACATCAGCTTCGCGGAAACCGCGAAGCTGAACAGCGCCTTTGTTTTTGCTACTCTGAAAGTACTATTCCTCCTCTTCTAAAATCCGAAATTTCAAGCTTCTAACTGTCTTCTGTACTTCTACAGCCCGGTTTGTGTCCGACCTGTTCGGAAACCACATTGTTGGTTTTCCCATGAGAGTGATGATGAGGCAGCTCATTTTATGATTATCCAAATTACAAATGTCATCAAACGATAAAGAACAAGTCTTCTAACTTTTTACAGAGAAATGTCCAGACACGACAAACATATCTTAACAGAAAAACTGGACAGCTGAAATAAATTTATGCAAAATTTTGTAACATGATTCATGAGAAAAACTGCTTTTGTTAGTACCTTTATTTCACTAAATTGAAGTCACAAGTTACTAGTTTTCTATATCAATTTCAAGCATACAACCATCTTCTGTAGTTGTACAACTCAGTTCGTGTCAGCTCTGGCTAGAAACTGCAAGTCCTGAGACAAAAAATTGTTGACTGGTACATAAAGCCTGCATATCCAAACTAAAGCAAATGTTTTATACCTTTTCTGTATTCAAGCATAGTACCCAGATATGGGAGCCCACGGGGACCTGGGATCTCATCAAATGGTTTAGCATTATCATAGTCTGTGATAATCTGCTGGTCAGGTTCTAAGGCGGTGGCTGCTGCTGCTGCTGTTGACCTGTGGCGCCGCACCACTGACCAGGTTCTCAACACTGGTCTAGCAGTCCGAAGCATTTCGTTGTAGATGTGTCTGTAAATTTTACCAGTATTTATAAATTGCAATTAACATATTAGCTCTAGCATTAAAATGAATTAATTTGGTTTCAAATGGGGTTTAGCCAAACCACTGTGACCTTTTTGACACTTGTATAAAAGAAAATGTTCTGCAGGCATTCAAAGGTATTGCAACGTTTTTGAGGGCCTAGATTTCAAGCTCTAGGTCAGCATGTAGCATGCTGACGATGTACACTACACACCAGGGACAAACAATTGAGTGAGAATAACCAATGTGGATGAAATAAATGTTAAGAATGTAGTATACATTTACTTGCTAGGGAACAACTTAATTTCCAAGATTTATTATGATCCTGGGCCATGTAAACTTGTTTCCAGAAAGAAATATATTACTCAACTATCATGATATCATCACATATTGATTTCATTAGACTGGCTCCCGTCGTCAAACTTTTGTTTTTATCAGAAAAACATGCAAACTCTGATGGCTGAGTTTGACAACTGGTGAAAACCGTTTCTGCTTTCTTAGGTACATCTGACCTTACAACACTAGATGTACTGCTGAAACATTGAAAAGGGGTCTAATTGGCATCATAAATTCTTGGAAAATAAACAGATCCTTATCACCACAAAGTCTATGGATTTGATCTACAAAATTTATAGCTTTACAGCTCTAAAATTGGTTAAAGAGATTCAAAAAGGAAAAGGAAATGAGACTGATTATAAAATATCAGCAAGCATTCAAAATACAAGCTATGACCAGACTGTTCAAATGTCTCGTAATATAACACTACATGTTATTGACCAGACTGTGCAAATGTTTGAAAGCCATACACCAGTGCAAGTTACTGACCAGACTGCAAGTAATCCACCAGTACAAGTTGTTGACCAGACTGCGCAAATGTCAAAAAGCAATCCAGTAGTACAAGTTATGGACCAGACTGTGCAAATGTTAGAAAGCAATTCACCACTACAAGTTATTAACCAGGCTGCACAAATGTTTGGAAAGCAAGTTACCAGTACAAGTTATTGACCAGACTGCGCAAATGTCGGAAAACAATCCATAAGTACAAGTTATTCACCAGACTGTGCATATGTCGGAAAGGAGTCCAACAGTACAAATTATTGACCAGACTGTGCATATGTCGGGACGCAATCCACGAGTACAAATTATTAACCAGATTGCACAAATGTTGGAAAGCAATAAACCACAAGTTATTGACCAGACTGTGCAAATGCCAGAAAGCAATCCACCGCAGCAAGTTATTGACCAGACTGTGCAAATGTCAGAAAGCAATCCAAATGCAAGTTATTGACTAGACTGTGCAAATGTTAGAAAGCAATCCACAAGTACATGTTATTGACCAGACTGCACAAATGTTTGGAAAGCAATTCACCAGCTATTCACCAGACTGCGCAAATGTCGGAAAGCAATCCATCAGTACAAGTTATTGACCAGAATGCGCAAATGTCGGAAAGCAATTCATCAGCAAGTTATTCACCAGACTGTGCAAATGTCGAAAAGCAATCCACCACAGCAAGTTATTCACCAGACTGTGCAAATGTTAGAAAGCAATCCACCAGTACATGTTATTGTCCAGATTGGAAAGCTTCACCAGACTGTGCAGATGTCTGAAAGCAATCCATCAGTACAAGTTATTGACCAGACTGCACAAATATTGGAAAGCAATCCACCAGTACAAGGTTGACCAGGCTGTGCAATGTCGGAAAGCAATCCACCACAGCAAGTTATTGACCAGACTGTGCAAATGTCGGAAAGCAATTCAACACAGCAAGTTATTGATCAGACTGTGCATGTCTTGTGAAGCAATCCACCACAGCAAGTTATTGACCAGACTGCGCAAATGTTAGAAAGCAATCCACTAGTATATGTTATTGACCAGACTGCACAAATGTTTGGAAAGCAGTTCACCAGCAGATTGCGCAAAAGTTAGAAAGCAATCCACCAGTACATATTATTGACCAGACTGTGCAAATGTCGCCTACATGACAAGAAACCGCCACTGCAAGTTATTGACCAGCCTGCACAAATGTCAGAAAGCAATCCACCGGTTCATGTTATTGACCAGACTGTGCAAATGTCTGAAAGGGTCACACCAACACAAGTATTGATAAGACTGTGCCTGTACATTTTTATACCATATTTTCAAATTTCAATCTGAAAAGAATATTATTCTCTGTGATCCCTGATTTGATAAGGGCCATTAGCAGTTTCATTGATAACATCTGTATACACTAACCACAACCATTTATAAATGGGTGAAGAGGTTAAACAGGTGAACTTAATGAGGTGTCTGCGAGATTCCGTAGACATCCATTCCGCTTTTCACCAGTCCTATGTTCTGAGCCTAAGAAGAGGGGTAACTCATACAAGAAAATATTTATGGAGGTTATAGAACATGGTATGATAGGATGATAGTGAACATAGGACGGGGGCCAGTCTATGATTTCATCCATGCTGGTATTTCTAGAGCTGGGTTGGTTGTCTCTTGATACCTAGTATGATGTGGCTCTTTTTTTTTTTTTGTAGGCGGAGTGCTTGCACAGCAACAATTTGAAAAAAATAGACATGATGAATGAGACTACCTGACTATCACTTCAGCGTCTCAAAAGTTACTGCATGATTCTAACCACAAAAGTGGACACATCTTGTTATGCAGGTTGAAACGTCTGGCTGACCATGTGGATCATTAGCTAAGTAAGTACAGTACTTGTATGGTACAGTACAGTTGTCGCTATGCTTTGAGCGTACGCGCATTTGCTCGTTGCGCTTGGTTGCGCGTAGGGGATTATCTTTACTCGCGAGTGACTCGCAAGTCACTCGCAAACTTCGCGCAATCTTGCGCGATCATCTCGCAAACGCGCAAAACCATTTGTCAAACACGCGCGACGTGAATCAGATATGCGCGATTTATACAATGTAAACAATCTTGCTCGTATGGTGTGTTGTCAAAAATGTTTCATGTTGAATTTTCATGCCCGCCTGATATCAACATGTGTCTCAAATTTGATTGCATCGATTACTGCCTGGTCCCTCCAAGTATTCATACTTTATACATGTAGATATGCTTCGTACAAAGGTAGTTCAAAGCAACTAGGCTAGAGATACACGTACATGTAGTATATTCGTTTGACCCGAAGGCAAATTGATACACTGTATATTTTCTATCTAAATAATGAGAAGAAAATAGTGTAAACAGAAGGTCTGTGGTGAGCGCCGTCACATACCTTAGCTATCCCAAATATACGTATGGAGAAGAATTTTTCTGTTAAACCAAGCATTCTTTTTCTCAGTCTTGGTAACCAGAGGACCAATGGTCCTGTAAACGCTCACCTGAGATCAGCTGCATATACCAATAAACATGTTTGAATATTATGGTATTTAACTCCAGTGCAGGGGCAGATAAGCCCTTGGGCCATTTTCTTTTTTCAGAATCTTCAATATTCTGTTCATTTGCCAATTTCCTGTTGGCTTTTTCCTTCAAATGACATTTTAACAGTTTTCCCAATTCAGATGCACAGGCAACCCATGTTGACCTTGCCATAAACTTGGTCAAGGTCATCACAGGGTCATGATTTATATATACATTGGAGTACTTTAGCCATCGATGCCTCACGCCAAGTTTCCTTGAAATCAGTCTATTGGTTTCAGAGAAGATGATTTTTGATGGGTTTTTACCATATATGGGCATGGCGGCCATCTTGGTCATGTGACCTAGATTATTTATATATACATTGATTCCCCCATTCTATAGATGCTTCACTTAAAATTTGGCTTTGTTTGGCCAAGCGGTTTCAGAGGAGAAGACGTTTGAATATTATGGAAATATACATGTATATTGCCCCGGGGTGGGGGCACATGAGCCCCTGGGGTCCAATTTTTTTCAGAATCATTAATATCCAGTCCTACTGCCCATTTCCTGCAAGACTTTCACTTTAAATGACATTTTAAAAGTTTTCCCCATTCAAATGCATTGGTGACCTATGTTGACCTTCCCGTAAAATAGGTCAAGGTCATCACAGGGTCATGATTTATATACACATTGTAGTGCTTGAGCCATCGATGCTTCGTGCCAAGTTTCGTTGAAATCGGTCAACCGGTTCTGGAGAAGAAGATTTTTGAACGGTTTTTACCATATATGGGCATGGCGGCCATCTTGGTCATGTGACCTGGATTTTTTATATACATATTTGTTACCCCTTCCTATTGATGCTTCACATAAAATTTCGCTTTGATTGGCCAAGCGGTTTCAGAGGAGAAGATGTTTGAATATTATGGAGATATACATGTATATTGCCCCGGGGTGGGGGCGGATGAGCCCCTGGTGCCCAATTTTTTTCAGAATCATTAATATTCAGTCCTACTGCTCATTTTCTGCAAGATTTTTCCTTTAAATGACAATTTAACAATTTTTCCCATTCAAATGCATTCGCGACCTATGTTGACCTTGCCGTAAAATAGGTCAAGGTCATCATAGGGTCATGATTTATATATACATTGTAGTGCTTGAGCCATTAATGCTTCATGCCAAGTTTGGTTGAAATCAGTCCAGTGGTTCCGGAGAAGAAGATTTTTGAAGGGTTTTTACCATATATGGGCATGGCGGCCATCTTGGTCATGTGACCTGGATTATTTATATACACATTGGTTCCCCCTTCCCATAGATGCTTCATGTAAAATTTGGCTTTGATTGGCCAAGCGGTTTCAGAGGAGAAGATCTTTGAAAATGGTGGACGACGGACGGACGACGGACGGACGGACGACGGAGCATGGGTATACTATTAGCTCACCTTGTGAGCCTGACGGCTCAGGTGAGCTAATAAAACAGATACAAGTAGGCAATGATCAGGAAAAGAAAGAAATTCTTACTTCAAAAACCGAGGTGGGAAAAAAAATGACAATTAGGTACTCATACTTAGAGAACATATCATAAGCCGAGTGAGCAGCTACTTCCAAATAGGCGGCCCCTCAGTTACCCGAACTTAACTAAACATCACGAAAGCATTTCAGTGTAATGTATACCTGCTGAACCCCACTTTTCTAATAGCAAAACTGGGGTATACATAGATCATGGGTATTCGTTAGAGCCGCCTCGCCTCGCGAAGGCGGCTCTAACGTGTACCCATATTCTATGTTTTGAGCAAAAATAAGAAAAGTAAACAAAATCTACAGAAAATTTTCAATTTTTACAACTTTGGAAAAATCAGTATATTACATGGGCATGTTTTCGTAATGACTATAAAAACGTGCATAAATTAGTTACAATGTTGTTGTTCGGTCCTCGTGGTGATTCTCTAAACACCATTGAATTTAAACACACAAACATGTACAGTATGTCGTGTATGTATATTTATATGCAGCTGTAAAACCAACTTGTTACAACATAAATCTGTGTTATTTTGTTTTGTGGTTTTACGTCCCAATTAACAATTTCAGTTACACGAAAAACAAAAAATAATATGAAATAAAGGCACACTGCCTTAGCCGCAAACACACACGCTAAACTTTTTGCTAGAAACTTTGTTGATTAACTTAATTTAACCGTTACCGTCATCGTCAAGTGAAGTATTGTCAATTTGGTGTGACACCAGTAAACCATTCAGACTCAGTGTCTATCCAGCTGTCCAATGGGAGAATACCAGACTATTTTGATTTGATTTAAAGGAGATAGTTCTCAGCTCCCTGCTCCCTGCTCCCTACTTGTAGGTAGGTGGGTGGATGTAGGTGGGTTGGTTGATAGATGTAGGCAGGTAGGTAAGACTGGTTGGTAGGTGGTAGGTTGGAGGGTGGAGGAAGACAGTTAGGTGGTTGAATGGGGGAAGGTGGGGGTGGATGAGTGGAGGTAGGTAAGTAGGTGGTAGGTAGCTAGGTAGTTCGGGGTGGAAGTACGTGGAAGGTAGGTGGGTGGTAGATGTAGGTAGATTAGTAAGGTATGTAGGTAGGTGAGTGGGTTGAGATAGATAGGTAGGTAGGTAGGTGGGGTAGGTAGGTGGGTGTGTGGGTGGAGGTAGGTAGGTAGGTAGGTCAGAAAATAGGTAGCTGGATTGATGAATGGGTGGTGGGTGTAGGTAGTTATATAGATAGGTGGATGGGTGGGGTGGGTAGGTAGGTAGTTAGGTGGGTGTGTGAGTGGAGGTAGGTAGGTAGGTAGGTAGGTCGGAAGATAGGTAGCTGGGTGTGATGGATGGGTGGTAGGTGTAGGTAGGTAGGTAGGTTGGTAGGTACGTAGGTAGGTAGGTAGGTAGGTAGGTAGGTAGGTGGGTGGGTGGAGGTAGGTAGGCAAGTAGGTGGGTGGATGGATGGATGTAGGTAAGTAGGAAGGTGGTAAGGTAGGTTAGTTGGTTGGTAGGTAGGTAGGTGAGTAGGTAGAAATGAAGATGGGTTGGTAGAGGTAGGTATTTATGTAGGTAGGTGGTATGTAGGCAGGTAGGTGGATATGTGGGTGGAGAAAGGCGGGTTGGGTTTGTTGATAGGTAGGTATGTAGGTTGATGAGTGGCTGGAGTTGGGTGGATGGAGGTAGGTAGGTGGATGGGTATTTGGGTGGAGGTAGGTAGGTAGATAGTTATTGGGTGGATGTAGGTGAGTGTAGGTAGGTTGTCGTGTGTGTGTGTGTGTGGGTGGATGTAAGTAGGTAGGTAGATAGCAGGTGGGTGGATGGGTGGGTGGAGGTAGGTCGGTGGGTGGGTGGCAGGGTGTATGTAGGTAGGTATACAAAAGGAATGTAAACTTTTTTATCAAAGATTGAAAAAGGTATAAATAATTTGGCTAAAAACCCCAAACAAGAGGGTTTGGTGTGTCCTAGTGAAGGGTCTCCGACTAAAAGCCGAAACGACTGATGGGACCGAAACGACACGTTGGGTATCTGACAGGTCGAAACTACTAATGGGGCCGATACGACCTGTTACAGATGTTTGGAGTGTTCGAATCGAGAGAGAAACGATTCGCGCCCGAAACGTCCTTTTGTGGCTTGGTTTGCTCGGCCCGAACCTGCTGGAAAAAAACTACGGTAAACCGTGTTACATAGAGACAAGAGATCGTCGTCTGAATTTGTAAATTTTGCTTTTAATATTTTTTAACAGTTTTGTAAACAAATTTGATCTGAAATAGGACCGATGGAAGTACGTTTCACAAAGAAAAATGTATAGTCAAGAAAAGAAAAAATTTCCCGACATCTGAATTGTCGACGAAAATGGCCGTCCACAGCCTTACCCTTCCGGTTTAAACGATTCGCTTTATTGTTGTTGTTGTTGTTCTTATGTACACATGTAATCTTAAAGCAAACACATGTGTGTTTGCTATAAAAAGCAGGAAAATGTAAATAAAACTCCAGCAAGTTCATATGCGAATATTAGTATAAACTTTTTGCGCGCATGCAATTTTACGCGGTGGGCTGTGGTTTAATTTACGTAGATGATGGTTAAAAATAAGATAAGCAATATGAGCCTCAATCATTTTTTTTTTCATTTGATAAAAATGACTTGTTATGCTTCAAACGATTTTGATGATTGACTCACACCGACTCACTGTCATACAGAAGCCTGGCTAATTGGCTAGCATGTACTTCACAGTGAACAAGTTAATTGTTTTTTTTTTTGGTGTTTTTTTTTTTTTTTTATGTTCGAAAAGCCCCAAACATAAAGGACTGTCCGAAATAGTTCCAAACACAAAGGACAAAACAATTGATTAATAGCCAAACGTACATGTAGTTGTACTTAAATTGAGCGTCATTTACAAAAAAAGCGTTGAAATTAAAGGAATCGATTCGGAAACGCATATTTGGCCCCGAACACATTCATTTAGATGTTACAGTACGTGTTACAAATCAAATTCCAACGATTTACCCCATAATAAGTACACAATCATCCATTGAAAATTACGCTAAAATGCGTCTCGAATCGCGAAGGTTGCCGCCATATTTGTTTACCTGTGACGTCACTCACTCACTTTCGGTTGAGAGCCATGTTCAAGCGATCGTACTCCACTTCATTTTATCGATAAAATTCGCAGATTAAGGTAAGAAAAAAGAAAGAAATAAAAACAGAAAAAAATGTCATCTGTCACAGGGATCTCGCGGACGGAGGACTCGGCGTCCCGGGACAAGTAAATCTGGGCTCAGACACATGGTTTTCCTCAGTGGTGATTCCCGGGGCACAAGTTGTTTTTGCCGCGATATGTCCCAATATGTACCTGTGTTTTGTTGTCTATGAGCCAAAAAGAGCATCTTAAGAGACATCCATCCGAGTGTATTTCGCACCTTTATGATGAACATCCAATCAAAATTATGTAACGATAGTTAGGTAGTCGATAATCTTTCATACGTATAATGGCGATCAAACGATTTAAAGAATGGCGGTCGCATCTTTTGATGGCGCGTGTCTTTATGAACACCTTATAATGGCGATCAAACGATTTAAAGAATGGCGGTCGCATCTTTTGATGGCGCGTGTCTTTATATAAACAACTTTAATTGCAGTCATTGTTGACAGGTCAGCTGACCGTTTGAGGCGTGTTTACCGTGTCACATGCTAAAAATAATTATCTGCATAAATGAAAATCTTTTCTGGATTGACGGCAAACAAATTAGAAACGCATGTGCACTGAAAAACAATTAGTTTTGGGCGGTTCACCTCCGATTATAAATTAAATAAAATAGATAACTGAAGCAAATTAATCAAATTATGTAAAAAAAAAAAAAAAAAAAAAAAAAAAGAGTGAGATTACCCCTGGAGTGTGTACCGATTCCGTTTTGGAATAAAGTTGTTAAAAAACTTGTGAATTCCTATTCTTTTCTATTGTGCGCGATTCTTTGACGAATTGCATGTGAAATGCCAAAATTCGGAATAAAAACTACCGTGCGTAGATACATGTAACAGTAATTCCATTCCGTTCATACTGGATTATTAATAAGAAATAGTGAAAATGTCTACACCTACGATTTTTTATCGCTTTGGGGGATGCGAAAAGCCGACGACAGGTATCTGGGGGAAAAAACTTTTACCTCCTTTCTGTGGCTTGTTTTTACAGTTAATCGCCTCATGCGCCTGGCACTGAGGCATCTTCGGTAAATATTATTCTCCGGTATTATCACATAAACACTTCTATCAAGTATCCACAAATACAAAATAAAATAACGAAATTATTGAACATCTTGCAATTGATATGTGCGGCTTAAAGAGAAAGTGAGTGAGTGACGTCACAGCTTTATACTGGTTACCGCGTTCACCGTGTAATTATTGATAAACCGGTAACCATACCCGATAAAGATGGCGATTCACTCAGATGCAGGAAAAAACGAAGGTTTCCCAACTTTGAATACGAATATTTTGCGTAACAAACCCGATATGCATTCTCTTGTACCAGGAATGAATTTATGATGGTATTTTACGTATACATACGGCGTCTTATGCGGTTCCGAATCCATTCCTTTAAGCAAAAAGGTAGTAATTTTTAATTACTTTTTTTATAAGTACACGTACTTGAATGTTATAGTGCGATGAATCACATCGCGCATCGAGCAAAGATCCATGCGTGATGTGCGACGAACCAAAAGAACTTTGCCTGTCACTCGCAAACTGCATTACGTAAAACTTGCGCGTCACTCGCGAGTGACGCGCGAGTCACTCGCAAAACGTTTTTAGAAGGGATTACAATTTATTGTGCGTTGCGCGATCGCTCAAAGCATCGCGACAACTGTACTGTAAGCACGTGACGAGTCTCAGGCCCAACCCCTTGGCCCAAAGTCAAAGACTACACTACAGTATACCTGTAACCACTGTGACAGTCCGCTAAATGCAAGGAAGTACAAGTGTGCTATATACAAAACAAAGCTTGTTATCATACAGCGGCATTGATAAATCTATATACTAGGTAATTTTCATCTTTTTAAAAGCTAATACTTGGGAAATTTCTATTTGTTTTTCAATTGACATTTTTCCAGCGTTATAATCCACGACTGGACATGTTCCATGAACAGATAAATGTATTTTTATTCATTTAATTGTCTAGGCAATAATTATGTTTGTCTTTCAACGACAAGTGCTCGAAAATAAAAAGTAAATAAAAATATGATAGATTTTACCTCGACTATTGACTATTTACATAAACATCGTCTATTTGTTAAAATTTATGCCAGGGTCATTTCGATCAAGATTCCTACGCGTGAAATAATTGTAGAGAACTCATTCTCTCATCCTCTTATCTAAGTGCTACTCACCTGGGCATCCAGAGGTTATGGTAAAAGCTTCAATCATTATGAAGTTCAGCGATGCATTGATCAGCCACTGCATATTTGACAACCAACTGCAAGTTGGCCACTCTATCTATCTATAGATACTGCGTCACACTCATTACTGAGATTATTATGCGCACTCAACCGTCAACGCCCGGGGGTACTCTGAACTTTTGCTGTTACATAGATAATAATAATAATAATAATAATAATAATAATAATAATAATAATAATAATAATAATCTGAATCTGAATAGTTTACTGGTGACACGCCAAATGACATTATTTCACCAGGGGGTTCGGATGGGGGAGAAATTAGTCCCTTGAACGCACGAGTGATGCGAACTTGGACACACAGTCATCAGACATTTCAGCCGAGGAGATAAGTGAATCAGGGAGGTCATTCCAGTCCCTGATAGTCTGTGGAAAGAAACTACTTTTGTACGCTTCTTTGCTAGCTGAAGGTATCTGAAAAGCCAAAGAGTGTTGATTTCTACAACGCCTATTCTTTGGGATAAGGTCATCTGTGGGTATTATGGCTTTACCCTTTAGACCTTTGTATAGCAATATAAGTCTACTATCCTTCCTCCTTTTCTTAAGAGATTCCCATTTCAGTTGACCTAAAATGCCAGTCATGCTCCCAGTTTCAAAAACATAATTTCCCGTCACAAACCTTGCCGCACGATTTTGTACCTTTTCCAGTTCTTTCTGGAGGCCATGAGTGTGAGGGTCCCAAACTGAGCTTCCATATTCCAAGACCGGCCGCACCAGTCCTTTATAAGCTGCTTCTTTCACATCTGGGGGACAAGAATACAAATTTCTCCTTAAGAATCCGAGAGTTCTGTTAGCCTTTGTACAAACATTGGAAATATGAGTATTCCATTTCAAATCATTTGTGATAGTTACACCCAGGTATTTATGCTTTCAACGTTTTCCAGTACAGTGCCCTCAAGGGTGTAGTTAGCCTGTATCTTACTAGACCGTTTATTTGTCAGCTGCATCATGTTGCATTTGACGGGTTGAAATCTCATTCCCCATTTCCTAGCCCAACTGCCTAAACGATCAAATTGTCTCTCTGAAGTTTCAATGTATCCTCTTCATTCTTGATTTCACGATAGCAAACACAATCATCAGCAAAGAGTCTTATTTCAGACTCAATGTCTGCTGAGATGTCATTTATATACAAGGAAAACAGCAAGGGGCCGAGAACGGTGCCCTGAGGGACACCCGACACAACTGGAGCCCAATCCGATTTAATACCATTAACCACTACCCTTTGTTGCCGGAAACAAAGGAAAGCATTTATCCAATTCAGTGTTGTTCCACCTACGTAGGTGATCCAAGAAGTAATGCGAACACAACTGTATTTTAGTAACCAACGCAGATACAAGTAAATAATTTGGCATGTGTACACGTGTATATATGTACAGTTATTAGGTGTAATATCATGAAGTTTGGATGACGAATTGAGATTTAAGGAATATTTGATTTGTCGACCCGATGTCGACATGGACGCGAAATTGACTGAAAACGTCAATTTTGTTAGGGGTACAGGGAAAGATTTTGTGCTCCAATTTATTAAATTGACATTTATATACATATAAATCATATCAGTTGTGTTATATATGCCTTATGTTTGGAAATAATAGAGACAACGAAATGCAAAGATCAGCAGGGACTACTCTATGTTGCCTAGCAACGGCATCTGACAAAAATATCACAATTTCGACGAAGTACGACAAATACCTATAATTCGTGGGTATATTTGACTCTGATAAGATTGTATATATCGATATTTATGCCCACAGCCTATCACAACGAAGAATTTTTATTTAAAAAATGAATATTGTATGGAATTTAACCTTTCTGGTAAAGTAGAATAGGCGTTGATGAAAATGTGGAGATTTTGAGAGATCAAAATTGACTCAAATTCTAGGGGGTACAGATAGCCAAACCTCAATAATTTGCGCTGTGTTAAACTAATAAAGGTATGTACTTTAAATATATTCAAGGGATTATTGTACTTTGGAATAACACGCTTACTGACGTAATTGTGCTTTGCATATGGCACTGCAGTACATAAATAAAATCAATTTTAACCGTGGCCAAGGTCGTTTACCTTGCATTCTCTTGTTGCTAGGCAACAAGGGTTGATATGTGATTAAGTCAAAATAGTAATCGGATCTGGAAAATTCGATAATGCATCATAATTCTGATGTAAATTCTCTTGAAAAACGGCAATGGTGAAAGAAATTACACACTAGTTCGCATTACTTCTTGGATCACCCTCGTATTCCATAGCTAAACAATTTGCTTTTAAGGAGTTCATGGGGAGGAGTATCAAAAGCCTTTTCAAAATCGAGTATAAAAGTGTCGACCTGGCCTTTTTTGTCTAAGATTTTGGCCCAGTCATTTATCACTGTAGTCAACTGAGTTTCACAGCTATGCCATTTCCTAAATGCGTGTTGCCTGTCCGACAAGAGTTCATGTTCATCAAGATGGGCCATAATATTTGAGCATACAATATGTTCAAGAAGCTTACAAGGAATGCATGTCAAAGAAACAGGGCGGTAATTGCGGGCAAGTGACCTGTCGCCCTTCTTAAATAGGGGGCAAATATTAGCAAGAGACCATTCTTTAGGAATTTCACCTGTATCAATTGACTGCTGGAAGAGATGGGCGAATACCGGCCCTAATTCCACAGCCAGTTCCTTTAGGACTCTAGGACTCAGGCCCTAAGGCTTTAGACGGGTTTAGACCTTTGAGAAGTTTGGTCACCCCTTCCTTTGTGACCACAATATCATGCATGAATGGGGCAGATCTATCCATAAGAGGGACCTGTTTGTATTCACTTTTAGTGAAAACATCCGAGAACTGACCATTAAATTCTTCCGCCTTCTCAAATTCGGATTGTGCAATTCCACTTCCATTTCTCTTTTTCAACGGGGGGAATACCTTGGGTATCTTTTTTCTGACTGTTTATGTACCTGTAAAAATCTCTAGGATTAGCCTTAACATCTCCTACCAAGTTGTTTACGTAAAGATCATGCTGCTTCCTGATATCAGCTTTGATCTCTTTCCGTAAAGATTCAAATTTAGATCTAAATTTTGCACTACCAGTCTTTTTAGCTTTTGCATGAGTTGCATTTTTTCTGCGAATCTTCCTCCTTATTTCAGGTGTTATCCAAGGGATAGAGGAAACTGATCGACTAGTTTTTGAGGGGATATATTTATCTGCCGATTGCTGAATAAACGATGTAATGAGATTGAAATTTTCCTGGACCGACCGAGTATCTGAGTAACCGTTGAAGTATCTTTCCTTTGCAAATTTAAGTGTTTCTGCTCTCATAGATTCATAATCACCTTTCTGATAACGATACACTTTTCTCCTAGGTTTCTTTATTGGGGGGATAGCAATTTTCAAAGTGCCAGAAACAATGTCATGATCACTGAGCTTATCCGGGGAATGAATGTCTGCAAACTGACCAGGAAGAGAGGTCAAAATTAAGTCCAAAGTATTTCTTTCTCTGGTGGGGAAATTGACTAATTGTTCCAAAGCGTGGTCATTCATGATATCTATCAAAATCTGACCCTCCGTCTGACTCAATGATGACCCAGATTTGCTGAGTCTGTCCGGCCATACAATATCTCTAAAGTTGAAATCACATAAAACGTGAATTAAGGGGGGTTTGTTGCCTTTATTAATATTTTTGATTTTGTCAAGCTGTTCTCTAAATAAATTGTCAAACTTTTCCAGGGAATTCAATAAGTCATTTCCATTGTCCGATACTGGTAAATGACCATCGACAGGTGGTCGATACCAGCTAGCCACAAAGTGAGTTTTCTTATTTACAAAACGTTTGACCCAAACTGACTCTGAGTCATTGTCCAATTCTGTGAGGGGCATGTGTGGGATGTCCTTGTGCACAAGAAGCATAACACCACCACCATTTAAGGTTCTATCCTTTCTGTACCCGCTGTATGGAAAAGATTCCGGAAATAATTCAGACGTTAATAATAATAATAATAATAATAATAATAATTATTATTATTATTATTATTATTATTATTGCGGACTGGTGCAGGATAGAAGTCCCGTCGGGGCGTGTAACAAACTCCCCAACAGTGCCAACACCTCGATCCGTTGCTCTCCGATACTGTTTGGGGCACCATTCGTTGTGGCCTTGAGCAACGGTTACTTAGGTAATGGCCAGACACTGATAGACTCGGTACACTGTTAAAAAGGTGGAAAACGGAAATTAAATGTTTCAAGCCGACAAAAAATCAGTTATGTTTACACTCGGATCCAAAATAATTCATTGGATCCGAGATATCCACAAAATTTTCATCAACCTATGTAAGGTCACTTGAACATACTAATAAGCCTAAAACATGACTGAGGCTGGCATAAAAAACAAACACTGAAACAGAACATGATAATCTACAACAGAACAAAATTAACAGCATTAAATTAACGATCACTAATAAATGCACCTCACGAGAAAACCAACGATCTGCACATGCGAAACCAAAGACGCAGATCAGCTTCGCGGTAACCGCGAAGCTGATCAGCGTCTTTGTTTTCGCAACATGGATAGTACAATTCCTTTACTTTCTAAATCCAAAATTTGCTGTCTAGCCTTCTTCTTTGACTGTACAGGCGGGTTTGTGTTAGACCTGTTCGAAAACCACATTGTTGGTTTTCCTATGAGTCGGCTCAAACAAAGTGCCTTTACGTACAGGCAACGAGTTTTCCGTAGAGTAACGAGCTAAAAAAAAGTCTGTTCCGTAGTGTGTGAAAATTTTGGAAATCGGTTGACAAATAAAAAAGTTCTGGTCAAAAACATTTTTGAATAGGGATTTCCTGTACAAAAAATCTCATGGAAGGGAGGTAAAATATTTTCCCGCAAAAAATTTAAATTCTAACTATTTAATTATGATTGCTCAAAATTATTATAAATTGGCACAAATGACATACCCGAGACAAAATCTTCATGATCAGGTAAAAATTCTCGAAAAATATGCATTTTCACAATCATCGATTATCTCCCTTGCCAATGCAAAATCCCTATGCAAAATTCATTTTGGCCATAAAAACTTTATTCGTTATCCGATTTTCAAATTTTTTGCAGGTCCTATTAGGACAAACTAAGATCAAGATTATGACATGAAATTAATTTTTTGTCATCCCCCATTCAAAAATTTTCTGCGAAAAACCATTATCAGAGGCAAGTTTTTAGACAGTAGTAACGTGCTGTAACCACAGGCGCTTGAAGTCCTATATATAATTACAATCATAGTGTAAGTCAATATAGAATATATTGACCAGGTAAGCAACTGTCCAAACGACCTCATTCCCTCCTTGAGTTCCGTTGACGCGCCCACTATTCTGCAGTAAATTTTGCGGGTGAAGACAACGTCAAAACGTTCGATTTTGAGGGAAATTTGTCTGAATGGCGACATTTTGAACTTCAAACAGGCTAAATGTTTTTAGCGATGTGTGACTACTTGGCTTCCATCTAAGTGCAATGTATCAATTCAAACGCACGATCTTCTCCTAACCAACACAAACACTGAACAAAAATGTCCTACCTCACTCGATCCGTTTCGCTGCCAGGAAGAATGACGACGATTTCACAGTTTCAAATGTAGAAAAACATGCTTGAGGAGATTGTAGCCATTCGAATATCATTTATCCACCTGGTTGCAGCTCATATGTTCAAATATTTCACAAATTGTTGTTCTTTCCGTGAAATGGCCTCCATTTTTCTGACAAGCCTTGCTGACAAGTGATGTCATGATGACGTTCCGCGTGACCTGAGTGAGTGAGGCCCCAAGCGGGGTAAATAAGTAACTACTGTCAATACACCGTCGTACAGAAACTGCTTTTTTTTTTTTTTCAAAATCTCATATTCAAAATCTCATATTCAAAAAAACCCATCAAGAAAAAAATACGACGCAACAAAGTCATTACAGAGATTATGCGTCTTTTCATGAAAAATTTGTCTGACATTTTGGAGGTGTGTCACTTTCACAAAAACAGTGGGGGTGGACAGGGGGTATCCAATCCCCGCTTCCCTCCCCCTCTCTCCCCGCTTCCCTCCCCCTCTCTCCTTGCTTCCCTCCCCCTTTCACCTCTTCCCTCACCCTCTCTCCCCGCTTCCCTCCCCCTCTCTCCCCGCTTCCCTCACCCTCTCTCCCCACTTCCCTCCCCCTCTCCCCCGCTTCCCGCCCCCTCTCCCCCCGTACCCCCGCCCCCCTGTCCACTCCCCCAAAACAGATTGCACTCGATTGGTTCACCTTGCCCTGTGCAAGGTCTTTTATTTTTCAGACAGAATGGGTAGCCCCGTAGTGTTCTGATAAAATGTACCTTCAGTAAAGCCTAGGTAACATTTGCCCCGATCATCGTAGGCCTACGATTTTTCGGTCTGCGATTTTGACTACGATCTTTTAGACATCGTAGGTGATCGTGGGCTACGACGTGTGTGTTTACAATTCATATGGGCATCGTACGATTTCTGAATCGGCCTTTTGTCGACGTTCCGATACGAAACCGCAAGCCGATCGCATGGGCGGATCCAGAGGGGGTGACAGGGGTCCGGACCCCCCGCCTGGTAATAATTGCCAGATTATTGATTTTTGCCATGTTGAAATTTTCCGTAAGACCCCTTTAAGTGGATAGCGCACGAAGCCCTTGCTTTGTCCGTACGGAGTAACTTTACGTTCTGATACAAAACACTTTTTCTTGGCAGTCGTACGGTAGTCCTAAGGTCTCCACAGACTTTAAGTGGGTATCGTACGGAGTTCCTCAGACTTCTGACTGATGCCTTGGTTATATTTTTCCTACGATTAGCTTAATTGCGATGATCGTACGATGCCAATTTTTACGGTCTCCGCAGGGTGACCCTACGATGACCCTACGATTCTACGACTTCCTACGATCTCCGTAGCCTCTACGATTTTGTAAAAGTCTGCGCCATTACAAAGTTTAAAAATCGTAAGACCGTAGCCCGTAGACACGTCGTACGTCACCATACGGAAGCCGTAGGGAGACCCCGCGATGATCGTGCGGTCACCTCACGATTTTTGTATGATAGTTTGAGAACAAAAATCGTACAGTGATCGTAGAAAGTCCACAACGGGTCATGTCTACTAGGTAACATTTGCCCCGATAATTGAACGATTTTTCGGTCTGCGATTTTCCCTAAGAATTTAGACATCGTAGGTGATAATGGGCTACGACGTAGGTGTTTACGATTCATGTGGGCATCGTACGATTTCATGTTCTGGCTTTCTTCGAATTTCCGAGTCATCAGAACCGTACGGCGATCGTAGGGAAATCGTAGGGTCTCCACCACTTTAAGTGGAAATCGTAAGGAGCCTGTGCGATGTCCACGAGGAGGCCCTACGATTTCTGAGCCCTTGCGGTATCCCTACGATAGCCATGCGATGTTAGGTGTCCGTCCGTCTTTCGTGTACTACCAAACGTGTACAACCTCACAGTGCATCATGGCTCCCCCGAAAGGAAAATGCAGTGGTCCTATTGAAGCCTAATGGTGAAATGCAACTGTATCCCATCAAAATGCACAGCAATCACATTGCGGCCGCGCGATAAACGTGCGGACGCCTTAATTGGTATTCTGTATAATGACCGCACGATATCCGTACGATAAAAAATAACCTTGAGAAATAGCCGTACTGGTGCCGTACGATCACCCTAAAGGTTTACGTTCATCTTACGATTTTAGGCCCAACATTATCATATAAACCATGCGGTAACCGCACGATCATCGCAGGGTTTCCGTACGGCGACAGTACGGCTTCCATACGATGCCACCCACGACATGTCCACGGGCTACGATTTTACGATCAGTTTTAAAAACTTGTAAAAGTGCAGACTACTACAAAATCGTAGAGGCTACGGAGATCGTAGGAATCCATAGGAAGCCGTAGAATCGTAGGGACATCGTAGGGTCACCCTGCGGAGATTGCGCAAAAATGCAAAAAATGGAATCGTACGATCATAGCAAGCTAATCGTAGACCAGTGTAACATAGGCTTAAAGATATTAATCTTAATTAAAGTCTACCCGGCGATCTCACACTTGAATTGAGCCGTCTCATGGGAAAACAAACAATACGCACAGGCGAAAACAAAGACGCAGATCAGCTTGATGGTAACCGCGAAGCTGATCAGCGCCTTTGTTTTCGCTACTCGAATTGTACGAATCCTCTTCTACTTAAATCCGATGACATTGATTTTGATATAGTAAATTTTCCGTCTGTTCATATCGTGTGATCCGTGTTATTTACACTAATTGAACTTGCAAGTATGAAAGTGAAAACTTGTATGAAAAATGGTGATCAGTCTTTAATATTTCACGTGTTACTTCATGGACACGTCGATCTTTTGACGCGACTGAGGTCAAAGTCGAGCTACATGAAATAAAATGGATCAAAATTATTGCATAGATACCCGTGCCACTCGATATTTACAACCATTTATTAATCATACAAGAAAGCAATGTATTACTAAATGCAACTCACGCGCACACGTGCTGTTTATAAATACAAGGCTTTTACTCATGTTCGTTACCGGACGCCACGCAAAGCACGTGCTAATAAAGAGAAACTGAAGTCCGCCCGGAACGAGCATTAAATTAAAGCTTTTACGGGTATGAAAATCTGATTAGGCTGTAAAATACAGTGCAACATCATTTTTTTCGTTTTTGCAGAATTTATGCAATAATAGCGATCAAAAATGATTTTGTCATTCATTAACATTCGCTAGGTCGCTCGGTGAGTGTTGATGACTTTGGGCTACGCCCTCGGTTTTCAACACTCTCCTCGGAACCTAGCGAATGTTAATGAATGGATAATCACGTTTAATCCCTATATTAAAAACTATTACGAAGCAAAGATCGTGACTCGACAAATATAACATGTCCGGCTGATAATCACTGAGGCTGTACGTCACCGAGAAGTCAAGTTTGGTGCACACGAGAATCATCAGGTGAGTAACCATGGATCAATCGAAAGAGGAAACGCAACGGTTCCAACAGGTACAACAAAAAATATCTAAAAAAATAAAGAAAAAAAAAAATAAAAATCTAGTATAATAAATGATAAATTGACCGAATAGTTTCTAAGTCAAATCCTTCTGATAGTCTTACACCTGACCCTCCAACTCCCCAGACGGAGAACCGTGTTGTGTCCTTCAGCTCCCCACAGCACTGGTCAAAACACAGGAAGCGGTGGGTCCGTCCCCACATGACTGAAAAAGGGACGATAAATTTCAATAAAAGCATGCAGAATCACATTAAAGGGACCAACAACTATAATCAGGGGATTATTCGTGTTGTGGGCTGGTACATGTCGTCTTGGTAACAATTGTGCACCCTGACACAATAAAGCCAAACCACAGCGCCCACAGGGAAAGTCACCATTCTAGGATCCCCATCCCCACCCGTCCCGACGACTGTTGAAAATGATAGCACCATCAAGTCAATAGCATGCGCGGATCCAGAAATTTTCATGAGAGCGGGTCCAACAAAAATGGTAATTTTTGGTCACAGACGAGGGGGGGTCCAACCCCCGAAAAATCCCGAAATTACCTTTTTTTAGGTAAGATTTTCAAATTCCAGGGGGGGGGGGTCCGGACCCCCCCCCCCCCCCCCCCTCTGGATCCGCGCATGCATAGCAAGTTTAGTGAACAGGGTGATCATCATGCTGACCAACCTTTGTACCTGTGGCGAAAAAAATCGACCTCCTTTCTTTCTGTTCGTCTTGGTGGTCGACGGTCGACATTTACCACATAAATTTACCAAACCACAATCTCCACCATATAGAGGAAAGTGGTAGTTGATAAATGGAATTCTTAGGTCTTCTTCAGCTCCGAACTTACTTCAGGCGAAATGGAACGAATATTAGTTTACGTTTAAATCCTTTGTGTGTATGACCGTAGAAGCGACCGACATATGGTGGATCGCGGATCACTTCGGTATCAAACAGGTAATTAAAAGTTTAAGTACTCATGCGACAAGGTGCAAATTGTGACTTATTCATGAAATATCAAATTATCACATTTATATTGAAGCTGGTGATGAAGGCTTTCACCGCTCTTTGGAGCCCTATCGATCTCGCTGAAAAATACAATGTTCCGTAATTAATTAATTAATTAATTAATTAATTAATTAATTAATTAATTTATTTATTTATTTATTTATTTATTTATTTATGTGAAAGTCCATTAAAAATTTAATAAGATTATCAAATGTTTGCGTACTGTATATTAATTACGTCGGGAGTGATTTTCCCTCAGGCGCCTCTTTTGTGTTCAAAATAAAGTCGTTGCGCGCGACGATTCAAACGTCATGGGAAAACCCAAAAATAAATTCAAACAAACAATCGTTGGAAGGACAAAACATGATGGATTTATGCAAATTTCATGTTTTCTAGCAAAATGGAGTATGTTAAGTGTTTATAGACAGGACGATTCGACATTGTCTAATATTGATTTAACCCAAGCTGTGCTCAGAATTCATTCGGCCCGGATCAAAGGACAGAACCGGAAATGGAGCTGGTGAGGAGGAGCTCCTGATCGCGATTATTTTTATGACACGATTACAGCCTTCAGGAAGGCATTACTGGCAAAGTTATCCATGCCTCGTACGAAACTGTGATTCCATCTTTCCAGAAATATACAAGGGGCCTACGGAATACGACAGGTAAATTCACAATCGACATGCCAAAATGTTTGCATTATTGGTTGCTTACCTGGTCAATATATATATTGACCTTAGACACTACCGTAAATCTGATGCTTTTTGGGTCACTAATGTAACTTCAAGCGCCTGTGCTGTAACGTATAGAAACTGGGTAAAATGGCGGACTTAGCGAGGGTGAATCTGTTCGCAAGATTTGTAATGTGGCTATGGAAAAACAAATACTTGCTCTGTAATGAGGCTACATCAGCTTTGCAAAATATTTAAGAAATAATTTTACTTTATGGTGAATTAACGTGATTAACGCGGGATGTTGGAGGGCAGATTGCGATGTATTCACGACGGCGCAGCCGGAGTGAATTAAATATCGCATCTGCCCGACAACATCACGCGTTAATCAAAGATAATTCACCGTTAAGTAAAATTATTTCGACTCTAACACGACTAATAATACATAAAATGCTTACATTTTAAAATGTTTTCCAGTGGACTCATTCGCGGCGGACATGGACGTTTATGTGCGACGTCACAAAACCGTTACATTACGCGCGTAATTATAGGTGACGTTTCCATTAGGTTCAATGGACAAGACGATAACGTCGTGTTAGAATAATGGGTAACAAAATCAAAGTTGACGTTTGCACAAGCAGAATTTCGTGGATTTTTAAATGCTTTTGAAATATCAAAAGTTCAGAACACAGAAACACTAGACCCTACTACTTAGTTTACACAAAATCCATCGACGATGCTATGTAGGTCCCCGTTCGTTCCGTCGACATTTTGCACGCTAGAAAACAAATTAAGTCGAGTTGTGTCGAGTCTAACAACTAAAAAATATCTTTCACTATCACAGTTTCAACTTCCATGAAAACACAACAGTTCAAACGGTTGCCTTGGTTCTATGTGGCTGGCTGAGAAGGACTTCCTTGAGGTCATTAACACGCCCATGCAATATACAGAATTTTCTTACTGCTGGCAAAATGAAAGTTTTCTGCAGATTTTTTATATTCTTTTTATTTTTGTTCAAAACATAAATTGTGGGTACACGTTAGAATCGCCTCGGAAAAAAATATCAGAAAACAAATCATTTACCCATATAAACCCCATTTTCATTTTATAAAAGTGGGGCTCAAGGCGGTATACGTTACGTGGCATCAGGAAAACATGTCCGTGAAAGGTATAACCCCCTAAACCCCACTTTTATATAGAAAAAACTGGGGTTTGCTGGGGTATACCTATTTTTCTTATTTTTGCTCCAAAACATAGATTGTGGGTACTCGTTAGAACCGCCTCGCCGAGGCGGTTCTAACGTGTACCCACAATCTATGTTTTGAGCAAAAATAAGAAAACTATCAAAATTTTTCAGCTGAAAATTTTCAATTTTTAAAGCTCAAAACATCTCTGTTTATTGCATGGGCAAGTTTTCATAATGGAAGTGTTATCTTGATAATCATTGGAAAAGGTCCCTCAGGTGTCAAAATTGTCTTCACACTTTCCAGATGCCATAATTCATTGTTTATTGTCTCAAAACATAATCCTAGACAACATGTCTGGGAGAAGATATTATCTTTACTTTGTCAGTTTCATCTCTTCATGTTTTTACTTTTTAATCAAAGCAAGCAAATTTAAAGTCTAGTTGATTTTCACATGATATAAATTTTCTTATTCAATAATATTTACTGAGAAAAAAAAACTGCTTTTTGAATAAGGCCAATCTATTCATGTTTTATAACTTTTGGAATTATATTTTTTACAAAGTGCTACCACTTTTAATAAAGGAAATGAGCTCATCAAGAAGATGATTGTGCTTCTTGGCTGTATATGTTTGCAGTTACTTATGCATTTTCAATTTTGTAGACAGGGCAGTGTTTTTGTTTTGTTTTGTTTTTATTTCCAGCTAACATGATTTGGTAAGGACGCCCACACTAGTGTCAGAACATAACCTCTATTAAGCAAGCACCTGTCTTAAGCAAGCGATTTTAGTGTTTCCCTTGGTCGCTTGCTTAAGACAGGTTGGACTGTATTACAACATGTTAGAAGAAAATCAAAATGATGTGTAAACAATGTAAAATTATTTTAAAGTAACTCTGTAACTCATACGCTCACTGACACAGATCTTGGTGGATTTCTAAAAAAGCGAATTGCTCTGATAACAGTGTCACTGCGACCGATGTAAATGTAAAACCCTTACCTACACACATCCTTGGTCCGTGGCTAAATGGCATAAGTATATAAGGATATACATCTTTAGCTGCTCCATCTCTTAGCCATCTTTCCGGTCTAAAAGTTTCTGGGTCAGCGAAATAATGGGGATCTTTAAACATGCAAAGTTGTTTAATTCGATTCGGGTCTGCAAATAATCAAATATTGCATAAAAGTCCATACATATTTATCTATGAGAGGGTCAAATATATGAAGAGGATCACATATGGGAAAGTTTCGAGAGAACGTGTCCAGTGTCTGTATATTACAATTACTCTTAAAACTACATTATATTTACAGACATACGTAGATACTATTTCACATGTTAAACGAGTTATTCTACGAGTTAAAGTGAAATACATGTAATAATTTTATAATGAATTAAACGCAAAAATACTATATATAATTACATCTATTCACAGCTAAGCAGTGTGGATACTTTCACCAGCAGGTATGATGGTACCTTCGAAATTCGGGGTAGTTAATGTTCAGTTCCAAAGTACAGCTCTCTCTTAAATCTCAGGTTCAAAATTGTTCTTGCACATGTTCAGTGGCATGTGCTGTACTAGTGGATAATTTAGAAATTGATCACTTTCAATCGTCAACATAAGTATCGGGACTATCCTTAATTAGATTTGCCCAGGCAGGATTTTCAGCCTGACGAAAAATTCGGTGTAGTAGTAAACAAAGGTCAAATTAAAATTATCCAGTGGTGCCAGAAAAGCCAGGGGTTCAGTATTTTGTAGAGCTGGGCATTCTCAAATAACTCATGGTACATGAAATTTTCTATCCTGCCTGGTTTGTATTTGAGTTAAATTTAATCTAAGGAACTATATTTTATTAAGAATTCCATTTTCTTCATTGTTGAAAAAATGGGTGCGCAAATTTAAATGTAGTGAATTTGTACAAAAATGTTGTTCAGATATATAATTTTCATAGCATCATAAAGTGCAAACATCGAAGTTTCAACTGGGGTTAAAAACTTCTCAAAACACTTAACATAGAGACAGAAACTGTGAGAAACATAAATTACCCCGAATTTCGAATTGCACCGAATTTCGAAGGTTCCGCCATACCTGGTATCCGCCAATGACGAGATTTTGTTGGGGAATCCTAGTAATGTCTAGAGTATTCGGAAAAAAACCTGCAAATATTTCACCAGAGGTACCTAATATTGTTATTCATTGTGTGGGTTTAAGATGCGCAAATTTTCATAGTTCACAAGTCAAAGATAAAAGTAAGCAATGATCAGAAATGGCGCAATCAGAAAGAAATTCCCATTTCAAAAGCCAAGTGAAACACACACACACACACACACACACACACACACACACACACACACACACAATCACGTACTAATACAAAGAAAACATAGAACTCATGGATACAGTGCTGGAGAACCGTGTGTGCTAAACAACATCACTGAAAATCCTGAGCAAACGAAAACACCCTGTGGGCCAAACAACAGACACGAAGCACTAACATTAATAAATGATAACTTTTAAGTCGGGACCATCATATTGTCCGTCGCCCGACCCACAGATGTGCAATTAGAGAAGAAAGCATATTTATCAACCGTGATTTGGTTCAAAGCTAAGCACGCGGACTGTCGCACCACATTTACGATGTCCTATATACGTTTGTAACGTGTAGATTACTCTAATATATATAAACTGAAAAGAAAACGCACCCTTCCTATAAGATTCTTCGAGGAAACCAAGCCACCATAGATTATGTATTCTGCTGCCCTCACGTAAAAGCATTTTCAATGCAACATTTTAAGTTATAGTTTAGTTTCACTCATCATTCAGGAATAAGTCGTTTTATGGTGAGAGTCTGAGACTCTTGTACGTGAAACATTTATCGTAACCGCGATAATCAGCGCTAAAAAAATTGTAAAGCCTCTTTTTAAAAACCGTGATTACAACATTGAAATAGTACGCATGTAAGCTTTAAAAAGTTTTGCCTATTGTGACTAGCCTTTGCAGTAAAACGTTTATTTCTGTTCACATGACTACCTACCTAACCGAACTCTTTTTATTTACTCTTTACTTATATGTATACTGGTCAAAAAAGATAGGGATTGCATTTTTTTTTTCGGTCAATCGATAATTAATCAGGTTTTGATTTATATGGTGGATTAGCATTTCTATTGCACTTTTACATGCCACCAAATCTGACGAAATAACACATGTTCTTTAAACCACGCTACCCAAAAAATCAAAGTGATAAAAAGTCAGTTGATGTAAACTTTGCGAAAATGCACGATAGTCATCAAGTTTAATAATAATAATAATAATAATAATAATAATAATAATAATAATAATAATGATGATAATCTCTATATTTATAGAGGATAACGTATTTAGCACAACGGCCAGTCTTCCATACGGTCCTCTAGTGAATACAGACATTGATTATTTTCGGACCTTTTTTTGTTATTATTCGGACATGCGATGTTAGTGATGCTATATTTTGTTTTGGGAGAAGAGGAGCCAGTGCTTGCCTTATAATGCTGAGAGCCAAGCAAGGTAGCCACTGGTACCATTTTTAAAGTCTTTGGTATGACCTGGCCCGGATTCGAACCCACGACCACCCGCTCCCGAAGCGGACGCTCTAACCATTACGCTATCGGAATAGGAATCGTTTCTAAGGTAAGCCAACCAAAAAGGTTGGATTTTTCTTGTCATTTTAAAAGTTTTGCGCGAGCAAACTTACACACCATCAATTCTCTATGGGTATTTAATATCACTTTCATTTTAAGGGTAGTCTGACCTAAAGCTTGGTCTTCTTAAAGACAAGGACTATTGCTTTGATCTTCAAGCGTACAAAGCTTACCGAATGAATGAATTACCTTAATGATAGAAATGTTTCATTTTACTAGCAGTTAGGAATCTTCTTGAAATTGGATGGTAAACATGCGCGGATCCAGAAATTTACATGAGAGGGGGTCCAACGAAAATGGTAATTTTTGGTCACAGACGAGGGGGGGGGGGGTCCAACCCCCCCCCCAATCCCGAAATTACCTTTTTTAGGTAAAATTTTCAAATTCCAGGGGGGGGGCGGCCCCGCCCCCCCCCCCCCCCCCCCCCCCCCCCCCCCCTCTGGATCCGCGCATGGTAAATGTTTGATCCTTAACTTCATAACTTTATTTGTCCAGTATACATTAGATAGCAATTTAAGAAAGCGATCATAAGGTTCGTAAACGGCTTCAGTTACAATCTATGCGTCTAATAGATGTACAAATACGTGTATAATTTTCATTTAAACAAATGTTCATTTTTGTTGAATATGATTTTTTTTCGGCAAAATCGTGAACAGCTTGGGCACCATTCAAACTTGCTTGGCAAAGAGGCTCGAAACTTTTAAAAATATAAAGGCCCATTTTGCGAAATGAAGCAATCACTATTATGTCTGCATTTATTGAGCATTTATTGTGGAATCTATTAATTGTCGCCATTACATGCACTTCGTAAAGAGCTGGAAATGGCAACTGCCAAATCGAAAGCAAGTAGTAATATATGTGCAAAGAGTCTGATCAGTTCTTGGTATGCACAAAGTTTTTGTAAATGCCACGCAAGTTCTAATGTTTAATCATGTGAAAATTTAAGCAAGATTTCGAATTCTTAGACAAAATCGACTTTCGCTACATATACAAAATCGGTTTTTGTTTGAAATGACCCATTATGCAAACGCCTATATTTCTAGACATTTTATTCTAAATACGAAAGGAAAACCGGACATTATTTGGTAAACATGGGGTTGTTCGTTATTCTGAAATATTTAGTCACAGCATTTGCTTTGACTTCGACATTGACAAGTGCAAATGATGAGTATGCAAAAAGAGACACCGTGAACAGCGAGAAAAATGAACGAAAGTCCGAACAAGTTGAAATGCAGCTCGCGGATATTAAGAACGACGACACTGACTTAATCCAGACGTTGAGCATGCAGATACAGAATCAAAATGAAGTGATACAGAACTTAGTGACCCAAGTTCAGGACATTAACAGAAGTGTTAGAGATCTACAAAAAGACATAGCAGGGCTCGGAATGAAATCAGAAAACCTAGAAGCAACTTCTCAAAGGCAAACGTTGTCAATGCCATCGGGCGTAAGCAGAGTAAGGAAAGAATCGGTGAGGGGACCTTTATTTAAAATTGTAGAAGATATAAAGGACGCAACGTATTTCCTTGCAGCAAGCCTGGTGAAGAGGGAGAATATCCCGTTTTTGCGCAGATGCGACAAAAATAAAGATGTGTCCTCTTGTGTTCGCCCAGAAGTTAACAGACTATATAGAGACATAAGTGTACCGGTTAGGATAGTCGGCGGGCATGTTGAAAACGAGGGTAGGGTGGAGATCTTTTATCGCGGTTCCTGGAGTACAGTTTGTGGGCACGGCTGGGACGATAAAGACGCACATGTTGTTTGTAAAATGCTGGGGTATTCAAGTGGGCTAACGCTGCCGGGCCAGTCTTTTCTCAATGGTTACCATTTCAAGGAAGGATACGGAGTCATTAAAATAAGCAACGTGGAGTGTACTGGCGAGGAAAGCTCGGTATTGGCGTGTCTATTTGGTAAACCGTCTTCTAGATGTAGACACTACGATGATGCTGGCGTGATATGCGAACAATAAAAAGCGCAGAACATGAACGGGACATGTGATGTGACATGCACAATTAGAAGACTGAAACCAGTGTACGACTACAAGAAATTTAGAGTTCAGCGATAATTTATCCTTCTAATAATGATTATAAATGAAGAAGTAATTGTGGCCTCATCATTACGAAAACACGCCCATGCAATATACAGAAAATTTTTTGGTTGTAAAAAATTAAAGATTTCACTGGAAAAATTTTGATATTGTTCTTATTTTTGCTCAAAACATAGATTGTGGGTACACGTTAGAACCGCCTCGGCGAGACGGTTCTAACGAGTACCCACAATCTATGTTTTGGAGCAAAAATAAGAAAAATAGGTATACCCCCGCATACCCCATTTTTTCTATATAAAAGCGGGGTTTAAGGGGGTATACATTTCACGGACATGTTTTCCTGATGTTGCTGGCATTTTGACATTGACGAACTGGATAAATTTTACTCTCAGTTGATCTGAGCACGACTTCAAGAATCCTGGTTCTGATCATCGTATATGGCTGCTTGTTTTAGGCTCTATCATAGCATGGATTATTTTGCGTTTATTCATTAAACATGTTAAATGCCTTTGGTTTCTATTTTATACAAGACTACAACACTTATTTGTGTTCTTTGTTAATTATACTGTTAACAATTTATCTTGATGAATATTTGCAAAACCACGACAATGCTCGGATGTTACTTAAGGTCCTTTTGATATATATTTTCTTTTCCTGCACACTATGGTAAAATTATGAAACTCCAGCAAAATATAGGAATGACCTACATGTACATGTATGCGATTTGCAAGAAACGTTGTACTCAAGATGCTTTAATCAATTGGCCATTTAACACAGGATTAACATTTTGATCTGCAAAAAATACGTTTTGGGTGATTAACTGCCTTAACCGTTTGTGTCCTTTGTATGTAATATACTTATCCATTATATGCAGCATATAACATGTAGAATATAAAGTTTGAGTACACTTAGGATAACAATTGTGAGTATAGGTTTTACAATAAATTCGAATATTTAGTTTATTTACAAGTTCAAATATTTTACCCTCCTTTGACCAACTGTGCATGACCATACATGTACATGTTTTCGTCACTGGGGAACAAGCCCATTCATGGGCAGAAGTGTGGCAATGAACATTATGTGTTCGTCTTTTAGACAGAGTATGGCTGAAGCTGCGAAGGCTTTTTGTGTATATTTTACTAGCAAAGTGAAAGCAATAACCCCGGTATGTCATTGCGTAAACGATCAACCAAAGTATAAGCCGCTGCATCAGAAAACCAGCAAAATGCTTAGGCGAAAACAAAGGCGCAGATCAGCTTCGCAGTAACTGCGAAGCTGATCAGCGCCCTTGTTTTCGCTACACAGATAGTACAATCCCTTTTCTTCTTCAATCCAAAATTTCAAGCTTCTAGCCTGCTTCTCTGTGACTGTACTGGTCGGTTTGTGTCAGACCTGGTCGGAAACACAAATTGTTGTTTTTCTCATGCGAAGGCTCAAAACATAAAGGACATCGACGTATAACGGTGTGGATCTCCCTAAATGATAAATATGTAACTAAACGGACGAAACTGCCACTCTTTTTACGTGTTTTATGTATTCAAAACAGGTTTAATGATTTGTGCTTATTCTATTGTAGCTTAAGTTTGTGAAAATTGCTCCATGCTCATTATTAGTTCGCCCTTATCTGAATTTAGGGCCCCTATATATACGCCTTATCATTATCGCCATTGTCAATAGCCATTGTGGGTTCGTCGATTCACTTAATCAAAACCCGTACATACAAGTACGCACGGGAAACATGGTTGACCTGTTTACTGTCCACTGTGAATCCTCTTCGTGCTCAAGATTATTCGCTCATGGTCGCAATAAAATGTCGCTTTAAAATTTTTGTCAGTCAAAATTAATGTACATTAAGCAATCTATCTAACATACAATCGCATTATCTAGGCAGTGATCGGTGATATTCATTGGTGGTTTCTATGTCGGGCGTGGCTTTCGTAAGATGGCAGATCTCAAACGGATAGCATGCGACGCCATTGACAGTACAGCAGAAGAACTTCACGCGCTCAGTGATGCTATCTGGAATCACCCAGAGCTGGGTTTCCATGAAACTTACGCCCACGAGGTGATAACAAAGTTTCTAATTGACAAAGGCTTTCAGGCAAGTAGCACGCTTTTATACGTATGTTCTTTACTTTAAAAACTGATTAAAACAAACCTAAAATGTTCAGTTGTTTGCAGTTGATTTCAAAAACAAGTTCAAGTAAGCTCAACTTAGCAGAGTGTTTGAGGAATAAAAAGGCGTCCCTTCTTTTAATGGACGTATGTCGAAATTGGATAGCACATTAGATGTGATATATTTGATCTCCATGAAACATTTTACTTATGGACTCCATTTACAGGTCGAAAAGTCTTTCAAACTCGATACTGCATTCAGAGGTATATATGGACCTGATATTAGCCCTAACATATGTGTCATCAGTGAATATGATGCCTTACCGGAAATTGGTCACGCATGTGGCCATAACTTGATAGCGGAAGTAGGTGTCGCTTCTGCAGTTGGAATAATGGCGGCCATAAAAGCTTCCAACAAACCTTTATGCAAGGTAAGAATTTCTTGTGAAGGAAACTTAGCATCGTTTTCTTCAAGGCAAGAATTTCGTGACGGAATCGAATCATGTCTGAATGGTTTTACCATGATACTTACTACGACGACAATTGACGAAGATGTCCACAACACTTTATATCGTCCTTACCAGGCATAATTTTACATTTTCTTTCATGTTATCTATCGGCGTTTCTATGGTAACTGAAATATCTCACTTTGAATGACTGAGGTAGCTGGTTTCAGTTTGGCTTGGACAAAAATCCCGAAGGCTCAGTCCAATTTCTATCTTTGTGGTTGTCAACCATTGTATTTATTCAGTTGACCATTCTCGGTACACCCGCAGAGGAGGGATTGGGCGGGAAAGTTGACATGATCAACGCAGGCGCATTCGAGGGTATAGATGTTGCCATGATGGCTCATCCGTTTCCAGAAAACGACCCAGTACCAGTAATGTTGGCAAGAGAGAAGTATGTATTTACTCACTGTGGTGTGAACAGTTTCTAACTAAAGCTGCCAACTAGAAGAATATGCAGTGTGTGGCTTTATTGTAAACCAAGACAGCAGACGGTGAATTTCAAACAAGGCATCCCGTCTAAAATAGAAATGGCTAGCTGTTGATTGTTTACTATAAACTTTGCTAAGAAATGTTCAAAGACGGTTTGTAAATGAAAATAATATTGTTTGTCTATGGAAAAACCATATCGAATTACATATGTATTTCAGTTTAGAGGTAATATTTACTGGAAAGCCGTCACACGCCGCCGGATTTCCTTGGGAGGGCGTGAACGCGTGTGACGCTGCTGTGACGTGTTACAACAGCATTTCCTGTCTACGACAACAGATGAAACCAGATTGGAGAATACATTGTGGGTAACACAGTATCTTTGTAAAGTTGTCTCCTCCTTCTTTTTCAACACTACTCATTTCTTACCTCACACTCGTCATACTTGTCCCGTATATATCCTACATTGTAGCACCACATTTAAGCGGGTTGCGATGGCAGAGTCTCATGGTTGAGCACAGGACTACAGAGCGAGGAATCCTGGCCCCGAGGTTATAAAACATTTTTCATGCTCAGCTCAGCTGAGACTAAAATTTAATCTGCTTATAAATGTTAAAATCACAACAATTGTTGGAATTTTAACATTTACTAGCAGGATAAATTACAGGCTTGGGTGATCTAAACCTACAATTTCAATTTATCTAAGCTATTTCAGTTTTTATGAGCAGTTCAAGTTTTATGCTTAGCTGAGTTAAGCATGAAAAACGTTTTATAACCTCGGGACCTGGATTCGATACCTATCACCTCCATGTATTGTCATTGAGCATCACATTTTCATCTTCCTATACTATTGATTAATAGCAAGGGAGCGATGGCATCATCTAGACATGACTAAAAATTGTTAACTGTGACGTTAAGCAATATTAAAATACACCCATGACGTCATCCTTTTATAAAAACTGTCCATTATTTTTCGGGAATGGACAGTTTAGTGTCCATTATTTTTTGCATGAGCACAAAAGTCATGGTCACCAATGAAGTGTTCATTTTCCCTTTGCTGCACCCCAAAATAATGTGTTCGCTATGTTCAAAGACATTAAATTTTGTGCAGGCTGATTGGAAGCTTTTCTAGCAAATGGTTTAGAATCTACCTAATATTAAATACAATTTATTCCTAGTATTTGAAATCCTTTGCGATGAAATAGTCGGTATTATAAATTCTCCAAAACGTTATAACCAACGAATCATCGCATATTTCTGTATGAAAAAGGTTCTTGCTCCCTGGTTTCATTGTTAGAAGGTTAGGGTTAGTGTGAGGTGGCAGTAGGAACAGACTTCACACAGTTATTTATGACCAGCTGTTTCCCCACAAAACAGCCGGGCATTATAATGGTCCTCGGTCTTTCGAACATGGAGATTAGCCCTTAACAGATCCATGTGCGCTGTCTCATCGATTAACACACATTATGTATTTATACAAACTCATAATTAAATGGTATTGAACATAGACACTACGTTTAACGACGTGTAAAAAGGGAAACTACTGTGAATGCTCTATTTGTACATGGATGCACGAGAAAGTGTTAACATCGTTCACAGTTAGTTTCCTCGTTATGTCCGTGGGATAGTTTGACCAACATATCATGTCGCGAGAAAAGAAAATTAAGCGGAAATATGTTGTGCAAGGTCTGGTCAACCGGCTTGCTGTCTAAAGATTAAAAGCGCTTGTTATAACGAAACAAAGGCGCCAGTGTATGGTGTATTTTAAGTCGGAGAAAGTCCTCGTAAGTATCCATTCCTGAAAAATAATGAATCCTCGGCCCCTTCGGGGCCTCGGATCCATTATTTTTCAGGAATGGATACTTACTCGGACTTTCTCCTATACATCAAACCAAACCAAATTTGCTCAAACTCTGGTGAACCTGTTCCAATTTATCCCTAAATGCTATTTTAAGGTATCATAAAAGAAGGTGGTATCAGAGTGAACATTATCCCAGAGAAAGCAGTGGTACAGTTAGCCGTTAGAGCACCACTGGATAGGGACGTGGCTCTACTCAAAGAGAAGGTTGTCGCTTGTTTCCATGCTGCTGCCACGGCAACAGGTTGCCAGGTAACGCTCTGTTATATAAGTTGACGTATTAAACTTGCAGTGTCGCACGTGTACTGTATGTTGAATCAAGGCATTATTTTAAGCTTGAGGAATTTTCATTTTTGTCAATATGAAACTGTTCGAAACAGACACGTACAAAGGATGATAAATAAGCCTTTAACGAGCATTCCTTGTAGAGAATATAATTTCTTATGGATACTATAGCATGTGTCACCATATATAGCCAGAGTTTTTAAAACGTTTGGTTAGTTTTGATTTATTATTGTGTCAGAGTACGTTATTTTCAAATACACGAATTAACTTGTTCCACGCTGTTCAAGCCATTCCATGGGCTGTGAATTAGTCAAATACTTGTCATTCGGTATATCAGTAAATTTTGATGATTTTTTTCTTCAAATTATGTTTTCTTCTTTTCTCTTTCAGATGGCATACAAAACGCTAGACAAAGTGTACAACGCCGTACTGCACAACCGCACTATGGTGGACCTCTATGAGAAGAACTTGGTAGGGTTTGTAACTGAAGACATGCCCAGGAACAGATCTGCTCTGTGTGGCTCCACTGATATGGGCAATGTGTCCCACATAGTCCCAAGTATACACCCACACTTCTACATCGGAGGGGTGGGGGTCAACCATACTAGAGGATTTACAAGTGATGCAGGTACGTTTACAAATCATGACAGTGAGCTATCTAGCGCAATAAGTCTAACTAAATTTTTGTTTAAAGGCAGAAAATCAAATATTTTTAATGTAATTAAGTTTTTGTAAGAACTTGTTTACTGCATGCGTTGGAAGTTTCCTTAAGTATATAAACACAAGTGTCAGATAGTTGATTAACATCAAGTTGTCGGACTGAAATAGCTGATGGAGACGCTTAAGCCTCAAAACAAACAAACAAACAAACAAGCAAAACAAAATCATATCATTGTAATATGTCAATAATCTGCTACTGCAATAGGCCTATAATAAGTTGAACAAATGTCGAGCTATGAAATCATGCCATTGCGATATAAGTCAATGTCCAGTCCTCAAATGTGCTCAACACAGCGAAGAATCGTTTCTTTCAACTGAAGTTCACGGAGCGAGTTTTATTGTGTAAAACCCATTAGGCCCGTTCATATAGTGCATATATTCCTCTCCATTATAATCCCATCTTATATTCACAGTTTTGTCTATATTTATATTGGTTACTGTCCCTTTTCCTCCGGGACCACCGTCTTGTTTTTCATAGATCCAGTCCCTACCCCTAACAACTCGGGAACCAACCTTGATCAATGCGGCGAGCTCCGGCCCGTATTCTGGTACAGGTGCTACTGGTACACATACCTTCCAACTCTCAAACTGCTTTTTCAGAAGATTATCTGTGAAGGTCTCCGACACTTGCCTCAAATCCACCCTGATATGGTTAATCTTGCTGGAGCCGTGTATTAGAGGTTTGAAAGGTTGGACATCTAACTCCGTTTGTCCATATTTTATAGGTCTCTTTTTCAGAACCGTTTTAACAGCACTCCTTTCATAAAATTCTATAATGGCGACCTGTTCATCCGCAATTATTTTCACGTTCTTCACTGGGCCACCTCCTTGTTTCTTTGTCGACTCAAAGAAAAGCTCGAGTAGCTCTTCGTCAACTGACGCAGGGACATTCTTCACTATTATGGTATCTGTCTCCACTGAATCATCATCATCATTACGTGTTAAATCTTGATTTTGCTGATCACCACCAAATGACACTTCTAACTCCGGTGACTGTCCCTCCGAAAAATTGATCCTCGCCGAAAACTCATCCTTGTTAATGTAGTCGATAAGGCTGGTCTTAATATATCCATGCAGTTCCTTTGGAACTTCTACCGCTGATGAATCTAAACTGTCCGAAGTTATGTCTTTTTCACTCGCCATATCGTAAACACGCCAGTTTACTGCAATGAGCTTAAATTCAATGATATTTTCGAATTGATATCCTCTAAAAATTTACTTCCTCTTTCGTTTTTAGAAAAACATTACGAAAGCATGCCCATGCAAAATACAGATTTGTTTGGGTTGTAAAAATTCTAAAATTTCATTTTAATTGTTTGGTATTTTGCGGAGGCGGTTCTAACGTGTACCCACAATCTATGTTTTGGAGCAAAAATAAGAAAAATACGTATACCCCTGCAAACCCCCGTTTTTCTATAAAAAGAATGAGGTTCAAGGGGGTATACTTTTCATGGACATGTTTTCCTGATGAAAAGGTAGATGTACTTATTTATGACCCAAGCTTTACATTCGACTGATATGAGTTTTGTTGTCGAAATTAAAAAGCATGTCGCCTATTTGATTCTATTTTGAATTATGCCATATGTAGTCAGCCTTTTTTATTACCCAACATACTATATAAAGAGAAATTAAACATTTCAGGCTGCTTTTAATCAATTTCAGTTAAAGTAAAGCCAGTTTAAACCAGTTTCAATGAACTATTTCATGTCATGTGACGAACTGTTTCATGGGCAACAGTTTTTACTGTTGCCCAGTCAACCAAACACTAATCACAAATGTGCTTGTAAGCACATGAAATGAGAAAACAGAAACAAAAAATAACCATAACGTAAAACAAAACAAACAACAAACAAACAAACAAAACAAACAAAAACGGAATAAAACATAACAAACAGACAATCATACAAACAAAAAATGAACCAAACAAACAAGCAGAATAGGTAAGATAAGCAAACAAGTAAATAAACAAGCAGAATCTAAAAAGAAAACCCACACAAACAAGCAAATCAGAACCAGGATATAAGCATGTTTCAACCATATTTTCAGTTTTAACATTTAACTGTTACAACCAGTCTTGTCATATTATAGCCTGTGTCTGTTATGAAGTTTATAATAAATGTTTGAGTTGGGTAATAAAACAACTATTTCAAACCTTCCTGTGTGACAGTCATAACTATCAACCCTCGGAGCTGTGGATGACCCGATGAACTGTCCCTCGGCATTCGGCCTCGGGCAACAGTTCATCGGGTCATCCACAGCACCTCGGGGTGATAGTTTTGACTGTTACAAAGGAAGGTATGAAATAGTGTTATAATGAAGTCTGTGTAAAATCGTTAAAAGTTGCTACAGGTTTATGTTTGTCATTTGTTTTCAACATTTTCAAAATCTTTGGCAAAATCTTGTTAAATTTTGACAAATTATTTCAGGTCACCCCCGTGCACAGAAGTACACCCTGATACAAGCCAAAGCCATCGCGATGACAGCCGTTGATATTATGTTAAATCCAGAACATTTGGCTTCTATTAAGACAAACTTTCAGGAAGACATGCAAATTTAGAAATAAATGCAAAAAGGGGCTTTTTCTGTTTTGTATACTGTTTCAAAATGTTCTAGCCAACAACATTTCAGTCATGTCTAGACAGAGCCGCCGCTTTTCTGCGCATCTAACCTTTACATGTGGCGGCTCAATGTGTTTTGTTTATGGCCACAACACAGTGATCGAGGAGGCTGATGCTCTATTACTAGGCCAGGCCACCACGCTTCTGCATAGAGACATCTATGGAAGCAAATTCTAATATTACTAACAGAATGGTGAATGTTTCTGTCTTATTTAGAATCAAATTCTAATATTACTAACAGAATAGTGAATGTTTCTGTCTTATTTAGAATCAAATTCTAATATTACTAACAGAATAGTGAATGTTTCTGTCTTATTTAGAATCAAATTCTAATATTACTAACAGAATGGTGAATGTTTCTGTCTTATTTAGAATCAAATTCTAATATTACTAACAGAATAGTGAATGTTTCTGTCTTATTTAGAATCAAATTCTAATATTACTAACAGAATGGTGAATGTTTCTGTCTTATTTAGAATCAAATTCTAATATTACTAACAGAATGGTGAATGTTTCTGTCTTATTTAGAATCAAATTCTAATATTACTAACAGAATGGTGAATGTTTCTGTCTTATTTAGAATCAAATTCTAATATTACTAACAGAATGGTGAATGTTTCTGTCTTATTTAGAATCAAATTCTAATATTACTAACAGAATAGTGAATGTTTCTGTCTTATTTAGAATCAAATTCTAATATTACTAACAGAATGGTGAATGTTTCTGTCTTATTTAGAATCAAATTCTAATTTATGTGAACTCTGTGGTGGTGATGTTCATTTTACGTCCTACAAGACAGCTAAGTTCATATGGAGACAGAGCCTCGATTTAAAGTACCCATTAGCATTAAGCCCCGCATTAAGCATACACTTAAAGTATTTATTTGCTCAAATAGTTTGATTTGAACTTTCAGTGTTGTCATCTGTCTAAGAAAATGATATCATTTTACAAGAATTCGTTCAAGAATTTTGAAATCAATAGCTCATTAAAAGATATCATTAAGCCATTATCACGCTACAACCTGCTTAATTAAAACGGCATGTGAATGCATACCTTCCAAATGAGTCAACAAAAATCACAACAAAATGAACTTAGTCAATATTATGAAAAACGCCATGTGCGAGGAAACAGCTTGCGTTTATTACGGGGTCACAGTATCACTGTAGAGACTTTATACAAAATAAACTTGCATCCATGCAGCAAGTAGAAATAAAATTCATCGGAAATCTATTTGAGCAAAAGGGGGGAATAATGTAAGGTGAAAATACTGCCTTGCAGAAAAGGCTAATATCTTAACACTCTAACAATTTACTAAATCAAGTGCTTATAGTAATATTTACAGTATTGTTTAATTTATAGTTCTTTGCACAGCGGGCAAGACTTTCAGAGTTGCGGTATATACATGTACAATGTATGTCCATAATTTTTGCGCCGCACATTGCATGCCTTTTTTCGAGTTGGATCACCCTTGAAAGCAAGAACATGTCGCATTCTTGATCCAGATTGCTCATTCTCAGGCTGGCAACACATGTTGCTAGGCCACGCCCTGTTATAAGAGAAGATCGTGACGACAGAATGAGACAGCGGCGGCAGATGTTTAATGAGCTACATCATGAGAAAACAAACAATCTGCATATGCGAAAACAAAGGTGCAGCTCAGCTTCGCAGTAACTGCGAAGCTGAGCAGCACCTTTGTTTTCGCTTCACGGATTGTACGATTCCTCTACTTTCTAAATACAGAATTTCCAGTCTCTAGCCATTTTCTGTGCTCGTACAGCTTGGCTTATGTTGGACCTGCTCGGAAACCACACTGTTGGTTTTCTCATGATGCGGCATATACATCATGTCACAGGGAAATCTGATTCTAGGAGGACTGATTCTTGGAAAGACAAGAATCAGTCTGTGCACATGCAACGGAAGAGTTTGTTAAAGTTACATGTACAATATGCCATAATGGAGGCAGAGGACCAAAGATTCGCTGATCAGACTGCTTGGGTGCGGATGGACTTTCTCTAAATTTGATGTTAGAAATGATATTTAAACATTGTTTAACGATACATTAGTGTGGCGCAGATGTCTTCATTTAATGAATAACATATGATGTCTTCGGTTTTGTGATAAATCTATGACTTGGTATAGAAATCAAAAAGACATGTGTTTGGCGCGAGTGTTGTTCTTTTCAATCACGTTTTGGCTCGGATATTCTGACCATGGCGCACACGGCTGGTAAGATGCACGTTAGAAACTTTTGTTGATTATTTTGTGGCTGTGTTTTACATCGGAAATACATATGAGAACAAAGAGTTAAACAAGTACAAACTTAATTCCATTTTTGCATCAGGAAAACATGTCCATGAAAAGCATAGCCCCTCATACCCCACTTTTAGATATGAGCCGCCTCGTGGGAAAACCAACAATGTGGTTTCCGAACAGGTCTGACGCAAACCGGCCTGTACGAGCACAGAACAGAGCTAGAAGCTTGAAATATCGGATATAAGTAGAAGAGGAACTGTACTATCTGAGTAGCGAAAACAAAGGCGCTGATCAGCTTCGCAGTTACTGCGAAGCTGATCTGCGCATTTGTTTTCGCCTAGGTAGATTGTTGGTTTTACCATGTGGCGGCTCGTATAGTAAAACTGAGGTTTACAGGGATATACCTATTTTCCTTATTTTTCATCCAAAACATAGATTGTGGGAACTCGTTAGAACCGCCTCGGCGATGCGGGGCGGTTCTAACGCGTACCCACATTTTGAGCAAATACATATTTTAAAAATATCACTTTAAATTAAATCAAAGTTTGAATTTTTACTGCTAAAAATCTCTGTATATTTGCATGGGCGTGTTTTCGTATGGTCGTCTTCGCAAAAAAAAATGCTGCAATGTATTCCGCCTGTCTTAACTCATTTCCTCTGAAAATATACTGTTTCGTGTTCAAGTGGCATTTTCCTCTAAATGTCATTTCTTCTAACTATGTGTGGAAGATTGCTCTTTTGATATCAATGAGATGCGACCTTTTAGTTTTAAAGATGCTAACGAAAATTTCATCTAAATATATAAAGAAAATAAAGAACAAATTTCGTACAAAATAAGAATTTCAAAAACACAAAAACTTATAGCTTGAATGCGAGTCCATGCCGCAACGGTCTCTTTCACCAAAGCGACTCTCACGCCTGACTATTTATCGCTGGCAACAGTTTTCAGTGAAGTTTGCTTTTTATTAGCTCACCTGAGCCGTTAGGCTCACAAGGTGAGCTTATAGTATATGCATGCTCCGTCGTTGTCGTTGTCGTTGTCGTCGTTGTCGTTCACACTTTTCAATCATCTTCTTCTCTGAAACCGCTTGGCCAATCAAAGCCAAACTTCATGTGGAGCATCCTTAGGGAGGGGGAACCAAAGCCTGTATAAAATGGTCCTGGTCACATGACCAAGGTGGCCGTCAGGGCTATAAATAGCAAAAACCTTTAAAAATCGTCTTCTCCAGAACTAGAAGGCCTATGATTTTGAAACAGCTGTACAAAGTTTATATAAATCATGACCCTGGGATGACCTTGACCTTTTTTTATGGCAAGGTCAACTTAGGTCGCCCATGCATTTGAATGGGAAAAAATAGGAAAATGTCATTTAATGGCAGAAAACTTGCTAGGAATGAGCCAATGGACAGAAGATTTATGTTTATGAAAATATTTTGGGCCCAGGGGGTTGTCTGCCTCTGTCCCGGGGCTATATACATGTATATGACCAAAATATTCAAACATCTTCTGCACTGAAACCGCTTGGCCAATCAAAACCAAACTTTATGTGGAGCATCCTTAGGAAGACGGAATGAAAGTTTATATAAATGGTCAAGGTCACATGACCAAGATGGCCGCCATGGCTATAAATAGCAAAAACCTTAAAAAATCTTCTTCTTCAGAACCAGAAGGCCTATGATTTCGAAACTTCTTATGGAGCATCTGGGAATAGAGCTCTACAAAGTTTGTATAAATCATGACCCTGGGATGACCTTGACCTACATGTATCTTACGGCAAGGTCAACTTAGGTCGCCCATGCATTTGAATGGGGAAAATAGGAAAATGTCATTTAATGGCAGAAAACTTGCTAGGAATGAGCAAATAGACAGAAGATTTATGCTTATGATAATATTTTAGGCCCAGGGAGTTGTCTGCCCCTGCCCCGGGGCTATATACATGTATATGACCAAAATATTCGAACATCTTCTCTAAAACTGCTTGGTCAATCAAAGCCAAACTTTATGTGGATCATCCTCAGGAAGAGTGAATGAAAGTTTGCATAAATAGTCAGCGTCACATGAACAAGATGGCCACCATAGCTATAAATAACAAAAATCTTAAAAAAAAATCTTCATCAGAACCAGGAGGCCTATGATTTTGAAACTTTGCATAAAGCATCAATGAATGGAGGTTTACAAAATTTATATAAATCATGACCCTGGGATGACCTTGACATATTTTACGGCAAGGTCAACGTAGGGCGCCCATGCATTTGAATGGGGAAAATTGTTAAAATGTCATTTGAAGGGCAAAATTTGCAGCTAATTGGCAAATGGACTGAATTTTCATGATTTGGAAAGACATTGACTCCAGGGGTTATTTTGACCCTGCCCTTGGGTTATATACGAGCATATTACCATTGTTGTCAAACAACTTTATTAGTTTATATCTCAGGTCTCAGGTGAGCGTTTATAGGACCATTGGTCCTCTTGTTTTATTGAATATCTCGTAAACGATCGCAGATATTTTCCTAATATTATATATTAAATATTCATACAATCATATTGATGATATGCATTGAACATGCCATGAAACGTGTCATTTTAGGTAACTTCATTTTTTTAAGCCCATTTTCTGCAAATATAAATTTGACGAACTAAGTCTTATAAATTCGGATTTTACCAACTTTTCAAGTTAGGGGATATGGCTATTAAAAGAGCCGCTTCAAGTTCCAAGTTTTTGTATGTGTTTGGTCAAAAATAGGTTGCGTTACATAAATATAATGAATATTGAAATTATTCTTGATGTATTTTTCTTTAGGACATATATTCTTGAAAGAAATGAAAAGTATATGACTTTGTCCTCATTTTAAGCACGTGGTTTAGAAGCCAAATTCAGAGGCATGTGGTTTGAAAACATTTATTCTACACTATAGAGTCTTTGTTACCAAAATGTCTTGTTTTATATTTTGGAATAAAAATAGCGGTTAGAAAAAAGTTGAATACTTTTTCATTGGCAGCATACATCTTTAAAATATTAATGCCATCGGACCAGATATGATATACATGCTCTGGTATCTGCTTCAAATATTTTCGAGACAATTCCAATGACTCGCTTTTGTAAGGACTTTCGAAAATTAAACAGCAAGACAGTTAATGGCGACAACTTTCATCTACGTGTTTGGGCCAAAAGTAACTCCCAAGTTATACCTCATGATAGGCTATTGGCAAATAGAAATAAAAGAAAATGATAATATTATGATACAATGAATTAACACATGCCGTTCGGATTGAGCAACTTCAGCAAGTTTCCAACGTATAATGTATAATGTATATGTCTATTGGAGAGCTGATTCTGCTTTGGCGAGGTTATTACCCCGGGAGCTAATTTGACCTACCTTGCACCCCCAGGACAATTTTTCATGGGTGCCAAATCGTTCATTGGGACCCCAGAAATGCAAAGAATTTTTGTCCTCAAAGATAAACTCAATTGCACTATGAAAAAATGCATGGTTTCCATGGCAACCGTTAAAGCGATTCTTGAGCATGGGGATGTACATAGAAAATTGACCATATCTCCATTGTTACTTATCCTAGACCACTGAAATTGGTCTCATTTTAAAGCTTAGATATAGCCCTTTTATTTTATAGTGAGAAATGCTAATTTTCGAATTTGCATATTCATGAATTTTAATGAAAACATTAAAAATGACAGAAAAAGTGTTAAAAATCCATAAATAAACTAATTTCAGGCCCAAACTGTCATTCTGACACTTTGTCATTGAACCAGTAATATTATGTGACAAATTTATTGATGATCTGGGCCTATATGAAAATTATCTCTTTTGTATATTCATGAATATTAATAAAAATGTCAAAAATGAGGAAAAACAAGGGAAAAACTATATCCATTGCAAGGATTTGGATAGGTTATAAGGTTTATCTTGCATCCATTTAACCAATTCCCATGGCTGCCAGTGTGGTCAGAGGGACCACCTTAATGCCATAAAATATTGTCCTTAATGATGAACACATTTGCATGATGTAAAATGACATAGTCTTTACACACCCTTCGTGCAATTCTAAAGAATAGGAGTTACTAACAAAAATACTCACATTCCATCAATATCACGCTCTAGAATACTATAATTGGTCTGATAGTGATGCATGAACTTAACAATTTAACCTTGATACCTTATATTTATATCATAGAATTTGCTTATTCATGAAAATTAATAAAAAAAAAACATTCTAAATTGGAGAAAAATCGTGGAAAAAATAGGGGTATACATGCAAAATCGCTTGTACAAGAGCTATTGATAAACCCAGAATACTGAAAGAGGTTTCAAATGAAGGCTATTGCAATTTACTATGACCCAGAAGTATGATATAAGAATAATCTGAATTTCAATTTCATGAATTGTAATGAAAACTTAAGAAATTTGAGAGAAAAAGTTAAAAACTTATATGGGTAAAGCTGCAAAATGACTTGCATCTCAGCAATAAAAAGCCATATAGTGCTAAAAATGGTATCAAATGGTGGCTATGGCAATACCATACCATCCTGTACTACAATATTTAAGTCATTTGATTTTTTATTTGAAGAATATGAACAAAACCATTTGAATTTAGTAAAAAAATACGGAAAAATAATGGGGGTATACGTAGAAAAACGAACATATCTTGGCTACTGAAAGACCTACAGAGCTATATTTGGTATCAAATGGTTGCTAGAACAATGTTCTATAACCATGTAGTCAGCAATATAAAACATCTACTATTGTTGGTGTATGTATATTAAAGAGATTGTCATAATTGAGAGAAAAATCGACGAAAAATGAAGGGGTACACCAACAAAATTGCTTATATCTCAACTGCCAATATCCTTAGAGTGCTGAAAATGGTACCAATAGATAGCTAGGAGAATGCACTACTGCCATGTGGTCTGATAGTTTAACAAAATGTTATAAAAATTTTCTGAATGTTACATAAAGTTTTGAAAAATTGTGAAAATAACAGAAAATTGAAGGCTGTGCTTAAACAAAATTTATTAAATCTTGCTTGCCAGCGAAGATGATTCATATATCTGAGTACCTGGCAATAATACATTGTCCTAGCAATAAATTGATGCCATTTTGAGTTCTCTATGGCTATTGGTAAATGAGATATTAGCGATTTGGTTGGTGTACCCCGTCATTTTTCATTGATTTTTCTCTTATTTATGACGATCTCATTAATATCCATACAACAACAATAGTTGATGTTATATCTTGCTGATTACATGGTCATAGAACATTGTCCTAGCAATCATTTGATACCAATTATAGCTCTCTAGGTCTTTCAGTAACAAAGATATGTGAGTTTTTCTATGTATACCCCCATTATTTTTCTGTATTTTTCACTAAATTCAAAACGTTTTGTTAATATTCTTCATACAGAATATCAAATAACTTAAATATTGTAGTACAGGATGGTATAATATTGCCATAGCAACCATTTGATACCATTTTTAGCACTATAGGGTTTTTTACTGCTGAGATGCAAGTCATTTTGTAGGTTTACCCATTTAAGTTTTTAACTTTTTCCCTTAAATTTCTTAAGTTTTCATGAAAATTCATGAAACTGAAAATCAGATTATTCTTACAGTAAATCATACTTTAGGGTCATAGTACGAGGGGTGATCGGAAAGTACGTATAACCAGAGGACCAATGGTCCTGTAAACGCTCACCTGAAACCCGAGATATATACCAATAAACTTGTTTGACTAGAATGATAATATACATGTATATAACCCCAGGGCCGGGTCAGAGCAACCCCTGGAGTCAAATTTCTTTTTGACAACATAAAACTTTAGTCCATTTGCCAATTTACTGCAAGTTTTGCCCTTCAAATGACATTTTAACAATTTTCCCCATTCAAATGCATGGGCGACCTAAGTTGACCTTGCCGTAAAATAGGTCAAGGTCACCCAAGGGTCACGATTTATATAAACTTTGTAGAGCTCCATTGCCTGATGCTTTATGCCAAGTTTCAAAATCATAGGCCTTCTGGTTCTGGAGAAAATTTTTTTTAAATTTTTTTGCTATTTATAGCCATGGCAGCCATCTGGGTCAGGTGACCTTGACCATTTATATATACTTTCATTCCCACTTCCTAACAATACTCCTCATAAAGTTTGGCTTTGATTGGCCAAGCAGTTTCAGAGAAGAAGATCTTTGAATATCACTGTAATATACATGTATATTGCCCCTAGGGTCCAAATTTTTTCAGAATCATAAAAATTAAGTCCATTTGCCCATTTCCTGCAAGGTTTTCCCTACAAATGACATTTTAACACTTTTCCCCATTCAAATGCATGAGCGACCTATGTTGACCTTGCAGTATAATAGGTCAAGGTCATCCCAGGGTCATGATTTATATAAACTTTGTAGAGCTCCTGTCACTGATGCTTCACACCAAGTTTCAAAATCATTGGCCTTCTGGTTCTGGAGAAGAAGATTTTTAAAGGTTTTTTCTATTTATAGCCATGGCAGCCATCTTGGTCATGTGACCTTGACCATTTATATAAACTTTCTTTCCCCCTTCCCAAGGATGCTCCATATGAAGTTTAGCTTTGATTGGCCAAGCGGTTTCAGGGGAGAAGATGTTTCATTATTATAGAAATATACATGTATATAGCCCCAGGGCAGGGGCAGACACCCCCAGGGGCTAAAATTTTCAATTAACATTAATCTTCTGTCCATTTGCCTATTCCCAGTTAGTTTTACCCATTAAATAGCATTTTACCATTTTTTCCCATTCAAATGCATTGGCGACCTCAGTTGACCTTGCCGTAAAATAGGTCAAGGTCATCCTAGGGTCATGATTTATATCAACTATGATGGGCCCACATCCCCGATGCTACATACCAAGTTTCATGGAAATCGGCCCACTGGTTCTGGAGAAGAAGATTTTTAAAGGTTTTTGCTATTTATAGCCATGGCGGTCATCTTGGTCATGTGACCTGGACCATTTATATAAACTTTCGTTCCCCCTTCCTAAGGATGTTCCACATGAAGTTTGGCTTTGATTGGCCAAGCGGTTTCAGAGGAGAAGATCTTTGAAAATGTGAACGACGGACGGACGGACGACGGACGGACGACGGAGCATGGGTATACTATAAGCTCACCTGTGAGCCTTCGGCTCAGGTGAGCTAAAAATGCTGTAAAAAAAATAAATTTGCGTCAACTGATTGATATGAAATTTTGTGCGAATAAACATTGATCCTTTTGTAATTAAATGCCATTGTCATTTTAAAACAATGACGTCAGACGTTCATGCACGAGACAGCGTAATGACTTCACTTCACGTGACCCGGCGCACCTGTACCCCTGGGTTGACTTTGTTAGTGTATTTTGGGGGGTTTGGAAAGTTGGTCGACATTTTTTAATGGAAAATAATTTTCTAACATTAAATTGACCATTTTTTGAAAACATACGGCATTCTGATGCTTTATCTACTAATACGGTGCAATTGAATTCAACAGGTTAGCGTAAAATATGCAAGAACGTCGATTTCATTTTGTAAACTTAAATTCAATACCCTGTTTTCTGGCCAATATTTAACGAAATGATAAAAGACTGGCATAAACTATAACTAGTAGAGACAATGTCAAGAATAGATATGTTTCGAGTTTGCAGTAGATACTAGTATATACTTTTAAAAAGATGACTTCCCAAAAATGCAACATTTTCGAAAATCTTAACAGTTTTGTCTGTTTGACACAGTCGGTGCTTGCAAGACTCTACAGACAAATTCATTCGATAAACAATCTCGTAACTTGACAAACATAAGCCGTGTACATTGCAGTAAATAAGTATTAAATAAAGTGTGGGCGAACGTAATCAAAACGGGTGTTACAATACTTTGAACTAAGAAGCACTTTAAAATAAGAATATAACTTCGACGTTACGTTGCGCCGCATAACGTTAGGCGGTGTTTCCATAACGACAGCTGCAACGCACGTGTACGTATTATGCATGCATTATTGCAATGGAATAACTGCATATATATTTCTGCATTATTTGATGAAATTTCATCTCGAAATAACAAAAGATAACGAAATGACAGCATTTTTATACGTACTTTCCGATCATCCCTCGTACATTGCAATAGCATTCATTTGCAGCCTCTTTCAGCACCTTGGGTTTATTAATAGCTCTGGTACAAGCGATTTAGTATGTATAGCCCCTATTTTTTCCACGATATTTCTCCTTTTTTTAATGTTTTTTTTTTTTATTAATTTTCACGAATAAGCAAATTCAATGATTAAAATATAAGGTATCAAGGTTAAATGGTTAGGTTATGCATCACTATCAGACCAATTATAGTATCCTAGAGCACGCTATTGGTGTGATGTATTTTTGTAGGTACACCCTATTCTTTAGAATCACACTAGGGGTGGTGTGAAGACTATGTCATTATTCATCATGCAAACATGTTTATCATTGAGGAAAATATTTTATGGCATTGAGGTGGTCCCTCTGACCACACTGGCAGCCTTCAGAATTTGTCCCAAGGATCAAAGATACACCTTATAACCTATCCAATACCTTGCAATGGATATATTTTTACCCTCGTTTTTTTTCTTTTCATTTTTTGACATTTTTACTAATATTCATGAATATGCAAATGAGATAATGTTCATATAGGCCTAGGTCATCAATAAATTTCCCATATGATATTACTGGTTCAATAACAAAGTGTCAGAATGACAGTTCAGACAGGCGACTTTCTCCAATTTGACTTATCTAGAGCTCTACACTTCTCTGCAAGAGTGTTTTGATAAACTGGTCATATATCATGAAATCTGCAGTGATTTGTTTATATGTAACTACATGATATGGTGATGTTAAAAGCAGCAGACTGGCTGTAATACTACCTGTCTTATAAGTAGATTTAAACTGAAGGTAATTAAACTGCAAGAGCTGTTGAGATAAAACAAAATCAGAGAGATTTGAGAACCCCAAAATTGGGGGAGATTGGTGGAGAAAGTCGCCAGTGTGAGTTTGGGTCTGAAATCAGTTTATTTATGGATTTTTAACGATTTTTCTGTCATTTTTAATGTTTTCATTAAAATTCATGAATATACCAATTCGAAAATTAGCATTACTTACTATAGGATAAAAGGGCTATGTCTAAGCTTTAAAATGAGACCAATTTCAGTGGTATAGGATAAGTAACAATTGGGATATGGGCAATTTTCTGTGACCAACCCCATGCTCAAGAATCGTGTTAATGGTTGCCATGGAAACCATGCATTTTTCCATAGTGCAATTGAGTTTATCTTTGAGGACAAAAATTCTTTGCATTTTTGGGGTCCCAATGAACGATTTGGCACCCATGAAAAATTGTCCTTGGGGGGTGGGGGTGCAAGGTAGGTCAAATTAGCTCCCGGGGTATATCATCAACCTGTCTACATTAATTCGCCGCATGCAGCATAATCTGAACCTGTCAAAATGTGTGTTCATGAGGTCCGAAACACCAGGTATCAAAAGAAGGAATACGGACATACTTGGAGAAAAAAAAATAGAAAAAAAGGCACAGGAATTGTTACAATTAAATTTAAAATCCCATCCCAAACACCAGGAAAGAAATTACAGCCCAGAATTTGAAAAGGCGCAATCAGAAAGAAATTCCCACTCCAAAAACCGAAGTGGGAAAAACTAAATTGACAATTAGTCACCTGTACTAAGAAAACATATTGTAAGCCGAGTGAGCAGCTATTTCCCAATAGGCAGCCACTCAGTTACCTAAACCTAATCAAAATATGAAAACGCACATAAGGTGCAAATAGCACACACATTCAACACCAAGACATAAAACAAAAAGAGCCACAACAGAAGTATCGCCTTGGAACGATCGACTGCCGAGCTTAAACTAGTTTTACATGGCCAGAACCTCACCTTCAGCTTCTGCTGTGGTTCACAACAAATAGTTAGCTGTTCGGCTCTCGTGGTGAATCTCTAACTAGTCAGTGAATCATCAAGGCCAGAGTATTAGAAAGTCTTACGGGATTGATTCTTTATGAACTACGCCATCATAGCAAGGCAATTTAACCACTTTAGAAAGAGAAAAAATATTGTCTCGTTACAACGACTCAATTATCTCGTTATAACGAGATAATTATACTCAATTATCTCGTTATAACGAGATAATTATCTCGTAATAATGAGATAATTATCTCGTAATAATGAGATAATTATCTCGTAATAATGAGATAATTCTCTCGTTATAATGAGATAATTATCTCGTTATAATGAGATTAAATTATCTCGTAATAATGAGAAGGTACAAGTAGGCAAAGATCAGGAAAAGGCGCAATCAGAAAAAGATTCCCACTCCAAAAACCGAGGTGGGAAAAAACCAAACTAACAATCAGGTACTTATACCATGAAACATATCGTAAGCCGAATGAGCAGCTATTTTCCCAATAGGTGGCCACTCAGTTACCTTAACTTAACTAAAAATATGAAAACATACATAAGGCGCCAACAGCACAAAAAATTTTTTAAACACCAAGACATAAAACAAAAAGAACCACTACAGAAGTATCGACTTGGAACGATCAGTTTCACAAAGTTACTGGCGGGCTTAAACCGGTTTTACAGGTACCTAACCTCACCCTCAGCTTCTGCAGTGGTTCACAACATTTAGTTAGTTCTTCGGTCCTCGTGGTGAATCTCTAACTAGTCAATGAATCATCAAGAACAAACCAATAAATCATGATAAACATCCTGATGAATCAAAAACCAGGACTCACAGATTGAGTAAGCTGCCCGACGATGGAGATCCCTGGGCGCCGAATAACCTACTAACTCCGGAGCAAAAGAAAAACACCAGTTGGACCCCGGTGGGCCAAGCAACAGACAAGAAGCTCCGGCCCCAACCAACTAAAATGAATAGCTTTAATAGCTTTAATAGTTTAATAGTTTAATAGTTTAATAGTTTAGATAGTTATCCCGTCATAATGAGATATCGTTATTACAAAATAGTTATCTCGTTATTACAAGAGCGTAATTTTGTTTTAACGAGCTTTTTGATCTCGTTTAAAAATAATTATGAGAAACGCATCTTTGCTATAAGCTTACTGAGCCAGGTGAGCTTAAAGCCATGACCAAGCGTCTGTTCTTGAAACATTTCGATGATCTTCGCTTGGACGATGAAAGCGAAATGAGCCACCCCATGGGAAAACCAACAATCTGCATATGCGAAAACAAAGACGCAGATCAGCTTCGCGGTAACCGCGAAGCTGATCAGCGCCTTTGTTTTCGCTACACGGATAGTACACTTTCTCTTCTTCTTAAATCCGAAATTTCAAGCATCTAGCCTACTTCTGTGACTATACAGCCTGATTTGTGTCAGACCCATGTAAAATGCGACCCAAAAAGTTTGACCCATGTAAAATGCGAACATTCGCATATTTGACACAGAACCAGTATCAAATAGATATGACGCACACCAGTCACATTTCTGAGCCCCAGTTACCACGAAGATGACAAAATAATTCAATAAAATTGATATCATTTTGAAGGTAATAAAATTTTCTTTCAAACAGTAACAGGAAAAAATATGACATTTGTAAAGAAAAGGTATTTAGAAGAGTTTTTGCTTAATATCCCTATTGTTCCCATGTAAAAAATTTGACAGGTAAACTAGTTCACACCTTTTTCGGAAACAGGTAAATCTTCGGCAATTTCCGGCGCTATGATGTTTATGTTTGGGTTGACATTAGGCATTTGCTTAGACATAAAACTATCTTTCTGACAATTATCAAAATGTAAAATAAATAAATGAGCGATGTTATTAATTGTGTAAATTGTTTAAATTAGAGTAGGAACAAAAAACGTAGTATGCTTTCTTTCTTTCAAGAAAAGAATGCTTTGAGCAAAAATATTCAAAAATATCTTCTTTTTTCAATAACTGTTTTACAATATAAAATATAAGTGGTCCATATTCACCCAAATTACCCCATATCTGACAGGAGCAGAATTTACTTGAGCCGCTATATAAACCGCATTATTCTTTCTTTCTTTCTTTCTTTCTTTCTTTCTTTCTTTCTTATGAGTGATAGCCGGTATCAAATGACATTAGGCATTTGCTTGGACATAAAGCTATCTTTGTCTGTCTTCAATCTCTAATGCACTTGTAATTGCAATTTAGAAGAGGAAACGTAAACCATTTACTCCACCATTGCACTAATTGTTTGTTAAGAAAACACGATCGTGTTGTTGTTTACCTGGGGCTATAAGGCACGCGCTAGCCATCAAAATTTTTATTACAGGTAACAAACTTTTAACACCTGCGAATAGATGCACAATCTTCCACACAGGACACTGTTTTGACAAGATATCCGCTAGTTGTCAAACCGCATCACAATAGGTTCATTTGGCGCAGTCCCAGATCATCATGGGCACGTATTCTCACTTCATTCGGGGAATAAAAAATACGTGTTTATAAAAGTAACTTGCAAACTTGCACTCTTTAGATATGCATGTTGGTCTTAGTCTTCGCTTTACAAACATGTTATATCTTAATTGTTTTTGTCGTGCTACGGCTCATGTAGTTGTATTTTATTTTCTTGTCAAATGACAAGGCTACCATCGCCAACAGTCGACTTGGGAACAAGTGTCACTTATTCCATCGGCTGTCACTGACAACTTCCTGAACCTGCTTGCCCCTGGTGTGTGGATGATAAAAACAATCACACATATATTTTTCAAAAGACATGAAGTATTATGAATCTGACACAATGAACAGAACAGCAGAAAACTTGAAATAGTTTTACTTGGCAAAACAATATGGGTGTAAAAACAAACTGCCATTAAGGTTGTTCCAGATGAACTGCATTTGTTTTTGCGAATTTGTGACATTTGATGTCCAACCCGCTTGATAACTGCAGGCAACTTGACAATAAGGCAGAAGTGTCAAGTCAGATATCAGATCACGCAGACAGATTAGTGCAGGCAATAAATGACTTAGGTGTGAAATTTAATGTGTGGAGAGTCACACAAATCCGGTAATCCTCAAGTGACGTCTTTAACACTTTGTGATTACATGAAGTTAGCAAAGTCCTGGCAGATAAAGTACTTTTCATTATTAACAATGACATTCATGACGATGTAAGTATTCTTGTGGCGAGAAATAGCCGACATACACAATTTCTTGACGCAAAATAATATTCAAGTCCAAATGGAAACATTGTTTGAGCGCATTAGAAAATGGTTTTACCTGATACCACATCCAGTCACATTATACTGACACCGGAGCGACCAGTCCTAGCCCTACCCCGAAAATCCGAGTGCCAAGCGGGGAGCAACTAGTGCCATTGTTAACGACTTTGGTATGTCGCGGCCCGGGATCGAACCCGGTACCTCCCGATCTCGGAGCGGACACTCTACCTACTGAGCTACCGAGGCCGGTGGATTTTAGAAAGTAGAGGAATTTTACTATCCATGTAGCGTATACAAAGGCGCTGATTAGCTTCGCAGTTACTGCGAAACTGATCTGCGCCTTTGTTTTCGCATATGGAGATTGTTGGTTTTCTCATGTACTGGCTCATATAATGTGCCCAGCTTTGTAAATAGATGCGGGACTTCAGTGGTCAAGGCGTAGAAAAATGAATGTTTTCAAAATGGTTCATCAAAAGCGCAGCAATAAACATGGCCAAACGGTTGATGAACTTAAAACGCGTAAACGAATGGAAGTACTGGCAGAAGCCAAAAAAGAAGCCACAATACTATAAATGAAAACTACTGGAAATTAGAATCAAGGTATTCTCGACGTAATGCAATCAAAAAGCCTCGAATCGAATTCGAATTAGAACCCGCCAATGAAAAAATATAATGAACTAGAAATTAATTTCAAGCTTTTTATTATTTTTTACTCAGTCTTATTTTATATAATAAATTGATATTTATATGTTTTTACATCATTTTACACTTCTGTTTATTATTGGTATTTTATTGTCTGTGAGCGTTTAATAATTTAATTTGTTGAAGTCATTTACCAAACTACAATTCGAATGATACATTTGATGTTGGAATGTACAACGTGATATTATATAATAATGGTATGAAAGTCTTTACAAAATAAATTTACAAACTACTAATTTGTGTCTCCTTCCTATAAAAACTGTGAATAAGGCACGCGTCATGAGCAATGCAAAATAGGGATCTTTTTCAACAGGTATTATCACTACAGGTATAATCGGATTCCTTCGCGCCAGGTGTCCGATGAATTGCACACTCAGGTAAATCTGTCTGCTAAAGACGATACTTTGTCAGTGGCCTACAGGGAAATAACTGCATCAATGAATCGGCTTATTTTACGGAAATTTCGCACTTAATTCCCTTGGCTCAACATGGCTATATGTTTGGGCATGTTCTTTCTTTTTCTTTCTTTCTTTCTTTCTTTCTTTCTTTCTTTCTTCATAATAAATGCAAAATATGAATATGGGGTTCTTGAAAAGGTGCTTCAAATCTTGTTATTTGTGATTTCCCAAAGGTCAGATATGCACGTATAATTTGTCTGTCAGTACAGCGCATATCTACATGCACCCAGATAATATTTGAGATAACTAATTAAAACTGAAACAGTAGTTCACTGCAATTTCAAAATTAACAATCCCTTAACAAGAGTATCATGAATCTTCTCTTCTGAACAGAGTAATTAGCCATTACTTTGCTTTGTCATTGTTATTTAATATTAAAACAAAATGTCAATTGTAACAAGACTACAAACCTTCGTAAATGGCTGAAAACGATATTCTAGAAAATGAACAAACTGCCTGAATTTAAATTTGCTGGTAAAACGCACCTAGCGGTGCATCGGTGTACCCTTCGAAGACATCGTGAAGCCTTGGTATTCGTTTTATACCGTCTCGAGGTTTGTTCGTGCACTCGAAAACCTTGGTTCCGTCATACTCTTAGCACAGACAATAACAATCATTTGAGCCGCATTGTGAGAAAATCGGATTTTTGCCTATGCGAAAACAAAGGCGCCGATCAGCTTCGCAGTTACAAAGGCGCAGATCAGCTTCGCAGTCACTGCGAAGCTGATCAGCGCCTTTGTTTTCGCTATACGGATAGTAAAATCCCTATTCTTTTTAAATCCTAAATTTCAAGCGTCTATCCTTCTTGTGCGACTGTACAGGCCGGTTTGTGTCAGACACCCCGAAGGCCGGTTTTCTCGCGTCGCGGCTCAATTTTAGTGTCGGTATTGGTGTATATTGGGGTTTACGTCCTCGGTCATCGGCTACGGTCATGTCGGAAAGTTTACATATTGTAGTCACAGGTTTTGTTCCCAGACCAGCTCTTGAGAGAGCCTCCCAAAGTCAGGTAACCAGTACTTAGTGCACATTTCTTTCACCAAAAACTGACATATGCTCTTCTCTAATATGCGAAAGAGGGAGAAACGTCGAAGAAATATACTATCAGGACCAAATCTTCATTAAAGAAATGCCATGCTTTTTGCAGGTGGGGTAGAAATATACTATCAGGACCAAATCTTCATTAAAGAAATACCATGCTTCTTGCAGGTGGGGTAGGAATATACTATCAGGACCAAATCTTCATTAAAGAAATACCATGCTTCTTGCAGGTGGGGTAGAAATATACTATCAGGACCAAATCTTCATTAAAGAAATACCATGCTTCTTGCAGGTGGGGTAGAAATATACTATCAGGACCAAATCTCATGTTTTTTGCAGGTGGGGTAGAAATATACAGTTACTATCAGATCCAAATCTTCATTAACATGATTAAAGAAATACCATGCTTTTTGTAGGTGGGGTAGAAATATACACTATCAGGACCAAATCTTCATTAAAGAAATACCATGCTTTTTGTAGGTGGGGTAGCCATGACAGTCAATGTCCCTCGTATGATTCTAAGACCCACGAATGTTATGAGTTAGTAGAGCTGCAACTGAGTTGTCTGACGTATGAAATAGACTGTTGTGAATATGATACCGGCCACGCCATCAATGGATATTGCAGGTAATTTACCACAGCCAAACGTACATGAGATAGATTGCAGGTACGCAACAGTATGAACAGCCGGACGGCAACGACAACCGTGTTGTATTTTACGACAGCCATATATATACTAGTATATAATGGATGGTGCAAATTCTTAGCGACAGCAATAACTATAAAGTACAGACAGGTATTGCATACATGTACATGTACTTGAAAACTTGAAATAGCTAGTACTGGTACTCAACGACTGGTATCCCACGAATGATCATTGGTGCATTACGATAACTATAACTACAATGGTAGTGCCGGGCACTTTTCGAAGACAATACGTATACAATTGATATTGCAGGTTCTATACGGCAACAATAATTGTAATACAAATTGTAAATAAATAACCCAGTCTTGGATTTTCAAGAAGCTAGCCGTCTTCAAACGATATTTCTCGGGAGCTACTACATTGTATTGTGCAACTTTGGTTGTCTATTATAAGTATTTACACCTCATGCGAAATTAAAAAAAAAAAAAAAAAAAAAAAAAAAAAAAAAAAAAAAAAAAAAAAAAAAAAATGAATAATGAACAGAAAAGGCGAAGACTACATGTGTAAATCCTTCTTTTTCAGATTATGCATGAATGTACTTAGTCGCCCCTGTGTTGACTATAGGTGTATGAGGTTAGGCTGTTGCAATGGCTGGTTTGAGGACAAATTCGGCAAATGTACTATACGTAAGTTTGTCATATGACGTCGCTGTTTTCCAGTGGATAACGTCATGTCATAAAAATCGTATGCCCACACGTGTATTAACACTTTTGCGGGAATACGTAACGTCATTGACGACGTCCGTAACAACAATGTAAATTTTCATTGAATATATGTCTACTTCGAAGGCGATAAAATCCTTTTTTAAAAGTCATATGATAAAAACGAATTTTACACTAGTGGTAACTTCATATGAAATTTATTAAACTCGCCAAATACTCGTTTAATAAATTACTATAGCATGCCGTGCTATTTATGGGACACCATAGCCCCAAATGTGACGGCGTCCCATCTGGGGCTATGCTATTTGCAATTGCTAAATGAAATTTCATAAAAAATTGAAATGAAAATTCAACATCACTCTCACCCTCACTGGCCTTCATTACAAAAACACACCCATATAATAATACATGTAAGTTGTAAAAATTGAAAAATTTTGATATTTTTCTTATTTTCGCTCAAAACCTACATTGTGGGTACACGTTAGAACCGCTCGCCCAGGCGGTTCTAACGAGTACCCACAATGTAGGTTTTGGATCAAAAATAAGAAAATTAGGGATACCCCTCCAAACCCCAGTTTTTCTATATAAAAGTGGAGTTTAAGGGGGTATACATTTCACGGACATGTTTTCCTGATGGAAAACTGTTTTTGTTTATTAACAACTTAGCTGAGGAAGAAGCTGTGATAGAGTGTCAGAATGGAGGAATACGACACGACAACAACACGTGTCAGTGTGTGGGACAATTCACAGGCAACAAGTGCCAGAAACGTAAGTGATTTTGCAAAAATGTGATAATGATTACTGTTATATTTTTAGCATTTTTACTAAAAAAATGCGTTGACAACGTCAATGCAAAATGTAATAAACAGAGGATACTCATCTGTGGGAAAAATTTGTAAAAATTTCGATTTCTCATCAGGAAAACATGTCCGTGAAATGTATACCCCCTTAAACCCCACTTTTACATGTATATTGTAAAACTGGGGTATGCAGGGGTATATCTATTTTTTCTTATTTTTGCTCCAAAACATAGATTGTGGGTACTCGTTAGAACCGCCTCATCGAGGCGGTTCTAGCGTGTACCCACAATCTATGTTTTGAGCAAAAATAAGAAAAAAATCTAAAAAATTCTACTGAAGATTTTCAATTTTTAAAACTTCAGAAAAATCTGTTTATTACATGCATTGGGTGTGTTTTCGTAATGTTCAGCTCACGTGATAAAACGAATTTGGTATGTACCGCAAAAAGAAAAGTTTCTTCTTATTTTATTTCAATTATTCATTTTAATTTGTTTGACAATACACAAAAAATGAAAACTTGCTGCAAAGTGTAACGTAAATTACAATGAGCAAATCAGCATTGCACTTTGCTACCTTAAATTCTGTCCCCATTTAACATTACTTTGTATCTTCTGTATATATGCTTGTAGCTATTTGCGATCCACCCTGTCTAAACGATGGGCAGTGTGAGCTAGTGGCAGAGAAACCAGTATGCGTTTGTCCTTCCAGGTACTTCGTGGGCACTTTTTGTGAAAATGGTAAGGTTCATGTATAAACTCATTTAGTATACAGATTTGTAATTACTTTCTAAGCCAATAATGATCCAAGGTCGAACATTTGAAAGGAATGCCAAAAGTGTTGTTATATGTATTAGTATGGATCGCTGCACGTGAAGAGCAGCACTAAATTCTCATCAAATAAACTCTTCATATGGCCATGAGACCTAAAATGAAAGCGATACAAAGAAAGGAAGAAAAGCGGAACAAAATTAGAATAAAAAAAAATCATTTCATAGTTCGGTTGTATTCAGAAGTCATTCAGGAAAATGTTGTTTGCATGCTGATGAATGATTCTGCTTCGTCACTGTTTTTCGTCACTGTTTTTCTTGTTTGAAAGTTTCCTACCATATTACGTCGGCCTTGACATTTTCCCCTTTCATTATTTCAGTTCATTGCGACCAACCCTGTCTTAATGGTGGACATTGCGTGAAGGATGGCGTCGTAGCGAGCTGTCAGTGTAACTATGGATACCGAGGCCCGGCTTGTGAAGTCCGTAAGAACACTACTTCGTAATTATACAATGCCCGCAAAATTAAAATCTTCCGTGGAGCACGGTGGCCTAGTGTGGGCCCTCAGGTTCGACTCTCACGGCCTCTCACAAGTCATATTAATTATTTCTTTTATAGTTCAGGTTCAGTGCCCAGTTTACGCGAAAGTTTTGTCCCAACATGCCTGAAATATTGATGAGAGATACCACCTTAAACAAGATTAATAAACTGTCACACATACAGCGTGATTTTGCGTTTCGGATTGTGTTATTTTATTGCAGGTGTACATGTCTATGTAATTTAAATTGCCCTTTAAAAGAAGTTGTTATTGACATTTGCATTTTAATAAAATCGCTTTTAGTATTGGTTTCAACGCCATTAAATTCCAGTATATATTTGATAGTAGCATTAATCTGAATTTAGAAGTACTGAAAGAACTTTACATGTCATGATATAGCCACACAGGTATAACAATTAATACTTCTGCTCAGTACAGTGTAACTCGGATTAAATCTAAGTTTTACACTTTTCTCGAAGAAATGGACTAGCATACCGCGGCGAAATAATTAGAACATTTTCGCCATTCAAATGCAACCGACAAATTTTTCTTTTACTATCAAACTAACTTCCAAGGAAAGATAAACACTGACGCTCGGATATGCAGGCTACATTTCAACTAGCAATTTGGAACTGGCCTTTGAAGTATCAAGGATGATACTACCTTTAAACTCTGGCATCTCAATTTTTCGCGTGTCAAAATATAAAAATATTTTCAGTATTAAGTCGTCCATAATTACATGACAATGTTCTTTGGTCTACATGCCTTGTTACAAATCGTTTCAGTAACGAGTGACATGTGCCCCATAATGCCCGATGACCTTGCGACTTCCGATTGCGCACATGTTAATAATCAGTGCCTTAATAACGACGATTGCCCAGGTGACTATGTTTGTTGTTGGGATGGATGTGGTGGCGTATGCAGGAAACCAGACGAGATGAAGTGTTACTATGACAACCACGTGTTTTCGATCGCAGAGACTTTTAAAAAAGATGACTGTACAGTAAGTATGCAGTAAACTAAGCAGCAAAAGTTAGCGATTCGGTCATACTTATTATTATATTTATGAGAAAAGCCTTGATTGACTATCTTTTAAGTTAATGTGCACATACTTATAAGCACAAGAATGTCAAAACTCTGAAACTGTACAATATAATGGCACAAAATATGAATAGACGTCTAGATTACTAAAAAAAAAACGTACGAAAGATATTCTGTATTTTTCTCGTTATTGTAAGTGCGTGTCCTAGAACATTGTCAGAAATACAAATATGTTGTTTAGGTGTGTCTATGTCAGCCTCAAGGCGAGATGAAATGTGAACATATTACATGTGAACAGTTGTCCTGTCCTGGAACTGATGCTCCTTTACCTGTACCAGGGAAATGCTGCCCAAAATGCCCAGGTGAACTTCATTACGAAAATATGCAATATATAGAGAGTTTTTTTACAGTTGTAAAAAAAGGAAAATTTTCAGTAGAAAAATGTTTATTTTTAACAATTGTTTTCTAAACATTGATTGTGGTGCACGTTAGCCGAGGCGGTTCTAACGAGTACCCACAATCTATGTTTTGGAGAAAAATTAATGATAATAGGTATACCGCTGCATGCCCCAGTTTTAAAATATAAAAGTGGAGTATAAGGGGGTATTATTGCACGGGCACGTTTTCCTGATGTTTGTCAGAAAGGGTCGGGGTATACATGTTTCTCGTATCAATTCTTGAATAGCTTCGTCGGAAGAAGCGCCCATTCCAGCGGCATTAATAATATTAAAATTGTTTAGATATGACTGAAGATCAAGGACATTCTTATAAATAGGGCATCACGCTACTCAAGAAATTGTTGACTGGAACGTTATAATTTAAACCTCAAAACAAATTCCAATCCTTATAATTAAGATAATTCCACTGTCATCTATAGTAGGGACATCAGAGGTTTGTTGTTTTTTTTCATTTATCTAAGTTTTGCGAACGATGATATTTTCTCAAACAGCACGATTATACGGCCCTATACTGTTTGTGTATGTCTTACTTAACAACACACTAGACTATTATGTTGGTTAAAAGGAATAATCGAACCAAAATAGATTTGTAAATTTAAATGAAATACGAGGGACGTTCAAAGATTTCGGCACCTCCAATATACAAGTACCATTCTAAAGCATCGCCATCTGCAGCATCTACCAATTTTAAAATTATGCATTTCAAAGTGTACTGGTTCTTGTAGAGTTGTTGAGTGCCGAAAACTCGTCTTCTACGTCTCTTCTTATCATAGCATTAGTAATTTCTGACTTCCGGGTACATCTACAATAGATTGATATTCATTCTATTTTTTTTTTTTTTTACTGCTTTCAGGTACTGAGCCCCCATTTATGCCACGAGGTAGTTTTATTTTTCATTTTTAATTGTTTTAAAGTTATGATACAATTTTAGAATAGATTTACATCGACAAAATGCTTTATACATTGGTCAGAATGATACTAATTGTATCACCGGAACTCGTCCCCGTAAAGTAAACTACAGTTTGATTATTCGGTGGACGATACGGTGTTAAAATATATATGTTGTGTGTTAAAGGTTGTATTATATCAGGAGCACTATTTTGAAATCTACCATTGCTTCACTGCCATTAGAAAATAAACATGAATTTCAGACTTTTTAAAAATCCATATGCAGTCGAAACCGTATGCCAACTTGAATGGATCAGACTGTTCCTTTTTATTTAAACATTGCATTTTTTCTTCTCTAGCTCCTCAGTTTATCAACTGTCCAATGCACTATATAGAGGCCTATGTTGGGAAGACCAACAGGGTGGCTGAACTGGGAAATCTCAGTCTCATAGCAGAGGATTACGAAGGAAAACATTTATCTGTAAGCTTTTTACACGCGGAACTTACATATACCTTCTTAGTCCTTACTAAAGATCCGTTTTCATTAAGCATTCAGTAATATACCGAAAAATCTGTTGTTTGCGCATGTATATTAAGACTGTCTTGTAGTTTGATATCTTCCATTCCAATACTGTCCACATATTTATGAAAACCGACTCTTTTGATGACAAAACGATTACGTCACAAGCGCGTTATAACATGATTCGTTACAACACGATTTTGCACGATTCTGAAATAACGCGCTACCAAACACCTTTTCCTACTTGATCTTCTTACAATACATTCAAATCTCGATATAACACGATTTGTAGATCCACATAATCGTGTTATAAAGAGGTCGAGACAAAGCTTCTTAAGCATGAAACTGTTCTTGTTATTTCAAACACGTTTGTAAAGTGCATAAAAGTTGCGGTTTGTGGGTCATTGTTTCACATCTGAAAGAGTAATCATTTGGCAGCATTTGGTTTCTAGTTAATTAATGGCATAGCAACAGGAAAGACACAGCCCTTCAAACGTTTAAGTTGGATTTCACAAGATTCACTGTTTTCTACTCTGCATATTTCCACAGGTATTTTACAGTCAAACCCAATTTCTACACAGTCTGCAAACAGACATACGGACGAACACTCACATAATTTATGCCTACTCAGAAGCTGATAAATATGGCCGTAGGGCTGAATGTCACGTCAAGGTCATCGTAAGGGGTATGAGAATTTCTCCTCTTTACTTTAAACAAATGCCACGGTCACCCTTGGGCAAATCAAGATAATCTATATGCCAAAGATCGTTTCCAAAAAGGAATTCTTCTATTATTATCGTGTTTATGCTTTCATAAATAAACGTGCCAGGTGCAGGCATAATCTTGATTAATAAAAAGTAGGCTATTTAAAAAAAATCATTAAGTATTAAAGATATACAAAATGGTATCCAAGATGGTTTTCAAAGGAGGATATTTGTTATATTAAACATTAATTATGTGTGGGCGTATATGTGTAACTTTTTATAAGTAGTATAATTTCAAAAGTTAGGGTTTCAAATTTATCATTTTTTTAAATTTAGATTAACTGTTCCTACAATAAAATGTATTTAATCATAAATTATGCTCACCATTTGTAATATGTTTCTATTTAGACATCCAGAGCCCGCGATTCCCCTCCTGTCCCTACGACCAGTGGGCACAAGACAACGAACAGGTCCGGTGGGTCCCGCCGGTCCCGACCGACAACGTCGGCATCTACCGACTAGCCGTCGTCGGCGGCGATCACATGAACAAAACGCTGAGGGCAGGGGCGTATGCCGTCAGTTACACGGCTCTCGACTTCGACATGAACCAGGCCATATGCTCCTTTGTCATAAACGTCTTCAAAACTAGTAAGTTTTGTTTTGTTTGGTTATAAATTCACGTCAGACAATAATTTTTCAGTCATAATGGGATTACCAACGACGTCTGTGTACAGAGATTTTTAAAGTTTCAAAAAATGAAAATTTTCAGTAGAAAAAAATTGATATTTTTCTTATTTTTGCTCAAAACATAGATTGTGGGTACACGTTAGGACCGCCTCGGCGAGGCGGTTATAACGAGTACCCACAATCTATATTTGGAACAAAAATAAGAAAAAATAGGTATACCCCTGCATACCCAAGTTTAACTATATAAAAGTGGGGTATAAGGGGGTATTTATTTCACGGACATGTTTGCGTGTTGTAAGCCAGTGCTATAGCTTAAAGTGTATTGCTCAGGACACTTCCCTGCGCATGTAGGTATCGAGCCCAGGATTTCTCGTCATGGAAACCTGGATTCTACCACTAGGTTACGACACGCCCCTAAAACTAGTAAGTGTTATATAAGTGTAATATAAGGAGGCCGAAAATAAAATATTAATTGATTGTTATCGATTATTAATTCGTATGTTGTTTTGATGATACTCCAACCTTAAGTTTCTATTTTTCTATTATGATTTTCAATTAGTACGCGAGATAAATTAAATGATACTGGTGGTGAATTGCTGTTTATGAAAGTACTTTAAACATTTATATTTCTTGTAAACATCAGTTTCATTTGAGCCTGTGCATGAAAAAAAACGACAATTTTGGTTTCCGACACAAACCAGGCTATACAGTCACAGAATAAAGCTAGAAGCTTGAAACTTTGGATATAAGTAGAAGAGGAATTGTACTATCCGTGTGGCGAAAACAAAGGCGCTGATTACTGCACAGCTGATCTGCGTCTTTGTTTTCGCATATGCAAATTGTTGGTTATCTCATGCACAGGCTCAAAACTTTATCTTTTTAGACAAATATTGGCCGGCAAATACCTACACAGACGACTTTCCATCTGGGACGATCGGTAAGCAATACGATCATGTTACGTGTATCAATTTTCAAAGCCTGTCAACGTTTATTAGTTTCTTCATAATGTTAATAAACTTGGTTATTACTTTGTAGTTTCACAGCAAATATTAGCTCTACTTTTCTGAAAAAAAGAAAAAGAAAAAAATAAATAAAGTAAATAAATAGAAATGTCATTCATTGCTAAAATATTAAATGATATTAAAGGAAAATGTTGTAGACATTCTTCACACTGAATTTTACAGTTGGAATGACGACAGGCTTTGTTCTGGTGACGTTTTTCTCAATCTGGGTGTGTGTCAGAGTTCGGCAGAACCAGAAGGCCGAGGCAGCGGAACGAGACTTAGAAACCAACACCATCGCCTCCACGGCCGATAGCGGCACCACCAGTACAGTGTATGCTATGGCCGGCCGTGTGGCAGACATGTTCCCTGTGGATGATGGCACACCGAAAAATGGTGGGACTGATGTCAGAATGAATGATATAAAGCTACCGGAATACACGCCACCTTCAGCCCCGCCGAGGTACGAGGATTTGCCAGAATCGGACAGACACCTAGGACAAGCTTCCTTGAGCCCCATCTATGAAACCATTCCATCACGCGCAGGAAGTGACTTATGCCTCGTGCAGGAAGCACCTAGATACGAAAACATGGTTGAGAATACTGGATACGAAAACACGGCTGGTGAGGTTGGATACGAAAACACGGCTGGTGAGGTTGGATATGAAAATGTTGGTGCTGGGACAGAGAACCCGGCATATGCAAATGTGCAAGAGTAATCCATGAAAATTGAAATATCTCTGAAAAGCTGACTAAAGACACAACCACAGATTTAACCCCGCTCACGACTTACGTGATGTTCGTTTATTTATTTCCATTTTTACTTCGAATTACTAGACCCGGTGATTTTTATGGTGAGACTGGTTATGTTTCTGACGGTATCAAATAATGCATTTGCATGCAGCACTGTGCGTGCATTGTCTTCAACAGTACAGTACAACTTGAGAGGAAAACAGCGTTGACAAATACCACACCGATACATAAAGTACATTTAGTCATCTTATTTGTAAGGCCTCTAGAAACAATTCTGTTCTAAGTTGTGTATTTCTCTAAAAGTGAAATGACAATTCTTGTGATCACATCATACTGCTTGTCAGACTAAAGGACAAGCGCCCGTGAAGGCGGTCATCTGGCACCTAGTCTTGGAAGACATCAGAGCCGCCTCGTGGGCCCGGAAAACCAACAATGTGGTTTCCGACCAGGTCTGACACAAGCTTCAGAAGCTGGCTACATGTAGAAGCTTGAAATTTCGGATTAAGTAGAAGAGGAATTGTACTATAGTAGCGAAAACAAATTCGCTGATCAGCTTCGCAGTTCTTTGCGAAGCTCATCACCGCCTTTGTTTTCGCTATGTACGGATAGTACAATTTCTCTTCTTCTAAAATCCGAAACTTAAAGCTTCTAGCCTGCTTCTGTCTGTACAGGTCGGTTGTGTCAGACCTGGTCGGAAACCCGGAAGACCGGTTTTCTTGCTTAAAAAGGCTACTTGGGAATCAACATCATGGCAGGTGGTCAGTGTCATTCTAAAAGGGCAATGCAGCATACGCAAACAGGACTGCTTTGTGCTTTTGCCTACACTGTAGCTTGATCAGCGCTTATCTTAGTAACTGTTTAGAAACACCCAGTATGACAGTAAAAACACACAGTATGACACACTTAGAACAGAATTCTAATCAAGTACAAGTACAAATTTTTTTTCTGTTGAATTATAGTTTTTTTAATCTTACTTATTTTGTTTATTAAAAACATTTTATTACGTTTTTTAACATGTTTATTCGAGATTATTAGCATGAGATGAAATCGTTAGCAGAAATAAAACTATCTAAAATTGCTTTGTTTGTGCATGTATACTAACCCGCTTAGTACTGCAATACTGTTCTAAGTGTGTCATACTGTGTGTTTTTACTGTCATACTGGGTGTTTCTGTTCTAAGTGTGTCATACTGTGTGTTTTTACTGTCATACTGGGTGTTTCTAATGAAAAGGACATTACACACACACCAAGGGCCAGTTGTTCAAAACTTCGTTAGCTTAACGTCATCGTTAAGCGTTAAGACCTCAACTCGTTAAGTAAATGCCGACTACATAAGCAAATACACTGTTATTGTTTGTTGATAAAATGTAAGAATCTTGCAAAGGATTCTCATGTTTTATCAACCAAAAATAACAGTGTATTTGTATTATTCAAGTTTGAAATTTTAGCGAATCGTTAACTAACGACATCATTAATTTTGAACACCAGCGACAAACAATGAAGAACAACAAACAGGTTTAATCAATGTAGGGCTGTAGGATGAAAATACCTGTCTGGGAACAACTGATATGTCGTAAGTTGTTCCCAGACATGCATTTACGCATTGATTGTTCTGTCGCGGTTGTCTTTGGTAAACTGATGTGATATTGTTATTCGCTCAATTCTAGTTTCATGTCTCAGCGGAGCTTCCCATTACGCAAACACGCCCATGTAATATACATGTACATGTATATAGATTTGTCCAAGTTGTAAAAATTGAAAATTTTCTGCAGAAAATGTTTGATATTTGTTTATTTTTGCTCAAAACATAGATTGTGGGTACATGTTAGAACCGCTTCGGTATGCCCCTGCATACCCCCATTTCACTATATAAAAGTGGGGTTTAAGGGGGTATTCACTGCACGGAGATTTTTTCCTGATGTCATTGCCCTGTCCCATCTTATATAGTTGAGGCTGGTTCACAGACAAAGTGTATGCAAATCTTCCATGAGACAAAAATTTATCCAAGAACGTTAAACGTTTTGGCAATGTGGACGACGACGCCAGGATGACTGCAATAGCACTTCCTGTACATTCGTACAGGCGAGCTAAAATGTCAAAATAATTAACCTCGAGGAAGAGGTTTGATCTGATTTTCATCAGTTTGGTCTTGTTTTCAAGCAACTAGAAAAAGTGCCTTGAGAGGCACGTATACCCCCGGCTGGTAGCCACCAAGCCCCGCTCCAAACCCCCTACCCATACAACCCGGCACTTGCTCACCCGACATTGAACCTCAAATCCCCAATGAAAGACAGTACCTTATCAAGTACACTTTAGAAATAAGCACCGTAAAGCACTTTGCATATAAACATGGGGAGTGGAGTTTTAGAAAGACAGATCTATTTCATAACAGTATACAGAGCTGACGTGTATACTCAATCTAGGACATAAGCACGGACATTGTGGGTCAGGTCCTCAGTCCTAGATTGAAATGAAAATAGATTGTCATTCTTAAAAAGAAAAAAAAAAAAATCCCAGACCTCGACCTCAAGTCCCGACCCCACCCCCATGCATGGACCCTTGGGTCTAACCCTTATTTGGTACCTATGTTGAAAGCATGAATGCTTTCTGACATATGGTTGTCAAGATATAGACCTACAGACTATTAATCTTGGAAACTATTGTATCTTATAAATGTGTCCTAGATTTTGATCTCCAGCCCCACCCCTAGAGTTTGGTGCCATGTAATTTAATTTAACCCTAAAGGGTATCTATGATCCAAATAGGAATACATTCCAATAAGTATTTGTTAATATATGAACTTAGAGAAGAAAAAACCACTATGAAATAGCACATTTTCAAGGTGACCTAGATTTTGAACTCTAGCCCCACCCCCGGGTATGGACCCTGGGGTCCGAACTCATGGAAACAAAGCAAACCTTATTGGGTACCTAAATTACAAATACTAATGGTTTCTGATAATGAACTCATGAGATATACACTACCAGAGAAACTTTAACCAAAACTTTGATCAAAATTAAAGGTGACCTAGATTTTGACCTCTAGCCCCACCCCTGGGCATGGACCCTGGGGTCTGAACTCATGGAAACAAAGCAAACCCTATAGGGTACCTATGGTCCAAATATGAATGGTTTCTGATCATTGGTTCACGAGATATACACCACTAGAGAAACTTTAACCAAAACTTTGACGTAAATTCTACGAACGTTCTGGAATTACGAACGAACTAACTAACTAACGAACATACGAACGGACGAACAGACGAACGGAAAAGCGAAAACTATATACCCGTCGGCATAAATGCCGGGGGTATAAATATTAGGATTTATTAAAACTGAATGAGCCAAAAAATTTGGTTTTGATTAGCCAAGAGAAAAAAAGACCTTTGAAAATGTGAACGCACAGAAGGATGCCGGCTGGAGGACCATCCTATAAGCCCCCCATGAGCCTTTAGCTCAGGTGAGGTAAAAATACTCTACTGGAAATGGTTGAAGCAAGGTCGTAGGGCCTCCGCGGTAGTGTAGTGATAGAGCACCTGTCTCCGAATCAAGAGGTTCTGGGTTTGATCCCCACTGGTGGTACCATGTTTATCTTTGAGCGAGGCACAATAACTCCCCACAGTACTGGTTAATACCCAGGAAATGGTGGCTCAATCCCGAGATGACTGAAAAATTGTTGCCTGTGATATTAAACCTCAATACAAACAATACACAGAAAGCCATGTTTTAGCTTATTAATATAAGGCACTCTTTTTTGTGCAAACTGTAAATGACTGACAAACACAAAATGGTTTTATATATTTAATTTGACCATGAAGTATAACTAATATAAGAGCACATGAATTGCAAACAGTCAATACATTTAAAATGGTACTTGAAACATGATTGCACTTCACTAGTGTATACCGAGGGATTTTTTTAGCACAAAGCAACAGAATGCAAAATTTTTATGACCCCAGAAAGCAAATGAGCCGCGTCATGAGAAAACTGGATTTTTGCCTTGGCAAAAACAAAGGCGCAGATCAGCTTCACAGTAACTGCCAAGCTGATCAGTGCCTTTGTTTTTGCTACACGGATAATACAATCCCTCTTCTTCTTAAATCCAAAATTTCAAGCCTCTATCCATTTCCTCTAGCTGAACAGGCCGGTTTGTGTCAGACCTGGTTGGAAATCCTGAAGAACGGTTTTCTCGCGTCACGGCTCAAATGATTCTACAAGATTCAACACAGTATTTGTTATTATATCCTATGCGAAATTGTGATAGTAATGTTAATGAGCATGATAAATCTTTGCCGAGATGAGCATGAAGAACAAAGGGGAGGATCCAGGATTTCTGTAAGGGGGGTTCAGATTCATCAAGAGGGGTTTCGTTTTCAACATTTTACCTGATTTTTCATAAATTTCACCATGAAACTGAAATGATTTGGTTCCTGAGGGGGGTTCAAGCGAACCACCCGAACCCCCTCTAAATCCACCACTGATTAAACGTAACATACCCATGGTGAATATGTTAAATGTAAGGGCTACTCAGCTGCCCAAAAGCTGTACAGTTTGGTTTCACCTTTAAATAGCCTTTACATGTCGAGCCCATTGCTCATGTCTGCTGTGGAACAGTCTGGTTTGTGTCTGACCTACTAGCCTTATGATGATACTGCACGTTCTTTACCAAAAGCATCTAAACTTGGATTTAAGCAGTGTGTATACATGTACATTACTTTTACATGGAAACCCGATATTTTTGCATACATTCCATAGTTTTGTTTTGTAAATGGTTTGCTACTTGCTTACATATTCACTATTTGTTTAATACTTAACTCTTTGCATAAAATATATATACATGTGTGCATCCAGTTCCAACCCCATGAGTCATCGGTTTCTTTTTCTAAAACTAGGCCATTGTTGGCACATTTTTTGGTTTGACTTTGTCTTAAGCCAAAACAGTTTTGGCTGGACCTGCTCTCATATGAGCTGCGTCATGAGAAAACGGGATTATTGCCTATGCGAAAACAAAAGGCGCAGATCAGCTGTGCAGTAAAGTAAAGTTTCGTTTCTTCTTAAATCCGAAATTTCAAGCTTCTAACCATCTTCTGTGACTGCAGGGGCCGCTTTGTGTCAGACATGGTCGGGAATCCAGAACACCGGTTTTCTCACGTCGCAGCTCATATAACTTTCTGGATCCACTTTTGACATAAACAAATGTGTCAAAAGACTCCCACTTATGAGATAGATGGCAGAGCATGAAAAAGTAATGAATTGAGTAAATGACCAGAGAAAGTCAGTTTGTCATATATATATCAAATGCACCTTTCATCTTCTTCCTATTTTCAAAGTTTTGAGCCTCATTTAAAAAATAATCTTGTGGCCAAACAGCTCTGGGTTTGCATAGGTCCTGGTCATGAACCTAATGATAGTTTGCTCTGAACACCATAATCTCATTATGAATTCATGTTGATAAAATAAACTTAACAAAAATTGTATTTGATTACCCCATCTAAAGTCATTTCAGCTTATCAACAGTCAGAAAATACTGACATATTAAGTGTCGAGTACATGTACATTTTGAAGCGCTTAAAACAAGAGTGTCAAGTACATGTACATGTAGCACTAAAGACATGACATAAATAAAAGATGTTCAAATTTCCAATAGTCCAAGTTTTCAAACTTCCTCGTCTAATGACATGGGAATTTTGTTCTGCGCGGAAGGATTCATGTTGATTACAACAAGGTAGACCAGGATCGCTACTACTATGATGAACAGGAGTTTGATCCACAGGGCCAGACCGCTCGATTTCTTCACTGGTTTCTTGTCTGGTGTGGGTCCACTGGTGGTTCTTTGTGATGTTGGTCCACTGGAAAACATTTAATGAAAATTGTGTGAGCTAAGTAATACGATTGAGCCGCCTCTTGGGAAAACCAACAATCTGCATAGGCGAAAACAAAGACGCAGATCAGCTTCGCGGTAACCGCGAAGCTGATCAGCGCCTTTGTTTTCGCTACTCGGATAGTACAATTCCTCTTCTACTTAAATCCGAAATTTCAAGCTTCTAGCTCTTTTCTGCGCTTACACAGGCCGGTTTGTGTCGGACCTATTCGGAAACCACATTGTTGGTTTTTCCACGAGGTGGCTCAATTTGGGCTTCATGACAGACATACAGTAGCTCCTCTGCGTCGTTTTTTTATTTGGGTTTTAATATCCCAGTCAATAATTCTCCAATAAATGCAAGACAAAATAATTTTTGACAGTTACCCCAAGGCAAAGAACCAGAGGACCATTGGTCCTGAGAACGCTCACCTGAAGCCTGATCCTGCAGTATTAAGTCATCATGAAATGACCTTGACCTTGAATACTCACACACCTTTATTGAATTCATAAGTTGTCTGCATCTGCAAAGTTTCAGGTCTCAGGCTGCAATAGTTTCCAAACCCAGTGATTTATGAGAAAACCACAATTTTAATTTTGATATTTAAATGACTTTGGGTCAAGGTCAAGAAATGACCTTGACCTTCATTAACTACTTACCTTCATTGACTCCATTGGTTGTCTGCATCTAGCAACTTCCAGGTCTCAGACTGCAACAGTTTCCAAAATATCCATTGTTTCCACCTTTTCCCATGTAAAAGCCTATGTTTCCAAAATTGACCTTGCCGTAAAATAGGTCAAGGTCATCCTATGGTCATCATTTGATCAAACTAGGATGGGCTGGAGTCCCAAATGCTACATACCAAGTTTCGCGAAAATTGGCCTGCCGATCATAGCGTACACATCTCTTATAAAATTTCTGTGCATTTTTTCTTCCCTGAACCATGAAGTTGGCATATGGTTTTAACTATAAAACTAGGCAATAAAGTGCTGCTGATGCCGCAGCTCACTGCAGGGGGTGTGTAATAAGCTGATCATGCCAGATAAAAAATATTTTCATCAATGTGCAAAATCGTTAATATTTCATGTAGAAAACGGGTTGAAAATGCAATTTTATTCAAAAGATTCTGATAATTTTGATTTTTTACTTTGTTTTCGTCTAAAATGTAGAATTAAATATTCTGATTTTTGTATAGATATATCAATTATCAACAGATAATTAATCACAAGATAACTATAGCAAAATTTGCATAATGACCGCAGTAGCACTGGGGGAGTTAATTATTTTATTACTTTGTAATTTGCACCATCTGTACCCGAGATGCCTTTCATCTCAGGCAGAGTGAAAGGTATCTCAGGGTCCAAAACAATAAGACATGTGTACGCCATGTTCTGGAGAAGAAAATTTTTGAGTGGTTTTTACCATATATGGGCGTGGCGGCCATCTTGGTAATGTGACCTGGATTTCGCGATCAAACTTTCGTCTCCCCTACCCATGGATGCTCATAAAATTTCACTTTGATTGGCCCAGCAGTTTCAGAGAAGAAGATCTTTGAAAAGTGTGTATGGACGACAGACTGGCCAAGGTCAAGAGATGACCTTGACCTACATTAACCACATACCTTCATCTACTCCATTAGCTGTTTGCATCTACCACTTTTCAGGCATCAGGCTGCAATAGTTTTCAAAAAATCCATAGTTTTCACTTTTTCCCATGTAAAAGCCTATGTTTCCAAATTTGACCTTGCCGTAAATTAGGTCAAGGTCATCCAAGGGTCATCATTTTATCAAACTATGATGGGCTGAAGTCCCCGATGCTACATACCAAGTTTCATGAAAATCGGCCTGCCGGTTCTGGAGAAGAAGATTTTTGAGTGGTTTTTACCATATATGGGCGTGGCAGCCATCTTGGTCATGTGACCTGGATTTCGCAATCAAACTTTCGTCTCCCCTACCCATGGATGCTCCACATAAAATTTCACTTTGATTGGCCCAGCAGTTTCAGAGAAGAAGATCTTTGAAAAGTGTGAATGGACGACAGACTGGCCAAGGTCAAGAGATGACCTTGACCTAAATTAATCACATACCTTCATCTACTCCATTAGTTGTTTGCATCTACCACTTTTCAGGCCTCAGGCTGCAATAGTTTTCAAAAAATCCATAGTTTTCACTTTTTCCCATGTAAAAGCCTATGTTTCCAAATTTGACCTTGCCGTAAAATAGGTCAAGGTCATCCAAGGGTCATCATTTTATCAAACTATGATGGGCTGAAGTCCCTGATGCTACATACCAAGTTTCGTGGAAATCGGCCCACCGGTTCTGGAGAAGAAGATTTTTGAGTGGTTTTTACCATATATGGGCGTGGCGGCCATCTTGGTCATGTGACCTGGATTTCGCGATCAAACTTGAAATGCCACTACCCAAGGAGGCTCCACATAAAATTTCAACTAGATCGGCCAAGCGGTTTCAGAGAAGAAGATCTTTGAAATTGTGGACGACGACGACGACGACGGACGGACGACGGACGACGGACGGACGCCGGATCATGGCCATCCTATAAGCTCACCTTGTGAGCCTTCGGCTCAGGTGAGCTAAAAACTGCTCCTCTTTGTGGGTCTATGTCTCCCTTGCTTGCATACCACTCAGACATGCTACAGACTGGGCCACCATGCAATGTAAAAACAGGCTTTAGAAAGTGCTTATAATAAAAGAGCTGCCTCATGGGAAAACCAACAATCTGCATAGGCGAAAACAAAGACGCAGATCAGCTTCGCGGTAACCACGAAGCTGATCAGCGCCTTTGATTTCGCTACTCAGATAGTACTATCCCTCTTCTTCTTAATTCCGAAATTTCAAGCTTCTAGCCTTTTTATGTGATTGTACAGCTCGGTTTGTGGTTTTCTCACGCACAGGCTGAAAAAGTCTATTATCAATGTGAGATACCTTGACACTGGTCTGTGTGTTACTGTTGTAGCCCTCGTGGGTGAGGCTCTTCTCTGCTGTGTGATTGGGGTGTAACCTGCAGGTACCTGGGGCCAGGGCTGTGCGGGTGGGGGTGAACTGTACAGTTGGGGCTTTCTGAAATTATTCAAAGCTTCCCTTTGAGATTTTTTTGTTGCTTAAAAGTAGGGAGGGTTGTCATTTGTTGTTAGATTTAAGGTTCGGACGTTCGGAAATAAACATCCCGGTGGTTCGAACATTCGCATCTTTTTTTCAGATCAGATCATAGTATTACATGTACTTTTGCATGCTATGTAAATCGAGTGTTCCCTTGAAAGTACATACATATTCAAGAGTTACTGAGCTTGGCGTTGTTTCCATTTACGCAGAAACGAAACACCATGCAATTTAGGAAATTTTATTTACTTTCACAAGAGTAACAAACATCATGCTAAAACAGCAATACTAACTCTACAATGCAAAAATTATGACATTATCAAAACTTCACATACATTCACTGAGTTCCCATTGCATCAGCATACAAATTTAATTTAGTCACATCATATATGTATAAAATCTAACAGTATACCGCATGTGTTTCAAGTGTGAATCATATTGTTTTCAAAAGAAAACAACAGGTAGGCCTATTATCACTGTTAATCCTTTCTTTGTTTACTGTCCCTTCCCAGTGACCTGCATTGTCCCGTTTACCTGTTTAGTTAAACCTTAATGATCTTTGACACTAAATCTTTAGAAATTCGTATTAAAGACATTGTTTCCTAATCTGCTCAGTAGATATTGTGTATTTTTGTCATATAATAATGGAAGTTCACCTAATAAATATTGGACATTTTGATTTTTAGCGAACATCCGGATGCTAAAATTTGAATCCGAACTTCGGTACAGGATCCGAAGTCTGAACGTTCGAATCCCTACTTAAAAGGGCAACATAATTATATAGAGCTCTTTGAAATAAATTGATATTGCTATGTTGCACTGTCTGTAATTAATCCATAACATATTAGGTCTTTGTAACCTTTATCAAATTACTTATTCATGTCAACGAAAATGTCATTCTTGTTGTTGTTCCACAATTGCAGGGATCAAAACTGACACTGGACACTGCAGTGCGATAACTGAATGATAATTTGACTTCCCTAGTATTTCTCTATTGCCTTACTTGTAATTGATCTGGACCTCTTCCTCTTCTACCTCTTCTTCGTATTCTTCTTCTTCCTCTGAAATACAGGAAAATCGGCAAAAATTATTCTGACAGTTATCACTTCATTGTTTTTTACATGTATACATACTATACAAAACAAATAGTTTAATCCAAGAGCATTTTTTATAGTAAAATATGTGTTCTACATTTTTATTTAGCACACTTCAGCATTTTTTTTCCACATAAGCCTCCAAAATGATGTATGCCTTTGCATTCTTAGGCCTAAAATATATATGTGTGTTTCCGGTTACATGAAGTTTTAAAATAGGGTCAGCAGGTAGGAAAATGTTTTAGTTTTATTTAAGAAATAGATCAGCTCTAGAAGTGAATTGTTGAGTAATAATTCACTGTTTGGAGGTCAGTTGTAAAGAAGATCAAATCACGAGCGCGTAGCGCGAGTGATTCATCTTCTTACAACTAACTGACAAACAGTGAATTCTTACTCAACAATTCACGCACTTGAGCTGTCAGATCTATTTCGATTCTAACACACAATAAACGGAATAAATGTTACTGGAACCGTCGATATCGTTCAGCTTTCCGCCATTGCATTGCAGATATCCCACCAAATATTTGACTGTAATGCTGGTATTTACACACATTTATTACGTTTGTTGTGCGCTAAAACTAGGTTTCACTGTCTAACGCTGCTTTGTGGGATAGCTGACGTCACAATTGCTGCAAAGTAATGTCACGCTTAGTTGCCCAGTGAAATTGTTGCACAATATAACACGATTTTTTACCATTGGCTATATAGGCGAGGTGTGTTAGAATATATGTTTTTTCCATAGAGGAGAAACAAAATGGCTGATAAAGAAAATCCCTTGGCAATCCGGGAAAACTACCTAAAAAAGTTTGGGTTGGTGTAAAAATGTAGACACCTTCGGGAAACGGAAACATAGAACTACATTGTCTTATGTTTGGTTTACTTCTGAAGACTCTCTCAGATTCAGAGGCTGTATTGTAAAGTTCTTTGATTACAGAATATATCAACATGAATACTGTGTTATATGATTTAGTGGACATGCTCCACTGTTCGTTTTCTTGAACCACCTAAGCACAAGCACATCTAGAATTTTGGTATTTGACATAAGTCCTGTCACTGGCATATTATCTTACAAGTTTTATTAAAATCTACTGTTAACTCATATAGGCCTGGCGTCCTTTTTATGGGACATAGGCAAACAGTATAGCTCCAGATGTGACGCCGCAGAACACGGCGTCCCATCTGGGGCTATTCTGTTTGCTAAGAGAAAATTCATCGAAAAAATGATTAAAAATTTAAAATCACTCCTATGTCCCCCAAAATGAAAGTGGACTCATCCAAATAATAATGATGGGCAAATTCATTCATCCAATATGGGTTAAATAATTCTGTAAGAATGTACCTTCTTCTGACTCTGTCTCTTGTTGAGTTGGGGGTATTCCACCAGAGTCTATCAACTTGATCAATTTCTTCTCATAGAAAAGTCTCGTACTGGCTGGTTATACAAAATGGACAAGCAAAACACATCATAACATGTATATGGTTTATGGAAATATAAACTCTTTATAAATTTGTAAACTGTAAGTAAAGTGAACTATATTCAGTGTTGCAATCAACTTTGTATTGTATATTAAGAATAAGTTTATGGAGACCTTCTTTTACAAACAGTACATGCTTCTGCTTGATTCAGATAGGCCTAAATGAAATATATGTGTGGTTCCTGTTTCATGCCCCAAAAGATTAGGGTAGGTAGGTTGGGAGTTTTATTTAATTTAGTCAAAACAATTAATACAGAAAACAGCCTCAAAATTGGAAAATGTGGCTATTCTTAGTTGTTTTCCTCTCCAAAAACCATTTTAATATTTAGGGTAGGGTAAAAAAATAGGGTAGGTAGAGAAACCGGAACCACACATATAAACCATTTAGGCATTAGCAACAATTCACTTAAGGTGTTCAAACATTTATATGTGTTTAAATCATCAGGACTTTCACTGAACATTTATAAGTGTAAAAGCAACCAGAGGACCATTGGTCCTGAGAACGCTCACCTGAAGCCTAATCTTGGAGCATTAAGTCATCATAAAATGACCTTGACCTTGAATACTCACACACCTTTATTGAAACCCAGTGATTTCTGAGAAAACCGTAATCTAAATTTTGATATCTAAATGACCTTGAGTCAAGGTCAAGAAATGACCTTGACCTTAATATCATATACCTTCACTGACTCCATTGGTTGTTTGCATCTTGCAACTTTCAAGTCTCAGGCTGCAATAGTTTCCAATATGGGTGATTTTCAAAAAAATGAAGTAAAAGTGTGACATTGACCCATTTTAGGTCAAAATTGAGATGTGCATTTATCGTTTTAATTTTTGTTCCTGGTTTTTCTATGTATGTCAGAATAAGAGAAATCAACATTCAAATCTTTTTGACAACAGCCATTTTTGTGATTTTCTCGTTTTTGTGCTTTTTGTTGTTTATTTTCAAAACTGGTGATATACCTTATAAGTAGTGCTACATTTGTAACATACACTTTATGTTTCAAATTTGTTCTTAACTTGATAGACCCTATATTGGGACTAGACTCTATGCCATTAATTTGATAAAATTCTCCAACAAAAATTTTTTTCACACATTTATTTGAAAAATTTGACCCTAAAATTGCTTTCTGCAATTATAAATGTTTCCATAACCACTCAAATGATCAATGTATTTAATGATGAACAGTATCTTACAAGTGTACAATGCTTCCTGTGATTGCCATATAAATTTATAAGAGTGAAAGTAATATGTATCATTAGGAATTAGCGTTCAATTTTTAAGACTAGAAAATATGCGTTGCACTTGTGACATCACTTTTGTTAATTATTAGAAACCAATATGCATAACTGTATGCAAAGGGTTGCTTTTGTTGGTTTCTTTCTGACCTGCTAGACTAAAATATATAGCAAAATAACAAGTCATACATGATATGCTTATATGGTCAGTCAAGAAATACAAAACGTTGCACTTGTGACAAAATTGGTTAACTGATTAGATCAGCTACTTTTCAAAATATAAGATACGGTTTTTAATGAAGAACCTCTGATAATCAATCTAGATACATCAGACTTGATCAGTAAGAGCATACAATAGATGTAGGGCTTACAATGATTGGACACTGACTTTCACAAGTTTAAGCTAAGCTATTTTTACTGTAGTTTATTTTTAGGGGTATGGTTATTATTTATAAATGCTGAAGAGGCAACAAAGGCGAAATGCATGCATGTTTCATTGGCAACTCTCAAGTACCTAATTGTTTGTAACTGTTTAGAGATTTTGTTTTGTTAGGTAATCAGATAACTGTTTTCTGACCATTTGAAAATGACTTAATATTCAAAATGTCACGCTAAAACGTTGCACTTGTGACATTTTTAGGTATATATTGTTGTATAAATCTGGTATAGATCCATCTTTTTTTATGAAATTTTGCATGGAGTTTGACACCTTGATAACACACATTTAAGGTATAAATGAGACCTTATATGTATAAAGCTTATCAGTTCAGCTTTGATATTGAAAAATACTTCATTTTTTTGAAAACCACCCATATATTGATTGTTTTTGCCTTTTCCCATGTAAATGCCTACTTTTCTAAAATTGACCTTGCCATAAAATAGAACAAATAGAACATCATTTGAACAAAGTATGATGGACTGGAGTCCCAAATGCTACATACCAAGTTTTGTGAAAATCGGCCTGCCAGTTCTGGAGAAGAAGATTTTTGAGTGTTTTTTACCATATATGGGTTTGGTGGCCATCTTGGTCTTGTGACCCGGATTTTGCTATCAGACTTTCGTTCCCCTACCAATGGATGCTTCACATAAAATTTCACTTTGATTAGCCAAGCAGTTTCAGAGGAGAAGATCTTTGAAAAGTGTGTATGGACGACAGACTGGCCAAGGTCAAGAAATGATTATGACCTTGACCTAAATTAATCATATACCTTCATCTACTCCATTAGTTGTTTGCATCTAGTTTTGTGAGAATCAGCCTGCCTTTCATATATGGGCGTAGCGGCCATCTTGGTCATGTGACCAAGATACCGCGAACTAAATATAAATGCCACTAACCAAGGAGACTCCACATAAAATTTCAACTTGATCGGCCAAGTGGTTTCAGAGAAGAAGATCTTTGAAATTGTGGACGACGGACGACCGACGGATGGACGCCGGATCATCCCAGGCCATCCTATAAGCTCACCTTGTGAGCCTTTGGCTCAGGTGAGCTAAAAATGTACTCACAAACAACAGGACCAACATTGACTCCATAGTCCTGCAATTGTTTCCTCAGCTCATCGTCAGTAAGTGCTGATACATCAACCATGACTCCTATTGGCACTGCTTCAGTGGCTGTGTAAAAAAAAAATGTTCTAAATAAACATTCTGTTAGAGTTACAAAGAAATGCAAGAGAAGAAATTGAAAGTACAACAACTCAGGATGTTTAACAAGTTTATTCATAATTTGGCAGTTTGTTCATTTAGTTGTTAAAATTTCCTGATACTTTTTATACAGCTCTGGGACAACACCTGAGGTCTTGTCTTTCTTTCTTTCTTTTTCTTCCCTGGAAAACAGGAAGTGTCACTGTGTAGATGTGCACCCACCCACCTCCATACATAGTCATTGACCCCTTTTTGTAGGACTTCTACCTAATATATTTCATGAATATTTCTTCTGAAGTCCTCTGATGAGGTTAAGAAGTAGTGGAAGATAGATAACCACCAAACTAAACATTGAAATAAGGCTATATTGTTTTCGTGGTACTAATAATTCAAAGGCAACTCCAGGGTGATAGAAACAGGTCGGATCTTAAATAAATATAGAACTAGAAAAAGTGCCTTGAGAGGCACGTATACCCCCGGCTGGTAGCCACCAAGCCCCCTTCCCTACCACCTACCTAAACAACCCAGCACATGCTCACCCCTGACATTGAACATCACATCACTAATGAAAAACAGTACCCTTATCAAGTACATTTTAGAAACCACCAAGCCCCCTTCCCCACCCCCTACCTAAACAACCCGGCACATGCTAACCCCTGACATTGAACCTCACATCAACAATGAAAGACAGTACCCTTATCAAGTACATTTTAGAAATAAGCAGTGTAAAGTACTTTACATACAAACATGAGGGCTGTGGCAAGATAAAATGGACAAAAAGTGTTTCCTGGGTGTCAATTTTTCAACTTGTTCAAATCATCATCTCTTTAGCACTATGTTATAGCCTAATCACTGCCATAACCAGAAATGGTAATGAGAAGATAACTTTTTGCCATATTTGCTGACAGTGTCTTTTTTTCGAGATGAACCCCTGAAAACTCTTCGGACGCTACAACCACCTTTTAAAGCCAATAACTGAAAGAATGAAAACTGTGTTGTTTGTCTTTTCATGTTTTATTATAAGTTTAGTCCTTTATCCAAAAAACAAACATGGACCAAAGTTGCTTTGAATTTGCTTATGTATTTAATTTCCACATCTTTTGAAGTACTGTATCAAAGTAACATTTTTTATAGGTTTTTTTAGGTTAGTTCTGAGAGAAGTGAATGCAAACATCTGTCTTACTCAAGGATGTGTTGTTGGTATTGTTTTCTCTGACATACAACCCACACCTTTCCAAAAGATATTGGGCAATTTTTTTTGTAAAGCATTACAGTCAGCTCTTCGGATGATACAAATGCTCTTCGGACGATACACAATGCTCTTCGGATGATACACAATGCTCTTCGGATGATACAACTTTTGAATCAATTTCATGATTTTTTCATAATTTACACCATAAAGCTACTTGATAGATATCTTACATTATTATAAAAGCTTCTTTTTTCCATTTTAATCTTTTTAAAAATTGTAAGTGAACTCTTCGGACGATACATAGAACTCTTCGGATGATACAATTCAAGAGCTGTATCGTCCGAAGAGTACTATGTATCGTCCGAAGAGCTCTTCGGATGATACAAACCCAAGAATGATTTAGATTTTAATACATGCATCTATTATTTAAATAAAACCAAAGCATAACAATGATCACTCATATGTTTCCCAATTCATCACTGCATATTAATTTTATATGATTTTTATATGTGTGTCCTAAGAATGAACTTAGGAAGCCGAATTTCTAAAAATCATTTTTTCAAAGTTCAGCATACTATGATAGAAGATTTTTGGCTTACAAATCATCACATCTTAATTTGTGAAAAGCTTAGGTAAAAAACAAAATAGAGAAACAGAGAACAAAATCACAGACCAACATTTTGTGAAAAGCACTCTTCGGATGATACAAAAATTTGTTTCGGACACATATCGGCAACAATGTTTTCCGAAGGTTTACACAGAGCAAAAAAAATTCCTTGTGTTCTTATACTGTTTTTCATCTACCATTAAACAAGAAAAATATAATATGAAGTATTCATATTATATATGGCGTTGCTACATGCAAAATGAATTATCTCCATCATATTACTAGAAAGTTTTTAGAAACGAAGGCAGATTTGACATAGTTTATAACCCAGAAAGTAGTGGCTTCTCACTATGACAATAATTTGACTGGAAAGTTAAATAAGCCATCATTTAACTAAAGTAAACCAAACAAAACTGGGAAAGCAGTCACTATTTGATCCAACGATGACTTTAACCCATTTTGTGGCGATGTCTAATTTTGTTTCTTAGGCATTTCTAAGATATTACTGTGGGAAACGTTGTAACAAATTGGAATAAGATTTCGATTTGAAAGTTGGTTAATATACACCATGAGGTTTAGAGGAGATTTTCATTTATCATGTACAAATAAAATTGACAAAGCCGACTGACGCCATGACATGCCAATCCTTTTAGCTTAACTAGCACCTATTAGCTCACCAGTGAGTCTTTGGCTCAGTTGAGGTAGAACTTGTTTTTGAGTTGGCATATGTGTTGGACTGATTTCCCTCCTGGTGCACCCCTTAGTGAAGTATTGTCAATTTGGCGAGTCACTGGTAAACCATTCAGATTCAGATGCAAACTTCTGTGGTGCTTCTTTTTGTTTTATGTCTTGGTGTTTAATACTTTTGTGCTGTTGGCGCTTTATGTATGTTTTCATATTTTTAGTTAACTGATTGGCCGCCTATTGGGAAAATAGTTGCTCATTCGGCTTACGAAATGTTTTCATGGTATAAGTACCTGATTGTTAGCTTGTTTTTTTCCCACTTCGGGTTTTTGGAGTGGGATTCTTTTTCTGATTGTGCCTTTTCCTGATCTTTGCCTACTTGTACCTTTTTTTTAAAAAAATACTGTATGTGTTCTGTGAAGAATGTTATGATATGTAATCAGATTTTTAGAGTTCAATATCACAGACATTGCCGGTTTTAATAAGAAAATGACACAGTATCCATTTATCATTTACTTAAACTGAGCATTTCAGCATTTCAATATTTTCTTTTGTACTGGACATGAATGTGTAGACCAAGAATAGCCGCGTTGTCTGAAGCATTCTCATCATACACTCTTACTGTTTCAGTTATGTTTGCAGTCCATCTCAATTCATATTTTTTCACCATTTACTAAAACTGTCATGGTTTTTGGTATACTTGTCATTTTCAAGCCAATGAGCTCAACAAATTTTGAAAATTATCATCAAATTCCATGAATGACAAAGTAATTTCTTTCAGTCATCTTTTCCAAGGAATAGCTCTGCATTTAGCACTGCCTGAGTTGATGAGCTGGTGGTTGAAGGAACTGGCCTAATTTGAGACTGGCAGGTTCTCTGAAACGAAAGGGTCAATGGTCTAGTAAATGACAACCTGAGGTCTGGTATATACATGTATAACAATATTAAAACATGTATGAATACTATAAATGGTCAAATGCATGTATATAAATCCAAGGTGCTGACAGATAAATTCTTGGGATCCTTTTTTGTTGTTGTTGTTGTTGTTGGTCAGACTCATGCAGCATATTCTGTCAATTTGCTAATTTTGTGCAAGATTTTCCCTCTCAATGACATTTTCTTCAGTTTTCCCAAACCAAATGCCCAGGGAACCTAGAGTTCACTATTGCCTCAAGTAGGTCAATGACAGTGAAAGTCGTAATTTATAAGCATAGATTGTTTCCGCCTGCAACATCCCAAGTTCTGTTGAAACTGGTGCACTAGCTCTGGAGTAGAAGATTGTAGATACTTCTGTGGTGGTTCTTTTTGTTTTATGTCTTGGTGTTTAAATTTTTTGGTGCTGTTGGCGCCTTATGTATGTTTTCATATTTTTAGTTAAGGTAACTGAGTGGCCACCTATTGGGAAAATAGCTGCTCATTTGGCTTACAATACTTTAACGGTCCCCCATGGTAAACAGCTAAGGTCCATTCTATCCTATAAACCCTCCAGTTCACAGGTTAGCTTCCCATAGGCAGGTTACTAGTGTTTAATGCAAATTTCTTTCACAACAGACAAATGTTACATTTGTATGAGCAGAAGATGAAGAATATTTTCATGAGCAAATCTACATACCAATAAAAGATTTGCTGATTTAGGGCTGTTCTTGGGTTCACCTCAGTGCTAATCAAACATATTACCATGAAGTTGCAACATTATAATTGCAGGAAGCAGAAAAAATGTTCTCCAGCCTGAAATTAAAAAGTTACTAATTTTGAGTGTCTATACATTGGACTTTCTAACTTTTGACCCAGGCTCAAAATTATCTGTACATGACATTTACAGCATTTGTATTGACACTCTTCTTCTAATCAAATTAGGAATCAATATGATTTTAAACAGGTTTTTACAAATTTTCAGTTGAGATTAAAAGCTGAGTTATTATATGATATTAGTTTTTGCCTGACATCGCAGCTACATCCTGTCTGAAATACCAGCAACACCCCTTGTGTAAAATATTTAAAGGTGCTTTAGAATCAAGTAACTCATTCATAGGAATTAGGAATCTCAACAAGTAGCCCAAATGCAATGAACGCTCTCCTGAGAGTCAAAAATACATTCACTGGACAAAAGAAAAGAAGTCGTGGATTTTACCATGCATGGGCATAGCAGCCATCTTGACCAGGATTTTTTGTATACACATTGGTTCCCACTTCCTTTAAGTTGGCATTGATAAGCCAAGCAGTTTCAGAGAAGAGGTTAAAAATTATGGTTGTATACATAATATTGCCCCCAGGTGGAAGCAGATGAACCCCTGAGGTCTAATCTTTTTTTAAAATCATTGATATTCAGTCCTACTTCTTCACAAAATGGGGGGAGGGGCAGATGAGCCTGTGGGGTGGAAAGTTTTCAGAATCATTTATATTCAGTTCTGCTGCCCATTCCATGCAAGATATTCTTTTTAAATGACATTTAACCAGTTTTTCCCATTCAAATGCATAAGCGACCTATGATGATCTTGCAGTAAAATATGCCAAGGTCTAAACAGGGTCATGATTTATATATACTTTGTAGTACTTTAGTGATTCATGCTTCACGCAAAGTTGAACATCTTGGTCATGTGACCTGAATTATTTATATAGACGTTGGACTTTGGTCCCAACATCCTATAGATGCTCATACGAAATTTGGCTTTGATTGGTCAAGCTGTTTCAGAGAAGAAAATCTTTGAAAATGTGAACGCACACATGCAGGGATGCCGGCTTGAGTACCATCCTATAAGCTCCCCATTAGCCTTCAGCTCAGGTGAGCTGATAAGCTTTGACAAAAGCTAACCATTTCCATCTGAGAGAAACCTCTTCCTGACTCTCTTCTCTGGCATATCTTCATCTTTGTGTTCTCAACCATGCTTGAAATAGCATCAATGATGTCAGTCTTCTTCATGGTGATAAAACCATTCTTGTCAATGTCATACAAATTGAGAGCCTCTGGAAAAATCAATGAATGATATATGAGCCGCCACATGGGAAAAACAACAATCTTTATAGTAAAAAACAAAGGCACAGATCAGCTTCGCAGTAACTGCTGATCGACGCCTTTGTTTTCGCTACTCGGATAGTACAATTCTTCTTCTACTGAAATCTGAAATTTCAACATTCTAGCTCTTGTCTGTGCTTGTACAAGTTGGTTTGTGTCAGGCCTGTTCGGAAACCACATTGTTGCTTTTTATACAAGGCAGCTCATATAAAACAGTAAAAGTTACTAAAACTACAGCTAAAGAGTTTACAAATGTCATGAACATGTACATTATATCAATATACCTACCTTTGCAGAAGTTCTTTGTAACTACATGTATTTGTTTATAATTTAAGACTAAAGCAGCATGCCATTATTCTTTACAAAAAGATTTTTATCAAATGCTTCATTTAATATGATGCCACAAAATATCAAACTTCCAGTCCCCTTAGGTCCTGTACGATATGTTTGCTAATATGCTTTTCATCATTAGGTCCCATTATAAATGAGATGCTAACATATGAATGAAGTCCTGGAATTTCCTATAACATTGTCAATATGCATGTATTTAGATTACCTCCCTTATATATATTAGATGCATGGTTAAGCTCACTTGTAGCCTTTACTGATTATTTGATAACCATTTTCAGATACATTGGCAGTTTGGTGAATTATATTTGTCAGTAACTATTTCTGAAGAAGGTGAAATACAAAAGGTGGTTTCCAAACATTTTATATTACTATACTGATTGTTCAAATGCCATACTTCTGTTGTGGTTCTAATTGTTTATGGTTATTGGTTCACATAATGTGCTGTTTGCTCTTTATGGAATATGCATGTTTTCATATTTTTAGTTAAGTTCAATTTGCTGAGTGACCACCTTGGAAGCAGCAGCTCATTCGCTTACCATATGCTTTCTTGGTACAAGTACCTGATTGTCAATTTAGTCTTTTCCCATTTGGGTGGGAATTTCTTTCCAGTTGTGCCATTTCATGACCATTGCCCACTTTTTCCTCTTTATTAAAAGAATCTGATATAGAACTATAAACTTCTATATTTCACCAATAAATAAAATTCATGACCATCTTCACTTTCCAACATGCTCTTACCCATTTACTACATCTGTGCCACCCATCAAACAAATTCCTTCATGTGTTCATGTCAGATAGTAAACTGTCTACAGACTCTGTATGACTGATTGACCTGAAAAAAAAAGAGAACTAGAAATGCGTGTTTGTAAAACACCATGCCCCCAACTGTATGCTTGTCCCTAAACTGGCACTTTGTATGATTCATTTATTTCATATGAATGAATCGAAATTTAATTTCCTGAAGAAGTTGTTCGGACCAGAAACAGAATGTAAGCTTTTTGCAGACAATTTAGAAATGGAGTAAAAAAATCAAAAAAGGAGTAATTTTGTCGAACTTTGACTGAAAGTCCTCAAAAGTTTACCAGGTGAGCTTCTTCTCAGCATCAACCAGTATACCAAATATGAAGGCTCTAGCTCAAGTACTTTTTGAGATATCTTGCACACAAGATTTTCAAATTTTGTTTTCAAAGGGACATAACTCCAAAAAGGGGCATAACTTAGACATGAAAAATATGGGTCAAATATTTTTTCATGAGGAATGTGTTTTTGAAATTTCATAACCCATCATTCACCATTCAAAAGTTTCAAGTTGACCGAAAAGTGGAAAAAAAATCAATGAAATTTTCAAAATTGCATAATTTTGTCAAAATTTGACAGAAAGTGCTAAAAAATTATTCATGTCATCTACTCCTCAGCCCCAATCAGTGTACTAAATATGATGGCCCTAGCTTTAATACCTTTTGAGATTTCTTGCACACAAGATTTTCAAATTTTGTTTTCAAAGGGACTTAACTCCTAAAAGGGGCATGACTTAGACATGAAAAAATATGGGTTGAATATTTTTCATGAGGAATATACATTTGTAATTTCAAAATCCTAATATTCACCATTCAAAAGTTCCAAATTTCACTGAAAAGTGGAATAAATCAATGACATTTTCAAAATTGCATAATTTTTTCAAAATTTTAAAGAAAGTTCTCAAAAGCTAATCAGGTCATCTACTCCTTGGCCCCAACCAGTGTACCAAATTTGATGGCTCTAGCTTTAATACCTTTTGAGATATCTTGCACACAAGATTTCCAAATTTTGATTTCCAAGGGATAATTCAGAAAAGGGGCATAACTCGGGCATGAAAAAAATATGGGTCAACAATTTTTTCATGAAGAATATACATACAAAATTTCAAATCCCGAGCATGCACCATTCAGAAGTTTTAAAAAAAGTGACTTACAGACACACCCACTCACACATGCACAGACAGACAGACAAGCCAAAAACAATATGCCCTTCCAACTTTTTCAAAATTGGGGTCATAAAAAACAACTAAATACATTGTGTTTATCATACATTACCTAAACAGAAACTTAAAATCATGATAGCATTATAGCTCCCACAAATTTATATATGTACCATGTCCAATCTATAACTGTGTTCTGTTAAGTCAGTTAGGTCATAAGCCATCCTGGAAACTGACTAGCAAGCCCTGATCAATTTATAGCAAGTACTGAAATCCGATTTCAACTACACCAGTCTTTGAGAAAAGTGCCAGTCTGTCAGTCAAAACCAGCAAAATTTCATTCTGTCTGACAAAAAATATTTATTCTGTCAGACAAATGTCTGGCAAAAAAATACCAAAATTACTATGATTACATATAGAACTGTCCTACAAAATTGGGGTTTGTCCTGCAAACCAGAGGACCAATGGTCCTGTAAACACTCACCTGAGACCTGAGATATATACACAATTACACATACCAATAAACTTGTTAGACTAGAATGGTACAATGCATGTATATAACCCTAGGGCAGGGTCAGAATAAATCCTGGAGTCAATGTCTTTTTCAAATCATAAAAATTCAGTCCATTTGCCAATTAACTGCAAGTTTTGTCCTTCAAATGACATTTTAACAATTTTCTCCATTCAAATGCATGGGCAATCTAAGTTGACCTTGCCGTGAAATAAGTCAAGGTCATCCCAGTGTCATGATTTATACAAATTTTGTAGAACTCTGTTCCTTAATGCTTCATGCCAAGTTTCAAAATCATAGGCCTTCTGGTTCTGAAGAAGTTTTTTTTTAATTTTTTGCTATTTATAGCCATGGTGGCTATCTTGGTCATGTGACCATGACCATTTATATAAACTTTCATTTCCTCTTCCTAAGGATGATCCACATAAAGTTTGGCTTTGATTGGCTAAGCAGTTTCTGAGAAAAAAGCTGTTTGAATATTATGGTCATCTACATGTATATAGCTCCGGGGCAGGGGCAGACAACCCCTGGGCCAAAAATATTTTCATAAGCATAAATCTTTTGTCCATTTTCCTCATTCCTAGCAAGTTTTCTGCCATTACATGACATTTTCCTATTTTTTTCCATTCAAATGCATGGACGACCTGAGTTGACCTTGCCGTAAAATAGGTCAAGGTCATCCAAGCGTCATGATTTATATAAATTTTGTAGAACTCCGTTCCTTAATGCTTCATGCCAAGTTTCAAAATCATAGGCCTTCTGGTTCTGAGGAACAAGATTTTTAAACCTTTTTGCTATTTATAGCCATGACGGCCATCTTGGTCATGTGACCTTGACCATTTATACAAACTTTCATTCCCTCTTCCTAAGGATGCTCCACAAAAAAAGTTTGGCTTTGATTGGCCTAGTGGTTTCAGAGAAGAAGATGTTTCAATATTATGTATGGTCATATACATGTACATAGCCATTGGGCAGGGGAAAACAACCCCATGGGCCCAAAATATTTTCTTAAACATTAATCTTCTGTCAATTTGCTCATTTCTAGCAAGTTTTCTGCCATTTAATTAAATTTTCCTATTTTTCCCCATTCCAATGCATGGTAGACCTAGGTTGACCTTGCTGTAAAATAGGTCAAGGTCATCCCAGGGTCATGATTTATATAAAATTTGTAGAACTCCATTCCCAGATGTTTCACACCCAAGTTTCAAAATCATAGGCCTTCTGGTTCTGAAGAAGAAGATTTTTAAACATTTTGCTATTTATAGCCATGGTGGCCATCTTCGTCATGTGACCTTGACCATCTATATAAACTTTCATTCCCCCTTCCCTAGAATGCTCCACATGAAGTTCGGCTTTGATTGGCCCAGCAGTTTCAGAGAAGAAGATGTTTGAATATTATGGTCATCTACATGTATATAGCCCCGGAGCAGGGGCAGACAACCCCTTAGGGGCTAAAATTTCCATTAACATTAATCTTCTGTCCATTTGCCTATTCCCAGTATGTTTTACCCATTAAATAGCATTTTACTATTTTTCCCACTCAAATGCATTGACAACCTAAGTTGACCTTGCCGTAAAATAGGTCAAGGTCATCCTAGGGTCATGATTTATATAAATTATGATGGGCATGCGTCCCCGATGCTACATATCAAGTTTCGTGGAAATCGACCCACTGGTTCTGCAGAAGAAGATTTTTTAAAGGTTTTTGCTATTTATAGCCATGGCGTCCATCTTGGTCATGTGACATGCCTTATGTGCACTTCCTGATTTTGAAGACCATATAAACGTCATGTGATTCTGCACTAGTCATTTGTAACCAAGACCCCCCCCCAAGCCTCAGGGAAAAGCCAGGACTCTACTTTTGGTCCAGCAAATGCCCGCTAAAATCCCAACCCCATGCCAGGACTTCTCATTGGCAAAACCACCACTGTTTTCCCCCCGTAGCCTGCTATCTTTCCTTTTTCACAGCCCTTTTTGACTATATAAAGCAAACCCTGGAAATATCTTCCCCATGGCAAAATTTTGGTCTAAGCCCCGCTCATTTTTACAGCTATCTGTGTCTTACCAGTGCCAAAAACATCTAGTACCACCGTTTTTATAGGGTGAACCAACATCATAAGGCCAAAAAAAAATAGCTGTGTTTCCGCTAACGGTCTGAAAAAAATTAGGGTAGGTAGGTAGGAAAATCTTTTTTTGTACGTTCTTCAGCCATGTGAACCCATCAATGTCAAAGACTGGCAACATATTTTATAAGATTCAGTCTCCTTGCCTCAAATGATGTTGATAAACTTTCAGTCTCATCTTGTTCATAGACCACTATCTGAGAGCAGGGTGGCCTAGTGGTAGAGGTCGCTGAACTGTAAAGTACTGTGTTGGAATCCCACCAGCACTGGGTCTTGTCCTCCAGAAAGAAACCTTCTCTCAGAATCTGATATGCATCCCAACAATGGCAACATGACCTAAATAAAGTTGACTGCGATGCAAAACCCCAATACAAACAATTTAGGGGATGGTAATATAATCTGACATATTTCACACAACAATACTCTTATTGCATGCAACTTAGCAGGAAAGGCCAGTATTGACAAACTAATAAGAAATAAACAGCTATATTTTCAAAACGAAATTTGAAGAAAACAAACCATCAACATATAAATTTCGATAAAAAGACTACTCCTGAATTCAAAACTATAACTGTAACTGCATATCTGTTTCGGGTCACCTCAGCCCATTGTACAACTGCAACTGCAACTGAACCAACGAAAATGCCAAATGCAGGGACTCGCTTTATAAGGGATTACTGAATCTCATCTGAATACATGTAGTTTACTGGTGACACGCCAAATGACATCATTTCACCAGGGATTTGGATGGGGGAGAATTTAGTCCCTAGAACGAACAACTGAAGAATTCTCTGAAAGCAACACCTGTTTATTCTGATTGTATTATCCTCCAACCGCTAGGAGGTCTCTGCTATCCCCTAGCGGAGGTCTCTGCTATCCCCGAGTTACGGTATGATTAGCATCACGAGTCTCCGATGATAGAACTACATTACCCCCGACATTACCCGCCACTTACTATCATCTTAACATATTTACAGTATGCCATACTCTATCATTGAAGTCATTTTATTTTACGGGGGAGGTAGGAGTAGGCGGAGAGAAGCCAGTGTTCGCCTTATAAATTCTGAGCGCATTTTAGCAAGATAGCCACTGGTACCATTTTTTAACGTCTTTGGAATATCATATTGCAGAAAGACAGGTTAGACCCAGATGACAAAAGTTTGTTTAATTAAGAACACTTTGAAGTGTTGTGACATGCCTTCGGTATATTCACTTTTAGAACAAGACATTTCGAATTCACAGTGGAATAAACTCCTGAATGGCTCAGTTAACTCGTATGCCAGTTGAAGACGTAAGAAGTCAGTGTGAGTGCGTGTGGGTACAGATTTTGTCCGTAAGTCATGTCTAAAGACTATTCACAGCACAGTCTTCAGCCTCGTCACAGTATGTCCTTGTGAGCAGTTTGTTCTGGAAAATTGTCATGGGGCCTCAGTTTATAGTCTCAATACGAAGGACTGGAGAAACCCGGGATCGTATCTACAATCTCTGGTTTACAAGGCAAATGGCTTAACCACAGCGTCACGGTGGCTTCTAAATGACACCAAATTCTACGTCATTTCGACGGAGTCTCGCTTAATAATCGGGGGAACTCTTCGATACAACAGAATAGACGCTGAAACTATCAGAGACATATCAGAAAAACCAACAAAACCCGCGACACGAAATGCTTGGGTCGGGCTACAGAAAATGCTGGGTCGGTTGTCGTAATTTTTATTTTTTTATTTTAACCATAAAAATAGCAGAGTCGGCGGGTTGAGACAGGGTCATTCGGGTTAGCAGAAACACAGGCTTACACAGCTATTATTTTTTACGCCTAACTCAGTTAAACTGATGCGTTAGGCTATTAAATAAACATATAAACACTTTGAAAAAACACAGGCATGCATCTCGAGAAAAATCTGTAAGCCAAACAATGCATCTTAGCCCAAGTTCTATTGTCCCAGGATGCCAAATAAAAAAATGTTCATAGAATCGCAATGCAAAACAGTGCAGAGAAGTAAGCATTTTCGAAAAGTTTTAACTTGTCATTCGTTTTGTTCGACTTCACTGACTCTGTTAAATAAACTGATCATCGAGCAGATAGAAACTTACAAATATCAGCTACTTCAAGCATCATTATGCTTCAAGCTGACATAAAATGTATGATATTCCATAAAAAGAGCTACTCGGCCATGTGTTATTTCCGGTCAAAATGAAAGTAGAAAACGAACCACATCGGAGCGATTTTTAACAAAATTACAAACGATTTTCTGCCTGTTAAAACACACCCTTAACAAAGGCTGAGGTAGTGACCTAAAGTAGTGAATGAACAATAAATGGGCCAATTAAGAAAATTAGCCAGATGCTGATTTCACTTCTTTCGACCACTCTATTGACGTATTGTCAATTTAGCGTATCAACAGTAAACCATTCAGATTCAGCATAAACTTTATAATGTGGTAAACTTGTTAGATTGCATTGACATCGAAGAAAACTTAGTTAATCATAATGTCATTACAAGCCAGTCTGAATGAAATCGGAAATCATGTTGTTACATTATAGTGCAGGTCACAGCAGCTTGACACACATTCTTCACGTCAGTTGTGTTGTGCATTTGATTGGTCGACAGAGCCACACCTCCAAATCGACGGCATTTGATTGGTCTACAGAGCCGTAGGTGATTTAACGAAACCAGGTCAAACACAAATCGAGACCCAAATCTAACGTTTTATACCCTCGTTTGCGAAAAACTCACTAAACATGCAAAGAAAAATTTACTCACCGCACGTCAGTCCAATAAACACACAAATTCGCCAATTAAAAGCACGAAATTTCAGTAGAGGATAAGCTATGGAATCACCGACTCGAGAAAACAAAATGGCGACGTAAGTCAAGCTTGTCATGAATCAAAAAGCCAACTGACTGGTTCCCCGCATAGGTATAGAAATCCATTGTAAAATTATTGAAACGAGTACCAGAGGGCTCTCTATGGCGTAATTTTGGACTGCTCCATTCAAAAGGGGACAACAGGTTATTTTAACTGTATTTCAATACATCAAATAACGAATTCATAGTGACTAACCATAATAACATCCTACAAAATAACAATATAAAGCTGCTCCGACATTTTAGTTCTCTATCTTCTTCGAATTTTATTAAAATAAACAGCTAGTCAAATCTAAACACCCACCAAGAAGATACCAATCGAATTTTGATTATAAGATTAGGCACTATAAGACTAATTCTTTAAATAATTATTCTATTAATTAATCTAGAGAATTATTTATATTTTGAATAATTATAACAGTAATAATTAACGCCTAGAAAAAGGTAAAATGAACTGTTTATAACTTTGTGCGTAAGAGAAAACAGCCACTCTTCGGATGATACAGGCCGTTTCGGACACCCTAAAAAATAGCATATAAAAAGTGATATCAATTTTCCTCTTAGTAGTCAGCTTTCCAAAGCTTGAAGTATAAAAAAAGACATGTCATGACTATTACATACCACAGTTTCAATTACACAATTCATATATTTGGTATTTTTATAATGGTTTATAAAAAGCTATCAAATTTTGAAAATCTTTTTGTAACATCCGACCACAAATGTTCAAACGTTTGTCATATGAGCATCAGTTGCCATAAAATTATGAACAATATATCAAAACAAACATCAGTAATATCTCCAGGTTATAAAGCTATATATGTGCTGCTTTGGAGCTAGATAAGGGTTAAAAAATGCAAATGAAATTTGTTGAAAATATACAGGAAACATTGTACACTCAAAATTTAGCCATTTTAAGCCATTTATTTTGATATTTCATCGCAGTCACCAAATCAAAATTATTGGATTTGTCTTTCCAGTTTGCTACCACCATGTACCACTATCTGAGACATAAACTGTCTCTATATCTCAAAGCATTGTTTTTGTACATATGAAAAGGTTGAAATGACCATTTTATCTTGCCACAGCCCATGAGGAAGTGTAGTTTTAGAATGACATATCTATTTTAGAGTGGTATACAGAGCTGACGTGTATACCCAATCTAGGACATAAGCACGGACATTTTGGGTCAGGTCCTCAGTCCTAGATTGAAATGAAAGTAGAATGTCATTCTTAAAAAAAAAAAAAAAAAAAAAAAAAAAAAAAAGTCCTAGATCTTGACCTCAGGTCCCACCCCCACCCCATGCATGGACCAGTGGGCCTAGCCTTTATGTGGTACCTATGTTGTGTTGTAAGCATGAACACTTTCTAATACATGGTTGTCAAGATATAGACACACAGAATATTAATCTTGGTAACTACTGTATTTTATGTGTCCTAGATTTTGACCTCGAGCCCCACCCCTAGAGTTTGGTGCCATGGAATTTAATTCAACCCTAAAGGGTATCTATGATCCAAACAGGAATACATTTTTATAAGTATTTGTTAAGATATGAACTTAGAGATGAAAAACACTATGTAAATAGCACATTTTCAAGGTGACCTAGATTTTGAGCTCTTGCCCCACCCCTGGGCATGGACCCAGGGTCCAAACTCACAGAAACAAAGCAAACCTTATAGGGTACCTATGGTTAAAATATGAATAGTTTCTGATCATTGGTTCATGAGATATACACCACCAGAGAAACTTTAACAAAAACTTTGACATAAATTCCACGAACGTTCCGGAATAACGAACGAACTAACGAACAAACGAACCAACGAACATACGAACGGACGAACGGAAAAGCGAAAACTATATACCCGTCGGCATAAATGCCGGGGGTATAATGATGCATAATAATCTTTGGTATTTAATGTCCAGTTTACCTTTTCATTGCAATTCTGTTTATTGCTTACACAGACACCATTTTGTATGACATATTGATCTTTGACGTCATCAAAAATAAGGCACCAGAATTCGTGGGTCATTCAAAAACAGACTGTCAATTTCAATGCTTCAAAAAATTCTTGACATATTATAATGTTTCATTATTTTATTTCAACTTGTGAATTGAAATAAGTAACTTTTTCACTTTTTTAAAATATTTCACTGTCTTGTGTGATACTGAAAACATTTTAAAGACATCTAGTAGATGATCTACCCATTTTGAATAAAGCATAAGTATTCAAATCAATAAAAAAAATATTGAACAGTCCCCGTAAAAACAATCTTTGATATTTTTCTTGCACAATGTGGATGGTAGATGCCAGTAAACGTGACATCTTGTGAGAAAATACAGTTTCAGCAGATATACATGTATACCACAAAAACAGGAACCCCCATGAAAACTGGGCTAAGTACCATAGCATTATATGCTTTGCATGGAGTCACACGCATCAATGCCATTGCAATGGATGATTGCCATAAAAAGGAAATGCATGATCTTCTCCTTGAAAGTAACAAGGCTTCATATGTTTGACTTGATTTTCTCCTGACATGGCAACTTGTTCAGATGCATCTCAGCAAAAATGTATACTTAAATTTGCAAAGGAAAGATACTTCAACGGTTACTCAGATACTCGGTCGGTCCAGGAAAATTTCAATCTCATTACAACATTTATTCAGAAATCGGCAGATAAACATATCCCCTCAAAAACTAGTCGCTCAGTTTCCTCTGTCCCTTGGATAACACCTGAAATAAGAAGGAAGATTCGCAGAAAAAATGCAAACTCATGCAAAAGCTAAAAAGACTGGTAGTGCAAAATTTAGATCTAAATTTGAATCTTTAAGGAAAAAGATCAAAGCTGATATCAGGAAGCAGCATGATCTTTACGTGAACAACTTGGTAGGAGATGTTAAGGCTAATCCTAGAGACTTTTAAAGGTACATAAACAGTCAGAAAAAAGATACACAAGGTATTCCCCCGTTGAAAAAGAGAAATGGAAGTGGAATTGCACAATCCGAATTTGAGAAGGCGGAAGAATTTAATGGTCAGTTCTCGGATGTTTTCACTAAAAGTGAATACAAACAGGTCCCTCTTCTAGATAGATCTGCCCCACTCATGCATGATATGCATGATATTGTGGTCACAAAGGAAGGGGTGACCAAACTTCTCAAAGGTCTAAACCCGTCTAAAGCCTTAGGGCCTGATGAGCTCCATCCCAGAGTCCTAAAGGAACTGGCTATGGAATTAGGTCCGGTATTCGCCCATCTCTTCCAGCAGTCAATTGATACAGGTGAAATTCCTAAAGAATGGTCTCTTGCTAATATTTGCCCCCTGTTTAAGAAGGGCGACAGGTCACTTGCCCGCAATTACCGCCCTGTTTCTTTGACATGCTTGTAATCTTCTTGAACATATAGTATGCTCAAATATTATGGCCCATCTTGATGAACATGAACTCTTGTCGGACAGGCAACACGCATTTAGGAAATGGCATAGCTGTGAAACAAATTGACTACAGTGATAAATGACTGGGCAAAAATCTTAGACAAAAAAGGCCAGGTCGACACTTTTATACTCGATTTTGAAAAGGCTTTCGATCGGGAAATCGGAAACATAACATTTTTTTTTTAAGTCTGACCTTATCCCAAAGAATAGGCGCTGTAGAAATCAACACTATTTGGCTTTTCAGTTACCTTCAGCTAGCAAAAAAAAGCGTACAAAAGTAGTTTCTTTCCACAGACTATCAGGGACTGGAATGACCTCCCTGATTCACTTATCTCCTCTACTGAAATGTCTGATGACTGTGTGTCCAAGTTCGCTTCACTCCTGCGTTCAAGGGACTAATTTTCCCCCATCCGAACCCCCTGGTGAAATAATGTCATTTGGCGTGTCACCAGTAAACTATTCAGAAAAAATGTTGATCACAATAATAAATTATTTTCCGTGATGTCACAGACCTGTTAACTCTTATCTACATCCCTGATGTGTATTGCCAAATGATTTGAAAGTAAAACTGGTATCAATTAATGATATAAAAGCTGTAATTTTTGGTGCTATCGAAAACGAAAGTTGATTTTGTCATGAGATTTCGCGACTTCGATAGGATTAATTCACAAAACAAACACTAAACACACGCTTTACAGGGGGAATTTCAAATGCAAGTTACGGATGAGTGGCTGTTGAATTGGTTTTGGTCTGCCATCACGTGTTACCTACACGAAAAACCTGCAAAAAACGTCGAAATACTTCACAGAATTTTCCGTATCTTTCCGGCTTCGAGACGCAAATTATTTTGACCAATCACTAAACTTGTTTTGGAATTCGCGCTTGACCGGGAAATGTGTCAGCATACATCATTGGTTCTTTCGGGTGCTACTAATCACCCCACGGCACACCACGGGACCCCACGGCACCCCACGAGACCCCACGGCACTAATTCATTTCATATTATATCATTGACTGAACTAAATGAAAGTTGTTAAAGTCACGAGATATTGTTTATATTGTGATAATTATTGAATAAATGATCTTATTTGTATGGAGTTGAGTGATTTTGTTTGACTATCCAATGAAATTTGATTGATGTTAATTTGTTTGAATAATCCTAGGCAATAGCACGGATCTGTGTTTCCAAATACGTATTAAAAGAATGAAACAAGTGAAAAGTTTTCAAACCTAAAGCTGTAAACATATTTTATTGTATTTCGACCTGTCATGCTAGCCTATGTATGAGTCAAATATATTGTTTATCACTGGTATGAATTTGAAAGAGAACGTTTTTTTATTATTATTATTATTATTATTTTTTTTTTTTTTTTTGCATCTATATTTGACTCATACATAGTTACCAGTCAGCACTATGACTAGGTCTTGCTGTAAAGAACTGATGGAAACAAATTCCAGCACTTGTTTACAACCATTTGCCGACTATCTTTTTTATTTCTATTTTACTATTTTTTTTTATTTAATTTTATTTATTTATTTTATTTATTTATTATTATTTTTTTTTCACTAGTTTTTTTTCTATATACATTTTTTCTCATTCTCTTATTTTTTTTTCTTATCTCGGTTCTGACAGAAAAAATTATGAGCCTCGTCGTGAGAAAACCGGATTTTTTTGCCTATGCAAAGTGTCACACGTGTGGTGAAATATGTCACTGAATATTGTTTGGAATTTGGTCTTTGTTGTCTCTTGTTCTTTGGATTAAAATGTTTCGATTCTTGTTCTAAGAATTCTATAGGTGTATCTTATTACATGGAGAGAAAGAAGAAAGAAACAATCTTGTGTATTGAGAATCGTTTGTATATTAAGATCATGTGACTGAGCAATAAAAGGTGTGAAAACGTGTGTCAGGTTACCGTGCCGGGTAAACGAATTATCAGTCACGTGTCTGTTTGCGAGGTGTTAAAACAATCGGCTACTGTTGTTGAATTAATCTCTAATAGCGCGTGTCATTAATTAGATTATCAAGTATTTCGTGTTAACTGAAATTGGAATGTTCCCCAATTTGAAATTTATTAGAATGTTTCAAATCGGCCGCGGTAGTCTAATGGATAGCATTATAATTTTTAATTCTCGAAAAGGGAACATACTATAAACAAATAATTTTAAAACATGTTAGCTTTTTGCAACTAACATGTTTGCGCAATTTTAAATTTCATTAATTTAAGCAAGTTTTACGATTGCGCGGCTATGATACGTTCAAGAGCTCTGTTTATTTATTTTTATTTTTTTTCAACCAAAGTTAGTACCAAAGTTGGTTTGCGCTAAAACATCATTCTCAGAGATTTGGGCTTTAGAATAAATGATTGTGTCAGTTATTCATTGTTTATGATAAAGTATGAATATCAAAGAATACAGCCTGTACACATTTGGGGGGGGGGGGGAGAGAAAGGTACATTTTAAACCATTGTATATTACATTGCGACCCAAAATCCCAACTTAATGGGGCATGGCTGGTAAATTGTTAGAATTGTGATTTTAAAAATCTTCTGTATGTAAGCTTTTTTTTTTCTTCTCCAGTATGCAATCGCTAAGCGACGATTTATCAGCTGACAATGTATGCTAAGTGTGTGAACAAAGTGCAGAAACATTGTTAGAACAAAACACCAGGAAAACATGTCCGTGAAGTTTATACACCCTTAACCCCCAAATTTATATTAAAAAAATAGGAATTGCAGGGGTATATCTATTTTTTTTCTTCTTATTTTTGTTCCAAAACACAGATTGTGGGTACTCGTTAGAACCGCCTCGACAATCAATGTTTTGAGCAAACATATTTTAATTAACCAAATTTTGCCAATTAAATTTTTTATTTTTAGTGCTAAAAAGTTCTCTGAATATTGCATGGGCATGTTTTCGTAATTTTATTGCATGGGCATGTTTTCGTAATGATGTGTCTGAGTACCATCTGGTTAACTGAAAATATTCCAATCGCCCAATTACCGTTGAAGAGAACAAGAAAACAATGAATCCCCAATCTGATTGATGACTCGAAGCAATATGTACCGGAGACGCAACTACAATACCATTATCGGAAAAATTACCTGTGCGTTGTCGAGTCAAAATCCAGGTAAATGAAGCAATGATTCAGATAATAATCGGTCGCTATAAGAAAAAATCGATAAGCCTTTTCCTTCGTTTTTACATCGTCAGACGATTATGGAAAATTGAAATAAACATACGCATCGCAGTAATTTTTTCTTTTTTTTTTTTTTTTTTTTTTTTTTTTTTTTTTTTGCTACAATTTGATACTAAACACGATATGGTTGCTAAAAATGTGGGTGACCGCTGCGCTAATTCTCGCGTTTATACCTCAATTTACTTATACATTAATACAGTTTGATTTCTTCAAACAAGTATGCGCGCGGCCTATATGGGTTTAATTTCTTCTCTTGGGAAACATTATAATAATAATTATTATTATAATGATAAGATAGACAAAAAGCGGCACAATGTACATCTTTCATGTTTTGAGTGTTGTTGTTTTGTTGTTTTTTTTTTTTTTTTTTTTTGTTTTTTTTCAACCGGTGCGTAACGCTTTGAAGTTCTAATTGGTCTTAATTGGGAACTAACATCGCCGCAACAACGATCCTTTAAGTGTCACAAATTAATTTACTTAATTACTTTTAATAGTCCGTTAATCCTAGAAAACTCCCTTTAATCATAATTAATCAGAAAGGCCAAAATTAACAAATGTACAAAAGTACATGTAGTCGCGTACGCATTTTATTTTGTGTCATAATGTCGTACGGAAATAATGATTTTCTTGATTGGGACGATGAAACATTGTAGTGTTTCTCCTAGCCACTTTCACTGTGGCCCTTTCTATAGCGCCATGCCCTATTTCACAGCGCCATGCCCTTTTGCTGAATCTACATTCTGTGCCTTTATTTTGGTAAAAAGGGTATCAAAATCGAACAAAACTTAGGAAGTTACAAAACTTTTTATTTCTGTTCTGCAGAAACGAATTTGGCAAAATTTATGAACATGACTTCCACAGTTGTTGATTGCTTTAATCCCTTGTTTATTGTCACTAAACTGCAGTGGCAAACGTTGATAATTACTCAATAACAAGTACCCAATTTGACACCAAATCAGCTGTTAATCAAATCAGAAAAGGTGTGGAAATTGAATAAAACTGTATCTCTTATCATTTCCACATCATGAAGTATACAAGTACTGAAAATCCCCAAAAATCACGATATTTGTGGCATTGGGACAGCATGTAATTTTCGACTTTCTCATTTGAAACATACTTACTTATGTGGGAAAATATCTGTACTTTATGATAAAAGTGTAAAATTGAGCGCATGTGCCATGTTTCGAATGCTTTAACCGACACAATTTGGCTATGCAAAAATAATTAAAAAATGCGATTTTCCACCATTTCGTCTATTTTTATACCCTTATTACAGGCCACTTGCGCGCTATGCCGAAAAAACATTTAGTTTCCAAACTTCTACAACATACAAGCTTCAAATATTTGAGAGTATCAAAATCTTAAGACGCTTCGTTTAGCCGAAGTTCGGTGCACAATTGGGGCATGAAATCCGACCTTTCCGCCATTTTGGAAAAACAGTCCTATGGACCGCGAAGAAGCCCTTCATCTTTGACCAAAAATTACACTAGTAAATGCATTGAATATACCTTAAAAAGCAAATCATTTATACAATAGACACTTTTTCTTTCATTTCTTATAAAAATGATAAGTTTTTCTGATAAAAAATAATCCGACTCCATGTGATAAAATTCAACAAGATTTTAGCTTAACTGTTCGTATACAAATGGCGGAATCAAATGAACTCTCGCCCAAATCTCGTATCGTCCGCGAATTGGCAATCACGTGACCTACATTCTTCTCCGGTGATCTTCCTTCGAGTTGATGACTAATATTTCTTGAGCACATTTCGACGCCCAGTTTCAAATGCTATATGCAGTTGCATCGGCGAATAAAATATCTTTGAAAAAAGATCTTTATCTCATCATTTGTGACCTTTTTGAAACATTGAGCACAGCCGGCCAAGAAGAGTTAAGATTAACACATTCATGTATATGTATGGGTGATAGGCTTCATATGCAGGAAAGAGGTTTTCGTTTATCACCACGACATATAACGTTACAAATATAGAAAAAAAATAAAATAAAAAAAAAGAAATAATATTCAAATTAAAAAAAATGGCTGGTATATGGTCTTCATGAAACAGCACAATCTATGATAGATTTTAGGCAGTTTTGTTTCTTAATGATTGTTTCTTAACAACAAGTCCTAGTCACGCCTCCTCTTGTCGATGACAATACTACACTGCGAGGTGCCAGCTGGAAACAAAGGATACAATTTTATCCTTTTGCTAATATGGCAGTGCAAAAATCAAGTATAGGCTTCGAACAATGCATTAAATTTGTGTGACAGCGTGGATTAGCGGCGTCCGTTTGATTTCCAAATTATTAGAGTATAGATTAAGCTGTTCAATTTCTTTCTCATATAAAGTTAAGCAAAGATATTTTCGAAATAAAACCTTATTTTTGTTTAATAGGGTTCCAAAGCTGCACACTTGATAAGAATTATACACATATTTTGGTGCCGTGGGGTCTCGTGGGGTGCCGTGGGGTCCCGTGGTGTGCCGTGGGGTGATTAGTAGTACCGGGTTCTTTCCATATATTTTTAACCAATCAAAACTGTTCGACTTTTGACTAGTATTACAATTATCGTTTATCGTGTTAAAATCGGGTCGTTTCAGTTCTGGGGATTTTGGTTACCTGCATTTTAAATATTGATTTTGTGTAAGCTGGGATCCAACAGATAATGCAAAAATAATTATTGTCCCACTGTTAGCGTATAATATTTCACTAAAAGTATCAAACTCAATTTGAATGGTTTACTGGTGACACGCCAAATTTACAATGATACTTTCCCAGGGGTACGCGCCGGGAGGGTCCCTGATAATATGTGGAAAGAAATTACTTTTGTACGCTTCTTTGCTAGCTGAATGTATCTGAAATGCCAAAGAGTGTTAATTTACAGGGTTAATTTCTACAATGCCTATTCTTCGGGATAAGGTCATCTGTAGGTGGTATTTACCATTCAGGCCTTTGTATCGCAGTATGAGTCTACTATCCTTTCTCCTTTTCTTAAGAGATTCCCATTTTAGTTGTCCTAAAATGCCAGTCATACGCCAACATAATTTCCAGTCACAAACCTTGCAGCACGATTTTGTACCTTTTCCAGTTCTCAAGTTCCTGGAGTCCATGATTGTGACGGTCCCAAACTGAGTTTCCATATCTCAAGACCGACCTCACCAGTCTACGTAGTCCTTGGGAAGAAACAATGATAAATAAAATTGAGGCCTCCTACACCGTCGAGGGTACACTACTGGAAAATGTTGATAGCATTATCTAGGTGTAACAATTACAAATGACTTGAAGTGGAACACCCATATCATCATTATCTGTACTAAAGCCAACAGAACACTTGGATTCTTGAGGAGAAACTTATTTTCTTGCCCCCAAGATGTTAAAGAAGCAGCTTATAAAGGACCTGTGCGACCAGTCCTGGAATATGGAATAAAATAAAAAGCTTGGATCCTTTGGAAGTAGTAAGATATTCAAAGGGAGAAAGTATGGACTATTTTACACGTCTCTTTGTTCACGGTTGTAATTTTTTTTTTCAGGCAATAGACACGGAGCGTTGTTGAGTGTCAACATACTATTACTTACCATCTTTGTCGTGAAGTCTTCTCACAATCACATGCTCTTTCAAAATGTGTGCATTTTCCTGGTTTTGACACTTTTAGAAACCACAAACTATCATTGCATTGCCATTGTAAGAATGATAACAAACATAGTGTACTTCAATTTGAAATATATATTTTTCGGATGTTCGCGTTTAATTATTTATATTCGTTTTGCTCTTCAAGTGATTTGTGTGCATTTATAAATCACTAATATTTACTACATTATTATCGTCATGTTTTTCAAATGCGAGAAAAAGATAAATTGTGTAGGAGCTTCTTATTCAAAATAAAATAATGAAAGCGAATGCAGAGAGGGTCGTGAATGTGTTTGATAAAACCAAGGATGAGTAGTTAGTATTTAAGGATTTTATTATAGCTTTGGGAGAAAAAGAGTAACGTGTGGCTGACCCATATTCTCCTCCACCCCCTCTTTCTTCTGGTGAAGACAGAAAAACGCGGGAAAATGCAACATACCACTTACTTTGAAGCAGAACTCTATTTTATATATAAGAGGGAACATTCACTTATTTCATAATTTCTGGCTATCTTTTCATTCCCTTTTGTGGTTTTTATTTAAACAAAATGTACATCGCTAAGAAAAATACCCAAGCATATATAAATACACCGGTTAACGTTAGGTTTTCATTTCTATGAAACAAAATGGACGAGACATACTCTGCTTGACCAAAATCACGAGCAATCCGACATCAGTTACTTTTGTATTGTTTTACATGCCTTATGTTGACTTCATGATTTTGAAGACACATATAGATTATATGATAAAACTCTGTGTCTTAGCAGTGCCAAAAACGCTTAGTACACCGATTATAGGGTGAACCAGCATACTGCGCAATTTTGGATATTGAACCCTCATCAGTAGCCCTTTTAACCCGGCAACGAAAGCCAAACTATTGTGCTGCAATTTCGAGAAAAAAGACGAGGTCTAAATCAAAGACAAGTTCCTAAACGGGGTCAAATAATAATTCAAATGCATAGAATTATGTTTCTTTTACGTTTTAAAGTGTTTTAAACACTCTGAATATAGTTACTGATCTCAAAAGGACCGAAAGAAAAATATAAATAGGAATTGGAGAAGGTACAGTTTTCAAAAAGTGGTGTTAACTTGATGGCCAACCCTCAGATCCAGTCCCTATACTACCTGCTGTCCCTCAAAGATCGGTCTTGGGACCGGTCCTTTTCTTGATTTGATCTTCCGGACAATATCAGGTCATCCGTTTGCCTCTTTACCAATGATTGTGCTCTGTATAGAAAAATTAAAGCCCGCACAGTTTGGTTGGGCAAATGGTTGGGCCGACCTAAGTTTGCCAGATCTTACAGGATGACCTGAATAGCCTAGGACAATGTGAGACCGATTAACAAATGAAATTTAATGTTGCCAAATATAGCAAACACAATCATGAGCAGAGTCTTTCGAACTCGAGATAATGCACGATGATCGAGATGGTTTATGGTCAACTCGTACTTTTACCAACTCGTCCCTAGTCAACTCGTACTTTTTAATTGGTCAACTCGTACTGTCGTAAACTCGTACCTTAAGTCAACTCGTACTTTTTTTTTTTTGGTCAACTCGTACTAATGTAATAATCATATATTATTATATATATTTTATGATTATTTATTTGACAAATATGATTTCGTATGATTTTACCTTTTTCTTGAAAACAAAAAGCACTACTTGTACACGCATGACGTATTTATAAAATAGTTAATTAAATCACTGACCGAGTGAGCAGAATTTATCTGAGTCTCATAATCATGTTTAGTCATGCATTACGTAAATCATCAGCTGAGTGAGCAGATTTTATTCCCGGGGGGCGGGATTTTATTACATAATAGTAACGGATAACTGAATAAATCTTCATTCTTTTACTTTTACCTGCATATGATTGACAGCGTCTTTTAAATTATTTTAAAATATGATTTTATAAATTTTATGATTTTATAAATTTTAACTTACGTAAAATGGTTAATAAGAGAAAAGCTGAAAACTGCATTTCATGCAACAAGACGGTGACGGGTCGACAGCATGCCATCCAGTGTGATTCCTGTGGCATGTGGCAACACAGAAAATGCGACACAGGTAAGTAAATTTACTTAGCATCTACCAACAAAAAATATCTAAACCTATGTTTGAAATGTATATCATTGAAAAACATTGTTATTCTTTTCGATATACATGGGACAATTTTGTCTGTAATGCATGTATAATATATATTTTTAATTGATGCTTTTTTTATCCTTAAATGTATATCGCCGGCTCCATTCTAGAAGCGTTGTCATAATTTTTACTTGCACGGCGGGTCGGCTGCACAATTTTCCTACTTTTTACGGACGATCACATCGCTGGGTCTCAGTACAGCTTACATCAGTCGGAAGGACAAATACCTGTTCCTGAGAAAAGTCATGGCGCTTGCATTCCTGCCATCCGAGCACATTGCAACGGTGTTTCAGGAGTTAAACCAGCAGGCCATCTCCAGCGAGGTTCAACCAATGGTAGATCTTACTAATTACATACGGCATACCTGGATTGAAGGCACCGTCTGTTTTCAAAGAAACCATCAGGACTAATAATGATACAGAGGGTAAGTTTGACCTTTTTTCTTCATTTTTTTTCTTTCTTTCATATTCGTTTTCTTTGGTCTTGTATGCCTCGTTCCCGTACTGAAAATCTCTCTCAACAATCACGAGCTGATAACGATCCGTGAATGAATGAATGAATGAATGAATGAATAATAATAATAATAATAATAATAATAATAATAATAATAATTTAGCCTTCGTGCGACACAACAAACAACATTGTCCGACACAAATATGCATGTACAGTCACACAAGGTTCAACCAAAGTAGAGCGCACAACTGATTTGCACCTTTGTTTTCGCATAAATTGCAAATTGTCGGTTTTCTGATGCCGCAGCTCAATAGATTATTATGACGTTTCGTAAAATTTCAGGCTGGCACCATAGGATTAACGCCCAGGCGGGGCGGTCTGACATGGGGTTTTATGTCCTGGTGCCCCTTCTGTACAAGGAATCCATGACAGTGGATTTGCAGACCCGCCTGGTGTCGCAAAATCTCCTGACAAAGATCTGTCGTACACAATATTCCAAGATCCACGGCCGATTGTTTCAATTATGGGATAAATATGAAGACAAAGACATCACAACCAGTGCTCTTCTGAGAAATATAGGGGCCATTACAGGACTAGGACCGGTTACTCAGTCCAGCTCCGTCTACCATGACTAGTTAAAACTCAAACCAGCATGCTCATCATTGTGTTAAGAAAATTCTTTTCAATAGGCAACGGTAGTCACGGTGATGAATTTAGCATTGCCACATTTTCCGAGTGTATTTGTTTTCTAGTACCCTTCTGTTTTTAATAGATTGATCATACGATTGCTGTCATATTTTAATTTGTAAATATATTTCTCAGCTATGCACTTTATCATCTTTTAAATGCTGTATACAATCTTGCACGAACTATATTTTACTGTATAAGTTAGTAATAAATCAATTTTGTTATACTTTAAAAAAACTAACGTTTAATGTTTGTAAACCGTTTTAGCTAGATACATGTATATCAATAATTGTCATTTTAAAGTTGTACCCTCAAATTATTATAGCAAATACATGTATTTATCATTTATAACTGTTGTAAATTAGCTTGTGTTAGCATTAAATATTTTTATTCAGAATTATGATTTTTTATATTTAAGAAAACATACTTTTAATGTTTGCAAAACCGTTTAAGCTAGAAATAAATTCATTTTAAAATTGTGCCCTCCAAATTGTTGTAAAATAAGATTACTTATGGTTACTTGTATTACTCATTTATGTGTTTGATATTTTATTATTTTTATTGAACTGAACAACAGTACTTAGCAAATATTACTTATAAAGCTATTTTTGTACATATTAGAAAATTGCTTTCGATGCTTGTTACCAACTTTGCAAGAATAAAATAGATTAATAAATTCTTAATTGATTTTATGACTGATAATCATATTGAAACCCCGACAAAGACTCACTAAATTGCTCCATAATTGGACACAATTATCTATTATAATCAACCTCATGATAACAAAGGCGAACGTACGACTTGACCAATTATAAAGTACGAGTTGACTAAGTTAAAAAGTACGAGTTGACTAAGGTAAAACGCGGTACGAGTTTTTTTAGTACGAGTTGACCACAGTACGAGAAAAAAAAAGTACGAGTTGACCAACACCCATCGAGATACTAGTCTCCAGTGTGCCGATAATTTTTATACCGGTGTCGATGTAAACAATTCGCATTAAAATTGCAAGCCAATTTATAATAGCATTTTACTGATATTTATTCACACTGACATGAAAATTTTATCATGGAACATAAATGGTATACGAGCAAGCAAAGTAGATTTGAAGAAGCTGTTCGATTCACTCGATGCAGATGTCATTTGCCTTCAAGAGACAAAAATTACAAGTGAGTGGCCACCATTTGGGAAATAGCTGCTGCATTGCTATTGGTTTACCATATATTCCTATTCATCCGGTCGAAATGACATCATCAGTCATCCGTACGAGGTGAATGACTCGGTGTTTATCGCTATGGCAGTATGGCCATACTGCATTCAATGCAGAAGATATGAAAACAAAACTCTATTTTTTTTTAGGCAGTGGCTAGGGATACGGTACCGTATCTTTAGCCTGTGGGCTAGGGATACGGTACCGTATCCTTAGCCTGGCGGCTAGAGATACGGTACCGTATCCCTATATATCGGAAATGGCTAAAGGTACGGTATAGATCAAAAATCGATAATATAATATTTTCAGGTGAGTTTTAAGTTGAAGCATTGCATGTATCCTTATGAATCATAAAAATAAACATTTACGGGTGTCTTACTTTTCTCACAGTTTCATGGTTGGGCAAGCTCTACGCATGCACAATAATCTTAACAGAAGTAGTGTTAATTGTTGTTATTTGCTTGGGGAATTATGCATATATATAACAATTAAAAAAACATACGAGACAAAGGCGGTTTGCATGTTTTTGTAAACATATTTTTGGAGTATCAGTTTGGCTAGTCTTGGCCATTAGATCTGGTATAAAATGTTATATTTCGATTGCATTTTAGGCAATTTATTACATTATTTTAATGGAAAATCGATTGTAAACTTTTAAATAAAAAACGCTCCTTAGATAAAGGAGCATACATGTATCTCAATCATTTCGACGCAAAAAGAAAAAAATTGATCAACGTCTCAAGTTAAACAGTAATTGCCAAAGTATCACAACATGATTTCCAACTTAAAATAAGCGCATAAAGAACAATCACGAGAATAAGAAAACGTGTAAACCAAGCGTAAAATTATATCATAAGTCACGGAAAGAGTGCTTTGATAGACATTTTTTTTCAACTGCAAAGTCTAACTTAGAATGCGGAAGTCTTAGAAAATGTCAAATTACTTTGTTTTAAATTTTCAAGTAAATGCACTGACGTGGAGAGCCGCAATTCAAATTTACGCCGTGTCTTTATCTGCAGCACTTTGATAAAGACTTGTTTTACATGTAACCCAGATAGATAGATAGATAGATAAGATAAGATAAGATAAGATAAGATAAGATAAGATAAGATAAGATTCTCTCACTCCTGTCCCTCGAGACTTGAAGTTCTTGCCGCCGTGAATACACCTGAATGTAACCTCATAGTATTTTAGTCTTTCGTTCAACTTACACGAAATACGCTCTTGTGCTTTTTCTACACTTCTATCTCTCTTATAGAAGTGAACGCTTTCGGCATTCTGATAGCGCTCAATAGCACTTTCAAATGCTTGAAAGCTTTCAACTTTTTGCCCGATGTGAAGTATACGAGCCATTCTGACGGTATGAATCAAGATTTGCATACATGTTTTAAAATTGTACGGCGATTGAATTGAGTAATATTGCAGTTACTTACTTCACCATAACAAAAGTTAAAAGCATTCGCCGAATAATAATTGGCAAGACAATGTCTTACTTCAAGGGTTTAGCTGTAGGACAAAATAAATCAACTCGGTTTTGTTTGTTGTTCGCACATTTAGGCGCGGACATCGTATTGATGGTTAAGCAACTATTTGAGGCTAATATTATCTTGTTATTATCTTCACGCATCGTTCGAAACTTTCATACTGCGAGTTGGCTTTATATCCTTTGATGTCGGTCAAATAATTGTAGATAATGGTGATATTGCACAAACACACACTCAAATTGAAAAATTCGTTCCACGGGGTTAGAAATAAAATTGAAATCTCTCAACTTTATACATTAACATTGTTTTCATAAGTCTGTGTCTCTAGTCTTCCGTACCTTCAGCCATTTAGGATACTTGCAATGATTCAACTTAAAACTCACCTGAAAATATTATATTATCGATTTTAAATCTATACCGTACCTTTAGCCATTTCCGATACAGTGTTAGAAATAAGACCCGGGAAACAACTTGTCCGGGGGGCAACCTGCAATCAAGCTGAACTTGCCCCCCATGGTTTGAACTTGCCCCCATAGAAACATCATATAAATGTTACTAAATGAAGAATTAGTTATCATGTTTATGCATGAATTCAAAGGTACAGTCCAATTGTCATTGCTTTGAATTTGTATTTTAGCTCATCTAAGAATGATGAGATTAAACACTTCTTGGAAAATTTCAGGTTGTCCTGGGGGCAACCTTTCAGTAAGATCAGGTTGCCCCAACCAAATTTGACCCGTGACAGGCAAGTAGGCAACTGCTTATTTCTAACCCTGCCGATATATAGGCTACAGATACGGTACCATATCTCTAGACGCCCGGCTAGGGATATGGTACCGTATCCCTAGCCCACAGGCTAAAGATACGGTACCGTATCCCTAGCCACTGCCTTTTTTTTTAAAGTTTTGAGGGATTAGAGGATCTACACATAAGTGGATCGACTCGTGGCTCTCTGAGCGCTCTCAAAAAGTGGTATTAGACGATCATCTGTAACAACACCGGCCCATTTTTATCGGACCTGGCTGGAAAGCCCGAAGACCGGTTTTCTGGGGACGTGGCTCATTTTATTTTGGCCATATATATTGTATAAAATTAATTTATGCAACAAATATTGAAATTTTTGCTCAAGCTCCAGGTTTTCTTACAAATTCACCATTACAAAAACTTGCCCATGCAATTAACAGAGATTTTTTGAACTTTAAAAATTGAAAATTTTCAGCTAAAATTTTTTTTTTATTTTTTTCTTATTTTTGATCAAAACATAGATTGTGGGTACACGTTAGAACCGCCTCGCTGAGGCGGTTCTAACGAGTACCCACAATCTATGTTTTGGAGCAAAAATAAGAAAAATAGGTATACCCCTGCAAACCCCAGTTCTTCTATATAAAATTGGGGTTCAAGGGGGTATACATGTCACAGACATGTTTTCATGATGCATTTTACAGGGGACATGTTAGATGAGAGCTCCGCTATTGTAGAGGGATATAACTCTTACTTTAGTTTCTCCAAGAAGAGGAGTGGCTACTCCGGTAGGTGAAATCTTGGAGCATGTTTAATTCATTATGAAAACTTGCCCATGCAATATACAGAGATTTTTTTTTTATGTTGTAAAAATTGAAAATTTTCTCAGAATTTTTTTTTATATATTTTTCTTATTTTTGCTCAAAATATAGATTGTGGGTACATGTTAGAACCGCCTTGCCGAGGCGGTTCTAATGAGTACCCACAATCTATGTTTTGGAGCAAAAATAAGAAAAATATCCCCTGCATTCCCCAGTTTTGCTATATAACAGTGGGGTATAAGGGGGTATATATTACGCAGACAGGTTTTCCTGGTCTATTCTTCGCTTCGGCAACAAATCAAAACAACACATTTGATGCAATGTGGCGCACTTTATTGTGAAGTGAACAGTGAACATGAGAAAGTGACAGCACTGACGAATTGTTTGTAACGTAGAATAAATATGCGGGTTATGCTTGAATAAAAAGTACGAGCAAGTTCAGAAATTTGAACGGCTTGATTTGAATGTGTACTCTCAGTATCAGACAATCGCTGGGTCACTTTCAGAGGTCTACTGCCGATGATCTCGACCCCGTACAGAATACCCGCCGCCCAGCAAAAACATACCTCAACCAGCCCTTTATTTTTTGCTAGCGTTTCGGTTAAAAAAGCTGTAGATTACGTGCCGTGCAGTATATTCCTAGAGGGAAGGTGGCAATCTAACACCTTAAGATCATCTTATCTATACAAATTTTGGTACAAAGCTGTTCACTTCGAGAGAGTGCCCTAGAAACTGATTATCATAACCACAGTAAAACGCTTACTCACTGAATCGCCCGTGCATAAACTCCAGTATACTACAACAAATTAGTTGCGCTCTCGTGTCGCATAGACAATTATTTCGATCTATTCGATGAAACGATCGAAATATTTAGTCTATTCTTCGCTTCGGCAACAAATCAAAACAACACATTTGATGCAATGTGGCGCACTTTAGAATGATGCAAATGATAGACGCGTGTAAAGTACCAAAATTTGTATAGATTCAAAAATAATTTTATGTTAACAACATGATTATGATTCGAACAGACCAAAGCTCTATGTACAATCTTCTAACCACAAAAGTATACATGTTCGACCTACTTGTCAATAATCCAAATCTTACAAACCTACGTTCTTCAACTTTAAGCTCCAACCATTAACATTCCTCATCATAAACACAAAGCCAAATCGGACGCAGAAAGCTTGCAAACATATACCTTTGTTCATTATCCCATTACATGTATTTTACATCACACAACGAGTTTCAATGCTTTTCCGGCACTTAGATTTGTGTAAAATGTGCTTATCAGAAAAAATAAAATTATATACGAGGTGTGTCGTCACTATCTGTGCCTTAGCTTAGAGACCATTTGCTATATGAAAAACTTAATTCTGAGTTCAGCTTTCTCTACTTAAAACCTTACTATTAATTGAAAGAAATTTCAATATTTAACTAGTATTGGCATTTAGCTAACTTTCAGAAACAATCTCAACAAATCCAAACACATCGACGAGCTGCCTAAGCGTACCGACAGTTCACTATTTCACTGTATGATGATTGTCAAACGCCATGTCAATGCTCTTGCTCCAGATTTGTCCATTTGTTAAACAAATTTCACTCGTTCTGCTCTTACGCCATTCTGAGAACGTCACTCTGAAAACATACATAATGAAAAACATAGTGTGACGAAAAGAGAATATAATTAACCAAAATGTTACTCAAACGCTTCTGTTCAAAATAATTTACTATGAATATGACTGATAGATGAGATCCGTCATTACAATTTCTACCTTTGAATAATATTTGCCCGAATAACCAAAACCATTTTCTGCTATAATGGTCTAGGAGCCAATCTGAGATATATGGCTTATTTTTGAAGTTCGTTTCCCCCCCCTAGGAAGAAAAACTTAGTTACTGTCAGTAGTCAGGGGCATGCCTCTGGTTCTTAGAAAAGCATGTTGTACTAAGTTCTCCGTGGTCATAAGTCTGTAAACGGCCTGTAACCTACGTAACCCGCGAACCTTGCATTCTCATGCAGTGAAAACACACCATACTTCCTTTGTTATTAAAAGTCATGGAAAAACACCACTCTTGTCACGGTTTATTGTACACTTAATAAATCAATGTTTCCAACCAGCTTTGAAAGTTTCGCTGTCCAGAGTTGTTACATATGTTACATTTTTCCAATATGGCAGCTGAAATAAGCATCTCCATTTGCATATTATTTTTTTTTAAATCTTAATTGAAGATCTGCGATTGATATAAGGCTATCATTGTACTGTTCTATCATTATTCAATAAATTGATTGCAATTGATTTTTTTTATCTTTTAGCCAATGTAAGATGCAAACACTATATTGGAATCAGACAAAAATGTCCAAAAACGTAGTACATGTATGTCCAGTAATACAAGTAAGGTATAAGATAGGTATAACTTTCCTAACGAATGCAGTGTACATGCAATTGGAAAAATTATTTTCCATTGGATTTACAGGCTGTGAACTTCATTTCGGTCACGTATGTAACATACGTGATAAATGATTGTGTGCCATCTGGACTGTCACTGTTAAATATTTTGAAATCAAATTTGATTATTGAAACTGATTGCTTGCATTGCAAACTTAGGAAAGACACATTTATTTTTTCATGTGCTAGATGTGTATAATGTTTATACGGTGTTACACCAAAGTTGTTTATATTTCTTTTGTAATTTTACAACGTTACGTATACCAAAGAGGCCAATTTGAACTAAAGAATTGATTTAATATGAAGCTATGATTATGATTCAACATATTTAGGCATTACAATGATAGTTTTCCATACATAATCAAATTCAAAGGCCGTTAATTTCAATTCGGGCACATATGTAACACACATGATAAATTACTGTATGGTGCCACAATAAAAGTTTTGATTGTCAGGTGAGCAGCTTTAGAAGTGAGGTGGTCACAGTGATAGTTTGGACAGAACTAATAAAATGCAAAGGGCTAAAATAACATCAAAATGATATTTGGGTGGCCACAAAGTCATCCGACATAAGACTTGTTATTGGAATAACTTGGATAAATGTGAACCACTGTAGAGGTACCGCCTTGGAAAAAGATAAGTTCGTATATGTAACAGACTGTTACAGGCTACTGCTTAAACGCACAGAGAATAAATGTCACTCATTAGACATAGCTTCAGTTGATTTTAAGATTTCCTGTATAATGATTTGGACCTTTTGCCATTCGGCTATGTACATGGCATATTGTCTTTCATTATTCATAACATGCACATTAATGTTACATATGTTACACTCCGGAGAAACAGCTTTGAACTTAGATACATCTATTTAGTTACAGGCTTTCAGAGGTTTGGTTCATAATGATATAAGCAAGAAAGTATGAAACGATTAAGTATAAACCCCAGAAGTATGTTTTTTACATGCTTCACATGCATAGCAATACAATATTTGAGCGACATATGGAACTGGGGTTTGGGTTACTTAATGTATCACTTATTTAAGATAATGTATAACACACTGGGACTAAACCTCGTTTTTTTTTTATCTAAGCTATCTAAGCTTATAACAATAAATCTAATAGATTTGATAGAATGGAGCAACAATAAAAGTAAATAATACCACTCAAAACTATTATTTTCAAAAGGTATTTTAATTTACACACATTCATTACAGACAGTGGGGATCAAAGATTTGTTCAAACAACTTTGATTGGTAGAATAGGCATGGAGCATGCAGACTATATGAAGAAGTTGAGTAAAATGATTAAGAATTAACATTTCTGTAGTCAAGAGATCATATCATAATTACTTAATTTTAAAAAGGTAGCATATGTAACAGGTTGTTACAGGATAACACCCAATTTTCGAAGCGAAAGCCTAACATCTCTTATTTGACACAGCTTTATGTGTATTTCAAGATAGGATATGTCTGTGGGCAGGGCATTAGATTGTGACCCTCAGGCTTGCTGCCTAGATGTCATTTATCTTGATATTATATGCACAAACATGTTATATACGCTACTAGCTATAAATCATGAGTCACACTCCCTTCTGTAGGCGGGGTATTTGATCGTGACCCTCAGGCTTGCTGCCTAGATCTCATTTATCATGATATATATGAACATACATGTTATATACGTTACTATCTACAAGTGATAATTCAAACACTCAAGCACAATACATGATGGTTAAAAACAAACCTGAAATTCACACTTGTCTAGCCAATGAAACAGCATTGTACGCAATGAATGCATGTATAGTTATTATCCTGTAACCCAGTGTTTGTTTTAATTGGTGTTTTATAATTACACATGTGATTTTTGTTTATTATTGAACTGTGTTCTATAAAGCTGTTTGTTTTCTTATAAAAGAGTTGTAAATACACTGTACCTAGATAAATAAATTAAAAAAACAATATTCACATGCACAAAAATGAAACTGTTTCAAGTGCCGTCTTAAAACTAGGTGCATGTAAGTGACATGCCTGACTGACCAAATGTTTCAAAATTTGCATTGATTATATTATATTTTAAGCATATGAACACAAAACAGTAATTTATTATTCTGTAAAATTGACCAATAGTAAATTATTATTCACATAATGCCCTTTTATACTTTATAACGGCCCATTAACTTTTCTCATTAATATGCTCACTGCTCTTAAAGGATCTGATTTTATTTTTATTTATTGCAATCAATGCGGTGTCATACTTTAAGGATCTCAGTTTTAATTTTATTAACATATCTATTATGAAAATCACAACTTGACATTGTCATGTAAGTGATTTAGTATTTGGTGTAAACAAAAATGCTCATTCATTTCTGATAATTATACATGTGCCTCTTTGTTAAGACATTATGAATCAAATAAGCGTTGTTTACTCACTGCCTGTGTGATGCTAGTATATTTAGAATCACAATCATACATGTAGCTTCATATTAAATCAGTTTTGTAGGTCAAGTTTGCCTCTAGGGTATAAGTGACATTGTAACATTACAACGAACGTTATATATACGAGAACATGAAAAAAATACATGTGTCCTCCTAAATTTACACTGCAAGCAATGAGTTCCAATAACAAAGTCTGTAGCATACAGTAATGTATCATGTATGTAACAGAGTGCCCGAATTGAACTTCACAGCCTATGAATTCAATTTTGTATAGAAATTATCTTTCTAAAGCTAAAGTATCTTGAATCACAATTATAGCTTCATATTTAATCAATTGTATAGGTCAAATTGGCCACAAGGGTTTAAGTAACATTGTTACATTACCAAAAAAAATATAAATAACTTTAGTGTTACACCGTCACAATTTTATACACATCTAGCTTATGGAACTTATATATGTGTCCTTCTTACTTTGTATTGCAGGCAATGGGTTTCAATAATCAAATCATTTTTAACATATATAAAGCTGACAGTCAAAACACAGTCATTTATTATGTATGTTACATATGTGACCGAATTGAAATTCACAGCCTGTGAATTCAATTATATATGGAAAGCTATCCTTCTATTCAATGTACATGTACACTGCATTTGTAAGGAAAATTTAAACCAATCTTGTACCTTAAATAATTAAACTTCTTGTATTAGTAGACCTATATGTATATGTATGTCATTTTTGTCTGATTCTTGCAATCTTACATTGACCACAAGATAAAAAAAAATTGCAATCAATTTGTTGGATAAATCTATTAATTTAGTGACAGAACAGTACAATGATAGCCTTATATCAATCACAGATCTTTAATTTAGATTGCTAAAAATAATATGCAAATTGAGATGCTTTTTTCTGCTGCCATATGGAAAGATGTAATATATGTAACATATCTGAGCAGGAAAACTTTCAAATCTGATTCGACACATTGATTTATTATGTGTACAATAAAATATGACGCGAGTGTTGTTTTTTCTGACCTTAAACAAACAAATCAAGTATTACATGTGTTTTCACTGCACAAAAACATGAGGTTTGCGGGTTACATAGATTACAAGCCGTTTACAGACTTATGACCACAGATAACTTAGTAAAACATGGTTTTCTAAGCACCCTAGATGTATGCCTGATGCATGGTACCAATGGAACTTTTCTTCCTAGGGGGGGAAACGGGACGATTTTTTTTCGGTTTGGCTCCTAGACCATAATTCAAAATTCATGTTTTAATTTTTAACCGATTTATTTTTGTCTCCGCAGTCTCTACATTTCTATTACTATAGACGAATACGTATATTTTATTTTGATCTTTTTCCCCCGTTTGATGTATACAGCATTTTATAAAATATATATACTTATATAAAATGAATCTACCCGTCTGTTATCTTCATGCCAAGTTATTCTGCAGTATGCGCTCCATTTTCAATTTACCTTGACTCGCTTATTAAATTTACCGAATTGACTTCAGTTGATGGTATTGCCATAACAATAGTTTTAGTTCCAATGTCCTGATTCCATGGCCGCACAAGCTAGCCCAAACACCGTCTTTCTATGACTAACTTCATATCAATTTCTCTACTAAATTGTTATCAATGAAGTATACCTTGCAGTTCCTGCTGCTGCAACTGTGCAACCATTTACATCGTTTCTGGCTTTACTACATTTGAGTTTACAGCCTACATTTTAACAATATCACTTTTCATCCGAAACTGTTGGTAAACTTATTTTATTTTACTACCTCCAGTCAATATTACGGGCTCTGATCTTTACTTAGTGCCACATCAAATACTCACGTTTCAGCCGCATCAGGGGCTTTTAATTTCAACCGCACCGGACTTTGATTTTAGTCACATCTGAGCATTACTTTTCAGCTACATCCGGAGCTCTGTGGCTCACAGATCAGCCACTTCAGAGGCTCACATTTCAGCCACTTCCTGGGCTTGTAATTCAGCTTTGATTTTCATTCACATCTGAAGCTTTACTTTTTAGCCATATCCGAGGCTCACATTACAGCCATATCCGAGGCTCATATTTCAGCCATATCCGAGGCTCATACTTCAGCCATATCCGAGGCTCATATTTCAGCCATATTCGAGGCTCATGTTTCAGCCATATCCGAGGCTCATATTTCAGCCATTTCCGAGGCTCGTATTTCAGCCATATCCGAGGCTCATATTTCAGCCATATCCGAGGCTCATATTTCAGCCATATCCGAGGCTCATATTTCAGCCATACTTACATTTTAATACTCACGCGAGGCTTTTATTTCCAGTTTCCATCTGTGTTCATATTTACCTGCATGACACTCCAGTCACATTTGTTACTCTGGTCTTCTCGCCTGATCCGTGCCCGAATGCGGTCTCAAAGTTTGGCTACAGCGGAGGCTCACAAATCAATACTCATACGAGGCTTTTATTTCCAGTTTCCATCGGTACTCATAGTTACCTGTATGATATTCCAGTCACATTTATTACTCTGATTTTCTCGCCTGATCAGGTGCCTACATCCTAGCTCAAAGTTTGAATACAACCGGGTCTCAAAAGTTAATACTGATACGAGTCTCATATTTCCATCGGTACTCATATTTACCTGCATGATACTCATTTATTACACTGGTTTCTAGCCTGATAGTTCTCCAACGCTCGCCTATCCAGTCACATCCGTAGCTCAGATTTTCAGTGGATTCCGATGCTCAAACTTAGCTGTGCTTTAAGTTTCATCCAAAGTTCACATGTCTATCTTAAAACTGTACTGACATTTACCTTTACTAAATAGGTGTACATAATGCCCGTGTCACGTGGGGCTATGAAATACTTGCCTAACAATGAGTGAACATTATGCTTTTAACGAATACTTACATTTACTTGTCTAACAATGGTTCCTGTATACTTTATGCATAGTTTTAATTTTAAAATTCATCGATGACTCTTATATTATATGTCTCATATTCTTTAGATCATATACCAATTCTCGTTGATGTCGCAGAATCCCAGCCTCATCAGGGAAAATCTAATCTCATGCAGAACTCGTATTATACCGTTAATAACTTATATCATTTACCAGTCTTAACTATGTGTATCTTCCACAGCTGATATTTAAATAAAGCGCACATAACTGTTTTATCCTTTTTCTTCAACCATTATATAACTATGTGCATATAGCCATTTCATTTCTGGCCGGCCTACAAGTACATATACCTTGTCAGTTTCCTATTTATACGCTCTTTCCGTCTTTATATCTTATTGACAACTTTATTGCATGTTCAGCGGACTGTACATTTCTCTGCATAAATAAACATTTGTATTACAATATTATATGTTTTCGCTGAAAAAATTTCAATAATTCTGGACCTTTAGTCAACCGCCCTTGCAAACTGGGTTTAATAATGCATTACTGTCTAGCCAGTTCAGAAATTTTGATATTGTTTCAAGTGTAATACTGATCTACGAAATATATTAATCTGACTTCTACAAACCTGTTTCCTGGTATAATCCGAACCTGAACTGACTGCCACTTTGTTTGCTTTATAACTTGGGACAATATTTACACAACCGCCAAATAAACTGGCGTTGATTACAGCCATATTCTATTCATATACCTTCACCAGCTTGTCTGTTTGAACGCTTTGACTGTTTTAGCGCGTCTCGGCTTAACGTGTAACGAAAGCCTCCAGTACTTGAAACAAAACATTGCATTTGTTACCGTAAACATTTTCATTTTCAAGAACTGTTGTTTTATGAATAATGGTTAAGGCTACAGTACTATTGACATGCAAATGTACGAAATATAAAACAATGTACATACCGTATCTAAATGACATTATACTTGCACGTACAGCCCAGATACCGCCGCTAAATGACATTCTACTTGCATGTTATTTCTATGAATCGCCAATCCACATTTTGATACTATATTAGGTGTCTGTGATAACCGTTACCATAAACATTTTGTAAAGAAAGATCTCCTAAAATACTTATCTTGTTTATTTCCACGTAAGCATGTTATCACCATGAACCACTCCCCGGAACACTGAGCATTACGCTTTCAGAATGTACACCGAGTCATACGGTGCTCTGCATCCGTGAAGCTGAAACAAATAATAATCGTGAGCTTCTAACGTTAAACTATATACTTTCATGCTATTTTATGGCATACATGCTACTTTAATGACGTACACGTGTATAGTAATACAAAATGCACGTTACTTGGTTTCTGATGCTAACTGCAAAGTTTTGTTATGTTTCATTATGTATATCGTCATTTTAATGTTTCCATATATGACTAATAAAAGACATGGCAAGAATATTAAATCAACTGTTAAACTGCTTTGTGATCTATCCGAGTATACTTACATGTGTATACATTCAACCAAAGAATCAATACACAATATAGTCGCCGGTTTTCGTGAGTACTTTATTTTAATGATTCATGCACAAATTTAACAGCCGGGACCTATATACGCAATCATCTTAATAAATCCTCGCACAAGTTGCATCTTTATTCACACCATGTTTAGCTATTGTCCCTGCTTCACTCTCTGTTGGTGCCAAATATGGTGGTCTATGCTATCAATACTCATAAAACTTTCTTACTTATTAATTAACAGATTACAATCTAATAGATATGCTTCTTATATGCGTAAAATAAATAAAAACAGCATATAGATACTCATCTTTAAATAAAAACAGCATATAGATACTCATCTTATTATACAAGAAATCTGTCCCGTCGTAACTGCCGACATTGACACCTGTGTCCCTTTGCCCGAATCGACTTCGCATTGTCGCTACCAACATAAACGCATGGCATTCTCAAGTTACCAAATTGCATCTGCGCTGCAACGAAATGTAGACAGTATTTGATTTATAGTTGAAACGATCTGTTCAATTATATGAGATGTAAATTAGCATTTTTATTATTATTATTATTATTATTATTATATTTAAACCGTTACACATTTTGCTCAGTATATAATGCTTTTCTTCGGTTGTGTCTTTTTTAAACCATGCATCTGCTGCTACAATTAACTGTAGTCGTATGCTGAATAAAAACGTTGTGTTCTTCTTACCTCGTATTACATGTAAAGCATGTTAGTAATAAAAAGCCGATCTTGATTGCCTGAAAACTACACATTCTAAAAAACAAATACTGCATGTAAGTCATGAAAGGCGTGGTAACCTATGCCATCACAGATGAACAAACCCACGCGCATTTAACAATCATATGATAATGTCATTCGTGTCAATAAAAAGTTTTATAAATCATTTAGACACCACGTCTGAATTGATACCGGTGTGAAAACGAAGCGACAGTGTTTTGAGTTCTGAATCTAACAAGTTTACTGGTGACGTGCCAATTAACTTATTATTTCGCCAGAATTATAGAATAAAATGCCGTCCAGTAAATACTTATCTTTTCTCCGTGAACTGTGCCTTGGTCAGCGCCGCCCTGTTCAAGCTTCGTCATGTCTGAGGTCGATATATTCATCGAATGTACGTGTAAAAATCTCGCCGTGGTACAAAGCTGTTCACTTCGAGAGAGTGCCCTAGAAACTGATTATCATAACCACAGTAAAACGCTTACTCACTGAATCGCCCGTGCATTACAACAAATTAGTTGCGCTCTCGTGTCGCATAGACAATTATTTCGATCTATTCGATGAAACGATCGAAATATTTAATGTGGTTTGTTGTACAATTTTTACCCGTCTCTGCAGTATTGGACAAAATTATCAAGGTATGGTAAACCCACCAGAAGCATAACAACTTCACATGAAGTATTGAAGTCTGTTCTTGGCTTGTCTAATAAACTTTTCTTCCCATATGCTGTCAGCCTGATTTAGAAGGAGACTGTCAGTTTAAATACTAAAGCAATGGCAGCCAGTTGTTGGTCATTGTAAAAAGTTCTTCCAATCACTAAATATTGAGGCTAATAATTGAGTGCTTGAGTAAAAATATTGCAGAGGCATGATAGTTTTTCCTCAAACTTAAACTTCGAATGTATGATGTATATACTTTGCAAACAGTTAATGATCTAGATGAAAATGTGGATCTGCATGGTTTATTGGGTTGTCTTTGATAAAAAAAATTATGTACATGTTACTGTGATGTATATATACAATCATTAGGGTACATGTTATAATCATTACAGGTGTTGCCAACTTTTGCAAGGACTCTGTCACTCCTCATAAAGCTGAGCAGGGTTTATCCAGTGTGTTGACATCGAAAGAGGAGGAGTGTATCGGTTGCTATGGTAACGTGACATCATTCAGTGAAGAGGAGCTCCAGTCTCTGGATGCAGAGGGAAGAACGGTGATAACCCAGCATAAAATCAGGTAAGAAGCCCTGATGTTGGTCTCATCAGGAAAACATATACATGTACCTGCAATATATACCCCCTTAAACCCCACTTTTATAATAATAGAAGAACTGGGGTATGCAGGGGTATACATGTACAGGTCAACCTCATTATTAGTGTTGGGTATCGGTCGCGTAAATCACTATCGATTATCGGAGCACATTAGTCGATTGATTATCGATTGTACAATCGAAATGTATGTTCCCCTTACATTAACCAGTGAAGTGATTAAAAATGCTCAGTATTTGACAATGTAGTGACAAGTCACTGCATCATACCCCTTCTCTGTATTTAAATTGAACATAGCCAATATATTAAGGCCACATTTTCTACAAATGATAAAGTGACCATGTGATAGAATATTGCTGTAGCACATAGCATAGAAAACACCTAACTATAAACAGTGAAGATTGTCAAGTGATGCTTTAATAAGTGAATATTAACAATGCATTCAAGTCTAAATGAAGGCAGACATAAGGAGGCATTATTGTGACAAATGAATTGAATTTGTAACATTTTATGTTAGTAAATGTTTTTACTATACACTCATGTATTTAATTTCGATTAATCGATAGTGGAAAATTCCAATCGATAGCTACCGATAGAAGCTAGATTCCGATTATTTCGATTAATCGGCACAACACTACTCATTATAACGCTTTCTTTGGGGTCCATGGAAACAGACCGAGTTATAAGTGAACCGTGTTATAATGAGGTTATTTACAATAGATATATAATAAAATAATTAATTTGGGAGCCATGACATGGCCGTGTTATATTGAAAACCGCACTATAGTGAGGCGTGTTATAATGAGGTTGAACTGTACCTAGTTTTCTTATTTTGGCTCCAAAACATAGATTGTGGGTACTCCTTAGAACCGCCTCGCTGAGGCAGTTCTAACGTGGACCCACAATCTGTGTTTTGATCAAAAATGAGAAAAATATAAAAAAAATTCTAATGAAATTTTAGATTTTTTACAACCAAAAAAAATTCTGTATATTGCATAGGCATGTTATAGTAATGTGTCCTCCTTGTGTGTAAGTTAGAATTTTAGCTTGTATTAGTTCCTGTGTGCTGTTATTCCTACTTTTTTGACACTATACATGTACGTAACTATAAAAATCTTCATACATGTTTTAACTTTTGCAATTTTTTGCAGTTTTGCATCTTTATCGTTGGCAATGCAGATGTTCCTCTTGTTTAGAGTCATGGTATATACAATCAAAATTACATGTTTATCCGAAAGGCATTGCTTTGTTATTTCTTTTATTTGCAATAATATACATGTATTATACTGGTCATTTTTCTTTTGACATGTTCCTTCAGGATGCCAAGTGGTAGTGTAGAAGACCTGGTCATTATCAATGTATACTGCCCTAGAGCAGATCCAGAGAGAGAGGACCGGCTACTGTACAAACTCAGGTTCCTTGCCTTGCTGCAAACTAGAGCAGAGGCTCTACTTAAGGCTGGAAGGTAATGTAGTTTATTGTGTACCTAGTCTTTCTTGTTGTTATGACTTTCAAGTTTCCATCAGGTTTTGGAAGCCTCCTTGGCATTGTAGTTACAAACCAGGGCCCAGTTGTTCAAAACTAACGACATCGTTAGATAACGTTTCGTTAAAATTTCAAACATGAATATTACAAATACACTGTTATTTTTTGTTGAAAAAATGTGAGAATCCTTTGCAGTGCAAAGGATTCTCACATTTTTTCAACAAAAAATAACAGTGTATTTGTTACTTTAGCTGATATTTGCTTAACAAATTTATGTCTTAACGATATCGTTAAGCTAACGATGCTTTGAACAACTGGGTCCAGGGGTTTTGGGTTCAGTTTTCTTGAGTCTTTCGGATAAGACATTAAACCAAGGTTCTGTTTTCATATGATCTTAGCTTTTGGGTGGGACATAAAACACAATCACCAATCAACATTCAAATTGAATCCAATAATGCTGTTTTGGTTCAGAAAGATAACAATGATCGGTCAGTGTTAAAGGGTATATAGGCTTGTTAATGTGCTTCAGAAACTCATGATATTCTTTGTTGTGCATACTTTTAGATGGGAGTCTGCTTGAAACCTACAAAATGCTTTTGTATTCAAGACATCTTTTATACTGAGCCATACTCTCTATCTAATTTACTGTATCTATTGTAGCTGTTCCAATAGTATTTGAGCCTGTGCATGAGAAAAGAAACAATGTGGGTTCCTACAAGGTCCGAAACAAACCAGGCTGTACAGTACAGGTGCTTAGAGCCTGGAAATTTTGGATTTAGAAAGAACAGGAATTGTACTATCCATGTAGCGAAAACAAAGGCGCTGATCAGCTTAGCAGTTACTGCGAAGCTGATCTGCGCCTTTGTTTTGGCCTTTGCAGATTGTTGGTTTTCCCATGCGGCGGCTCATTTGTCATTACAAATCCAAAGTATTGGTTCCAGTGCATCTTGGAGCATATAGAGAGGTTATATAGACATGTTAACATGGCTTGTTATTAAATGTTCAATTATCCCGAGACAACCAAAGCAATTAGGAACAACCGACTCAGATGAAATCAGTTAGCAACAACAGCCTTCACTAGGTTGGTTGTCTGTTAAATATGATTTAATGGTTTACAAGTATGACGGTTCCCTGCTTGTTATTTCAGACATGTGATAGTGCTGGGTGACATCAACACAGTCCATAAACTTATAGATCACTGTGACCCTAATCATGAGGTATGGTAAGATTTGTACTATCCATGTATGATAAACATAATCCTTTCTGGTGCGGGTTATAGAGCTCTTTTTGATGCATAACTCAAACGAGACTGAAAGTTTAGCTCTTCGATAATGTTATGAGACTCAGAATTACATGTATTTGACTAAGAACAATTATTGAGGATAAGAATTTCCACTTCAAATGAATATGAAAATGCTAACAACTGTCTGTCTTGTGTAAAACAAAGGCACTGATTGCTACCTGAAATCAGTACTTTGTTGAAACATACACAAAAACATGTTTCTCGTAAATGGCTTATATATTGTGTTGACTTATAGCAGAAATACTGAACTTCCTTCTCTAATTTGCAGGAGTTTGTGAAGAAACCAAGCCGTGTGTGGCTGAACCAGTTCCTGAGAGAGTCAGACCGGGACCCAACCCTGGCCCCTGTCTCAGACCAGGAGGACTTTGCTGCTGTCACACCCTACACAACTGGGGGCCTCTTCATTGACACACTAAGGTACCTCCATCCCGACCAGGAGGGAGCGTTCACAAATTGGTGCACCTTAACCGGGGCTAGGGCAACCAATTATGGTAGAAGACTGGATTATATATTTGGTGACTGTGACCTAGTGGAGAAATGTTTGACTGGTGCCTCAATAATGCCAGAAATTGAGGGTTCTGACCACTGTCCTGTTATAGTGGAAATAAATTGTGAACCAGTCCCTTCAAAGAGTTGCCCCCCTTTGTGTACAAAATATATGCCAGAATTTGTTGGAAAACAGAAAAAGTTGTCCATGTTTTTCACAAAAATCAAGAAGGATGAAGCTCTATCAAATAATGAAATTGCAAAACCAGAAAAGATAGAAAAAGTCGATGAAATTAAAACAGAGTTGAAACCATCCCTTTCAGAATCGGGTCTAAAGAGACCTTTAGAAAATAAGGGTTTGAAAAGTTCTGGCCCTTTGAAGAAGAGAAAAACTGATGGTAAAAAGCCAGATTTGGGTTCAAAACAATCAAGTTTGAAGAGTTTCTTTGCTGTAAATTCAAAAGATTCGAAACAAGACAAGAAAGTGAACTCTGTATCAGTTGAAAGTAGTCCTGAAAAACCTAATCACACAGTGAACACTTCCGCTAGTCTATATTTCAAAAAGGATAAAGGTGCACAGCAAGAGCATGATAATGGATCAAAAGATGAATATGGTGCAAACAAGACAGATATTTCAGTTAATACTCAATCAAAAGACAATGAAACTGCAAAAGATGGTGGTGGTAAAAGTGTTGTTAGTGCATGGAAAAATTTACTTGGAGGTTTAGGGCCAGCCCCTCTGTGTAAGGGTCATAATGAACCATGTGTGCTACGAATGGTGAAGAAAGAGGGACCAAACAAAGGGAGACAATTCTATACATGTGCTAGGGGAGAGGGGCATAAGTCAAACCCAGAGGCCAGATGTGACTATTTTAAATGGATTGAGAAGAAAAAATCCTGATACATCCATATTATACAATATGCTGTAAAATATCGGAAATAATATTATCAGCTAAACCTTCATTTCTGTGATTATCATGGTGAATTTCTTTACCTCCTGAATCCAAAGTTCTTGCCAATAAAGAGTTCCTGAAGGCTGTATAGATTGCACAAGTACAGGTACTGACAGTCATAAATTCAAGAATTCACTCATAAAATCGGAAATAGAAATTGAAAACATCAGGAAAACATGTCCGTGAAACAAATACCCCCTTAAACCCCACTTTTCTATAGCAAAACTGGGGTATGCGGGGGTATACCTATTTTTCTTATTTTTGCTCCAAAACATAGATTGTGGGTACTCGTTAGAACCGTCTCGCGGAGGCGGTTCTAACGTGTACCAACAATCTGTGTTTTGAGCAAAAATAAGAAAAATATCAAGATTTTTCCAGTGAAAATTTTCATTTTTACAACCAAAAACTTGCCTCTATATTGCATGGGCATGTTTTCGTAATGAATATGTGAAATAAAAGTTACACTAAATTTCCAAACTTACAGTATGCTGTATGAAATTGCATGCAAAATAAAATCGCAAGAATCATCACAACAAAACTTTATTTTACCTTTATTTTATTTTAATGTGACATGCCAAGTTTTAGCATTTTCATTCTTAATTTAAAGCCATTGCCATTCTTTCACACAACTAGCCTTTTCAGTGAAAACTAATTTCAGATTTAGAAGATGTATTATTATGTATTACTATGCAAGACAGACTGCCTCGGCCTCTAGAGCCTATCTAGTCTGAAAATTGTGATTGAAAAAAACAACAAAATCTGATGCCCTTTCTCTTTAATACATGTAATTGGTTAATAAATGCATGTAAATTGATAAATGTCTCTCATGGGGAGGCAGAGATAGATTACATGTATTTCTGCAGCCACTTTAAGACCAAATCATATATGAACCGTTATGTCGAGACCAGGCCTCGAGGTTATAAAACCTTTTTCATGCTCAGCTCAGCTGAGACTAAAATTTAAATTGCTCATAAATGACAAAATAGCCCAAATAATATGATATTTCAGGTTTAGATTACCAAAGCCTGTAATTTATCCTGCTAATAAATGTTAAAATGCCAACAATTGTTGGCATTTTAACATTTATGAGCAGGATAAATTTTAGTCTCAGCTGAGCTGAGCATGAAAAAAGTTTTATAACCTCGGGACCTGCTTTTGGATGCGGAGAAAATCAAACACTGATCTCATACACTCTCCTTGCATTTTAGGACAAGCTGACAGAGGTCATCCATTTTCAAAGTTTTTCTTCTCTAAAACCCATTGGACAATCAAAGCCAAATTTTACTTGAAGCATCTATAGGAAGGGGGAACCAATGTGTTAAGAAATAATCCAGGTCACATGACCAAGATGGCCGTCATGCCCATATATGGTAAAAATCCTTTAAAACTCTTCTTCTCCAGAACTGCCGGACCGTTGGCATGTAGCATTGGGAATTAAAGTACTACAATGTGTATATAAATCATGACTTGGATGACCTTGACCTATTTTATGGCAAGGTCAACATAGTTCGCCCATTCAATTGAATGTGGAAATTTATTAAAATGTCAAATGAAGGGAAAAAAATGCACAAAATGGGCAAATGGATGAGGACTTATGATTCTGAAAACGAATGGACCCTAGGGGTGGGTCTGCCCATACCCCGGGGTAGTATACATGTAAATTACCATAATATTTCAGTCTTCTTCTCTGAAACCACTTGGCCAATCAAAGCCAAATTTTATAGGAAATATCAGCATGTATATGAAGAGTAACCAATGTGTTTATAAATAATCCAGGTCGCACGACCAAAGATAGCTGCCATGTCCATAAATTGTACAAAACCCTAAAAAATCTCTCGGATTGCTGGCTCTATTGCAACGTACGGAACTTGACATGTATCATCAGGGACTAGAGTACTACAATGTCTATAAATCATGACCTTGGCAGATTTTATAGCAAGGTCATCTCGGGCCACATACGCAGAAAACTGTGCATCCAGTACATGAATTTATGATTTTGATAGAAAATGATGCCAGGAGTTCATCTTCCGCCACCCTGGGGCTACATTCATGTATATGACCACTTTAGTCAAACAACTTTCTTGGCATATATCCCAGGTCTCAGGCGAGCGTTTACAGGTCAGTTGGTCCTCTGGTTTTTCACAGGCAATATCTCTGAATTCAAATTTTGTCACCTTACACAAGTGACAACACTGCTTACAGTAGTTTATCATAGCTGATAAGAAATTCAAGGGCAGGCTAGCTTGCTGTAAAACTTATTTGTCGCTGGATATTTTGTCTGATCATGAGTGATTCTATATGATCACAAGTGATTCTACGTACAGATGTACAAACTTACAGATGAGCAGCGTCATGAGAAAAACAACAATTTGCATATGCGAAAACAAAGACCCAGATCAGCTGTGCAGTAACTGCACAGCTGATCAGCGCCTTTGTTTTCGCTACACTGATAGTGCATTTCCTCTTCTTAAATCCAAAATTACAAGCGCCTAGCCTGCTTCTGTGACTGTACAGGTTGGTTTGAGTCCGACCTGGTTGGAAACCCAAGTTGTTGTTTTTCTCATGCAAAGTCTCTGATAATAATGCAACTGGATTTTAAACATGGAAGAAGAACAAGTAGTTAGTTGTCATACATAATGAACTTTTATCAACTCATGTAACTTAACAACAAACAAATTGACTAGAACTGTAAGAGAATTTTTCTTTTCAACTGAACATAGAACAATTTTAAAATTAAGAGTCTATTGTAGTAATGAACAAATTGACTAGAACAGTTAAACTGTAAGAGTTTTCTTTTTGATTGAACATAGAACAAATTTAAAACTGTAAGAGCATTGTAACTAAATGTACACATACTAAAGCAATTTTAACAGCAGTGTCAGTCATATCCAACAAAGGCCCTATGACAGGCTATATGAGACACTCTCTGAAACTTTAGAAAACACTGCCACTGCAAGAGAAAATATGTCAATGACTTTGAAAGCTTCAGGCAGTTTTAAATCATCAAGAAAACATGTCCGTTTAATGTATACCTCCCCATACCCCACTTTTATATAACAAAACTGGGGTTTGCAGGGGTATACCTATTTTTCTTACCTTTGCTTCAAAACATAGATTGTGGGTACTTCGTCTTGTTCGAACTGCCTCATCGAGGCGGTTCTAGTGTGTACCCACAATCTATGTTTTGCGCAAAAATAAGAAAAATATCAAAAGTTTTCTACTGAAAATTATCAATTTTTACAACTTACAAAAAATCAGTATAGTACATGGACATGTTTTTGTAATTGTGAACTTGCGCTCAAATTTTAATTCATGAAAGAACAAAACAGACATGGTCAAACTGTGTGTTAGGCCTTAGAACATAAACTATTCTAGGCCTGACATTACAACAAGAACTTTGTGCTTCAAGTCCACTGGTCAGCTATGGTCTAGTAGAACGATCAGAGGCAAATTGTTCAAAACTTTGTTAGCTCAACGTCATCGTTAAGACCTCAGTTGTTAAGTAAATGCTGACTGTATAAAGCCCCTATCTCACTGGAATGCGACAACTGAAGACTAGTTTGCAACTATTTCGCGACAAAGATTGACGATATAAACACAACTTTCACGTTGCAGTCTCATTGAATAGACATTTGTGCGACAAATTCGCGAATTTCGGTCTTATTATATCTCGCAACTATCGCGCGACATTCATGAGAGTGTCTCACGACTTTCCGGCGAATGTAGCTTATTTTAATTTTCATTTGTACGACAGTCGCGTGACATTTGTGAAAGTGTGGCACGACATTTGTACGAATGTTGCTTAGTTTTATTTTCTCGCCAGATAGTCGCGAGGTGTTCCCATGTTTTCTCAAGACTGTCGCGAGACCGTTGTACAGCCGCGGTAGTGTAATGGATAGCGTATTCGCTTAGCAATCTAGAGGTTGAGGGTTCGAAACCCGGCTGGTACATATGCCTGTCATGTTGGTGACAAATGTTCACCCTGACATAATAAAGGCAAACCGCCCATAGGGTGTTACATTTTTTTTGTTCGCATGTTTTCTCAAGACTGTCGCGTGACCGTCGTACGACACTCGCACGACATTCGTATGTGTCGCGAAAATTTTGCATTGTAAATTCGCCAAAATTTTGCGGCGACAGGTTTGCGACACACTGGCACGAACGTCACACGACCTTGGCACGACAGTCGCGCAACAGTCTTGTGAAATATTTTGGCGAAAGAATTTGCATAAAATTTTTAAACATGTTTAAAACCTTCGCGACAAGTTCGCGACTAGTTCGCGACACATGAAAATTCTCACAACACTTGCACGAATGTCGCGTGAAAGTCCGCAACAAAATTCGCAAAACAGTCGTGAGAAATTCGCATGCCAGTGAGATACAGTTAGCTTAAGCACATACACTGTTATTTTACATTTTATCAACAAAAATAATAGAGTATTTGTAATATTCAAGTTTTAGCGAATTGTTAACAAATGATGTCATTAATTTTGAACAACTGGGCCCAGTTTTTCTAACATCATTCCTCATGGTCAAGCCTCTGTAAGGCAGGTTATCAATATGAAATGCATATTTCACTACAAACTGACAAATCCTCTTCTTGAATCAGCATGACAGCTATAATTGCCATTGAAATATCCAAATCTACTTGACTCAAATTACAATATCAACCCAGCTACAAAGTGCTTTTTCAAATTCCACATCTACCTCCATACATGTTTCTGCAATATTCCTTTAACCTTTCTGAGATGACCTTTTTCATCAAGTATTTTTCAACATCTCATCCGCAAAATAATTGCCACGTTGTTTCCCACCGTATGCTGTACTCTTCATTTTTCCTAGACCCATTATATCTACCAATATTGCTTCATACTCCAGCTGGAAAAGGTACTCCTTTCCATGCATACATCTGACAAATTCTTTTGCGGTCATGGATCTGAATCTTATAAGTTCAAAAATATCCTCGCCTAACATAATGCGCTTGTTTATTCCTGTAGGTTTCTTTCTTTTTTCTTTACATTGCTCAGCTGCCCATCTGTCAACATACTTAAAAACAGTTTCCTCGCTATAAATATTTATGTCATCATCTTTTAGTATGGCTTTTAATGTCTCACGGCTTATGCTGAGAAATTCTTTGGACTGAAAGACTAGAATGGAGAATTTCCGAATGTGTTTCATGGCAGCCTCCTCCAAGTCTTTTAAGTCCAGAAGTGTGGCAATTTGTAAGCATTTTAATGCATTGTCACCATTTAGATTCTTGAGCAGGAACTTTGTGCAGATCTCAACACAATTTGTAACTCTGTATTTATGGGCGGCATAAATTAACTCTTCTGCTATATTAGAGTTCAGATTCACATTGTCAGTGTAAAGGAACCTGTAAAAGTCAATAAAGCATTATTCAAATCATTTTTACTTAAATTGCCTTTTTTCAATATTTTAAAAATTAATTGCAAATGATGACAAGAACTCCGCGGAGGTCGATATCGCACCTGCATCGGGCAAAGTCAATGGACCGTGAAATATAGGTCAAGGGCACAGGGTCAAGGTGCTTGCTTGAAGGGTATGTCAAGTACAATTAGTTTGCAAGGTTTCACAGTTGCAGCTATCACTGAGTAGTGAAAACAAAACTTCGACGTAAAAATTAACAAAGTCAATGGACCTTGAAAAATAGGTCAAGGGCACAGAGTCAAGGTGCGTGCTTGAAGGGTATGTCAAAGACAATTAGTATGCAAGGTTTCACACTTGCAGCTATCAATAAGTAGTGAAAACAAAACTTTGACGTAAAAACTAACCAAGTCAATGGACCGTGAAATATAGGTCAAGGGCACCGGGTCAAAGTATGTGCTTGAAGGGTATGTCAAGGACAATTAGTATGCAAGGTTTCACACTTGCAGCTATCACTGAGTAGTGAAAACAAAACTATGACGTAAAAATTATCAAAGTCAATGGACCGTGAAATATAGGTCAAGGGCACCGGGTCAAGGTGCGTGCTTGAAGGGTATGTCAAGGACAATTAGTATGCAAGGTTTCACACTTGCAACTATCACTGAGTAGTGAAAACAAAACTTCGACATAAAAATTAACAAAGTCAATGGACCGTGAACTATAGGTCAAGGGCACCGGGTCAAGGTGCGTGCTTGAAGGGTATGTCAAGGACAATTAGTATGCAAGGTTTCACACTTGCAGCTATCACTGAGTAGTGAAAACAAAACTTTGACGTAAAAATTAACAAAGTCAATGGACCGTGAAATATAGGTCAAATGCCCCGGGTCAAGGTGCGTGCTTGAAGGGTATGTCAAGGACAATTAGTGTGCAAGGTTTCACAGTTGCAGCTATCACTGAGTAGTGAAAACAAAACTTCGACGTAAAAATTAACAAAGTCAATGGACCGTGAAATATAGTTCCAGGACACCGGGTCAAGGTGTGTTCTTGAAGGGTATGTCAAAGACAATTAGTATGCAAGGTTTCACACTTGGGTGATTTAAAAAAAAATGCCTCCTTTTTTTAGAACTGATCTACAGCAAATTTAAAAAGACTTTCAAATGATTGTTTAATGCCAGAATATGTGTTTTGTTAATGTTAAGATGTTTGCAAGATTTGAGGCCAATATCTGCTTTCATTTTAATTTTATAGCATTTTTAGTGTCAAAAAGTGTCCCAAGTGTAACGTAAAAAGTGTGACATTTTTTTGCAAGTTTGTTTTTCAAAGTTGCATGTCTTTTAATTTCTTATTTTAAAGTTTGTTGTAAGTTTTTTTTACACAATATATATACCTCTGAACAATAAAAATATAATGATTTTAGCTGTATTTGTTGCCTATTGGAATTTGTGACACTCTAAGTAACGTTGGGGCTGCAAAACGCTGTCCCAAGTGTAACAACACTTAATCATTTTATAAAAGAATAACTGCATTCTTTAAGATAGTATGCCTTACTTTTTTGAATAGCTACTATAGATGGTCATCTAAAAGAGTAATTCTTTTTGAATTACCTCTTAGCATGTACAATATCTGGGCAATTAAACCCCAATTTTTTGGGCGTTACACTTGGGACAGAAAAAAATCCCCCTTTTACATACATTTTTTGTCATTTCTCAGACAAAACTGTACAGAATTGAATGAAGTAAAGTTTTTCTGATACATAAATCTCTTGTCTATGTCTTCAAAATAACCTCATCCTTTCATGTAATGATGTACAGATGTTATAAGTAGAACTGTTAACATGGTCATAATGTCACATAATGTCACACTTTGGATGCATTTATTTTGAAATCACCCACTTGCAGCTATCACTGAGTAGCGAAAACAAAACTACGACGTAAATGTCAAACTTCGACGTAAATGTTAACTCTTCTGCTATATTAGAGTTCTGATTCACATTGTCAGTGTAAAGGAACCTGTAAAAGTCAATAAAGCATTATTCAAATCATTTTTACTTAAATTGCCTTTTTTCAATATTTTAAAAATTAATTGCAAATGATGACAAGAACTCCGCGGAGGTCGATATCGCACCTGCATTGGGCAAAGTCAATGGACCGTGAAATATAGGTCAAGGGCACAGGGTCAAGGTGCTTGCTTGAAGGGTATGTCAAGTACAATTAGTTTGCAAGGTTTCACAGTTGCAGCTATCACTGAGTAGTGAAAACAAAACTTCGACGTAAAAATTAACAAAGTCAATGGACCGTGAAAAATAGGTCAAGGGCACAGAGTCAAGGTGCGTGCTTGAAGGGTATGTCAAAGACAATTAGTTTGCAAAGTTTCACACTTGCAGCTATCAATAAGTAGTGAAAACAAAACTTTGACGTAAAAACTAACAAAGTCAATGGACCGTGAAATATAGGTCAAGGGCACCGGGTCAAAGTATGTGCTTGAAGGGTATGTCAAGGACAATTAGTATGCAAGGTTTCACACTTGCAGCTATCACTGAGTAGTGAAAACAAAACTTTGACGTAAAAATTATCAAAGTCAATGGACCGTGAAATATAGGTCAAGGGCACCGGGTCAAGGTGCATGCTTGAAGGGTATGTCAAGGACAATTAGTATGCAAGGTTTCACACTTGCAACTATCACTGAGTAGTGAAAACAAAACTTCGACTTAAAAATTAACAAAGTCAATGGACCGTGAACTATAGGTCAAGGGCACCGGGTCAAGGTGCGTGCTTGAAGGGTATGTCAAGGACAATTAGTATGCAAGGTTTCACACTTGCAGCTATCACTGAAGAGTGAAAACAAAACTTTGACGTAAAAATTAACAAAGTCAATGGACCGTGTAATATAGGTCAAATGCCCCGGGTCAAGGTGCGTGCTTGAAGGGTATGTCAAGGACAATTAGTGTGCAAGGTTTCACAGTTGCGGCTATCACTGAGTAGTGAAAACAAAACTTCGACGTAAAAATTAACAAAGTCAATGGACCGTGAAATATAGTTCCAGGACACCGGGTCAAGGTGTGTTCTTGAAGGGTATGTCAAGGACAATTAGTATGCAAGGTTTCACACTTGCAGCTATCACTTGCAACTATCACTGAGTAGTGAAAACAAAACTTCGACTTAAAAATTAACAAAGTCAATGGACCGTGAACTATAGGTCAAGGGCACCGGGTCAAGGTGCGTGCTTGAAGGGTATGTCAAGGACAATTAGTATGCAAGGTTTCACACTTGCAGCTATCACTGAAGAGTGAAAACAAAACTTTGACGTAAAAATTAACAAAGTCAATGGACCGTGTAATATAGGTCAAATGCCCCGGGTCAAGGTGCGTGCTTGAAGGGTATGTCAAGGACAATTAGTGTGCAAGGTTTCACAGTTGCGGCTATCACTGAGTAGTGAAAACAAAACTTCGACGTAAAAATTAACAAAGTCAATGGACCGTGAACTATAGGTCAAGGGCACCGGGTCAAGGTGCGTGCTTGAAGGGTATGTCAAGGACAATTAGTATGCAAGGTTTCACACTTGCAGCTATCACTGAGTAGCGAAAACAAAACTTCGACGTAAATGTCAAACTTCGACGTAAATGTTGACGGACAGGACGGACGGACAGAAATTTGGACTCCTATATCGCACCCTGCTATAAGCAGGTGCGATAAAAGTTAAGCCTTCATCATCAGATCATACATCATGATACATGAACTTATTTTGAATAAAACAGAATTTTTTGGCAATTATAGCAGGGTGCGATATAGGGGTACGTTCGTTTGTTCGTCAACATTTACGTCGAAGTTTAGTTTTCTCGACATCAGAGATAGCTGCGAGTCTGAAACCTTGCATAGTAATTGTCCCTGACATACCCTTCAAGCACGCACCTTAACCCGGTGCCCTTGACCTATATTTCACGGTCCACTGACTTTGAAAATTTTTACGTCAAAGTTTTGCCAACATTTACGTCGAAGTTTGGTTTTCTCGACATCAGAGATAGCTGCGAGTCGGAAACCTTGCATATAGCAATTGTCCTTGACATACCCTTCAAGCACACACCTTAACCCAGTGCCCTTGACCTATATTTTACGGTCCACTGACTCTGAAAATTTTCACGTCGAAGTTTGGTTTTCTCGACATCAGAGATAGCTGCAAGTCTGAAACCTTGCATAGTAATTGTCCTTGACATACCCTTCAAGCAAGCACCTTAACCCGGTGCCCTTGACCTATATTTCACGGTCCACTGACTTTGAAAATTTTTACATCGAAGTTTGGTTTTCTCGACATCAGAGATAGCTGCGAGTCTGAAACCTTGCATAGTAATTGTCCTTGACATGCCCTTCAAGCATGCACCTTGACCCGGTGCCCTTGAACTATATTTCAAGGTCTGCTGACTTTGCCCGATGCAGGTGCGATATCGACCTCCACGGAGTTCTTGTTACTACATCTTTTTCTGGGATTGACAATGGTCATTTTCCCCCTCCCCGCCCCCATACAATAAAAATTCCTTTAATCTAGTTTAGCTATCATTCTTCAACTTTGTAATATGTAGCTATAGTGACAACCAGTGCAGATCCGTTTGTGTGCCTGATCTGATACCTACTCAACTGCATACCTCAAACCTCATTTATTGCTTTACCTGAGAAAAGCCTTGAATGCCTCAGATGAGATATCTTCCAGCTTAATGACTTTGTTCGTCTCCTTCATCGGTCCGAAAAACATGGCTTCAAACACTGGACTTCTTGATGCTAGTATGAACTTGTGAGCTTTAATGGGCTTGTGGCTCTCGTCTTGGTCATAGCAAAGGAAGGAAATGTCGCTCCAAGCGTCACAGTTCTGAGCTATAGAAATGGACTGCGTTACAGATTTGCCCACCTGCCAATCAACTTCTTCTGATGATTTGCTGTGTTTAGATGATAACGATGATGATTTTTCTTTTTTCTGTAACAATAAATCCCCATATAATATTGATGATAATGGCTTGATGTAGAACTTGAACATGTTGAACAATATTCATGTTCATTGAAAGTTTTTGCAGAGCTTCAAATATTTGCATATTTTCTGGCAAACAAATGCCAAGACCTTGTTAAAACACCACACATTTAAGATTCAACAGAAAAACTTGGTTTGTGTTGGACTTAAGGATGTTCGCTGCTAACATTTGACATTTCGGAACTTCCGGTTTTTCTTTTCTTGAATATCTCGTAAACGGTTGCAGATATTTTCCTAATATTTTATATTTGGATACATATTGAAAATATGCATCAAATGAGCCATGAAAATTGTCAATCTAAGAAACTTCATTTTTTCACCCCATTTTCTGCAACTTTTTAGAAAATTTTAGTTGTCAGTAAAATTTAGGGGGTAGGGTAGATTAAACTTGAATATTACACATCTTCAAATTAATTGCACTAGTTCGATGTTTATTTTAGCAGCAGTGTATCTGTACATGGTCTTCTAAGTCATTCTTTGTGTCTTCTTTGGTGTGCTGGTTTTAAAATTTATGGTGGTTTTATGAAATGGGCTTTTAGAAACAAAACAGACGAAAAAAGGCCGAAAATGGCAATTTTCAAGTTGTTGGTTCTCTCTTATATGCTCACTACCCTATATATTTCGTTCTTTTATTCGAACAATATTACCAAGTACTATGTTGTGTGAAAATACAAGAAAAAGTTTGAATCAACAAATATGGGTTTGGTACATTTCAAAATATAGCAAAAGAGCAAAGCTCACATACCCCCGGCGGTAGCCATCAGAGGTCATACCACTTTGAGACAAAAAGCAGATTACAGAAAAAGGTATACATCTAGTCTCATCAAATGAATACCTAGGTGTACTGTAAGCTACAAAGATAGAACATCAAGTTATTTTCTTCTTGTGTAGATTTTTTTAAAATTTAAGAAAATTATAAAAACAAAGTTCTGAGACCTGAGCAGTATTATAGGAAAACCTGCTGGTTGCATATGTGAAAACACCGATTTAGATCAGCTGCAAAATCAATCCCTCAACATTCTAAATCAGAAACTGCAAGTGTCTAACCATTTTGTGCTATATAGCCACATCTATCTCCAACCTCTTTGGAGATCCCAAAGAAAGTTTTTATCATGGCATAGCTCACATGAAGTTACATCCAACAACAACAACAACAAAAAAAAAAACTTTTGGAGATAAAATATTTTCATAAATAATTATATTCACAATGAAAGGCTTTGGGTTGAGTGACAGATGGAAAAACATAAGGAGATAGCTGATTATTTCTTACACAACACAACTTATCATTCCCAATATTTGTACTAAATTTCATCATCCTATGTCAAGCAGTTCCTGAGAAATTTCCCTATTCATTGTACAGGAGTGACAGATGGAAAAACTACAGTGGAAAAATGGAAAAACAAATACTGGCCATCTGATTTTCTCTTACACAATACACTTGGACACTGTCTAAATATATACAAAATTTGAAGAAGCTGGCATAAATAGGAGCTGAGAAATTTGTGATGGAAATTTCAATCAGGAAGAAAGAAAAATGGATAAATAGTGACTGATAAGCAGGAGATGGCTGATTCTTTCTTACACAATACAACACGCCATACCCAATGTTTGTACCAAATTTCATCATCCTATGTCAAGCAGTTCCTGAGAAATTTTTGACAAAAAATTCCATATTCATTATACAGGAGTGACAGATCTATGGAAAAACTACAAAGTGGAAAAAAGAATGGAAAAACAAATACTGGCCATCTGATTTTCTCTTACACAATACACTTGGACACTGTCTACATGTATACAAAATTTGGAGAAGCTAGCATAAATAGGAGCTGAGAACTCTGTGATGGAAATTTCAATCAGAGAGAAAGTAAAATGGATAAATAAAGTGACTGATAAGCAGGAGATGGCTGATTCTTTCTTACACAATACAACTTACCATACCCAATGTTTGTACCAAATTTCATCATCCTATGTCAAGCAGTTCCTGAGAAATTTTTGACAAAAATTTCCATATTCATTATACAGGAGTGACAGATGGAAAAAACTACAAAGTAGAAAAATAATGGAAAAACAAACTGGCCATCTGATTTTCTCTTACACAATACACTTGGACTCTGTCTAAATGTATATAAAATTTGAAGAAGCTGGCATAAATAGGAGCTGAGAATTTCAAACAGAGAGAAAGAAAAATGGATAAATAAAGTGACTGATAAGCAGGAGATGGCTGATTCTTTCTTACACAATACGACTTACCATATCCAATGTTTGTACCAAATTTCAACATCCTATGTCAAGCAGTTCCAGAGAAATCTTTGACAGAAATTTCCATATTCATTATACAGGAGTGACAATGGAAAAACTACAAAGTGGAAAAAGGATGGAAAAACAAATACTGGTCATCTGATTTTCTCTTACACAGTACACTTGGACACTGTCTACATGTATACAAAATTTGAAGAAGCTGGCATAAATAGGAGCTGAGAAATCTGTGACAGAAATTTCAACAATAGTCCTGTAGAATATAGGGGATTTTTTGGTCAACCTGGATTTGGGGTATATAGAAAATGTTTTGACTAATTTTGATAGCTAATGACCTCTACTAACAAATAAGAAAGGGTGCCACCTTGTCACCCTTGGGCAACTCAAGATATTCAAGATGGCATCAAAGATGGTTACCAAACAATGACTTTTGAAATTATTGCTGTTTTTATTTAAAATCTATCGAAAATAATCACTTATTGAGGTGCAGTCATAATCTAGGTTATTATAAATGGCTAGTTTAATTAAAAAAATCATTAATTGCTGAAAATATTCACGATGGCATCCAAAATGGCTGCCAAATTACATATTTTTGCTATTGATGATTGTTATGCTTACTACCTTTCAAAATAATCATTTAAAAGGTACATGCATGTATATATGCCCTTATAATGATAACAAATGACCTCTACTAACAAATAAGAGAAGGAGCCACCTTGTCACCTTTTTGGGCAACTCAAAATATTCAAGATGGCATCAAAGATGGTCTCCAAATAAGGAGTTTTGCAATTATTGTAGTTTCATGTTTGAAATCGATTGAAATCAATCCCTTTATTATGAGGTGAAGTCAGAATCTAGATTATTAAAGATGGTTAGTTAAATTACCAAAAAAGAATATTAAGTTTTGAAAATATTCAAGATGGCATCCAAAATGGCTTTCAAATTACACATTTTTGCTATAATGAGTGTTATGCTTAATATCTATCAAAATAACGATTTATTAGGTACAGGCTTATATAGATATCCTAATAATGGTTATATAATCTCAAAACACCATTAGATATTACATCACAAGTAAATATGTTAAAGATGACAACTAAGATGGCACCCAAATACATATTTTTTGCCAATAGTGTTATCATTTGGCAAGTATTCTTTTATTCATGTACAGACATACAAAGAATTTTCTTTAGAGAGGTTGATATTACTTTACAAAAATTATATATTCAAGATGGTTCACAAATTGTCTCCCAAATATGGATTTTGCTGTTATTGCCACAGTAAGGCAGCAGATGTATTGACAATTTTTCATGTATTCAGGTACAGGCATACTAAACATTAGGATGATTTCAAAAAGGATGGTTTTACATGTGCATGTATTTAATAAATCTTTTAAGATATTAATGATGGCATCCAGGATGGCAAATTCAGATGCTCTATATGCAATTCAAACAAGAAAGCCGGTGCAACCACTGTCATTTCAGAAAGTTCAACACACAAATGTATCTCCAGCTGCTGTCTGTAAGGTCAGAGAGCTACCCATGGTAGAGAAACTGACATAATTGTTCCAAGGTATAAGGAGAAAGAAGGCTATCGTGTAAGAACTTAAGAGTCATTCCCCTCTAACCAGATGCATGATACTAACAAAACCATCTTTAATGCCTACTGAATATGTACAGGTCAACCTCATTATAACGCTATCTTTGGGGTCCATGGAAACAGACCGTGTTATTAGTGAACCGTGTTATAATGAGGTTATTTACAACAGGCATATAGCAAAATTGTTAATTTGGGAGCCATGACATGGCCGTGTTATATTGAAAACCGCACTATAGGGAGAGGCGTTATAATGAGGTTGAACTGTATATTGATCTGGCTGGACTTTTACCAGACAGTCAATACAAATTTGGAAAGGACAGAAAAGATGTGATCTTTACAGAAAAATGTAAAGAAAGCAATTATCAGGATCTGATGCAATTGGAACCAAAGTCCCACCTAAAACCCAGATGAAAAATAACAATTAGGTACTGATACAAAGAGAAGTGATTTCCTAAATTAAGCCACTGAACTGAATCAAAAATATAAAAACACATGTGAAGTGAAAGGTGCAAACATAAACATCAAAACATGAAGCAAATAGAATCACAAGAGAAGTGGGGTCTTTTAACAGTCAGAAATATAAGATAGCTTGGGCTCAAACCAGCTTTACAGGAAATTTCAAGAGAAATACCAAGCACAAAATAAAAACCCTAAATGATGTTTGTCCACTCTTCAATGCTTATAACAAAAAATAATTGTGATGAGCTCTAAAACACAATGGTCAAGATTAGCTGTCCTTCCAGATTCATAGAAGTGAAACATCAATATCATCATGGCTTGCAGGCAAGTGTTCAGAATGATTTAGTGTTTTAATGGGATAAAAAAGGACTGTGTTGTGCCACCAAAATTGTTTTTGTCAAGCTCACTGATCTATGCTAGGACTGTGATACAACCAGGTGCCACTTTTACAGGTAATTATTCAACCTAAAAAGGCTACAAGTAACCACTATGTTGCAGACAGACTTACAAACAACAAAAAATGGTAAAGCAACATTTAAAACCTGAACCACTGTCATTCCTGAAAATGGACAAAAAAGAAGGTTGTCCATATATCTCCCACTTGTGAGGCACTCTCACTAGAGCAGTGCTCTTTGATGACCGTCATTGCCAGCGCTGTGAAAGTGAGTGTAGCATTTGGAAGACATCAACATATGTTTATTAAAAATGATCACGCATGACACCAATTTGAAATGTAATATATTCATGATCCTCCTAATATATGCATGCGAGATGTGGAAAGTACACCAATGGTATGCACACCAATAGTATACCAAGATATTTAACTGTGAATGGGCTAAAGCTGAAGGAAGTTGATAACTTCACCTACCTGGGGAGCATTTTTTCCAAAGCGGTTTACAATGATGAGATATCTGCCAGAAGTGCGAAAGCAAACGTGGCATTCGGGAGACTGTAAGAATATCTGAGAGCAAAATGGAATAAAGCTTTACACACAGCTAAATGTCTACAGGTCTGCGGTACTTTTAACCCTCTTAAATGCATGCAAGAACTAGATAGTACGTCATTAGCATGTCATAATGGACATAATCATTTCCACTTGATAAAACGTCATTAGCATGTCATAATGGACATAATCATTTCCACTTGATAAAACTGTCACAGGTCAAAGGGCAGGATGTGATTCCAGAAGAAAATATCAGGAATGCAAACCATTCATATGTTCTTTAAGAAAGCATGGCTAAGCTGGTTTGATACTTGCTGGAAGAATCAATGATATGCACTTTCCATTATAGAAAATTCAATAAGGAAAATTAAAGGAGCGAAAGTGCTGTCAAGATTACCAGAGGAGACACTACAAAGTCAATCCCAAAGTCTCAGAAATACATCTGTACTTCTGCATGACTTATAAAACCCTTATACTCTTTCGGACTTCCATATATAAACTTGTCTGCTTTTGCTTAAAATATTTGTATCATGACATGTACACGTGAGAATGATAAATCATATACCAATAATTTTTCATGTCTGTTTTCCTTTTTAGTGGATAAAAAGGTACAAGTAGGCAAAGATCAGGAAAAGGCGCAATCAGAAAAAGATTCCCACTCCAAAAACCGAGGTGGGAAAAAAACAAACTAACAATCAGGTACTTATACCATGAAAACATTTCGTAAGCCGAATGAGCAGCTATTTTCCCAATAGGTGGCCACTCAGTTACTTTAACTTAACTAAAAATATGCAAACATACATAAGGCGCCAACAGCACAAAAATATTTAGAACACCAAGACATAAAACAAAAAGAACCACCACAGAAGTATCGACTTGGAACGATCAGTAAAACAAAGCTACTGGCGGGTTTAAATCGATTTTACATGGCCATAACTTCACCCTTAGCTTCTGCAGTGATAAGTACATTCTATAGGTCTATCAAAATTTATTCCACTTCAGACCAATAATATTGTCAAATAAGTTGTAAAAAGACACATATACCATTTTTAGAGTTTTGTCCACCATCTTGGATGTCATCTTTTCTTCTTTTTATTTGCTTTTGTAAAACAATGCATGAAATTTATTTTATTTCTTTTTGATGGGTCAGCTTTCTACTATGGTCCTTTAAAACCAAATATATTAAAGTTCATTTGTTATCGCAAGGGCTTAATATAGAAATTCCTTTAAAAGTGACAACCCTCTTTGATGCCATATCCTTTCCACTACCAGAGCTTATTTATGCGTAATTGCTGACAAACACTTTTTGATCGACCCTCACGGCATTGTTAAAGCTAGCATGTGCAATCTGTTTATATTTTTCAATTGCCCAGTAAGTCGGCTTTAACCGATTTAAAGCTTAATTGCACAGTACATCAAACAAGCGAGTAAGAGGTCCAGAAAGTTGGAGAAAAACGTGATTTTTCTGTGTTAAAAAGGTCGAGTTTACCCTGTTATCTTTGAATCGCCACCACGCTCAAATCAAACAAGTGCGACCAAACTGCTAGGGTTGAAAAAAAACACAAGAAAAGAGAAAAAAATGAGAGATAGAAAGAGAGGAGAAAGGAGGAAAAAATCGGGAATCAAATCGCAAAAAAAAAAAAAAAAAAGAAGTCCGTGCGCATCGATTTTTCAACGGTGACCCCTGCGCCGTGACCTTTCAGTAGCAAAACCAAAACAGCTTACACTATGTTAAAGAGCGGTCTTTCTACTTTCAATACAGGCATAAGGCGTGTTTCTAAGTCTCACAGAAATTGTTTTATGGACGATTTACCAACCCTACCCCCTTTTCATGAGCATTTTGTGAAATGCCTGGTGCTCCTAAGGATATGGTGCAAACGTAAAATTTGCCTCTATCGTCCAGATTTTGGCCTTAAACTGACCAAACAGCATACAAAACAAGCAAAAGTCGCTTAAAACTAGGATTTGTACCCGTTTTAGAACTTTTACATATCCTTTCCACTACCAGAGCGTATTTATGCGTAATTGCTGACAAACACTTTTTGAATGACCCTCACGGCATTGTTAAAGCTAGCATGTGCAATCTGTTTATATTTTTCAATTGCCCAGTAAGTTGGCTTTAACCGATTTAAAGCTTAATTGCACAGTACATCAAACAAGCGAGTAAGAGGTCCAGAAAGTTGGAGAAAAACGTGATTTTTCTGTGTTAAAAAGGTCGAGTTTACCCTGTTATCTTTGAATCGCCACCACGCTCAAACCAAACAAGTGCGACCAAACTGCTAGGGTTGAAAAAAAAAAACACAAGAAAAGAGCTGTCTTTCTACTTTCAATACAGGCATAAGGCGTGTTTCTAAGTCTCACAGAAATTGTTTTATGGACGATTTACCAACCCTACCCCCTTTTCATGAGCATTTTGTGAAATGCCTGGTGCTCCTAAGGATATTGAATTCTACCAGTTGTCCAATGGTGACCCCAATGAAAGATATTTGATTTAAAGTTGTGAATCAATTTTTATATTACTTTAGAGCAATAATGTTGCCAAAAAGGCAATAAAATGACACAAATAATAATTTTCAGAGTTTTGCCCGCCATCTTGGATGCCATCTTTTTCGCGCCCTATATCCAGCAACAATGTAAATGTATGTTAATTTATTTTAATTCATTTTAATGATTTTATGACCCTTTTAGACCAAAAATGAGTTTACTTTGTTATAGTTAAGATCTTATACAGTGATAGTTCGTCTCTCACTAATGAGAAAGACCATCATTATTTCTTGAATTGTGCTGATGTGTGTTGGTGAGTTCTTTGATGGCTGACTAGGCCAATTCTGGCTCTAAACTGTCGGTTGCAAGTAGAGCAAGTCAATGTCATAGAGTCTGCTGGTGGCACATTTGTTTTGGCTTTGCGCTCTCTTCGCTTTCTTTCAGCTTCACAGATTCTCTTCTTTTCATAGAGAGCTGCTCCTTTGTTGATGAGACCTCGCCACTTTGATCGCTCCTGTGCAGTCTGTTCCCAGGACCCCATTGGTATTTCGAAATCCTTCAGAGAGGCTTTGAGGGTGTCTTTGTAGCGTTTCTTCTGGCCACCTTGAGAGCGCTTTCCCTCCTGTAGTTCTCCATAGAAAACTTTCTTTGGAAGTCGCGCATCAGGCATTCTTATAACATGGCCAGTCCATCTTAGCTGTGCTAGCTTTAAGACTGTATGCATGCTTTGCATCCCTGCTTTCCTCAGGACCTCTGTGTCTGGAATCTTGTCCTGCCACTTGATTTTTAACAACTTTCTCAAACAGCTTAAGTGGAAATGGTTAAGTCTCTTTGCATGGCGTTGGTATACTGTCCAGGTCTCACATGCATACAAGAGGGTTGGCAGTACCACAGCCTTGTAGACTTTCAGCTTGGTGTCAAGCTTGATTCCATTTCGCTCCCAGACATTTGCACGGAGTCTTCCGAATGCCACACTAGCTTTTGCAATTCTGGCAGTGATCTCATCATCAATATGCACTGCTCTGGAGAGAATGCTTCCCAGGTAGGTGAACTTGTCAACAACTTTCAGTTTTTGCCCATTCACAGTGATGGTTGGTTCATTATATGGTTTTCCGGGGGCTGGTTGGTGTACAACCTCTGTCTTTTTTGTGCTGATTGTGAGATCATAGTTATCACATGACTGTGAGACTTGATCCATGGCTCTTTGCATTTTTGCCTCTGTGTTGGCATTCTTATCCATATCATCTGCATAGAGGAGCTCATCTAGCACATCAGTCTGGACCTTAGTTTTGGCTTGCAACCTTCTGAGGTTGAATATGTTGCCATCAAAACAGTACCTGATTGGAAAACCAGTGTCACTGTCCTGAAAAGCATCCATAAGCATGGCAGAAAACATCATGCTGAACAGTGTTGGTGCCAGAACACAGCCTTGTTTGACCCCATTTGTTACTTCAAATGGTTCAGAGAACTCTCCATCATTTTGCACACGTGCCTGCATGCCATCATGAAACTGCCGCACCATAGCTATGAATCTGGGTGGACAGCCAAACTTGGCCATGATTTTCCAGAGTCCATCACGACTAACAGTGTCAAAAGCTTTGGTGAGGTCAACAAACGTCATGTATAGATCTACATTCTGTTCTTGGCATTTCTCCTGAAGCTGTCTTGCTGTGAAGATCATGTCTATTGTCCCTCTGTCTTTTCTGAATCCACATTGACTTTCTGGGATAAGTCCCGTCTGATCAAGATGAGCATTCAGACGATTTAACATAATTTTTGCAAGTATCTTCCCAGCAATTGATAGGAGGGAGATGCCTCTGTGATTGTCACAGACTTGAGGATTTCCTTTCCGCTTGTATAGGTGGATTATGGATGCATCCTTAAATTCTTGTGGGATAGCCTCCTTCCTCCACATACAGTGAAACAACTCTGTCAGTTTCTCTGCCATGGGTAGCCCCCCAGCCTTGTAAACTTCGGCAGGAATTGCATCTGCACCTGGGGCTTTGCCAGATGATAGTTGTTGAACTGCTTTTCTTGTTTCCGTAACGGTAGGAAATTCATCTAACAGAACATTGCACTCTGTCTGTGGAAGTCTGTCGATTGCATCCTGATTGATGCTTGATGGTCGATTAAGCACACTATTGAAGTGTTCTGCCCACCTTTCCAAGATAGCTTCTTTATCTGTGAGAAGAGTGTTTCCATCTGCACTGAGCAATGTGGTGGCTCCAGAACTCTTTGGACCATAAATGGTTTTCAGTGCATCATGAAATTTCTTCATGTCCTTTCTATCCGCAAAAGACTGAATTTCTTCTGTTTTCTTCCTCAGCCAGGAATCTTGCATGTCCCTAAGCTTGGTCTGGACTGTCTTACAAATGTTGCTGTAGGCTGCTTTCTTTGATACTGAGCTAGTATCATCTTGATGTGCCTTGAGCAAACGGTGCTTTTCTTCAAGAAGCCTCTGAATTTCATCATCATTCTCATCACACCAGTCTTGATGTTTGCGAGATGGATAGCCTAAGGTGCTTGCAGCTGAAGAAAGAACTGTTTTATGGAAAACTGTCCAGTTTTCTTCGGGGTCCTCTGAACTGAGATTCATTGCATCCAGTTGGTTGCAAATGTCTGTTAAGAAATCTTGTCTCATGCTGTCTTTATTCAGCTTTGAGACATCCAGTCTCTTAGGAGCTTTCTTGCCTTGAGGTCGCCTCGCAGGCTGTATTCTTAGGTTGAGTTTGCTGACAACCAGTCTATGATCTGTCCAGCAGTCTGCACCACACATAGTCTTTGTCACTTTAACATCCTGCCTGTCTGTTCTCCGCACTATGACATAGTCTATGAGATGCCAGTGTTTGGAACGGGGATGCATCCAGGATGTTTTGTTCCTATTAGGTAGACGGAAGACTGTGTTGGTGATTAGAAGATCATGTTCAGCACACTTCCTGAGAAGCAAGAGACCATTGCTGTTGCACTTTCCAACCCCTTCTGGACCTATAACTCCTTCCCAGGTCTGGTGGTCTGTACCCACTCTCGCATTAAAGTCGCCAAGAAGGATAAGCTTGTCTGTGCGGGGTGTTGCAGAAATAACATTGTCTAGGTCATCATAGAACTTGTCCTTGACCTCATCTGGATTGGTCATTGTGGGTGCATAAGCACTGACAATAGTTGCATGTTTATTGCCTGACAGAGGAAGTCTCAATGTCATTAGACGGTCATTAATGCCTTTTGGCAATCCTGACAGCTTACCAACAAGTTCTGTTTTGATGGCAAAGCCAATTCCTGCTTCACGCCTCTCTTCACTTTTGCGTCCACTCCAGAAGAAGGTGTATCCAGCACCAACTTCTTTGATCTCCCCAACATCTGCGAACCGAGTCTCACTCAATGCAGCTATCTGTATATCATACCTCCCAAGTTCTCTGCCCACAAGGGCCGTTCTACGCTGTGGTCTATCTGACCCAGCACTATCCATTAAAGTGCGCACATTCCATGCGCCAATCCGTAAGGGGATTACTCTAGCTTTTTTCTTTGTATTTCGACCGCTTAAGGGGATCCCCGCTGATCGCGGTTAACCAGCCAGGGGGTTTGAAGCAGGCAATTGTTTAGGGCACCTTTTCTAGCCCCTTCCCCATGCTACGGGGGTGAGCAGTGCGGTCCTAAATAGGTCTGCTCAGTCACTCAGCCGACTGCCGAATTCTGCTTACTGCTTCTCCTCACAGAAAGCGACCATTAGAACTGAGCCGCCTGTGTGCAGGTCTGCAACTACAGCTCCCAGTGTGTCCTACACCTGCTGCTTCGCCACTCGCCCATCGCCACAGGACTTTGTAGGTATGTGGGTGCAAGTGTGATGAAATTGTTGTGTATGCAAGTGCTTGTGTGTTGAGAAATAAGATGACATGCGCTATGAAATTGGATTATAGTGAGGAAGAGGTGCGCAACGTCAACCTCACTCTCTAGTCCTCGCCCAGCTGCGCCCAGAGGCAAGACACAGGTCAAGACGTCTGGAGTTGGGTTTGGATGCAGTGGATGACCGTAACATCTTTAGTGCCTTGTCACGCTCTGCATGTTCCACAACATGTTGCTGTATCGCTTTCTGAACCGTTGAATCAGATGATTTCTTCCGCTCCATCTACCGAAACAGTCTTTGCATATCTGGACTAGGCGTATCCAGACACACAGGTTTGATTTTGGAGTTTCCTTCTCCTAGATGAATTGCTGGCCACAGCTGAAGAGCTCCATCTACCCTTTCTTAGGTTTTGTTTAGAGACCTGTAAACTCCTAGGAGGGCTGTCAACCAAGACTAATGAGTTCCCCCTGCCCAGCTAGATTTTTGTGTAGAGAACTAGCTTAACTCCTAGATGAGTTGCCTTCCAAGGCTAACGAGCCCCATCTGCACCGCATGACAACAGGTAGTACTGATTACATGTTACAGTAGCAGTTAAACTGACCTGACCTAAGTACAGTATGTCCTTTACAATTGCCAACCATCTTGGATGCCATATTGAATTCTGAGAGTTGCCCAAGGGTGCCAAGGTGGCACCCACCAGAATCTTGTGTTTGAAGGTGTTTACTATCAAAATCCATTAAAACATTTTCTATATACCCCAAATCCAGGTCCAGCTCAGATTCTACCGGACTACAAGTAGCCCAGGGGCAACGATCGCTCACCTGAGAGTCAACAAGTACAGCCACTGGACAAAGTAATTGGGATTTTTACCATATATGGGTATGGTGGCCATCTTGGTACCCTACTTACATCAGCAGAAGAGCTCTTGTCTGGATTGTGTATCCTCTTTTCTGCCATTTTGGTTCACGTGAAAAAATCGTCTAACAAGGTCAGGGTCCTATAATGACCCCCGGGGTGGGGCCATATTTGACCCCAGGGGCAAGATTGGCAGGATTTATGTAGAGCTCCACATGACAATGTTGTATATCAAATATACAAGCTTTGTGTCATGCTGTTGCAGAAAAGATTTTTTCATATATTTCCATTATAAGTCTATGGTAGATAATGACATGCCTGGGGCGTGGCCTGTATGGACCCCAGGGGCACCGTTGGCAGCATTTATAAAGGAGAGGATTAACACAACATATGAAAGCTCTGGGCCATAAGGTTTTTCGGAGAAGAAGATTTTTTTATGTTTTTCCAATGACGCCCCCGGGGCAGGGCCCGTATGGATCCCAGGGGCACGGTTGTCAGGATTTATAAAGAGGACCACTATACATTGCTAAAAACAAAATATGAAAGCTTTGGGCCTTGTGGTTTTGGAGAAGAAGAATTTTTAAAGTTTTTTCCATGATGCCCCCGGGGCGGGGCCCGTATGGACCCCAGGGGCACGGTTGGCAGGATTTATAAAGAGGAACACTATACATTGCTACAAACAAAATATGAAAAATTGAAAGCTCTGGGCCTTGTGGTTTCGGAGAAGAAGATTTTTTATGTTTTTCCCATGACGCCCCCGGGGCGGGGCCCGTTTGGACCCCAGGGGCACGGTTGGCAGGATTTATAAAGAGGATCACTATATATTGCTACTGACAAAATATGAAAGCTCTGGGCCTTGTGGTTTCGGAGAAGAAGATCTTTTTTTATGTTTTTCCCATTGTAAGTCTATGGGAGCTAATGACCCCCGGGGCGGGGCCATTTTTGACCCCAGGGGCATGATTGGCAGGATTTATATAGAGGACCACTACACATTGCTACATACAAAATATGAAAGCTTTGGGCCTTGTGGTTTTGGAGAAGATTTTTTTTTTGTTTTTCCTAATGACCCCCGGGGCATGGCCTGTATGGACCCAAGGGGCACAGTAGGCAGGATTTATAAAGAGGACCATTATACAAATTGCAACACACAAAATATAAAAGCTCTGGGCCTTATGGTTTCGGAGAAGAAGATTATTGAAAGTTTTTCCCATGACGCCCCCGGGGCGGGCCCGTATGGACCCCAGGGGCACAGTTGGCAGGATTTATCAAGAGGAACACTATATATTGCTACAAACAAAATATGAAAGCTCTGAGCCTTGTGGTTTCGGAGAAGAAGATTTTTTTATGTTTTACCCATGATCCCCCCAGGGCGGGGCCTGTATGAACCCCAGGGGCACAGTTGGCAGGATTTATAAAGAGGACCACTATACATTGCTACTGACAAAATATGAAAGCTCTGGGCCTTGTGGTTTTGGAGATGAAGATTTTTTTATGTTTTTTCCATTGTAAGTCTATGTGAGCTAATGACCCCCGGGGCGGGGCCATTTTTGACCCCAGGAGCATGATTGACAGGATTTATAAAAAGGACCACTACACATTGCTACATACAAAATATGAAGGCTCTGGGCCATGTGGTTTCGGAGAAGAAGATTTTTTTATGTTTTGCCCCATCACGCCCCCGGGGCGGGGCCTGTATGGACCCCAGGGGCACGGTTGGCTGGATTTATAAAGAGGACCACTATACATTGCTACACACAAAATATGAAAGGTCTGGGACTTGTGGTTTCGGAGAAGAAGATTTTTTTATGTTTTTCCCATTGTAAGTCTATGGGAGCTATCTGTTGCCATGGAAACCAGAGTTCCAATCCGACCTGGCCCAAAACCTAATGCAACCTTTCCCCCTCCTCAATGATGCTTTAGATAAAATTTGATTACGATCGGCCATGTTGTCTTAGAGATATTTGAGTTTGAAAATGTGAACGGACGGACGGACGGACGCACGGACGGACGCACCGACGGACGCCGGCTCGACTACTGTACTATAAGCTCACCTTGTGAGACTTCGGCTCTGGTGAGCTAATAAGAGAGAAAGAAAAATGGATAAATAAAGCCTAAAGGGACTGATAAGCAGGAGATGGCTGATTCTTTCTTACACAATACAACTTACCATACCCAATGTTTGTACCAAATTTCATCATCCTATGTCAAGCAGTTCCAGAGAAATCTTTGACAGAAAAAAGTTTACACACACGCACACAAACATCTTCAGAGAAAAGACAAAAACTATATACACCCTATATACTTCGTATATGCCAGGGGTATAAATATTGATTTTTTCCGACTTTTCAAGTATGGGGGAGGGTTAGAAAAGGAATCGTAAAATTTTGTCATCCACTCCAAGTTGCAAATTTTTCTATGCTTTTGGTCCAAAATTGTCTGTGCTACGTAAATAGTATGACTTTTAAAAGCATTCTAGGTGTATTTTTCTTCAAGACACTGAGGTATGTTTCAAAGAAGTATAAATTAAATTAATTTACAAATTTAACACATGGTGCTCAGAGGTATCATTCAGAGGCATGTAGCTTGAAAAAATGCACACTACCCTATATTTATTTTGTTTTCAAATGTCTTGTGTTGTATTTTGACATAAAAAAAGAGTGGTTAGAAAAAAAGTTTGAATACTTTTTCATTGGCAGCGAACATTCTTAATTTCTCACAGAATCAAAGTTTATGTGTACTCTGATGTCTTTCAAAGAATATTTGAGCCATGTCATGTGAGAACTGCATACATGTATATGCCTACCCAAAAACAGAGCCCTTCGTTTGCCACATGGATAGTACAATGTCCTGTCCTCTTAAATCCAGCCTTCTCCTGTGACTGTAGAGATTAAGTTGTGTCAGACCTGGTTGGAAACCCCAAAGACCAGACCCCGAGTTTATTTTAAACTTTTTTCCTGCTCAGCTCAGCTGAGACTAAAATTTAGCCTGCTCATAAACTAAATGTTAAATTGCTAACCATTGTTGGCATTTTAGTATTTATATTAGCAGGATAAATTACAGGCTTTGGTGATCTAACCCTGAACTTTCAATTTATTTAGGCTATATATATACTTTGTCATATTTTATGAGCAGTTTACTTTTCATGCTCAACTGCGTTGAGCTTGAAAAAAGTTTTATAACCTTGGGGCCAGTCCTCATATCGTGTCTCATTTCTCTATATCTGTATGCTGTCATAAAATAAGCAGTAAATATTTTTGAACCACCTAAATGAATATACACTATTAACCTTGTATGTTTTCTTTGTCTTCACTGGAGATCTTTCAACAGATGGTGAACTTTTCCTCTTTTGGGCTTTCAGAGACTGAAAAAGCTATCATAATTATTTAGAATCTACAATCAATGATAAATAATGACAGTTGTCCACCTAAATGTTCAGCCGCATTTTGGTAAGCATACAGATCTCAGATTTCTTCAAGCAGTGTTCCAACCAGGGTCTGTGATTTGAATGGTCTTTCACCTGTACCAATATGTTGAACTTTCGTTCTTTACAAACTGTTTTATTTTCTGCATAATATAGGTTTTTTCTCTCATCAGACTGTCATGTGTCTAATACTCATGCAATGGTTTACTAGTATACTGGCATGGCAGGCTTGACCAGATCCTCATTTGATAATACCTTCTATAGTCTAAGAACTTTAAAAGCAATAAATTGATGAAATGACTGAAATGTAACATTACCACATTAACACTTAATTAAAATTAAAAACACATTAATACTTTCCTTTATTTTTTTTTTATTTATTTATTTATTTTTTTATTTTTTTTTTTTGAAAGTTGGCTCTTTTCTGACAATATTTTTTTTTTTAATTTTTACAGTGATAATAAATGGAACATACTTGAGCTGCTGCTATTCTTGCACTGGATCTGCTGCCATGGCTTTCACCACTACCAGACTGTGTCTCTGGCCTGGGTTCAGGAGCATCAGAGCTAGCAGACTGGTTCAAACTCTGTGATTTTCGACGTCTTGCCATGACCTGTAAATTGAATGCATTCCGTATGCAAGTTTATAAAATATGCTTGTTTTTTTTTTTGTTTTTTTTTTTTAATCTAAATACATCTGAGCCATTTGAGAATAAAAGCGCTGCAGGCAAGCATGGTACTCCGCCACGCAAATTTAATTTGGGCCATAACTGTGTACTTATTTGACAAAATTTACCCATCTTCAATCCCAAATCACTCCTTCCTGGTATGAACTATACAAAGTTTGAAGAAAATCGGTCAGCAAATGCTCAAGATAGAGCCCGGAAACAAAATTTTAACGTAAATCTGTACTTATTTGACGAAATTTATTCATTTTCAAGCCCAAACCACTCCTTCCTGATATGAACTCCTATACAAGGTTTGAAGAAAATCGGTCAATAAATGCTCAAGATAGAGCCCGGAAACAAAATTTTAACGTAATTCAAGGGCCATAACTCTGTACATATTTGACGAAATTTACCCATCTTCAATCTCAGACCACTCCTTCCTGGTATGAACTCCTATACAAAGTTTGAAGAAAATCGGTGAATTAATGCTCAAGATAGAGCCCGGAAACAAAATTTTAACATAAATCAAGGGCCATAACTCTGTACTTATTTGACGAAATTTACCCATCTTCAATCCCAGACTACTCCTTCCTGGTATGAACTCCTATACAAAGTTTGAAGAAAATCGGTCAATAAATGCTCAAGATAGAGCCCGGAAAGAAAACGCTGATGGACGGACAGACGGGCGGACGGACACTCGAACGCAAATTTTTTTTTACAGGCGAAGAAAAATTCTTTCTTCCCTGACGGGGATCGAACCAGGTTCTCCTGCGTGCTAAGCGAACACTCTACCACGTCGCTGTAAAAGACGGCTTGTACCGCAAGGCAGTACAAGTGTGCTATATACCTATATCCTGTGACATTCTCCCCCACCAAATTGGGCTTCGTCCCCGAAGTCCCAGGCCATAGAGTTTATGGTAGAAACAAACTCGGGGAATTATTGCATGGGTCATAGGATTAATTCACGTTGGGCGTCAAATATAACAGGTGAAGAAAAATTCTTTCTTCCCTGACGGGGATCGAACCAGGTTCTCCCGCATGCTAAGGGAACACTCTACCACGTCGCTGTAAAAGCCAGCTTGTACCCTGTGACAATAACATAATACCCCGCACTTTTTTTAAGTGGCGGGGTATAAAAATATAAGTCAAAATGTTACTGGCATCAGATCATTTCTTTCTGTTCACAAAAGTGTATCTTACCAAAGCTACATCCTTATTTCACAGCAAAGAGACAGACCTTTTATTTTTATTTCGACATGACCATTAAAGTAAAATTAGTGTTTGTAAGCATCATAGTGAAGAGGTCGACTCACGTTGCAACAACTGATTTTGTTGGCAGATGGAAATTTTATCATTTTTTTTCCATACTTCTGCGCATAGTGTAAAGCGACCAGTGATCGATCAGGGACCAGTGATCGATCAACTAGTGGTTATCGGCTATTGATTCTCAAAGGATACCTGAAGTAAATCTTATGCTAGTCTCAACTTAAAGCGCATTAAATTACCTTACAAACATTAATTTAAATTTATTTGGAAAGCTTTTCTATCTTGCATTTTTCTGGCACTTTACAAAGAGGGGGCCTTAGTTGTACTACTTAAAAGCGGTGATTGTTCAATAAATTCTTAAAGATGAAACAATCTGCAGTCGTTCCAACTGGCTAATTTATTTAACTTTACTGCATACTAAACAAATCTGATCCACATTCCAAATTGTATAGGATAACGCTGCAATTAATGGACAATTTCTGTGATTTTCGAGCTATTTTTTCAACAGTTTTCCAAGGCATTGTTTCTACAGGCATTTACGTTTTTCGACCACCTCATTTCGCTGCTTTATTTCTTTTAACTCACTAAAAATTTCCAAACTGTGTTTCGTGGCTAGGATAAACAATAATTATTCTTTCTAAAAATGTACATACCTTCCAAGTTAGCCGCGGTTTTGGAGAGAAAAAGAAGGTGATCGATCACTGGTCCACCTGACCCTGATTCACGCTGTATGATGGTGGGTGTGTTGATATGACGTCACTGAGAATGTGACGTGATGACGTCATAAATTGACATATTAAAAAACATGGCGAAGGTTCAAGCTTGGATATGGTGCCTGTTAGTGATGGGCCGATGATCGATTATAATCGAAAGCTAGTTGGTTTGGGCTTCCAATTGCGATAATCGATAGTAAAATGCAGAAATCGATTGTAATCGGTTTCAAGACTAAGGGTGTAGAAAATTTTACTTTGTGCTTTTTATATTTGACAAAGTTTTAGGTTATAAGTTAAATATTTCACAGTTTGAGATAGATCTCACTTATCATAACTTGTACTTGCATATATAACTACTTTAACGCAATTTTTCTTCTTCATTTTCTTCAAAATATCAGAACAGAAAGGTAAAAATTTGTAAATGCATGCCATCTTATGTTCATATAAGTGGAATTGTTCTATATAAATTCTGTAGTCATATCTAACAGACTTAATGGCTCTCTCCTTGACCGCTCAGTCTGCATGGTGATGACACGCTTGCTGGGCAATTGCACAATATATATAGCTAATTGAACCGATTAAACAATCGATAGCTAGTTGGTTTAGTCCTTCCGATTATAAACCGATAATCGATTGCAATTTCAAACCGATGGCCCAACACTAGTGCCTGTAAGGCTAAGGTAGTGATATCATCTCAAGGATATGGTATGTGCATATGCATTCTCAAATGCATGTCTGATCCGCAAATTTATCAAACATGGCTATTTTTGATCGATCACTGGTCCCTTTACATCAAAGAAAATGACTTTATTGTTAATAATAATTTGCCGAGTTCAGTGGTGGCTTTAGAGGGGGTTCAAGGGATTTGCTCGAACCCCCATCTGAAGCCAAATTATTTATGTTTCATGGGGAATTTAAAGACAGTTGCGTGAAATTAGGCTGACAAACTCCCCTTCTCTAAATTTGAACCCCTCTTCAGCAATCCTGGACCGTGAGTTTTCAAGGAATTCTGCAAGAACTTTACGACTGGTTCGCCATGTCGACAATTCCCTTTCCCCAAGTAGATTATATTTTCAATATAACGTTTAGATGGGTATTATTGGACAAAATTCGGTTTTCTTTGAGTTAAGTTTATACCTGTGTGAATAGTCTGCGCGGCTTTTTTCTTGGGCGTATCGGTTATGTGCAACTCTTAATAATATTTTATAACGGCAACTGCATCTTGGACCTGGTACTTGTAACTGCTACTGTTTCGAGTTACATGGACGTTTCGATGCCGATACCTGGTTATGTCAGCACTAAACAGCTAAAGGCGTGGAAACTAAACAATGTCCTCACGATCCTCAATAACATGAGTTTGAACAAGGCCTTTCTATACAAAAGGTATTTCTAAGAATCTTGGTTTGAAAGATCTAGGCATTCTGGAGATCATGAAACCAGCGCTACCTTCGGACGTTTTAGTCCCGGGGGTTGGGGGGGGGGGGGGGTGTACTACCATATTAAAGCAGTATGACTAATTTCCCTCCTGCCCCCCCCCCCCTCCCCCCGGCGAGGTATTGTCAATTTGGCGTGTCACCAATTTGGCGTGTCATCAATTTGAGTTTTATTAGCTTTGAATGCACCTACTTTTAGTTAGATAAGCTCTAAAAGCACCCACTTTTCCTGAATGCACCCATTTTCCCAGTTCGATCAGCTCTAAAGGTACAACTTTTATCGTTCTTTCAGCTCTGAAAGCACCAATTTTTTCAGTTTGATCAGCTCCGTAAGACCCCTTCTTTTCAATGTAACCGGTCGATCGAGTGGCTCGGTAACTCAGTGGTAGACTCGTACACCCCACCGCCAGGCGGCCTGGCGTATAATATACAATTACAGAACCTATCAATGTCTAGACACTTTGAAAACATACCCGCAACTCGTAGAATAGAATTACGAAACCAGTTAAACAAATTGTTCTTGAAATATTTTAAAATGTTTGACACTGATTCACGTTCTGTGGGGAATGATACCAAGAGCTACCCAAGAATAACATAACTGCTTGGTTCACTCAAAATATCACCTCCACATTTCACAGTTAATTTCAGCGGTTAGATAATGCGCCGCCTAACTAGTCGGAATGCCTACCGCACCACTACAATTAACCATGAAAATAGAATTTTGTGTCAAATTCCCTCCAGTAAAGTTATTTTCCGGATCAACAATATTTAAAAGACATATAAATATATACACTGATGAATGAAAATGATAGCCCTTCCAAGGACACTCTATCGAGCGATAGAGTGTCCTTGCCCTTCCAATAATAACATATTAGAACGACATGATAAAACAACAAGTGTAAAACGACGTGTCATTAAAATCTTCATAAAAGCAATTAAAATCCTGTAACATTTAAAATTTCTCTGGCAAACATCAGTCGCAGAAGAAAGTCTCTGGATTCCCACGAGCGCAGATGTCCGACATGCACGTCACTACAAAACCCAATCGTTGGACGTCATCCAACGAGGTTTTTGCAGAACGGGGGAGAAAGTGTAACTGATTGGGGTATAAGAGTAGAAGATATACCTGTGTATGTGGTCAGACCAGACAACACCAGGTCCAGAAAAACTAGGACACTACACAGGAATCTTTTGCTGTCGTTCATGTCAGTTTTGGATTGGCATTCAGACTGGAAGAGAATCTGGACGCAGAAAAAGAATGTCATGCGGACGTACACAGCGTTGTTAGCGTTACTCCAACGCCATCTGACGCTGATATCATGTCAGATACAGAGGGATCTAGTGTTGAGAGTGTACCACCATCTCCACGTTACAGGATTCCTCAGAGACGTACGCCTGGTACAGTTGGTGTACTTTCACGTAGCCCAGACTTACCGACTTCCAACACACCGTCACCAAGACCCAAACGCACAGTGCGAAAACCTCGTTGGATGACGTCCAACGATTGGGTTTTGTAGTGACGTGCATGTCGGACATCTGCGCTCGTGGGAATCCAGAGACTTTCTTCTGCAATTGATGTTTGCCACAGAAATTTTAAATGTCACAGGATTTTAATTGCTTTTATGAAGATTTTAATGACACATCGTTTTACACTTGTTGTTTTATCCTGTCGTTATCATTTTCATTCATCAGTGTATATATTCATGTCTTTTAAATATTGTTGATCCGGTAAATAACTTTACTGGAGGGAATTTGACACAAAATTCTATTTTCATGGTTAATTGTAGTGGTGCGGTAGGCATTCCGACTAGTTAGGCGGCGCCTTATCTAACCAAGCAGTTATGTTATTCTTGGGTAGCTCTTGGTATCATTCCCCACAGAACGTGAATCAGTGTCAAACATTTTAAAATATTTCAAGAACAATTTGTTTAACTGGTTTCGTAATTCTATTCTACGACCTTGCTTATACATGTACGAACAAAATACATCAGGAAAACATGTCCGTGTAATATATACCCCTTATACCACACTTTTGTATAGAAAAACTGGTGTTTGCAGGGGTATACCTATTTTCTTATTTTTGCTCCAAAACACTAGGTTTAGAACCGCCTCGCGCACTACCCACGGACCTATTACAGATAGGTGCACGCCCTATGTGTAGATGCGTTCCAGAGTCGTCTGCAGTCAAGCTCAGCCTAAGCAACTTAGCTGCAGGATGTTTTGATTGTAAATACGTTGTTGCTGACATCACTTGCCCGTTAAATTCAAATTCAAATTCAAATTCAAATATTTTATTGTTCACCTCAATAACGAAACACTCACAATAATAAATACATACTGTATATGTATCAATCAAAATACATGTAACGTATAAACATGACAAGAAAATCGCACACAGACACACATAAGTTCTCCAGTCAAATGATTTAACATGAGCAAATGATGATGTAACAAAAATGTCAATTTATGCATTTTGTACTGAATGACAAAATTTTGCGACGGCTTTTACAATAAGGCCACTGGAATTCATTAGGCAGTTGAACTGTTCCATACTATGTAACTTCTCAAAGTTCGGCTAAACTCTAGCCTTTTATCACTGATGATCAATTTAACTGCACTTAAAACAGACTGTCGTTTAGTGCCAATGCATCGTTTTGTATATATTCGGTTGGGGCCGGAGCTTCTTGTCTGTTGCTTGGCCCACCGGGGTTCAACTGGTGTTTCTCTTATGCTCCGGACTTTCAGTAAGTTATTGGGCGCCCAAAATCTCTATCGTCGGATAGCTTACTGAATATGTGAGTCCTCGTTTTTGATTCGTCACGGTGGTTATCACTGATGATTTATTTGTTTGTTTGTCCTTGATGATGCATTGACTAAACAACTAACTATGTGTTGTGAACCACAGCAGAAGCTGAGGGTGGTGTTATGGCCATGTAAAACTAGTTTAAGCCCGCCAGTAATTGTGTATTACTGATCGTTCCGTCGATACTTCTGTTGTGTTTCTTATTGTTTTATGTTTTGGTGTTGATTTTTGTGCTGTTTGCGCCTAATGTGCGCTTTCATATTTCAGTTAGGTTTAGGTAACTGGCCGCTTACTCACTCGGCTTACAAAGTGTTTTCTTAGTACCAGTATCTAATTGTCAATTTAGTTTTTTCCCCACTTCGGTTTCTGGAGTGGGAATTTCTTTCTGATTGCGCCTTTTCCTGTTCATTGCCTGCTTGTACCTTTCCATGATAAACTGTGTCATGCTCACATACTTGCGCGACCTGGTCGAATCGTAGACAGACGATGATGCAATGGCATCACTCATTGACCGTCTAGCTAAACTATAGTGCTCAATTTTCGACTTTGGAACTGAACTATTCACGGTTTTCGAAAATTACGCATGCCCGGTGTCTCTTATCATAACCGTCTTATGTGGGGAGATATAAATATTTACATTTCAAGCTTGATCGCGTGATTTCATTTCATTCTTCATTCTTGAAAGATCGTCTCGTGCAAACCTTCCTGATAAGGGTGACTAACGAAGTGTCCATTTGGATATAGAATGCAAGAAAGAGAGTAAATGACTTCTACAGTTACTTTGAATCGGATATAATGATGGAAAAAGCTCAACATATATGTGGTCATTTAGCATCATTTCCTAGAAAAATGAAAATGGTATCGCTGGTCTTAAAACGTATTTTTCTAATTTTAATTTTCTTTTCCGAATGTGGAAATGCACGGCAAAAGAGACTTGTGTTTAATAGTAAGTTTTGTCATTTTATACTATTACAAGGTTTGATTACTTTATATTAGTATCTACAGATAATTGCTGGCTTAAAATAGAAGGGGTCATTCCCAGAAAAAATCTCATGAAGAAACATTATCCCCAATCTCCTTACATTATAAAAATGGCACATACTTGCAAAATGAAAGGGCCATTTTGAAAATTAAAGGGCATTTTCTACCCAAGGCCTCTTCCAAAATTATCCCTGTATCTATATGCCGAAATTATAATTATTAACTCGAACCATTTTAATTGTTTCCGAGATATTTTAGTCTGGTGGATCACAATTCTCATGATAAATGTTTGTCAATTTAATTTTTAGACTTTTAATAACATGTACCGTTAAATTTTCAGAACCATCCTTAGCTCGGTTCAACAATGGAACTATCCTAGGAGTCGTCAGAGATCCGAAGATATCCGAAGCATCTGGCTGTGCTGCTAGTCGAACGCACCCTGGACTACTGTACACGTTAAACGACCATGGCGGGAAAAATGAAATCTACGCTTTGTCGACCAATGGTACACTTGTGGCGACTTACGATATAAAAGGAAGCGATAATAATGATTGGGAAGATATTGCGATAGGGCCATGTGATAGTAGTGGTCACGCTCCGGACTGTATTTATATTGGTTCGTAATTTTTGTTAGTCGTAACTATGTAACATTACGGAATCTGAATCTGAATCTGAATAGTATACCGGTGACACGCCAAATGACACCATTTCACCAGGGGGTTCGGATGGGGGAGAAATTAGTCCCTTGATCGCACGAGTGAAGCGAACTTGGACACACAGTCATCTGACATTTCAGCAGTAGAAAACAGAGAGGCAGGGAGGTCATTCCAGTCCCTGATAGTCTGGGGAAAGAAACTACATTTATAGGCCTCTATACTAGCAGATGGAAGCTGAAATGCCTTGGGGTGACTATTTCTACAACGCCTAGTCTTTGGGATAAGGTCATCTGTAGGTACATGTATTCTGGGTTTACCCTTCAGACCTCTGTATAGCAATATAAATCGATCATCCGTCCTCCTTTTCTTGAGATATTCCCATTTGAGTTGTTCAAGAATGCCAGTCATACTTCCTTCCTCGAAAGTATAATTTCTAGTTACAAATCTAGCGGCACGATTTTGTACCTTCTCCAATTCCTCCTGGAGGCATTTAGTATGAGGAACCCAAACAGAACTTCCATATTCCAGGACAGGGCGCACCAGTCCTTTATAAGCTGCTTCTTTAACATCTTCGGGGGGGGGGGGGGGGGGGGGGGGCAAGAAAATAAGTTTCGTTGGCTATAGTATAGATTGGTGATATGGGTATTCCACTGCAAGTCATTTGTAATTGTTACACCTAGATACTAATGCTATCAACATTTTCCAATACCGTTCCCTCGATGGTGTACGAGGCCTCAATTTTATTTATCTGCTTATTTGTTAGCTGCATCATGTTGCATTTGACAGGTTGAAATCTCATGCCCCATTTTCGGGCCCAGCTCCCTAAAAGGTCAATGTCTTTCCGAAGTTTCAATGTATCTTCTATTGTTCTAATTTCACGGTAATAAACACAGTCTTCAGCGAAACGCCTGATTTGAGAGCGAACGGGTATGTCATTTATAAGGAGAACAACAATGGACCGAGAACGGTGCCCTGAGGGACACCAGACACAACAGGGGCCCAGTCAGATTTAACACCATTAACTACTACCCTTTGCTGCCTGAAGCACAAAAAAGCATTTATCCATTCCAGTGTCTTTCCACCAATACCATTACTGAACAATTTGCTTTTAAGAAGTTCATGTGGAGTGGTGTCGAAAGCTTTTTCAAAGTCCAAAATAAAAGTGTCAACCTGACCCTTTTTGTCCAATATTTTTGCCCAATCATTTATTGCTGTAATCAGCTGAGTTTCACAACTATGCCATTTCCTGAATGCATGCTCTTTATCCGACAAAAGATTATACTGGTCAAGATGACCCATGATATTTGAGCAGACAATATGTTCCAGAAGTTTGCAAGGAATACATATCAAAGAAACTGAGCGGTAGTTACAAGCAAGGGACCTATCACCTTTCTTGAAAAGTGGACAAATATTAGCAAGCGACCATTCCTTGGGGATTTCACCCGTAATGATTGATTGCTGGAAGAGATGTGCAAATACAGGTCCTAATTCTTTTGCCAATTCTTTTAGGGGTCTAGGATGGAGCTCACCAGGTCCTAAGGCTTTAGAAGGGTTCAGACCTTTAAGGAGTTTTGTTACTCCTTCCTTTGTAACAACAATTTCATCCATGAATGGGGCCGACCTATCGAGAAGTGGGACTTGGTTGTGTACCGTTTTGGTGAATACATCTGTGAACCGTCCATTAAATTCTTCTGCTTTTTTCGAAATCTAATTGAGCAATACCACTTCCATTTTTCTTTTTTGAAGGAGGAATGCCTTGGGTATCTTTCCTCTGACTATTGATAAATGCATTGGGTATCTTTCCTCTGACTATTGATATACCTATAAAAATCCCTGGGATTAGCCATAACATCCCCTTCCAAGTTATTGACATACAGGTCATGCTGCTTCCTTATATCAGCTTTGATTTCCCTTCTTAAGTTGTCAAATTTAGATCTAATTTTTGCACTTCCAGTTTTCTTAGCTTTTGCATGAGTTATATTTTTACTGCGAAACTTCCTCCGTTTCCGTCAGGAGTTATCCATGGGACAGAAGAGACAGAGCGACTTGTTTTTCATGGGATATGCTTATCTGCCGAGTCCTGAATGAAAGATGTAATTAGATTGAGATATGCCTGAACCGAACAGGTATCCGAGTAGCCATTGAAATACGTTTCCTTTGCAAATTTTAATGTACCTGCCCTCATAGATTCATAATCACCTTTCTGGTAGCGATACACCTTCCTCCGAGGTTTAGGTTTCAATGCTGGAGACCCAGAGGCACATGGATATTAGTATAATTTTCTTGCTCCATAAAATATCATGAATAATTATTAGATATAAAGAATGGTCTTTTAATGTTCCAAATCGATTGAAACAATGGTTTGTTTGTACGCACTTGCATCGACCGGGATTCGGGAGACTTAAAAAAATATAGTATGCTATCTTAGTGTTTTTGAAACTTAAATCTTTTATCAGCTCATTAATACAAAAGACATAAAGCGATACGAAATTTGAATACGAAATACAAACGTTATATACCACAAAGGATTTGAAGCTTTAGTAGCCGAAAACATGGTATGGCCCATCCCCTTTCTCATTAATATGTTCACTGCTCTTAAAGGATTTCAGTTTTATTTTTATTTACTATTACTGCAGCTGGTGTTGTGCCGTGTGGCGGCCCTAAAAAGCATCCATAGTGCAGATTATATTTTCCTTTTTGTCCTTTGAGATCAGCGAGGGTATTCTGAGAAATCAGAAAATCATTATCGGTTTAGATTCATTTTCTTACCAGCGTTTAATAAATTTGGCCCCATTTGGATTATAATAGTCTTCGTATCTACTATCCTGTTGAAAAATGCAAAATTACAGTGATTCTTTTTGGCTTTATGTTGTCGAATATCGCCCATAAATATGTTCACTGCTCTTAAAGGATTTCAGTTTTATTTTTATTTATTAATTATTTATTTATTATTTATTACAGCTGATACCGGAGACAGTGGTCATGGTGGTAGTGCCAACACTATCTACAGAGTAGAAGAACCTTATTTTGTAGAAGACAGGGATTTACATGCTGTAGCAGAACTCAGATTCAGGTTGTAGTCATATATCGCGCTAGTGCAATACGTTTCAAAATTTTTCTTTACACCGATATTTGATATTTTATAGCGAAAAAAGTGAAACTTATGTTTTCTCTGTACTACCAAACATTGTTACAGTACCTCAAATTAAAAATATCTAAATGACACTCAAGTGAATCTTATTTTTACAAATGAATCTGTCATTGTATGATCAAGGACGTTCACGTTCACGTTCACAGTTTTATGTGCATACGTTGTCTTGGTGAGCCGTATTTTGTAAAAAAGGTACAAGTAGGCAATGATTAGGAAAAGGCGAAATCAGAAAGAAATACCCACTCCAAAAACCAAGGTGGGAAAAACTAAAGTGACAATTACGTAGTTTGTAGAATGCAGCGCCAGGAAAAGAGACATGCACATGCATTCAGTGTGACACATAATCCGCCAAACAAGATGAACCATCAGGAAAACATGTCCGTGTAATGTATACCCCCTTGAACCCCACATTTATATAGCCAAACTGGGGTATGCAGGGGTATACCTATTTTTCTTATTTTTGCTCCAAAACATATATTGTGGGTACTCGTTAGAACAGCCTCAGCTGAAAATTTTCAATTTTTAAAGCCAAAAAAATCTCTGTTTATTGCATGGGCAAGTTTTCGTAATGTTTTAATTATTTTCTAAAATTCCGTGCTTACGTTTACATTGCAGCTGGTCAGAAAGCGACTGTGAAACACTCATGGTTGACACCAAAGGCGAGGTATACCTCATATCAAAGAATCACCATGGTCGAGGGGTGTTGTTCCACCTACCCAGCACGGCTTGGGCCGAACCGGGCTCTCACAGTCACAGGGTACACGTGACATCTACAGTTGCAGTGCCCACGCCCTCGTCACATTCCGACCCCGTGGCAGGGGATATATCGCCTGATGGAAACGAGGTGCTTGTGAAGGTTAATATGTTTTACCCTATTAAATGTAAATGTCTGAAGTTTCTGAACGACAGAAACCAATAACCCTATATTCATTGTTATCCATCTTACGTCATCGAAATAGACAAACGAGATGCTCCCGTCGGTGTTCCGTGAGACCATTTACGGGAACCTCACGATTACAGTACCGAAGAGTTGCGTAACTTATAGATTAGCTAGCCGATGATCTACAGAAGCAGAAGAAAGTATATAATATATTTTAAGTTTCCATTTGATTTAAATTGCTGCCTCAGTAATTGATTGAAATTTGGCTCCATGAAATCTATAAAAGTTCTCAAGTCATTTCTTTATTGACCGTTACAAGGTCATAATGCTGTGATTTACATGTATCTGTCTATTGTCGGTTAATTCTGTCTGTTTTTTTTTTCTGCCGCGTGTGTTATCAATTATTGTGAATGAAGTTAGCTGGATGATAGAGTAACTAGCTGGGAAAGAGCTAGTCATATTTCTCTCCATGCATGTTGCTATGATTTGTGTGGTGTCTTCCATTTCTTTCCATCAAGGTGATTTGATATTACTTTAAAAATTTAAATGTAATAATGACTGTACATTTACCCTATAACATTTACCCTATTACATGCTGTGAAAACTAACGTAATAAATTTGTGTAGAAAACTGGCTTTATTAAAGTTTTGACCACTTGTATTTGTCTGTAAGGTTTACAATGTAGACACGTTTAAAGCTTACTATTTGGCAGATGTTCTTGTATGATATATGTAAAACGATACTTTTCATAAAATGATATTTTACTTCAGGTTCATGAAGGGATTTACTACTGGAATATGAATGGATCAAAATCTTACGAATCCGCCATGAAACTACCAGGTGAACGAGCACCGTATATACAAGAGGTACAAGGCGAGTCGGTCTGTTGGGATAGAAAGGGAGGCGGCTATTATACAATGAGTGAAGGACTCGGCCAACCAATTTATTATTACTCAAAGTTGTAATTCTGATAGGTTTTTATACAATAGAAAAATTATATTGCTTGGACCAGCTCAGTGTTTATTGCATGGTCACAGGATAAGTCACATGACTACAATGTAATTTATTACATGTAGGTAATAATACAGTTCTTTCAAGCTTAAGCAGGCAGTAGTACAAAACATTTTCCCCTCGGTGCAGATACCCACTTGACACGCTATTGCCATCAGCTTCGTCTCGGGCAATAGCCTGCCAAGTCGGTATCTGTATCTCGGGGGAAAATATTCTGAAAATCAGAAGTCTTGCACCACCCTATTTTTGGTAATTTTTTATCATCAACTAGAATTATTTTTATTCCTAATATCAAATCTTTGAATTTGCAGCAAATTCAAGAGCGTTGATGGTAATGCAAATTTATAGGGACAAAAAGTGTAAAATTGCACTTTTTTGGAAAAATTGATTGCCGATGAAATTCTAACTAAGTTTTGATCGTGCATGTGATCTGTATTATGCCAGTATCAGAAAAACAACATTACATTTTGAATTTTAGATTTGTTTGTAGTTTTTACAAAATTTCAAAAATCTTCATTTTTGGGAAATTAATTAGTGGTTTTGAAGATTACAAAGACAATTGCGGCAGAAAAGCACATGCCCTACATGACTTTTTTTTTTTTTTTTGTGTGTGTGTGTGTGTGTGTGTGTGTGTGTGTGTTTTATAAACATACGTCAATCCGTTTTCTGTACTTCCGATTTGTATGCAAGAATTTTTAATTAAGATTTTACAAAAACAGGCAAAAACAGGGCGGTGCGAGATTTTTGATTTTCAGTATATTTTGCACTATTGCCTGTTTAAGCTATACATGTACTCTTCATTCCAGCTTTGGCTAGACTCTGGCCTTCAATTTTATCATGCAAGTTTAACAGCACTTAAACAGACTTCGTTTAGTGCCAAGCCGAAGGCATCGTTTTGTTTACAATTCATGTCCACAAATTCACAGTCGTCAACCTATACGTCGATTTGCAGTGTTTACGACGGTTTGCGGGTATTAACGCTGATTTACTGGAGATAAAAAAATGGATGTATAGAAAAGCATACAGCATGTCAAAGGGACTATAGATTTATGTTAGTTTTAAGAATACGACATGGTACTGGTGATTGATGTAAGCATTTAGGGATGATTTCGAGTACCGGCCCAAAGGGTAAGTCGTTTTGTTTTCATCATCTACCTCCTTGATCGGTTCTCGAATATATTCTTCAGTGCTATTCTACCGCTGCAGGGCATATTCACAAAAATCTACCGCTGCAGGGCATATTCACAAAATATACGAGTTTCTACAGCCCCTTTAACATATGGAATGCTTTTCCATAGAGTATATGCGCAAATATAGACGATATAGAACCACTTCCACCAAATCAACGTATAGGTTGACCAGTGTGTAATTTTGATTTTCTGATAAAACTGTGACACGCTCACCTTAGGTGCGACCTGACCGAATTGTTGTTCTATAGTAATAAATTTAAATAAATTGAGCCACGACGCGAGAAAACCGGTCTTCGGGGTTTCCGACCAGGTCTGACACAAATCGGCCTGCAGAGTCACAGAAGCAGGCTAGAAGCTTGAAATTTCGGATTTAAGAGGAAGAGAAATTGTACTATCCGTGTAGCGAAAACAAAGGCGCTGATCAGCTTCGCAGTTACTGCCAAGCTGATCTGCGCCTTTGTTTTCGCATAGGCAAAAATCCGGTTTTCTCATGGCGCGGCTCGTAAAAGACAGACGATGAAATCGCATTCATCATGACTGATATAGCAAGACCGTTATAGTCCTGAATTTTTGACTTTGAAAACATTCAGGAGCTCAAAAACGCTTATCAGCATGGGGAGATATTTACGTTGAACAAGCTTAATCGCATGATTTCATAATTTCATTTTTGTTTTCTGTTATATGCAAATTCTTCTAGTGCAAGCCGCGAACCTGCTTAGACTGGACAAAGGCGGCGTGAAAGAAGGGAATTACTTTAGAACTGCCTAAACAGTTTCCATTTCGTTTTTAAAGCACGGATTTGTTTGGAAGAATGAAAACTTTAGCAGTATTTAATAGAAATAAAATGAAAACGGTGTCGCTCGTCTTCAGACACATTATATTAATTTTGGTTTTCTATTCCGGGTGTGGAAATACCAAAGAAAAACGACTTCTGTTTAGCAGTAAGTATAGCATGTACGTTTGTAATTTTATATTTCGTAAAACATTTTCTTGCACACTAGACAGAAATTGCCACACCTTTTGCCTGGGTGATAAAATTGCATCTCACCCAGGTGTTCTCACCCAGGCTAAAAAAATACTAGTACGCAAAACCTTGAAATAAACCAGATTTTTTGGGTTGTTGTGCAAGAAAAAGAATCTAATATGGTGTTCTGTTCTAGATGGAAGTTTCCAACCCTCGGGATGACCGTGCTGAGCGGAACCTCGGCGGAGCCTCGGTTCCGCTCAGCACGGTCATCCCTTGGGTTGGAAACTTCCATCTAGAACAGAACCCCATATAAGATTCTTATATTGATTACTGAAGGATGCATATATTATAATAATTATACCAAACCATATTGTGTCTGAGAGATTTTAGTCTGTTGGCCCAAAGATCAGCCGTATTGTCGTTTATCACTTTTGTTTTCCATTGTCCACGATTTGTTGCGATGGAGATGCACGAGTAGATTCGATCTGTTGCGATTTGTTACGATGTATTACGATCTGATTCGATGAATACGATTGATTTATCCATCGGGTTAATCGTGGAAAAGAATTTGGCTGTCAAAATTTTTATCACGATTAACCCTATTGCCACGATTGACATCAAGATGTGATACGATCGGATAAGATCCGTTACGATAATCTCGATTCCCTCACGATGAAGCACACGATTACAATCGTGGTCGAATCGTGTTAAGTGTGACAGCCCTATTATCAGCACATGCGCGCGTGAATTGCAATATTAATACATGGCTTTCTCTTCATTTATAAACGGCTTTTGATATCGTGTGACATGGGTGTTTATTCAATAATATTTACATTGTTCTAAAACCTCCTTAGATGAACCATTAGATGTCCATCTGTGTTCATACTTCCATGAACAACATTGTGTCACGCGACGTGACGTAATCCAAACTTGACGTCAAAAACATGAATCTCGCCAATCTGATTGGACGTTGTAAACGTCGACGCCGTTCCGCTGTTTGAACACCCACTGTGTGTAGATTCATTGTTTGCTTGTAAATGTGACCGCCTTGGTGATTTTTCAACAAGCGATAGAGAGAAATGAATATAAATATAAGCAATGAGTTTAATTTTTCTGTTGTTCATGGAGCTATGAACCGCAGTGGGTCGCAAGCAAAGCTTACATGAACCCCTTCGGGGTTCATTCACTTTGCACGCGACCCACTGCGGTTCATAGCTCCATGAACACCAGAAAAATGAAATTCATTTCTTAAATATATTTTTATGAATATATTATAATATGAATGTAACCATCAAATTTTCAGAACCGACGACAACTCGGTTCAACAATGGAACCATCCTGGGAGTCGTCCGTGATCCAAAGATATCCGAAGCATCTGGCTGTGCTGCTAGTCGAACGCACCCTGCACTACTGTACACGCTAAATGACAGTGGCGGGAAAAATGAAATCTACGCTTTGGCGACAAATGGGACACTTGTGGCGACTTACGATATAAAAGGAAGCCACAATAATGATTGGGAAGATATTGCGATAGGGCCATGTGATGGTAGTGGTCACGCTCCGGACTGCATTTATATTGGTTCGTAAATATGCGAAGTGATACATAACTGATCGATCTTAAGTTCTTAACTCATTAAGATTTGCACATTTTGTCACAGAAATCGGAGTAGAAAACTGGAGACGTCCCGATGAGGCTTCCTTGCTGATGTAATTCTTGTGGTATACAAATATTGTTATATTATTTCAACAAAAACCTTCAGCATATCATAAAGTAAAAGTTCAAGGAATATATGCAATTAAATTTCAGAATCCGAAACGGGGAAAAAAGGACAACGGATGAAATCATAAAACCTACATGCACTTGAAAATCAAGATGTTTTGAAATTCAGTTTCACGTCCCTTTCAAGATTATTTCAGCTCATATGAGACGGTTCAATCAGGAGGTGGGGCGAAAACGGGGGAACTCCGAGAAAAACCACCTGGCACACCTGCAAGCAGATCTTGGCTTGTCCCCGTGTAGGGCGAAAAGCAAGATCAAGAAGACCCAGTAAGGTAATTTCTGATTGCGATAGCAAAAAATGGCTCTTGTGTTCCAGTCAGTGCATCAAGGGTTTATAAAAATGCACCATCCACCAGGCATATCAGGATAACATTTCCGTGTTACCCTTATACCCCATTTTTAAATAGCAAAACTGGGGTATGCGGGGATATACCTATTTTTCTTATTTTTTGCTTCAAAACAAAGATTGTGGGTACTTGGTAGAACCGCCTTGGCGGCGAGGCAGTTCTAACGAGTACCCACAATCTACATGTATGTTTTGAAGCAAAAATAAGAAAAATATCAAACATTTTCTCGTGAAAATTTCAATTTTTACAACGTAGGAAAAATCAGTACATTACATGGGCAAGTTTTTTGAACGATCAGGGCCCAGTTGTTCAAAAGTAACGACATCGTTAGTTAACGATTCGTTAAAATTTCAAACACGATTATTACAAATACACTGCTATTTTTAGTTGATAAAATGTGAGAATCCTTTGCATTGCATATTTTATCAACAAAAAATAACAGTGTATTTGCTTGTGTAGTCGGAATTTACTTATTAAGTTGAGGTCTTAACGATGACGTTAAGCTAACGAAGTTTTGAACAACTGGCCCAATGTATTCAGAAAAAATTGTTATTTGCCACCTAATCTATTTCAGCTGATACCGGCAATACTGGTAGTGCTAACACTATATACAGAGTAGAGGAACCTTATTTTGTAGAAGACAGAGATCTACATGCTGAAGCAGAACTCAGATTCAGGTGACTAATAGTCACATTAGAAAGCGCTTGTGCAATTAGTTTTACAGTAAATTGAGTCACTGCATAAGAATGCTTAAGGCCCGCTCAGACCACAACGCATTAGCCAACGTATGAGCAGCGTATGAAAAAACGCCCAGTACCTTGTTGTACGTTGTCATACGCTGTTCATTCTTTGCTAAAAATCCGGAAAATGCTCTCTGAACGTTTATACAAAGCGTATGCTTAGCGCACGGAACGTATGTCTAACGCATGAGAAGCTTATGCATAACGTATCTCTGGCGTACCATGACTTATAACAGCGTATAACAACGTACACCCAGCGTTAGCATAGCGTTCGTACGTGTGACTTATAAGGAGCGTATGTACAAAGTACGTCTGACGTATTTGAAACGTATGCACAGCGTGCTTCTAACGAGCTCGACGTTCTTCAAAAAGGGAGTGAAACATATATCCAGTAAAATGGAAAATAGACATGGAAATTAAAATGACTAAAGTAATCTCCACACCTGATTCTCCGGTTTCTTATATCGTTTCTCAGAAGAAGGTAGAACTGAGTTTATGGGTCACTTAACAAAAGTGACAAAATCATCAATAATGACAAATAATTGACTGGAGCTGAAAACTTGCATGATATAACACAAACCATTCTTAATTGTGCAATCGATCATCGTATTCGATACATATATTTTAGTGACTAAGCTTCCATGCATACCAAAATCGAAATACACAAATTGACACTGTCAGTATTATTGCTTTACTTGAGTAGACCTAGTAGAAACATACATTATGATGGGTAACATTTTTTAAGATTCACGTCTGTTTCTGTTTCAATCTAAACACTTCTCACAGCTAAGGAAGTCTCCCATAACAATTTCTCAACAATCATTCGATATACTGCAATATTGTGGAATCTACCTGCTTACATTTTCAGTTACCTTTGTTATTCGATTTGGTAATATGCATATTTTGAAAAAGTGACTTTAATATTCAACAAATCTTGGACACTTTATCTGTCGACAATTTTATAAAGGGTCATTGATTATGAGCTTTGAAGGTATCCAGTTCTTACAAAAAATATTCTCTGGACAAGCGATAATATAACAGTGAATACAATTTAGCCATACACCCAACTGTGCAATTTGTTGTTGGCCGAGTATATTATTTTGATGCTTCCGTGTGGCTATTTAATCATGAACACAGACCCTATTCCTTCCATTTTTATGCATAAAATCCCGAACGCTGACCAATGCGCTACGGCGTAAGTTGTGCATACGCTGAGTACGTTCTTCGCACGTTTAACATACGCTGCATACGTTCCGGGCACGCTGCTCGTACGTTGGTAATGCGTTATGCATACGCTTCTCATACGCTTCACAAAAATCCAGGTGAGCTTTGGCGTACGACAACGTATGCGAACGTATGTGTTACTTACAGGTAACGTTCATAAACTTATGCATAACGTATTCGTTGCGTACGCCTAACTTATAAGTAACGTATTATCAGTACGTCGGCATACGTTGGAAAATTTGTGCATGCACAAAATTTCTGGGCGTACTCGACGTACGACAACGTATGCCAGCGTATTGTAGCGTACCCCTAACTTATGCAAAACTTATGCCGAACGTATGCAACGAACACCAACGTATGGACAAAATATCTCATACGTCGGCATACGTTGGCGCTATACGCTGAGGGTTTCACCCTTTTACAGCGAAAACAAAGGCGAAGATCAGTCAGTTACTGCGAAGCTGATCAGCGCCTCTGTTTTCGCTACACTGATAGTACAACTCCTCTTCTTCTTAAATCCAAAATTTCAAGCCTCTAACCATCTTCTGTGACTTTACAGTCCAGTTTGTGTCGGACCTGGTCAGAACCCAAATTGTTGGTTTTCTCATGCACAGGCTCAAATTCATAATGACCAGTAGTCTAAGAATGTTCCTGCTACTTAGGGACGGTTCGAAAGTGTAAATTTATGCATTAAATGTTCAATAGCGAATGTGTCAAATTTTACTTCATAACTTGCATGTTAATAAATTGTGTACAACCAAATGTTGTCCTGAAGAGCAACATTTTTAGATAGTAGTTATTTAGCTAAATCCATTTACTTGTCCACGATTTCACAAAACTGCGATTACGGATATCACTCTTCTAACTTGGCTTCCGGTTCGCTTTACAGCTGGTCAGAAAGCGACTGTGAAACACTCATGGTTGACCCCAAAGGCGAGGTATACCTCATATCAAAGAATCATAATGGTCGAGGTGTGTTGTTTCACCTTCCCAGCACGGCTTGGGCTAAACCGGGCTCTCACAGTCACAGGGTACACGTGACATCTACAGTTGCCGTGCCCACACCATCGTCACACCCCGATCCCGTAGCGGGGGATATATCGCCTGATGGAAATGAGGTGCTTGTGAAGGTAAACATCTGTTTATCCTTTAAGATGTAAACAAGCTTCTGAAGCTACTGTAATAAGAGATAGACTATATTATTGTTATCCATATCATAAAATCGAAATGGACAAAAAAGATGTTCCTGTGGGTTTTCCGTGATACCACTTCTCGGGATGGGTATACTATACCGGAATGTTACGTAATGTATGTAGCCAGCCGAGTTTTCTAGGGCGGTTGTGCTTTAATATACATGTGTCTATGAGTTGACTATATAGTATGTTTGCTTTTATGCTGTGTGTGTTACTGTTTAGCTCACCTGAGTCGAAGGCTCACGGGAGCTTATAGAATAGGCAGACATCCGTGGTCCATCGTCGTCCGTCCACAATGTGAAAGACAGATATGTCTGAAACTAGTGGACCAATCTTGATCAAATTTTACGAGAACCATTATTGGGTTGGGGGATCGACTACATTAAAGGTTTTGGGGCGGATTGTATCAAAATTGTGGTTTCCATGGCAACAGATTTCTCCCATAGACTTTCAGTGCGAGAAACGTAAAAAAATCTTCTCTAAAACCATAAGGCCAACAGCTTTTATATTTTGTATGTACATGTAGCAATGTATGGTAGTCCCTTCTCATAAATCCTGCCAACTATGCCTCTGAGGTCCAAACTGACCACGCTCCGTGGACATCAATATCTGCCATAGTCTTATAACGTAAAACATCTTCTCTGTAACCACAAGAGCTAGAGCTTGTATATTTATTACGTAACAATTTTAGTGGTACCCTACATAGTACCTGCCAATTATGCCCCTGGGGCCAGAAATGGCCCCACTCGGGGGTAATTAGCCCCCCATAGACTTACTGTAGGAAAAACATAAAAAAGGTCTTCTTTTCTGATACTACACAGATCAGGGCGTTTATTTTTGTGTATAGCAATCTCTAGTGGTTCCCTTTACCAATCCGGCCAACCATGTCCCTGGGGTCCGACTTGGCCACGCTCGAGGGCATGAATATCTAGTCTTCTTCTCTGAAGCCACAAGATCCAAAGCTTGTACATTAAATACGGAGCAATATTATATGGTGCTCTACATAATCCTGACGGTCAAAATGGCCCAACCCATGGGGTCATCAGCTCCCATAGACTTAAGTGGGAAAAACACACATAAATCTTCTCCTAAGAAACCATAAGTCATAGAGCTTTTATATTCTGTGTGTAGCAATGTTAAGTAGTCCTGTTTATGAAACATGCCAGCCATGCCCCTGGGGTCCGAATTGGCCACTACCCGGGGCGTGAATATCTGCCAAATTCTTATAATAGGATACACATGAAAAAATATTCTTCTCTGAAACCACAAGAGCTAAAGATTGTATATTTAGTATGTAAAAAAGGTACAAGTAGGCAAAGATCAGGAAAAGGCGTAATCAGAAAAAGATTCCCACTCCAAAAACCGAGGTGGGAAAAAACCAAACTAACAATCAGGTACTTTTACCATGAAAAAAAAGTACAAGTAGGCAAAGATCAGGAAAAGGCGCAATCAGAAAAAGACTCCCACTCCAAAAACCAAGGTGGGAAAAAACCAAACTAATAATCAGGCACTTATACCATGAAAACATTTCGTAAGCCGAATGAGCAGCTATTTTCCCAATAGGTGGCCACTCAGTTACCTTAACATAACTAAAAATATGAAAACATACATAAGGCGCCAACAGCACAAAAATTTAAACACCAAGACATAAAACAAAAAGAACCACCACAGAAGTATCGACTTGGAACGAACAGTAACACAAAGTTACTGGCGGGTTTAAATCGATTTTACATGGCCATAACCTCACCCTCATATATTTTAACAATCATCACGGTTATGTGGCGTTCTACATAAATCCTGCCAATTATGCCCCTCAGGTGTCAAAATGGCCCCGGATCAGGTGAGCGTTTACAGGACCATTGGTCCTCTTGTATCGTGATTGATATTAGCTGGATGCTAGTTTGCTGGGTAAGAGCTAGTTACCCTTCTCGTTATGCGTGTTGTTACAGCTTGCGTGATGTTTTTTCCCCGCTAGGTGTTGTGTTATCATTAAGATTTAAAATTTCATTATATCACTTTCTGAACATTGCTATGAAAACTAATGTAATGCGTCTGTTTGGCGTTGACGCTAAGAGGGACCCAGAAAAAAATGGCGTGGTTAAAGCCTAGACTTCCTGTCTTTGTCTGTAAAAAATATGTAGACAAGTTTAAACCTTACTAGTAAAAACTGTTCTTGTAATGATAAAATGATACTCTTCAAAACTGATTACTTCAGGTTCATGAAGGGATTTACAACTGGAATATGAATGGATCACATTCTTACGAATCTGTTATGAAACTACCGGGTGAAAGAGTACCTTATACACAAGAGATACAAGGCGAGTCGGTCTGTTGGGATCCAAAGGGGAGAGGCTATTACACATTGAGTGAAGGACTCGACCAACCGATTTATTATTACTCAAAGTTGTAATTCTGATAAGTTTTCATATTTTATAATTCTTCTATTCTAATGTTAACATTAATGTAAATACAGATCATTGAAATAAACTAGTTCTGTTTTTGAGTATAGGTCAGATGTAAAACAGCCATATTCCGTATGTTTTCTTTACATGTGACGTTTAGAAGATAGACATTTTGTGAACTCCTTAAGCCTTGAAAATTTGGAAAAATATCACGGGGAAATCATTATCATTAAGTAACGTTTCATTTCAAACACCTAACAAATGGTTACAAAAAAGATTATTTGTTTCATATCAACGCCTTGAATCCAGACAAAGCAAGCAAAGCTAGTACAATCAGCTCGAAACGTTTACCCTTTCCTACAGACGTATTCATCCTCTCCATTACAAAATTGTAATCTTCCAAACAAATTTCTAAGCGATCATTTTCATCATGTTGGCCAAGAACATCTAAAAGTGGACTGTATTGAATTTCCTTAGCCAATTTGACCATTTCAAATACTTCTGTGAAGTTAAGCGAAATCCTAGGACACATGTTACGTCGAAGTATACGGTATGGTAGTTCGCAACCAGCGACTCTTTTGGAACGCCTCACTCTTACTATGTAGGGCATGTCGTCTATTTTCGACTGCGGACGTTGATCTAAATTCGCGAACTTCGCACGGATCCTTGTATTTTCAACCGAAACTCGAATTTTCTCACCAATCATGCCCATGGTTTGATTAACAATATAACCCATCTGACAACCGGGTTTGGTCAAAAACGACACCCAAAGGACAATATCTTGTTCAAGAATCCGGGCAGTTGAAGAATGCAAAGAGATCACGCTGACATCACACACGGGTTTTACCAAATTGCTCCTCTTCTGATATCTTTCTAGAAGGGTGTTACCAAGGGAATGGTCAGTTTCAGTATTCTCAGTTGAATTATCGCCGGAATACGCTAATATTTGCACTTGTAAAGCTACACCGACGCACAGATTATTCACTCCCAAAGCAAATTGTTTGCATATTCCATAAAATGGGGCTTGGCCAGGCGAACAAAGTACTTCTCGACAGATTCCCTGAAATACCCAAATGATAAACATAATTATGTAAGGACGTGGTGTTAATTTTAAGATCAAATTATCATTGTAAATGCTAAAATAAGATGCAGATAATTCAAACAATAAAATTGTCCTTTGAAAAACTAATACTGGTTATAAAAAGTTACATCGAGGAAATTACATTGAAGAAAATTAAAAATAAAGCAAAATACAAAAATAACAAAATATAATGTTTTCTTTTGTAAAACTTATTATTGACAAATCTCAATATATTCGAGCCACGGTCAGGTCAAAGGTCAAGGTCAAATTGCCCGATAACAATTGTATTATAACTTCTGATATGATACCTTGAATTTGTCAAGAACTTCATTGCTTCTACAACTGTAGCTTCGCGGAGCTGCTACCGTAGTATCGGCAATTACTAGTATTGCATTGTAGTCGAGCAGAACGCTTAATCCTGGCCCAGATGTCGGTCTTCCCTTTGTGTCGGAGTCAATATAGCAAATCGAAGGAAGCGTTTCATTGTCCGGCTCATTACATACCCTGCAAAACACGTTTGGGGCCACCATAGTTTTCTTGTCATATATCCTGTGTTCGTATGGCCAAGTACTGAGAGCGCATGCGTACTCAATGTCGTAGTCATATGTTTCCCACTGCCCGCTCCGGTTACAGGGAAAATAGTTCGAGTCTGTAGTTTCAAAACACTCGTATTGGATGAAGCTCGTCATGTTGTTTGGTGGAAGATTTACGATCGTGCAACCGCTTTGAATAAGAACATCTTTCAAGCTGTCAAAGTTTGATTCAAGTGCCTCGCGACATTTTGCGCCAAAATGCCATACATCAAAATCGGTGATATTATGGCACACGGCACAGTGCGTATTTTGAAATATATCCCCGGTACTTTGGTCAGAAACCCAGATAATATCTTCTAATTCTGTTCTGTCAGTGCCGTTACATTTCGCACGAACTGTCTCCTCATTGAATGTTGGTGGACAATCATTGATCACCCTATAGGATTTCGCGCTGGGTATATTTTCAACCTTACCCAGGGACGCGGCTGAAGACAAACACGGCCTCACACTTGGTGGGACAGCCAGCGGCTGTTTATCTGGGCAACAGTTACCCAACTCCCAGCAGTTGTCCGTGCAATAACACGAGTGACAGCAAGGACTGGGAAAACCTCTGTCACTTAATCCGTACGTATCCTCTTTAAATACTTCAGAGGCATTAGTATAGCAGAAATCCGTAAAGGGACACAAGACAGAAGCGACATCTTGAACGAACTGCTGCCCATCGAACGTTAGATGACCCTGGACAACAATGACCAAAACGGAAATCGCACCTAATACGAACATCTCCCAGGCCTCGCGGAAATATGCTTCAGGTAAATACTGTCTGAAAACCCACAGCTATGTAGGATGTTAAGATTTGAAGCCCTGTGCATCAGAAATTATTTTGCGCGAAGTACGTCTTGTTAAGTTGTTATAAGGCAGTATAGCACTTGAGCCTCTTTCGAAGATAACTAGAAAATTAAACACATTATTTTGTTGTTTTTTTTCCTGAGATTCGACTTGGACATTTTTGTTATGATTTATCCAGTAAATAATTATATTTGATGAGCCACTTTAAAAGTGTGTTCATTTTATTCCATCTGGCGCATTTACATAGTATCAGAATAACGCAATCTGGGCGTGGGCAGAACTATTTATGAACAGAAACGGTCTTGTGGAGACACTGTTTATTAATAAACAAACATTGACAACTTTGATTAGATTAACGTTCACGAGATAAGTAATGAAACTCAGGTGCGCTTATTAAAGTCTCGAAACAAACATACAATGGTACCTGCGTACGCGGATTACAGAACGTAGCATAGCAATGTAAAACCTTAGTAAATATTGGCATCCTAAGTAAAAATACGGAACATAATTTCAGCCTGTGCATGAGAAAACCAACAATTTTGTTGTTCCGACCAGGTCTGACACAAACCAGGCTGTGCAGTCACAGAAGATGGTTAGAGGGTGGAAATACCGGATTTAGAAAGTAGAGGAATTGCACTATCCGTGTAGCGAAAACAAAGGCGCTGATCAGCTTCGCAGTTACTGCGAAGCTGATCTGCGCCTTTGTTTTCACCTATGCAGATTAGTGATTTTCCCATGCGGTGGCTCATTTATCACCATTAATTAAGATTGTAATTTGACGCCTTCTTTTGTGTTGGGCGCATATGGTAACTTATGGAATAATCTAACAGTAATCATACATGTATATCTGCAAAATGGTGAAGTTGTGTTTTTCTTTTCCATTGTCTTACTATACGTGATGTTAATAAGGTTTTAAAAAGACTGTTTCTATGATACCTTAAATAAACTGTTATTTCAGTTGATGCTACCAAATACATTAAATCAATCGAGAGTTGAGGCTTAACGACTCAGTCAACAATTTTTCAATGATGCTGAGACCGGAGCCAACGCTTCGTGGGTTTAACCAGTACTGTGGGGATAAATGCGTCTTGCTCAATGGCACAACAAGGTGCCGCCTGTGGGGATCGAACCCACTAGGTCTCTCGATCCGGAGTCCAATGCCTTACCACTATGCCACAGCGCTCCATACGAACAATAGTTACGAGAATATTCAATAGATTTAATAACAAATGAGCCGTCTCGTGGGAAAACCAACAATGTGGTTTTCAAACAGCTCTGACATAAACTGATCTGTACAGTCAAAGAAAAGAGCTAGAAGCTTGAAATTTCGGATTAAAGTAGAAGAGGAATTGTACTATCCGAGTAGCGAAAACAAAGGCGCTGATCAGCTTCGCAGTTACTGCGAAGCTGATCTGCGCCATTGTTTTCGCATATGCAGATTGTTGGTTTTCCCATGAGACGGCTCAAATAGTGCTGATACAAATGAGCCGCCTCGTGGGAAAACCAACAATATGGTTTCCGGACAGGACTGAAACAAACAGACCTGTGCAAGCACAGAAAAGAACTAGAAGTTTGAAAATTCGGATTTAAGTAGAAGAGGAATTGTACTATCCGAGTGGCAAAAACAAAGGCGCTGATCAGCTTCGCTGTTACTGCGAAGCTGATCTGTGCCTTTGTTTTTGCCTATGCAGATTATTGGTTTTCCCATGTGGTGGCTCAAATGATCACAAGAGAACAATCGCTGGTAAGAGTGAGAATCTCTTTCCCAAAAAGGTGGCCACCCAGTTACATGATTATATAATATGATCCTGCTTTAGTATCTCAAAAATATATACCAAAATAATTTCTCGGTCTCCATGAAAAGGTTTTAATGATCCCCTCTTACGTTAGCAAGACAATATTCTTTAATTAATGCATACTCACTCGCTAATCTCTGACATCGCATATCTCCATGATGTTTTGAGCTTTACGTGTCGCGAATATAGCAATGACAGCAATATAGTAACTGTAGTCTCCCTAGACCTTGTCCCGACTTTGTTGTTTCTGTGATTATTGCAATGGCGGATTTAAAGTTAATAGCTTGTGACGCCATTGACGTAGCGGCAGATGATCTTCATGCACTCAGCGATGACATCTGGAACCATCCGGAGCTGGGACTCAGCGAAACGCACGCGCACCAAGTTCTAACGGGGTTTCTTGATCAACGCGGATTTCAGGTATGTCGGTTTGTGCGTTTAAAACTCAAATTAGAAAGAAATAAAGCGCCGCCTATAAAAGAATTGTGGCTCCATTATCAGGCAGCAATTCATTTGAGGTTAATGACAACAAGATAAATATGGAATGAAACCCCCCAGGATTCCACATATTATTAATTGATACTCGAATATTGTAATTGACATACTCCATTTTGTTTCACAGGTCGATCGGTCATACAAACTAGAAACAGCTTTCAGGGCAACGTATGGGGCGGACGCCAGACCAAATATCTGTGTTATCAGTGAATATGACGCACTTCCGGGTATCGGGCATGCATGTGGACACAACCTGATAGCGGAAGTAGGTGTCGCTGCTGGCATTGGAATAATGGCGGCCATGAATGCTTCCAGGAAACCGCTTGGGCAGGTACAGCTTTGCCTTTCTTTAAAATTTGAACATCAACGACAGACTGATCTGGTGGAGGCAATGAAAAATATATCAGAAATTGCCAAATGCATCCGTGTTTGCCGGATTGCTCTTGATGGTTGTGTGGAATTTGAATGTTCATTCATTAAACAAAGTTAGACGTCGGAGGTTTTCTGTCCCGACAAACCTAGGCAGTATTATCCAACAATAATATCCTCAACATCCTACCCATTCAGCAGAAAATGAATAGATGTTTTCATTTTAAAAAACAAGCCGGACCTCTTTCCCATCATTTTTGTATAGTATGTATGCACTGTAGTGCTTTTAATGTAAGAGTATTTTCAGCTAACTGTCCTAGGAACACCAGCAGAGGAAGGATATGGTGGGAAAATTGACCTAATAAACGCTGGGGCATTTGAAAATATTGATGTTGCTATGATGTCACATCCGTTTCCTGATAATGACCCAACTCCAATCATGTTGGCTAGAGAGAGGTAGTATTTGTTTCTCAGATTTGTTTCCATTAATGTGATCCGAAATTGTCTACTATTTACATATACATGTAGATGTGGATGCTTGGAATATTTCTATCAAAGAAGTCCAAAGAACTACATGATCGCGCTGTTTAATGCCGGTACGGATTTCATTATGTATCTTTGTTCAGTGATAAGCGTAATAAACAATAAATTGAACTCCTAAAACAATTTTGCTTTCATCCATTGCTCCATTTGGCCATTGCTACTTGCTTCCAGCCTCGAGGTTACCTATACGGGGAAAGCCTCACATGCCGCCGGATTTCCATGGGAGGGAGTAAACGCCCTTGACGCAGCCGTAACGTGTTATAACAACATTTCCTGTCTACGACAACAAATGAGACCAGATTGGAGGGTTCACTGTAAATATGCTTTCCGATTCCTCAAATTATTTTATCTTCACAAAACGATTACGACAGGAAACGTTTTATGAAACTACGTTATTTGTTGTATTCTCTAAACTTTGATGTATAAAAGACCCATACAGGTGAAGAACCGCTCATCCACAGTGCTAATTATATTTTTCTCTCGGTCCTTTGAGATCAGTAAAATATTTAGAGAATTAAAAAATTGTACGTTTAGAGACATCTAAACAATGTTTTAATTATTTGACTCCGTTTATGCACGAGTCTTTAATTTAGACTTCCCTTATGTAAATGTTTGAAATTGCAGTATTTTCATCTTTCTTCGACCGGTTTATAAAGGGTCACTGATGAGGGTTCAGTACCCGAAATTGCGGAATATGGCCCATACCACCTCCGTTGGAACGTTTTCCATGATATCAAAGGATCTTGCATTTATATATATTTCATCAGTAGTATTTCACGTTTTTCTCAATCTTGACTGTTGCTAAAATCAACGGTATATTTTGTTTTTATTTGTGTATGTAATAAAATTTCATGATGACGGGAAGTGAAGTGATCCTGATGGTACCCACAGGATAAAGATAATTCAACATTTTGCTTCACTGGTTGTAGGCATATTTAAAGAAGCCGGGGTTAAAGTCAACATAATACCAGAGAGGGCGGTCATTGAAGTGACAGTGAGGGCTCCCACAGATAGAGAGAAATCTGTTTTGAAACAGAAGGTCGTGGAGTGCTTCAAGGCTGCTGCCATGGCAACGGGTTGTGAGGTAGCATCAGGAAAATACGTCCGTGCAATCAATAACCCCTTATACTCCACCTTATGTAAAACTGGGGTATGCAGGGATATACCTATTTTTTCTTATTTTTGCTCTAAAACATAGATTGTGGGTACTGGTGTACCCACAATCTATGTTTTGAGCAAAAATAAGAAAAATATCAAATTTTTTTATTGAACTTTTTCATTTTTTACAACTAAAAAATCTCTGTATATTGCATGGGCATGTTTTCGTAATGGATACAAGTTCTGTGGCACTAACAGAGCAAGACTACTTTGTGTCGTTGCAAATGTTTGGTTGATTTATATATTGACTGATAGGCTTGATCGATCGATTGAGGGATTGATTGAATCTGATTGATTGATTGATTGTGATTGATTGATTGATTCTGATTGATCAAATTAATTGATTGGTTTGAAATTCACCTTGTATGGTATATCGAGCGCAGACAGAAATCTTTTTCCAGTATGCACATATAAACAAAACAACACCAGCTCGTTGTAACGTAACCATTTTAAAACACAAATCTATATTGATATACTACAAAATGTGAATTAATATTTCCTGTACATAGTTGTTTCTTCGTTAAGGAGATTCATATTTTTGAACAGATGTCTTACAAAACTATGGAAAAAATATTTTCCTCGATGCTTCACAATGACCCCCTCGTGGCCCGATACGAAGACAACATGTCCGGGTTCGTGACAGATGATATGCCACAGAAACGCTCAGACGTGTGCGGTTCCACAGATATGGGTAATGTGGCTCATGTGGTCCCGAGTCTTCACCCACATTTTTATATTGGAGGTGTGGAGGTCAACCATACGAGAGGGTTTACCAGTGATACAGGTAATGGCAGAACTGCAAAGTAGTGCTTTCATTGTAGAGCCCATATAAACCAGCAGACCAGTGGTCCTGACAACGCTCACCTGAGACTTGGATTTGAAAATTGACCATTGACCGACATGACCTTGACCTTGAATACTCACATAACTTCCTTAACTCAGTATCAAACTGTCTGTATCTATGGGTTTTCAGGCCACATACTACCCTTTTTTTTTTTTTTTTTTTTTTTTTTTTGAAAAAGCAATTGTTTACACGTTTATCAATCGAAAAGCACATGTAGCCAAATTTGGCATTGCTGAAAAAAATGTGTAATAATTTATACAAGCTATGATGGGCCAAAATACAACATACAAAGTTTCGTTGAAGTCTGTCAACCACTTCTTGAGATGTTTGAAGATGTTTTATCGTATATTGACGTGGCGGCCATCTTGGTCTTGTGACCTGGACTATTAATTCAACCTTTATTTTTTAGTAGCCTCTGTGGCGCAGTGGTTATGTCAATCGCCTTGTAAACCAGGGCTCGAAGTTCGATTGCTGGCTTCTCCAGTCTGTCGGATGAGGTCCCGTCTCAATATGACCTTAGCTGTTGGTGGAACTTTAAACCCGGTTGCTATATATCACGTTTCGTTGAAATCGGTCAGCTAGTTCCGAAGAAGATTTTCTAAGGATTTTACCATATATGGGGATGGCGGCCATCTTGGTCATGTGACCTAGACCATTTATACAAACTTTAGTTCCCACTTCCTAAGGATGCTCCACAAGAAGTTTGGCTTTGATTCGCCAAGCGGTTTCAGAGAAGATGTATTAACATTGTGGAAAACAACGACAACGACAATGACAACGATGACTACGTCGGAACTTGCCCATCCTATAAGCTCACCCGTTAGCCTTCGGCTCGGATGAGCTAAAACGCAATGGGTATAATTTATGATTCATCCATAGTATAGCTTATATTTTCTTTTTTGGTCCTTTAAGATCAGCAAGGGTATTATGAGAAATCAGATATTTCTTATGGGTTTAGATTCATTTTCTAACCAACTATATTTGCCCCCATTTGGATAATACTAGTCATTGTTTCGACTACCCTGTTGAAAGTTGCAAAATAACATTTATGCTGTTTTGCTCCATGTCTACAAATCCAAAGGGTCAATGACGAGGCTTAAGTAGCCGAAACTGCGGTATTTAAATGTTCTCTTCGGTTTTAATTTTATGTCCTTCATAATATGAACCCTCTTAAATTTCTATCTTTTAGATGATTGTTAGTGGTGAACGGTATGATTATCGACTTTATGACATGTTTGCTTGCCAGTGATTGAAATGACATTTTATTTGTCAAAAGCCAGTGTCACTTGTGAATGATTAAAATGGCAATTTTTATTTCAGGTCATCCCCGTGCCCAGAAATACGCTTTGATTCAGGCTAAAGTTCTCGCTATGACGGCTATTGATGTCATGATCGACCCTGAGTTACTGGTTGCTGCAAAAGAGAAGTTCAAGTTGGACATTTCAACGGGTGCTTGAAAGACAATTACGTGGTTACGATTGCGTTTGTGATGATCACCGATAAATCCATCTGCAAATCAAGGCAAATGAATCTCTTTTAAAATGTAATTGCATTATTATACAAATAAACTAGAAACGAGAAAGTCTTGACCAAATGTCAGAAGATGTCAGATATTATTATACTGAACAAAAGTGAAAACGCCACACTCGTATTCTAACTTGAATATATGTCCCACATTTCATTTCATTGTAAAACTTTTCATTAGTACATGAGGAAAACATGTCCGTGAAATGTATACCCACCTTTACCCCACTTTTATATAGAAAAGCTGGGGTTCGCAGGGGTATTTTTGCTTATTTTTGCTCCAAAACATAGATTGTGAATACTCGTTAGAATCGCCTCAGCAAGGCGGTTCTAACTTGTACCCACAATCAATGTTTTGAACAAATATATTAAAAATATCAAAATTTATCGAATGAAATTTTCAGTTTTTACTGCCGAAAAAAATGTCGGTATATTGCATGGACAAATTTTCGTAATGATTTCATTCTTTGACTATAACTTGCACTTTGATTTCATTCTGTGAATGCGAGCAGAGCCGTGCTACATTTATTTTGATAATGGGTCAGAAAAATGACCATATCATTTCTATGGGCCGTGAAACTGAATGACAAATGAGCACTCGACTTCGACAGTGCACGGGTCAACCACAGACGATTCCATGCGCTTATTTTGGCGACTTTTGCTACACGTGGTTTGGAATTAACATTTTCATTTTTCTGATCTCTAACGTTCGTGTAGCAGGGCGTTTATTAGTTTGCTTTGACAGAAATGAAAATGCAAATTATAGCCAAAGAATGAAATTCTTATGCGTGATAAAATATTTTGCAGTTACCATTCATGTGTAAGAATACATGTACAGAAGGTGGACAAAAGTATTCGTCGCGTTTGTAAAACTCCATTGACTTCAATGTATTTTCATGTTTGCGAGAAAAATTATCCTGCTTCTCCTAGTTAACGTATTTTAATGTTTTTGGTGTCATTTGAAAGGTAAATGAATAAAGCAATAAACAAGGTATTTTCATTTAATTCCATGCATGCGTTTTCAAGCTACAAATTTTTAAAAAGTTGTGAAATATGTTTTGACAATTTTTGGGCGACGTCATCATTGACGTCAATGGGAAAATGACTTTTTCAAAATTTCCTGAAACTTTAAACTGTTGTTTTGGAACAATGCAATGTTGGAACTTCGTCAGATGACCTTTATTTATTGCTTTATTTGTTAAACTTTCAAATGACACCAAAATCATGAAAATATGTTGACCAGAAGAGGCAGGATAATGTTTCTTGTAAACATGAAAATACAATGAAGTCTATGGAGGTTTCAAAAGTGACAAATACTTTTGTCCACCTTCTGTATAATGAAATATTACGAAGCGTTTACACTTTTGTTATATACATATAGCACTTGAATATAATGTCTGTCTACAATGATTTGAATAGTCTTTACGTTGAGACAAGCTTAGCTCATAAGCGCTATTTACGTGTTTCTACGGCTGCTATCGCCGTGTGTCCTCGTACAAGTTACTTCTCCAGCTTAAAACCAAGCCCAACCGCAACCCCCTTCACGGTCTTAGCGGTGTGGCTGCTGGTTAGATAACCACCACACCCTCCCATGTGCATCTCATACACGTAGTAGTACTCCTCGGGCATGTCGCGATGCTTCGCTACCGGCTGCGCTTGATTGATCCACTCCCTCATAAACTTGTTGTCACAGCACCGGTGGTAGTAAGGGTTGTCGGGAAGGTTCTTCGGGTTGGCGAAGAAAGCGAGATAACTGTTGGGGTTCTTGTCGCAGTTGTGGAACTTGAAGTCGGTCCCGGCCGTCCTGTATCCCTGCACGGCTGGTTTGGTTCTGGACTTTAGGGAGGCGAATTCACGCGGCAGGAAACCAATGTATATGTAAGGTTTCATACCGTGGTTTAATGGTTGTTGGTAGCCAGTAGCGTCGGAGAGCAGGAAGTCAAGCTGGTACCTGTGCTTGTAGTCGGATAATTGTTCAATACTAACGGAATGTTGTTCTCCATCATTGTACAGCACGCGGACAATGGCGTGGTCGTCTTCGGTATACAACCCTGACAGGTCCGACAGTTTACCGAGGTCATGTTTAGAGATGTACGTGTAGCCTACGTCGTCATAGAAGTCGCAGTAGACCGACACGAGCCCGGAGTGCGAGTGAATGGTATACACGCCCGACCTCGGAGTGCGCTGGTTGATGTAGACGTCTTTGCAAGACGACACGCATGACTTCATACCACCGCATTCTATAGGACCTTTGTCAGCGGGCCGACCATTTTCTGAAAGATAGAGATATATTACGATGTCACCCGAAGCCGACAAGGGTTGGTCGGTAGCGTAACAAAATACAGGCTGATCGATCCTCGCTAATGTGCCATATAGGCGAAAGATCTTGTATTAAATAATGATGAACCGTGCCTAGCCTTGTCATGTAGCAGTGTGGTAAAGTGATTTCACAGATCATAAAAATAAGTGAGCCTGTGCGTGAGAAAACCAACAATTTGCATGGGCGAAAACAAAGACGCAGATCAGCTTCGCGGTAACCGCGAAGCTGATCAGCGTCTTTGTTTTCGCTACACGGATAGTACATTTCCTCCTCTACTTATTCCCAAATTTTCAAGATTCTGGGTTTCTTCTGTGACTGTACAGGCTGGTTTGTGTTGGACCTGGTCGGAAACCCAAATTGTTGGTTTTGTCATGCACAGGCTCAAGTAAAGTAGACTAACCTTTCGGCAAAAATGCATTCTCCAAAATATTTAGAAAACTCTCTGTTTTCTCATGCACGCGCGCTTCACATATCGCTAGTGCGACAAATACAATCAGCAGGTTACAAAAATGCATTTTTCAAACTTGAGTGCTCGAAAGACAATTGAAATGATTAATAAATGAGGGAGTTCCGCTTTTATAGTTGTGTCGGAGGTACTTAAACTTCAGACTTAAATGATGCTTAGTGAAAAGGGATCTTATACGCTCATTTATTTTAATCAGTTCAAAACAAATCATCTAACAGAATTTAATTTACTAGTAAATTTTACCCGTCTCGACGTAGCAGTAAGATGATTGCAGCGATGAAGACAAATAACACACACACACACACACACACACACACACACACACACACACACACACACACACACACACACACACACACACACACACACACACACACACACACACACACACACACACACACACACACACACACACACACACACACACACGATGTCAAATAAGACATAACATGACCAACAGAAAAAAATAATAAATTTGACCTTTGACCTCGATGACCTTTGACCAAACTGGACCCATAAATCTTAATCAGGGATCAACCTGTATACACTCACCAAGTTTCATGCAAATCGGACCAAGGACTGCCGAAGTAAGGAAATTCGACCTTTGACCTCGATGACCTTGACCTTTATGATCGGCCCAAGGACCTGGGAGAAGTAGGGGGACAAACAGAAAAAAACATGACCAACAGAAAAAAACATAAATTTGACCTTTGACCTCGATGACCTTTGACCCAATTGGACTCATAAATCTTAATCAGGGATCAACCTGTATACACTCACCAAGTTTCATGCAAATCGGACCAAGGACTGCCGAGATACAGAAATTTGACCTTTGACCTCGACCTTTAAAAATGAACCCCTCGAGCTAATATCCGGGTCCGCCCTCAACCTTCCCACCAAGTTTGGTGAAGATCGGCCCAAGGACCTGGGAACATAAATTTGACCTTTGACCTCGATGACCTTTGACCCAATTGGACCCATAAATCTTAATCAGGGATCAACCTGTATACAGTCACCAAGTTTCATGCAGATCGGACCAAGGACTGCCGAGATACAGAAATTTGACCTTTGACCTCGATGACCTTGGCATTTAAAAAATGAACCCCTCGAGCTAATATCCGGGGCCGCCCTCAACCTTCCCACCAAGTTTGGTGAAGATCGGCCCTAGGACCTGGGAGAAGTAGGGGAACAAACAGAAAAAAAAAAAAACAAACATAAATTTGACCTTTGACCTCGATGACCTTGACCTTTCAAAAAATGAACCCCTCAAGCTAATATCCGGGGCGGCCCTCCACCTTCCCTCCAAGTTTGGTGAAGATCGGCCCAAGGCCCTGGGAGATACAGAAATTTGACCTTTGGCCTCGATGACCTTGACCTTTAAAAATGAACCCCTCGAGCTTATATCCGGGGCCGCCCTCAACCTTCCCACCAAGTTTGGTGAAGATCGGCCCAAGGACCTGGGAGAAGTAGGGGAACAAACAGAAAAAGCATAAATTTGACCTTTGACCTAGATGACCTTGACCTTTCAAAATATGAACCCCTCAAGCTAATATTCGGGGCCGCCCTCCACCTTCCGTCCAAGTTTGGTGAAGATCGGTCCAAGGACCTGGGAGATACAGAAGTTTGACCTTTGACCTCGATGACCTTGACCTTTAAAAAATGAACCCCTCGAGCTAATATCCGGGGCCGCCCTCTACCTTCCCACTAAGTTTGGTGAAGATCGGCCCAAGGACCTGGGAGAAGTAGGGGAACAAACAGAACAAACAAACATAAATTTGACCTTTGACCTCGATGACCTTGACCTTTCAAAAAATGAACCCCTCAAGCTAATATCCGGGGCCGCCCTCAACCTTCCCACCGAGTTAGGTGAAGATCGGCCCAAGGACCTGGGAGAAGTAGGGGAACAAACAGAAAAAACAAACATAAATTTGACCTTTGACCTCGATGACCTTGACCTTTCAAAAAATGAACTCCTCAAGCTAATATCCGGGGCCGCCCTCCACCTTCCCTCCAAGTTTGGTGAAAATCAGCCCAAGGACCTGGGAGGAGTAGGGGAACAAACAAACAGACAAACAAACAGACAAACAAACAGACAAACGTTGCTCAAATTATAGTATGATTACTATTGCTTTTTTCACTTGTTGTTTAATATTTTGGTGTAAAACCAACAAATTCCGTCTCGACTATCCTGTTTGTTGAATTTGCGATATCAAATCATGATGCAAAGTGAGTAACAGGGATATTGATCAAGCCAAGACAAGCCAAGCCAAGTACTTTTAGTTATGGTTTGAAATTCGTTGTTTGTTTCGCTCTTTTTATTAACACGACTATATACTATTATGATATTTACATAATTTAAATTGTTTACGACTTTACATAGGCATGTTTAAAGGACATTGTGGAAACATATATAAAACAATCGACTCTTAAGCCTCTGTCACATATCAGCGGCGTATCGCTCGCGTATCTATGAAAATTGCGATACGCCGAGGTCCGAGACGTATTTTGTTCAAGCGACGTATGTACCACGTACGTGTGACGTACCTGCTACGTATCTGTGGCGTATCAGTGACGTATCTGTATTAGTATGGAATTTCTCTTTCGTATGTACGGCGTATCAAGGTGTATGTGCTACGTACGTGTGACGTATGTGTGGCGTATGAAGCGTACGCGTGACGTATCTACGACGTATGTACTACGTTCCATTCTTATCTGCGGCGTATCTGTTCTGTACCAATTGCTTTTTATCGCACCTGCTTATAGCAGGGTGCGATATTGGAGTCCAAATTTCCGTCCGTCCCTCCGTCCGTCCGTCAACATTTACGCCGAAGTTTGGTTTTCCCTACATCAGTGATAGCTGCGAGTATGAAACCTTGCATAGTCATTGTCCTTGATATACCCTTCAAGCACGCACGTTGGCCCGGTGCCCTTGCCCTATATTTCACAGTCCGTTGACTTTGTTATTTTTAAGTCGAAGTTTGGTTTTTACGTCAAATATCAGTGTTAGCCTTGCATAGTAACTGTCCATGACATACCCTTCTTGACATGCCCTTGGCCTTTAATTCAAGGGCCATTGACTTTGTTGATTTTACGTCGAAATTTGGTTTTCTCTGCATCGGTGATTGCTGCAAGCGTGAAACCATGTATACTTTAAAATTGTCCTTGACGTACCCTTCAAGCACGCACCTTGACTCGGTGCCCTTGACCTATATTTCACGGTCCATTGACTTTGTTAGTTTTTACGTCAAAGTTTGGTTTTCTGTGCACCTAAGGTAGCTGCGAATGTGAAACCTTGCATAGTAATTGTCCTTGACATACCCTTTCAGAACACATCTTGACCTGGTGCCCTCGACCTACATTTCTCGTTTTTAGTTATTTTGCCCGATGCAGGTGCGATATCGACCTCGTTATACCTATCGGAACAAACGGTTGTGTTCACTTTGTTCATGAAATTCGCACATTACAGTTATCAAATATCAGAAGTCACTGGAGATATCTAGATAATTTAGATTAACACCGAAGAAAAAAACCTAGGGGAGGGGAGGGGGGTCGGGGGGACATCTCCAAGCTCCCCATCCTGGTCGTAGGATGTCATGAATAAAGACAGAGGCTACACCAAGCGTAGCCCTGAAAGAACCCTGCACGCCACCCCGGACCATGAGAAACATCTGATCCATTATTTCGGAAAAAACGAAAACATTTATATAGAAGCATTAAAGATTCTCTTGGAATGCCACAAAATATTCCTAATACTCCTAATACGTCACACATACTCCACAGCAGCGAAACGTGCGTAGCACATACGTAGCACATACGCCATTGATACGCGAGATACGCCACACGTACGTCGGTGATACGCCGTAGATACGAAAGGAGAGTCGAGGATACGCCACACATACGTCACACGTACGTAGCAGATACGAAAGGTACGCTGTACATACGTCACGGTTACGTGGCATGTTAACCGCGACGTACTTGTGGCATATCAGGTGTATGAGCTACGTATCTACAGCGTACCTGCCACGTTGCTTTCGTATGTACTACGTATGTGTGACGTATGTACGGCGTATCGGACCTGCCACGTACGTGCTACGAATTTTTAAGTGCACACATAAAAAACGTAGCACCTCGGCGTATGAGGAGTATGAGCTACGTATCGAGGAGTATGAGCTACGTATGCTCACGTATGTACGACGTACGCGTGACGTACCTTTCGTATCTTGATACGCCGTAGATACGTGAGTCGATACGCGATAGTGTGACAGCACTATTATCATACTACTAATAATAAACAACGTTGTCGATTTTGAAATTCCTCCACATGCAATCACCTTTCCATTTGTGCATCTAGCCTTTTTGTGGAAGGTGATGCATAGCCGATCTTGTCTGTTAACAACTGTTTCTGAAAATTGAGTGAAAGGAATGTCCGTATAAATATGAAAAGGCCATTTCAACTTGCTGTGGGCCAAGCTGGAGTACACCTCTTTCCGCATCCGCGAAGACGTCCCCGACATGCTTATCAGCTGATTTCCAGTGAGATTTTAATGATTGTCAATTTGTGTAAGGAAATCCTGGTTCAAACACTTAGTTTATTAACATTAAAAGGACAAAGCCCTAGTTTGGATAGTTTCCAACAACTTTTACATATGAGCCTGTGCATGAGAAAACCAACAATTTGCATAGGCGAAAACAAAGACGCAGATCAGCTTCGCGGTGACCGCGAAGCTGATCAGCGCCTTTGTTTTCGCTACACGGATAGTACACTTCCTCTTCTTCTTAAATCCGAAATTTCAAGCTTCTAGCCTGCTTCTGTGACTGTGCAGCATGGTTTGTGTCAGACCTGGTCGGAACCCCAAATTGTTGGTTTTCTCATGCACAGGCTCATATTTGAGTTAAGTTTACCTTAAATTTTAGTAATTACAAAGCATGTCGCCTAAAGATACATGTACACATGTAGCTCTCTACGCACTGACCTTTCCTACCATTGTCCGTATGATCTGGGAAACTTTGTGTGGGATGCTCTTGTTTTTGATGAATCGTTATGAGCTCAAATCGGCTAGATAGCATTACTGAATGCGTCAGGTGGGAGAGATCTGGGTGCGGTCTGATCAGAGCACGTGAGACTATATGTACATGTAGGACCTTGCATTTATATTTATTAGCCTAATTGAATTAGAAAATGTACCTCCTTTGCCTAGAGCTTTAACCTTGGTCTGTAGTGCTTCAACAATTTTCTCTAAAGCTGCTACTTTTTCCGCGTTCATACAACTGTTTTTGGAACCATATCCACAAAAACACGCAGCAACAACAGCGGCAAAGACGATAGAAACTGAACATGTTATAACACTGAGACTCCAATAGCATGTTCGTTTTGCTGAGTGCACATTGTCCTGTGGCTGATCATCTTTTGAGCTCATACTATTTCACTTATATGCATATTGCTGTAAAGTGTAAAGGTAGGTAGACCAGAAACGGGGTTATATTTAATCACAATTTTATTTATGTATTGAAATATATTTATCACATGTGTATCAGATTTCTTCAAATTTGAAATTTATACACACTTAGTTTTACCAACTATATAGCGATATGATATAAAGTTTAAAAAGACAACAAAAAGTCCAGGAGAGACCTACATGTAATTAAATGCTGCTACAGATTCAAAGTATAAGGAGAAGTAGAGGACATGTAAACGCGAGCTTAAGAATGTGCAGTGGTGATATGAGCATCCCGTTCAGATAATTGTTGTGATGCATTTTAATGACAATATGATTCTTTTGCTACCATAGTGGGATACAATTTGCCACCAGAAAAGGATAATGAAATGCTTATCCATGTAATAGTCGTTGACAGAGTACGTCAAAGTATTGCGTGACTGGTCATATTGTTGTATCAACTGTTTTTGTGTCGAACTCGCAAGGGTTGGAAGAACTCACGATTTAAGGCGTAACATTATGTTTTATTTTATATGATAGCATTACAGTCGCATAATCATACATACATACATACATACATACATACATACATACATACATACATACATACATACATACATACATACATACATGTACATACTCAATCATTCAAATCTTTGAACAATCGTTTCGTCTCCAACTCTCAACAACATGTATTACATGATTGGCAGAGTGTACCAGCCCTTCATCCTTTACATTTACAACCTTCAGAATCTCCTGTATTGAACTTGTTGAGAAATATTCTGGTATTATCACATTCAGTCCTATCATGCACGCGGAAGTACTTGCTACGTCAATCAAATGTCGCGTGAGATGCTTTCTCAAACTCGAGGGGTCGTCTCCAAATATGTCAATGAAACAAACTTGGGAAGAAATGGAACCGCGGGGAGCCGGGAACGTGGTACGACACGATAGTAGTCCTTTGACGTCCTTTGTACCACATTTTACATCAGAATAAATTTCAGTCGACCCCTCAATACCCCTAATGCAAGATATATTGGCATCCATTGGTTTTAGAGGCAGCATGTTAACGAGTAATATTCCTTTTGGCGCTATATAATCCCTCGTTGTAGTATCATTCAGTATATCTTTTAACTGCGTATCAGAAATGGTCGCTAGTTCTGCTGCTAATCCAACATCAGTAGGCGGAATACGGATTCGGTTAACGTCAATGTGAAGCTCTGTTAAACTCTGAAAATGATTGAATATTAACGTGTTTACAGATATGTCAGCACTATTTTCAACGTATAGTCATATACATGTATTTTGGCCTGAGCCATCGGCCAAAAACCTCAAGTCACAACAACCAAGTAGAATGTCTTCGAATAAAATGACTCAGGGCCGAAATGACCTTGTGGTATTCAATATCACAAAATGTCTACTTAATCTACAAATAGGCCACGTCTGGCTATTCTAAAACACTTATCGCATTTGTCAATAATATTTTTATTGAGCCCAAGTTGTGAGTCCTGCACACTTATGTATATGCCAAGCCTGCAACGTATCAATGCAGTAATTCAGATTTTAACGCTTTACTTGAAGCGTTGTGAGAAGTCTACAGTCCACCTCAAGTGTTTCATAAAGCCAGTCAAGGATGTAAGAAACAGAGGGACCAAGTTTTGTCTCAATACAAAGCTGCTTACCCACGCAGTCCAATCTATAGTTCGATAATGAGCGGGTGGGAAAAGAATACACCCATTTTAGAGATGGTACTTGCATTTTTACGACAAAAATGTCGTTTTAAAACCTATTCTCTGCTACTTTTGATCCAAACGATATAGCGCATACAAACGGTTATATCACACTGCACGTTCTGGTATAAAAATTATGTCGCAGTCATGTCTCGTGCAACACGCAAATATGCGCCAGTATAAATCAGCCCGTGAAAATTGTGGGTTGAAATCAGACTACGTCCTTATTTTGGCCAGATTGTTTTCCGGTATTTTGCAATCACGTGTGAAGTGGTAAGTGCTATTTGGACTACGTATTATTGTATCCTTTAAATTAATAGTTTTGTTTAAAGTCCAACACTTTCGAAAATATGTTGATATAAATCAGTTACGTCGTCTCCTAAGATGGAGGGGTTGAGTATACGTATACTTTTACGGAGGACGCCTTCTTGCTTTGTTATTTTGATTTGGCTATGGGATTTCGTCCAAGTCCACAGGTTTTTCAGTCATGTCGGGACGAAACCACTGATTCCTTGATGCTACGCAGTTCCACGGAGGAGATTAAAGTTTCTTGTGTATGGGTACAGCACGGCGAAGGTAGGTATCGAACCAATTATTTCTCGATCCTGACTCATGGGCACCCTACAATCCAGTGACTTTAACTACATGTAACAAAAAGTATTCATTGTATACTTTTTTTAAAACAGTGAAATCAATGTATAAAACGGATCAACCATGGTTTCCAGTGTTCAAACATTCGATGGATAACGAGGAAGATGTTTGAATACAAGGCCGAAGACTCCTTCTTCTATATCCAGGCTGAAACGAAACATGGTTGATCGCTATTCTTGTATTTTTACACGATTGCGCTTGAAAATAACATAAACAAGTTAAAAACTCACCTATAACCGCGAAGCTTCTTCAACGTCAGCAATTTTGTTTCTACCAGATACTATGGCGTCACGTTCCACTGACCAATGACGTCGGTTTTGCTCCAATTAAAACAGCCCCAAACAGCTAGATAGATGTGCATTGATATCAATGCAAGAATTTGTATTTTAAAATTGTAAGCATGACAAATGCTGCATTTTCAAACAACCTTATAACGTCATCAGTGACATAAAACATGACATCGTCGAATCACAGGCAACGTAACTGCTTACGTTGGGGTTGCGACATTGATCGCATACTATAGGTAGCAATCCACCTGCAAGAATGGAATATGTAAGAAGAAACTCTATTTATATATCAAACATTCTATTTCGGTCAGCTGTTTTCATTTTAGTCAGCAACGTATGTAATCTTCGTATAGACATTGTGCATTACAATAGCACAAACGTTAAACGTATTTTGTATGCTTTATACAGCTTCACTGAAGATTTCAATATCCATCCCCTCCGGAAGAAAGGTACCTATTACCGGCATAAGCCACCGACAAAGAAACTACGTATACCTGAAAAAAATCAGCCATGTGGCATCCCATCTTAATTTAGGATAGTATAGATCATTATTCGGCTACTGTGACGGTCAGACATAATCAAAATTTGTATAGGTTAGATGGAATTGCTCGAAACTTGTCATTTCTTGATGTCGCATGACAGAACAAGTAAGGCACAAAGCTTTGATTGAAATTTTGGCGCATCTATCACGCTGTTTCTACGAAGTGTTGCAAGGTCATTTTCATATCAGTTTAAAGCTTACGTGATGTACTTTATACTGCGCATATACATGTACATATACAACAACTATCTACAGAGAAATGAGTAACACTGATCTTACCTGGCAGATTCATTTATCCATGGTTTGTTTACACAATTTATTCATCCCACCTATCCGGAAGAACGCTTTAAACCGACCCCTCCGTTCCGTCGCTCAGTTATTGATTGGACTGCGTGTAACCGATGGACCGCCTAAGTAAGTCAACCTCTTAAAATAATATAACTATGCCTATTAAAGTGCATGGTGAGGACCAATTTAGAAGGCATAATCTTGCCCATAATACAATTATAAATATACATTAGTTCTAGAATTGTTTAATTGTTGAATTGGCTGGTTTAATACTACAGCAAGGTGACGTCCACAATTCTGGATAGGGAAGCCACATGACATGGTGATGAGGTTCTGACATAACCATAACTGTTGGCAGAGACGAAATGCAACAAAACATATTTTAAACAAATTACCAAAGTATAGAATGCCTTTCTGCTCCACATTTCCCCCGCCGTTGCCATTATGGAGCCCACGCCCATTTTCTGTGCCCAATCCGTAGTATGGTGGAACAAGATTTTCATTAGACCTTGTTTCTCGAAGTCTGGAGACACTCTACTTCCGCGAATCACTGCTGTCTGTCCGCCGTCAACAATATCCACCAAGGAGAAACCGGCCTATATGGGAAAGAAACAAATCGTGAAAGAACTTGTAAATAAATATATAAATGAAAATGTGACCATGCAAAAAGGATATATGTATATCTTCATAAGTGAAAGTATTCACTGGAAAGGATTAGGTTTTGTTTAAAAAAAGGCCTGATTTCGGCCTCATGCGTTGGTATAAATTGGTAAAAAATTTAATATTGAAAGTTTTAGGAGAAAATTATTGCAAATAGCAGGTATATGTCCCTGCTCATAAATTCTAGCATAACTATTACATTCAAATTACAAATGTTGCCATGGCAACGCTCAGAAAGCATAGAAATACCAGCTTTTGCAATATTGGGTCTATATTTCACCATTTAACCTCATTTTTAACTACCACCACCCCCCCCCCCGCGACGAATAATTTCTAACTATGATATAATTATGAAGTATCATCCAGAGCTATTGTATGCAAAGTGTCATTTGGTTCGTCGAGTGGGCCGGCAATTAAAAATTTAAAAAAAGGTGTTCAGAAATGGTCAAACATAGACCAAAAAGTGCAAAATGTGTTCTATCTATGGTTCTTCTGTGCATTGCTATGACAACGCTTGTAGGATAAATGAATAACTTGCTCTGGTTTTTAAAAGAGGAGACAAATGGTTGTTTTAGGAATAGTTTTCTCACCTACATTCCAAAATTTATTTTTTAGCAAAATCTGAGGCCAAAAACAGGCCTAGGCCAAAGGCCTCTTTGTTCTACGAGTACATTGTACCCACAATCTTTGTTTTGAACAAAAATTAAAAAAAAATATGTATACCCCTGCATACCCCACTTTTACCATATAACAGTGGGGTTTGAGAGGGTATAGTTTACATGGACTTTTTGTCCTATTGAGGGAGTTAACTTGGTTTCTGACGCTTGATAAAGTTCATCAGGAAAACACGTCCGTGAAATGTACATGTATACCCCCTTAAACCCCACTTTATATAGCAAAACTGGGGTATGCAGGGGTATAACTATTTTTCTTATTTTTGCTCCAAAACATAGATTGTGGGTTCTCGTTCTAACGTGTACCCAACAATCTATTTTTTGAGCAAAAATAAGAAAAATATCACAACATTTCTACTGAAAATTTTCCATTTTTACAACTTGAGAGAAAAATCTGTATATTACACAGTAGAGCACATCCGTTAAAACGACATATAATATCTCCCTTTTCATATAGTATCTGAAACTAGATATCATATCTAAATCTAGATATAAACACAAAATATTTGAATTTAAATATGGTATCTCCTTCTAGATATATATCTCTACATCCCGTTTATCTATACTTCGTTTTACATATTATATCTAAATTGACATGATACATGTATATTGTCAAAATATCTCCTTTTTAATATAGTATCTAAAACTAGATATCATATCTAAATCTAGATATAAACACAAAACATTTGAATCTAAATATAATATCTACTTCGAGATATATAGCTCTACATCCAGTCAAAATATAGTCTGCAACTAACATGGCCTAGTTCAACCTGGCGACGGACAAACATCGTAAATATCATTTTGGTGGGTGTGTTTTTCGTAATGCATACCATTTTCTCATCTTTGAAGACTGCTGCAGGATACATGCGCGGTGACGCCAAGAAGTAGTCGAAATATGATTCCAGGAAGTCCATCCCAGAGTGGACATCACCTCGTAACTTCAGGACAGTTTCTTTCTCTGCAGCTGTCACTCTGCGCATGCTCACGCCATCATTCTGTGTCGTCTCCATTGCGGTTTTTGTAATCTGCAGCTACAGAAATCTCAAACACTCAAGATTCCTTTTTACAGCTGAAAAATTAATGATTATTTTTCTGTTGAAACACTTGATATTTTTTCTTAGATTTACTAAAATGTAGAGCTATAGTAAATATAACGTAGAACCGCCTCGCCCAGGCGAGAGTACTTATAATCAATATTTTGGAGAAAAAAGTATACCTTTGAAAAAACCGCAGCTTTACAAACTAAAACTGAGATTGAGGGGTATACATTCACGGACATGTTATCCTGATGAATTTTCCCATAAACGCATTTATGTTAAAACAAAAGAATCACCCAACTTACTGCTTTCCAAAGCGGTTTCCTGTAGGCACTTTTAAATATCAAATCCGTAATTTTGCGTTTTGAAACCATAGACAAATCGCCGATCGACTTTCCACCGCGGACTTCAGTACAATTAATGTAAGTGTGTGACGAAACCTAAAGACCACTGTCAGCTTCAAAATTTTCATCAGGATAACATGTCCGTAACATGTTCACCCCCTTAAACCCCACATTTACGTATATAGAAAAAGGCTTTGCAGGGGCAAACTATTTTTTTATTCTTGATCCAAAACATAGATTGTGGGTACTATTTAGAAGTGCCCTAACAAGTGCCCATAATCTATGTTTTGAGCAAATATATTAGAAATATCTCTTTTTTCTGATGAAAATTTTTAAGTTTTAATATTGTATGGGCAAGTTTTCGTAATGTGAATGGACCTATTGAAAAAGATCCGAAGAAGATCCGATTCTTCTTAATCCCCAAAAGAATGGTATAATGCGGCGATGTATTCAGTAATTAGCCGATCAATTTAAAGCTGCTTGGATTGAGCTGATTAGACTTTATGCTGGACTATGCTAGTGATTGGTTCACATAGGGAAAAACAGATTTGGTGTAAAAAAATACCACACCAGGGGGATGGGACATTATACAGAACGTGTCAGCCTCAGATAGGATAAACACAAACCAATAGACTTTAAATCATTCTTTACTATTGTATTGGATTTGACGCCTTAAAACGCTGAGAGACCCCATAAGACCCCCATAAGACCCCATAAAACGATCTAAGCTCTTTATTTGTGAATCTTCTGTGGTTTATGTCATTACAAAGCCTGTCTACCCAGGCTCTGTTTTGTAACACCATCTTTGTCTTAGACCTGGGATTTTAGATTTACACGACGAAAACATGCCCATGTAATATACAGAAATTTTTTCAGCTGTAAAAATTGAAAATTTCACCGGAAAATTTTTTGATATTTTTAATATTTTTGCTCAGAACATAAATTGTGGGTACGTTAGAACCGCCTCGGCGAGGCGGTTCGAACGAGTACCCACAATCTATGTTTTGGAGCAAAAATAAGAAAAATAGGTATACCCCTGCATACCCCAGTTTTATTATATAAAAGTGGGGTTTAAGGGGGTATACATGTCACGGACATGTTTTACTGATGAAGGGTATCAATGACCGGGCTTTCTTACATGTATTATTCGTGAGTCGGTTTCGTTCCACAGAATTTTGCAGTACTGTACAGAAGATGGCTGGTAACTTTCGCTTGCTGCAGCAAATAGGGGAAAACGCACAATCGACGCGTAACGCTGATTGACATGGTTTATACACGTCGACGAAAAGTACGTATGGCTATATTTGAATAGATTTGGCTAGTCGGTGGTTCGAAACGCATCTGACTTGCTGGAGAATATTTTTATGGTCGTTCGTCTCTCACTAATGAGAAAGACTATCTATATATTTCTTGATTATTAGATTCTTCATGTACATGTAGATGTATTCTTTGATGGCTGACTAGGCCAATTTTAGCTCAAAACTGTTGGTTAAAAGTAGAGCACGTCAATGTTGAAGAAACTGGCTGGTGATAGCCCATTGACCCTGCCTTTGCGCTGGCTGCGTTTTCTTTCAGCTTCATAGATTCTCTTCATAATGAGCTGCACCTTTGTTGATCGATCCTGTGTAGCCTGTTTATAAGACTATTGGTATGTTGAAGTTCTTCGGTGAGGCTTTGTGGGTTTCCTTGCAGCGTTTTTCTGGCAGCATTGGCAGCACTTTTCCTACTGTAATTCTCCATAGAAAAAATTCTTTAGAAGTCACTCATTCAGGCATTTTTATAACATGGCTTATTTGGCTTCTCAGCTGTGCTAGCTTTAAGACTCTATGCACGCCTTGCATCCCTGCCTTCTTCAGGACCTCTGTGTCTGGGATCTTGTCTTGTCTTACCGTTTGATTTTTAACAAATTTCTCAAACAGCTCAGGTGAAAATGATTAAGCTTCTTTGTATGACGTTTGTATACTGTACTGTTCAGGTCCTACATGCGTATAACATGCGGTAAACAGTACCACAGCCTTGTATATTTTCAGTTTGGTGTCAAGCTTGATTCCATTTCTGGTACTGGTACTGGTTCTTGTAGAGTTGTTGAGTTCCGAAAACATTTGCACAGAGTCTTCCAATCGCCACACTGGCTTTTGCAGTTCTGACAGTGATCTCATCATCGCTGTGCACTGCACAGGAGAGATTGCTTCCGAGGTAGGTGATTTTTTTAGTCTTTGTCCATTTATAGTGATGGTTGGTTCATTGTGCGGATTAACAGGTGCGGTTCAACGACTGACAGCTTCTGTCTTTTTGTGCTGATATATGAAACTTGATGCACTGCCTCTTGCATTTTTTGCCTCTGAATTGACGTTCTTATCCGTGTCACCAGCACTGGGGAGCTCATCTGTCTGCCCCTTAGTTTCTTAAATTGAATAACTTGCGGTACCTTATTGAGAAACCAATGCCACAATTCTGAATTATAGTAACCACCCATGGGCATGGCAGGAAATATCATGATGAACAGTATTTATATATGTCCTTTCAAATGCCTAGTGTTTTGATCGTCGATATTAAATTTAAGGAATACCTGTACAACCAGATAACAATTCAATAGCTATCGATCTATCGACATTAAAGTGACTTATCAAACCAGTGAAGATGACCCTACACATAGAGAGCTATGTCTGTGTATTATCAGTTTCATATGACCTTTGTAGGTTATGAATACTTTAACCACATTGGACATAATTGAGCCGCCTCGTGGGAAAACCAACAAAGCAGTTTCCTAACAGGCCCAACACAAACCAGGCTGTACAGTCACAGAAGATGGCTAGAAGCTTGAAATTTCGGATTTAAGAACAAGAGGGATTGTACTATCTGTGTAGCAAAAACAAAGGCGCTGATCAGCTTCGCGGTTACCTGGTCTGTGCCTTTGTTTTTGCATATGCAGATTGTTGGTTTTCTGATGAGGTGGCTCATATATAGGAACCGTGAATAAGATACGTACTTTTTAGTTTTAAGATTTATTATCTGTTTAAAAATCTGTGAAGAAATTTAACGCCTAAATGAAAACAAAAGAAACGACAAGGCTAACAAACAAAAGTGGCCTACATATGAAAAATAAGAATAGTATTTCTTTTCAATGACTGGCATTTCAAAAATCAGATACCATTGTCGATAATAGATTTAAAAACTTATTTTTGTATTGTAGATCTACGTAAACATATTGGTGAGCAAGGGAAGAAAACATAAAAATTATGATTACATTAACCAGATTTTGGATGGAAGGATAAAGGGAGGTACAAATTGTTTGCTTTTCACAATCGTGTAGATCTCGTTGTGCTTTGCTTTAATATTATCTTTAATCTACTCTGAAACATATAGATTACTTAGGATTACTTTTCATGCTAAGTTCATTAGAACAAATTTTATGCAAGTTATATTATTTTTCCTAATGACGATTGGGATAAGAGCTGCATTTCCTGGAGAATTTTAGAACAATAACAGACATTCAACATTGAATATTGTTTAATTTCTTGAACGAATTAAAACGCCTTTTTAGGAATCACAGCATGAATTGTCAAAGTAGCCGAGCAAATGTAGCTGCATCATGGGAAGGCATTAATTGAGCATTGAACGCTTAGCGAAGGCGCAGATCGGCCGCCATGTTATTTCTTTAGGCTGTCTCTGGTTCCAAATATCAAGTATTTGAGCCACCACATGGGAAAACCAGTAATCTGCCTAGGCGAAAACAAAGGCGCAGATCAGCAGCGCCTTTGTTTTCGCTACTCGGATAGTACAGTTCCTATTCTACTTAAATCCGAAATTTCAAGATTTTAGCTCTTTTCTGTGACTGTACAGGTTGGTTTATGTCGGACCTGGTCGGAAACCACATTGTTGGTTTTCCAACGAGGCGGCTCATTTGGATCATTTAGCGGAGCATTCCAGGTTGTGCCCTTCTTGGTCGAAACTTGATTTATTATGAGGTCTAATATGACTGAAATCTTAAACGCTATTAAATCAATAACTCATTCTCGGTCTTTAATTTTTTTTCTCAGGTTCGGAGACAAATCAGTACACTATGTCAAAGAAGCCTGACGCAAGATGGCCGTGGCTTTAATACACATGCAGATATTGTTCGTTATCGGTTTTGCCATCAAACTGGAAGCTTTGGTTCTCTTCGATGATTGCAGGTGGAATTATACTCTTAAGGTATCTTTTTATATTATTTGCTGTATAGTTTGTTACCGTGATTAAAACACCGCCACGGTGTACGGATGCATGTAATTTTGGCAGGCACCGAAGACAGCACACGGCGTTAAATTTTCTTCAACTATATGTGTATAGACTTGTGGTTACATTACAGATAATATCTTTTAGGCAGTGCATGGCTAAAATACAGACAATATCTTTTAGGCCGGGCAATGCATGGCTAAATTACAGACAATATCTTTCAGGTAATGCATAGCTCTGCCATAGTCGTCAAATCAAAGTATTCATTTGCCCGAGGACCTTTGTATACAATAACGTTTTACTCTTGGTTTTTGCCTCCCATTATTTCGGATGGCTTTAGTCCAATTCGCATGTGCCATGTAAATATACACGCATGTAAATATACTCCGATAACAAAATTTCACATTTTTTTGTTCATAACTGATTATATGACAGTTGCTGAAACTGTGGACATTGTTGCTAAATAAGAGTTTAATTGCCATTCATCACAGTTTAGATCATATGGAGTGCAAACAGCCACACTATTTCTTCATAATTCTTGGTTAGATTCTTGGGGCATTTTAACAGTAATTCCTTGTGAAAGGATGATAAAAAGGAACTGTTCAACTGCTAAGGTTATGCCTGACCCTTACATGATTCTCCTCTACTGCCTAAGTCTACAGGAACACCTTGAAGCAGCCTCTCCTTGTTTTTCAAATACAGAAAACTTAAATGAACAGGTTTTAATCCAGAAATGATAAATACATACAAAAATACTCCTGGTGATAAAACCCATGCGAACGCAATTTAAATTTACTCACAGGTTGATTTGCACACCGCAGTATATTTACACACCGAAGTATATTTACACGAGTGTATTTTTGCGCATGCGAATTGGACTTTTTTCATACTCGAGTATGTAAACATACGTTTCAGAACGAACGTGGAAGAGCCGAATACAATGTTGAATACACCAATGTTGGAAATGGTAGGTATGAAAGCAAAGTTCTGAGAGTAACTTATAGAGTGTACATAAGACATAGGTTGTTGTTACTAATACTTTTGTTGTATGTGCGCACTATTATTGTCAAACTCTAAATTAACGAAAGATTTTGTCTAGTTTTAATCTCTTTACATCCATATTCTAATAATTTTGAACTGAGTCAGATGAACATTCGCCGCTCATTTTTAAGATCCTTTGTCCGTTGGTTTCGGGCCACCCTTGTGATCTACTAGCCGACACGCCATAGCCTTTCGATTAAACACTATCTGCTTTTGTTTTCCCTATTAGACATTTATTCTTTCTAGATTGTGATTCGTTACACAAGAAAGTACCCACGCACAAGATGTTGAGAGGTCCCGTCAACTCTGTCCATGCAACTGTAGAACGTACAACAGACCCTGTAATTCAGAGGATAAATATATCCTGGTGTAAGTTTTGACTCACAATATGTCTAGGGTAATACGGAGGTGCGAGTAAACTACCCAGTATGAACAGTTTTGGGAAACGAGCAATCTCGAATCCGTATCTTTTTTATGAATAATAACCACTCAGTTTACTAATAAGAGAAAATAATGGGGAAGAGAATCAAACACGAAGCTTCCAACTTTCCTGCAAAATAATAGATTGATGATAAAATGTAAGATCTTGCATACTAAAATAAATATATTCACGTTTAAATTCGTGATCCTGTAATTGATGCTTGATTCTTGAGAATCAAAGGAAGAAAAAAAAATCAAATAATAGCAGAATTTTTTTTTTCGTCTGTCGAAATATGGATCTCAGCAAATATTTGCGTTTCGCTTAAACGATTTAGCAACGTCTTCTTGACAATTTGCAGACCTAGAACGAGACATCCCTGAATACTTATTGAAGTTCAAGCTGTTGCGACAGGAAACCCGATTTTACGTCAGTCCAGAGGATACCATTTGCATTTACGTTCGCGTGAAACAGGCACAAGCACAAATACAGGTACTTCCTTTTACGTTCGCGTGGAACAGGCACAAACACAAATACAGGTATTTCCTTTTACGTTCGCGTGAAACAGGCACAAGCACAATACAGGTACTTCCTATATGACTTGTATTTTCTTTCCTGCATACTTGACACATTGTTGAATTCAGCAAAAACGTAAATGAGCCGCCTCGTGGGAAAACCAACAATGTGGTTTCCGAACAGGTCCAACACAAACCGGCCTGTGCAGCTACAGAAGCAGGCTAGACGCTTGAAATTTTGGAGTTAAGTAGAAGAGGAATTGTACTATCCGAGTAGCGAAAACAAAGACGCTGATCAGCTTCGCCGTTACCGCTAAGCTGATCTGCGTCTTTGTTTTCGCCTATGCAGATTGTTGGTTTTCCCATGGGGCGGCTCAAATGCTTATAAACGTATTTTATGTCTTGGTGTTTAAAAATAGGCGCATTATGCCTATGTTATCATATTTTTTTTTTTTTTTTTTTTTTTGGATTCAGTTTTACGTCCCTTTCAAGCTTTTTCACTCATATCGAGACGAATCAATCGGTAGGTGGGGCGAAAACCGGAGTACCCGGGGAAAAACCACCTGACACACCCGCAAGCAGAACATGGCTTGTCTCACATATGAATTCGTGCCCCGTGCGAGGCGCGAACCCACATCGGTGAGATGATCGAATGATCAAGAGCACTGAAGTCAGCGACCTTAACCACTCGGCCACGGGGGCCGCCCATTATCATATTTTAGTTAAGTTTAGGTAAAATAGCTGCTCATTCGGCTTACAATATGTTTTTATGGTATAAGTACCTGATTGTTAATTTAGTTTTTTCCCCACCTCGGTTTTTGGAGTTGGAATCTTTTTCTGATTCCGCCTTTTCCTGATCGTTGCCTACTTGTACATTTCAAGATGAGGACAGTTTTGCAAATGATTTGTCAGTGGAAAAGTATTCATTGAGAAATAGTTGATTCTTAGCTATCTGTGATACTCTTTAAAGTCTATTTTGCACTACTATAGTTCAATGTGGTTTAACAGCAGGGCTTTGGTCCATGGGTTGTTTTTCCCGTACATAAACAAAAGTGCACTTTGTATGTAAATCAAGAATGATCTAATTTTAGTTTCAGCAAACATACCATCTTACATTCGACTGTATTCAAGTTAAAACTGGGACAATTGGATCTGCAGTGGAAATAGTGTTACGGAAGAGAGCTTTGGGTCGGCACACAGAATGTGACGTCGCAAATAAGAATCAAGATAGACCGTGCTTTAGAACACGACCGCAGTTGTATAACTTCGACGTAGAAGCACGTGAGTTATGTGCACTAATAAAAAGGTACAAGTAGGCAAAATCAGGAAAAGGAGCAATCAGAAAAAGATTCCCACTGCAAAAACCGAGGTGGGGAAAAATCTAAGTTAACAATCAGGTACTTTTACCATGAAAACATATCGCAATACGAAAGAGAAGCTCTTTTCCTAATAGGTGGCCACTAAGTTACCAAAACTTAACTAAAAATATGAATACATACATAAGGCGCCAACAGCACAAAAAATGTAAACACCAAGACATAAAACAAAAAGAACCATCACAGAAGTATCGCATTGGAACGATCAGTAACACAAAAAATTACTGGCGGGCTTAAACCGGTTTTACATGGCTATAACCTCACCCTCAGCTTCTGCAGTGGGTCATAACATTTAGTTAGTTCTTCGGTCCTCGTGATGCAACTCTAACTAGTCAATGAATTATCAAGAACAAACAAATAAATCATGATAAACATCCTGATGGATCAAAAACCAGGACTCACAGATTGAGTAAGCTGCCCTACAATGGAGATCCCTGGGCGCCGAATAACTTAATAAACTGGTTTATTATCTCCGGAGCAAACGAAAAACACCAGTTGGACCCCGGTGGGCCAAGCAACAGACAAGAACCCCCGGCCCCAACCAACTAAAATGAATAGCTTTAAGTCGGGGCTCAGCGTCTGCGAAATGAAACATGTAGTTAAGGGATCAAAAATCAAAAATCAATTTTAAAGCAGTAACATATTTTTAAACTTCATACACCCTGTATATTAGACGGAATATTTCCATCGGGATTCCGTTAAACCTCTCCATATCGGGGAAGTGGAACGAGGTACCGAAGTGGAGCTGAGAGACAGGTAGCCAGCTGATCAACCTGTATATTAGACTAGCCACTAGTCTCCATATCATAACTTTTTATTCATTTATCTTTTCTTACAAAGTTAAAATCCATTGAATTTCATTATTTGCCTTGTCTCCAAACGAAAGAAATATTTCTGTCTGGTATAGATGTCAAGACAAGGGATAGCACAGACTGGTTTCAAAATGAAGAAAACAATATACAATGTAAGGATTTACAAATGGCTAGGAGCTAGACTACCTGTATATATGTGTACATTACTTTTTGTCTTTCTAGAAATTCATAACCAATGGAGTCCACATTGTATTTATGCAATTATTATTTATGTATTTCAATATGTTCTACAGAAACAAACAATTTCATAACTATATTTACTCATTTTCTTCATATGCTGTTCTCACTTTTCCCATGACAGTTTTCCTATACATTTCGATAGATTGTTGCCCATTGGAAATGCCAACGCTTAGAGTTATACAAGCCCATTTTCATGATTTCTGCGCCTGGATAATTTCTGCCAGCAGTCTGGGCTTGTCATCCGCTGCTTACATTCTCAGAGGGTCCAATGGTACGCTTGTTGGCGAGGGAACTATGACAGAAAACAAAATGGTAATAATAAATGAGCCTGTGCATGAGAAAACCAACAATTTGGGTTTCCGACCAGGTCCCACACAAACCAGGCTGTATAGTCACAGCATTAAGCTAGAAGCTTGAAACTTTGGATATAAGTACAAGAGGAATAGTAGATCTACTATCCGTGTGGCGAAAACAAAGGCGCTGATCAGCTGTGCAGTAACTGCACAGCTGATCTGCGTCTTTGTTTTCGCATATGCAAATCGTTGGTTTTCTCATGCGAAGGCTCAAATGGTTTGTTTTTCTGCTTCAGAACAACAGTAAAATTTAGGCTTAAGGTCAGGGCCTAGTTCAAGGAGACTAAACGTAGGGATAAATGTCGTCTCGACGCTCGCCTCTACTGATAGGTCATCGTTAGTGCCATAAAATAGTTTGGCGTCATTATTTTCTATTCGGTCGAAGAAAATTACAAAATTATGAGCTGACCAAGGACATATCTACATGTATTTTTACTATTACAATTTGGAGGTAAAGGATATCCCTGGCTATTCATTTTCATGCTGTAAAAAGCAGAGTGAAGTTAGTTTGTTTTTCGTTTTTCGTTATTCGACATTCAAGTTCAGGTGAAGTTAGTTTGTTTTTCGTTTTTCGTTATTCGTTTTTCGTTATTCGTTTTTCGTTTTTCGACATTCGAACTGGGACCGAATTTCTTGTTTTGACATTCAAAATCCTATTTTGACATTCGAACTGGGACCGAATTTTGTATTTTGACATTCAAAATCCTATTTTGACATTCGAAATGGGACCGAATTTCGTATTTTGACATTCTTAATCCTATTTTGACATTCGAACTGGGACCGAATTTCGTATTTTGACATTCAAAATCCTATTTTGACATTCGAACTTGGACCGAATTTCGTATTTTGACATTCAAAATCCTATTTTGACATTCGAACTGGGACCGAATTTCGTATTTTGACATTCAAAATCCTATTTTGACATTCGAACTTGGACCGAATTTCTTATTTTGAAATTCAAAATCCTATTTTGACATTCGAAATGGGACCGAATTTCGTATTTTGACATTCAAAATCCTATTTTGACATTCGAAATGGGATCGAATTTCGTATTTTGACATTCAAAATCCTATTTTGACATTCAAACTGGGACCGAATTTCTTATTTTGACATTCAAAATCCTATTTTGACATTCGAACTGGGACCGAATTTCTTATTTTGACATTCAAAATCCTATTTTGACATTCGAACTGGGACCGAATTTTGTATTTTGACATTCAAAATCCTATTTTGACATTCGAAGTGGGACCGAATTTCGTATTTTGAAATTCAAAATCCTATTTTGACATTCGAACTGGGACCGAATTTCTTATTTTGACATTCAAAATCCTATTTTGACATTCGAACTGGGACCGAATTTCGTATTTTGACATTCAAAATCCTATTTTGACATTCGAACTGGGACCGAATTTCGTATTTTGACATTCAAAATCCTATTTTGACATTCGAACTGGGACCGAATTTCTTATTTTGACATTCAAAATCCTATTTTGACATTCGAACTGGGACCGAATTTCGTATTTTGACATTCAAAATCCTATTTTGACATTCGAACTTGGACCGAATTTCTTATTTTGACATTCAAAATCCTATTTTGACATTCGAAATGGGACCGAATTTCGTATTTTGACATTGAAAATCCTATTTTGACATTCGAACTTGGACCGAATTTCTTATTTTGACATTCAAAATCCTATTTTGACATTCGAACTAGGACCGAATTTCGTATTTTGACATTCAAAATCCTATTTTGACATTCGAAATGGGACCGAATTTCGTATTTTGACATTGAAAATCCTATTTTGACATTCGAACTGGGACCGATTTTCGTATTTTGACATTCAAAATCCTATTTTGACATTCGAACTGGGACCGAATTTCGTATTTTGACATTCAAAATCCTATTTTGACATTCGAAATGGGACCGAATTTCGTATTTTGACATTCAAAATCCTATTTTGACATTCGAAATGGAACCGAATTTCGTATTTTGACATTCAAAATCCTATTTTGACATTCGAACTGGGACCGAAATTTGTATTTTGACATTCAAAATCCTATTTTGACATTCGAACTGGGACCAAATTTCGTATTTTCACATTCAAAATCCTATTTTGACATTCGAAATGGGACCGAATTTCGTATTTTGACATTCAAAATCCTATTTTGACATTCGAACTGGGACCGAATTTCGTATTTTGACATTCAAAATCCTATTTTGACATTCAAACTGGGACCGAATTTTGTATTTTGACATTCAAAATCCTATTTTGACATTCGAAATGGGACCGAATTTCGTATTTTGACATTCTTAATCCTATTTTGACATTCGAACTGGGACCGAATTTCGTATTTTGACATTCAAAATCCTATTTTGACATTCGAACTTGGACCGAATTTCGCATTTTGACATTCAAAATCCTATTTTGACATTCGAACTGGGACCGAATTTCGTATTTTGACATTCAAAATCCTATTTTGACATTCGAACTGGGACCGAATTTCTTATTTTGACATTCAAAATCCTATTTTGACATTCGAAATGGGACCGAATTTCGTATTTTGAAATTCAAAATCCTATTTTGACATTCGAAATGGGACCGAATTTCGTATTTTGACATTCAAAATCCTATTTTGACATTCAAACTGGGACCGAATTTCTTATTTTGACATTCAAAATCCTATTTTGACATTCGAACTGGGACCGAATTTCTTATTTTGACATTCAAAATCCTATTTTGACATTCGAACTGGGACCGAATTTTGTATTTTGACATTCAAAATCCTATTTTGACATTCGAACTGGGACCGAATTTCGTATTTTGACATTCAAAATCCTATTTTGACATTCGAACTGGGACCGAATTTCTTATTTTGACATTCGAAATCCTATTTTGACATTCGAACTGGGACCGAATTTCGTATTTTGACATTCAAAATCCTATTTTGACATTCGAACTGGGACCGAATTTCGTATTTTAACATTCAAAATCCTATTTTGACATTCGAACTGGGACCGAATTTCGTATTTTGACATTCAAAATCCTATTTTGACATTCGAACTGGGACCGAATTTCGTATTTTGACATTCAAAATCCTATTTTGACATTCGAACTGGGACCGAATTTCGTATTTTGACATTCAAAATCCTATTTTGACATTCGAACTGGGACCGAATTTCTTATTTTGACATTCAAAATCCTATTTTGACATTCGAACTGGGACCGAATTTCGTATTTTGACATTCAAAATCCTATTTTGACATTCGAACTGGGACCGAATTTCGTATTTTGACATTCAAAATCCTATTTTGACATTCGAACTTGGACCGAATTTCTTATTTTGACATTCAAAATCCTATTTTGACATTCGAACTGGGACCGAATTTCGTATTTTGACATTCAAAATCCTATTTTGACATTCGAACTTGGACCGAATTTCGTATTTTGACATTCAAAATCCTATTTTGACATTCGAACTGGGACCGAATTTCGTATTTTGACATTCAAAATCCTATTTTGACATTCGAAATGGGACCGAATTTCGTATTTTGACATTGAAAATCCTATTTTGACATTCGAACTGGGACCGATTTTCGTATTTTGACATTCAAAATCCTATTTTGACATTCGAACTGGGACCGAATTTCTTATTTTGACATTCAAAATCCTATTTTGACATTCGAAATGGGACCGAATTTCGTATTTTGACATTCAAAATCCTATTTTGACATTCGAAATGGAACCGAATTTCGTATTTTGACATTCAAAATCCTATTTTGACATTCGAACTGGGACCGAATTTCGTATTTTGACATTCAAAATCCTATTTTGACATTCCAACTGGGACCGAATTTCGTATTTTGACATTCAAAATCCTATTTTGACATTCGAAATGGGACCGAATTTCGTATTTTGACATTCAAAATCCTATTTTGACATTCGAACTGGGACCGAATTTCGTATTTTGACATTCAAAATCCTATTTTGACATTCGAACTGGGGCCGAATTTCTTATTTTGACATTCAAAATCCTATTTTGACATTCGAACTGGGACCGAATTTTGTATTTTGACATTCAAAATCCTATTTTGACATTCGAACTGGGACCGAATTTCTTATTTTGACATTCAAAATCCTATTTTGACATTCGAACTGGGACCGAATTTCTTATTTTGACATTAAAAATCCTATTTTGACATTCGAACTGGGACCGAATTTCTTATTTTGACATTCAAAATCCTATTTTGACATTCGAACTGGGACCGAATTTTGTATTTTGACATTCAAAATCCTATTTTGACATTCGAACTGGGACCGAATTTCGTATTTTGACATTCAAAATCCTATTTTGACATTCGAACTGGGACCGAATTTCTTATTTTGACATTCGAAATCCTATTTTGACATTCGAACTGGGACCGAATTTCGTATTTTGACATTCAAAATCCTATTTTGACATTCGAACTGGGACCGAATTTCGTATTTTAACATTCAAAATCCTATTTTGACATTCGAACTGGGACCGAATTTCGTATTTTGACATTCAAAATCCTATTTTGACATTCGAACTGGGACCGAATTTCGTATTTTGACATTCAAAATCCTATTTTGACATTCGAACTGGGACCGAATTTCGTATTTTGACATTCAAAATCCTATTTTGACATTCGAACTGGGACCGAATTTCTTATTTTGACATTCAAAATCCTATTTTGACATTCGAACTGGGACCGAATTTCGTATTTTGACATTCAAAATCCTATTTTGACATTCGAACTGGGACCGAATTTCGTATTTTGACATTCAAAATCCTATTTTGACATTCGAACTTGGACCGAATTTCGTATTTTGACATTCAAAATCCTATTTTGACATTCGAACTGGGACCGAATTTCGTATTTTGACATTCAAAATCCTATTTTGACATTCGAACTTGGACCGAATTTCGTATTTTGACATTCAAAATCCTATTTTGACATTCGAACTGGGACCGAATTTCGTATTTTGACATTCAAAATCCTATTTTGACATTCCAACTGGGACCGAATTTCGTATTTTGACATTCAAAATCCTATTTTGACATTCGAAATGGGACCGAATTTCGTATTTTGACATTCAAAATCCTATTTTGACATTCGAACTGGGACCGAATTTCGTATTTTGACATTCAAAATCCTATTTTGACATTCGAACTGGGGCCGAATTTCTTATTTTGACATTCAAAATCCTATTTTGACATTCGAACTGGGACCGAATTTTGTATTTTGACATTCAAAATCCTATTTTGACATTCGAACTGGGACCGAATTTCGTATTTTGACATTCAAAATCCTATTTTGACATTCGAACTGGGACCGAATTTCGTATTTTGACATTCAAAATCCTATTTTGACATTCGAAATGGGACCGAATTTCGTATTTTGACATTCAAAATCCTATTTTGACATTCGAACTGGGACCGAATTTTGTATTTTGACATTCAAAATCCTATTTTGACATTCGAACTGGGACCGAATTTCGTATTTTGACATTCAAAATCCTATTTTGACATTCGAACTGGGACCGAATTTCGTATTTTGACATTCAAAATCCTATTTTGACATTCGAAATGGGACCGAATTTCGTATTTTGACATTCAAAATCCTATTTTGACATTCGAAATGGGACCGAATTTCGTATTTTGACATTCAAAATCCTATTTTGACATTCGAACTGGGACCGATTTTCGTATTTTGACATTCAAAATCCTATTTTGACATTCGAACTGGGACCGAATTTCTTATTTTGACATTCAAAATCCTATTTTGACATTCGAAATGGGACCGAATTTCGTATTTTGACATTCAAAATCCTATTTTGACATTCGAAATGGAACCGAATTTCGTATTTTGACATTCAAAATCCTATTTTGACATTCCAACTGGGACCGAATTTCGTATTTTGACATTCAAAATCCTATTTTGACATTCGAAATGGGACCGAATTTCGTATTTTGACATTCAAAATCCTATTTTGACATTCGAACAGGGACCGAATTTCGTATTTTGACATTCAAAATCCTATTTTGACATTCGAACTGGGACCGAATTTCGTATTTTGACATTCAAAATCCTATTTTGACATTCGAACTGGGGCCGAATTTCTTATTTTGACATTCAAAATCCTATTTTGACATTCGAACTGGGACCGAATTTTGTATTTTGACATTCAAAATCCTATTTTGACATTCAAACTGGGACCGAATTTCGTATTTTGACATTCAAAATCCTATTTTGACATTCGAACTGGGACCGAATTTCGTATTTTGACATTCAAAATCCTATTTTGACATTCGAAATGGGACCGAATTTCGTATTTTGACATTCAAAATCCTATTTTGACATTCGAACTGGGACCGAATTTTGTATTTTGACATTCAAAATCCTATTTTGACATTCGAACTGGGACCGAATTTCGGATTTTGACATTCAAAATCCTATTTTGACATTCGAACTGGGACCGAATTTCGTATTTTGACATTCAAAATCCTATTTTGACATTCGAAATGGGACCGAATTTCGTATTTTGACATTCAAAATCCTATTTTGACATTCGAATTGGTATCGAATTTCGTATTTTGACATTCAAAATCCTATTTTGACATTCGAACTGGGACCGAATTTCGTATTTTGACATTCAAAATCCTATTTTGACATTCGAACTGGGACCGAATTTCTTATTTTGACATTAAAAATCCTATTTTGACATTCAAACTGGGACCGAATTTTGTATTTTGACATTCAAAATCCTATTTTGACATTCGAACTTGGACCGAATTTCGTATTTTGACATTCAAAATCCTATTTTGACATTCGAACTGGGACCGAATTTCGTACTTTGACATTCAAAATCCTATATTGACATTCGAACTTGGACCGAATTTCTTATTTTGACATTCAAAATCCTATTTTGACATTCGAAATGGGACCGAATTTCGTATTTTGACATTCAAAATCCTATTTTGACATTCGAAATGGGACCGAATTTCGTATTTTGACATTCAAAATCCTATTTTGACATTCAAACTGGGACCGAATTTCTTATTTTGACATTCAAAATCCTATTTTGACATTCGAACTGGGACCGAATTTCTTATTTTGACATTCAAAATCCTATTTTGACATTCGAACTGGGACCGAATTTTGTATTGTGACATTCAAAATCCTATTTTGACATTCGAACTGGGACCGAATTTCGTATTTTGACATTCAAAATCCTATTTTGACATTCGAACTGGGACCGAATTTTGTATTGTGACATTCAAAATCCTATTTTGACATTCGAACTGGGACCGAATTTCTTATTTTGACATTCAAAATCCTATTTTGACATTCGAACTGGGACCGAATTTCTTATTTTGACATTCAAAATCCTATTTTGACATTCGAACTGGGACCGAATTTCTTATTTTGACATTCAAAATCCTATTTTGACATTCGAACTGGGACCGAATTTTGTATTTTGACATTCAAAATCGTATTTTGACATTCGAACTGGTACCGAATTTAATATTTTGACATTCAAAATCCTATTTTGACATTCGAACTTGGACCGAATTTCTTATTTTGACATTCAAAATCCTATTTTGACATTCGAACTGGGACCGAATTTCGTATTTTGACATTGAAAATCTTATTTTGACATTCGAACTGGGACCGAATTCTTATTTTGACATTCAAAATCCTATTTTGACATTCGAACTGTGACCGAATTTCGTATTTTGACATTCAAAATCCTATTTTGACATTCGAAATTGGACTGAATTTCGTATTTTGACATTGAAAATCCTATTTTGACATTCGAACTGGGACCGATTTTCGTATTTTGACATTCAAAATCCTATTTTGACATTCGAACTGGGACCGAATTTCTTATTTTGACATTCAAAATCCTATTTTGACATTCGAAATGGGACAGAATTTCGTATTTTGACATTCAAAATCCTATTTTGACATTCGAAATGGAACCGAATTTCGTATTTTGACATTGAAAATCCTATTTTGACATTCGAACTGGGACCGATTTTCGTATTTTGACATTCAAAATCCTATTTTGACATTCGAACTGGGACCGAATTTCTTATTTTGACATTCAAAATCCTATTTTGACATTCGAAATGGGACCGAATTTCGTATTTTGACATTCAAAATCCTATTTTGACATTCGAAATGGAACCGAATTTTGTATTTTGACATTCAAAATCCTATTTTGACATTCGAACTGGGACCGAATTTCGTATTTTGACATTCAAAATCCTATTTTGACATTCCAACTGGGACCGAATTTCGTATTTTGACATTCAAAATCCTATTTTGACATTCGAAATGGGACCGAATTTCGTATTTTGACATTCAAAATCCTATTTTGACATTCGAACTGGGACCGAATTTCGTATTTTGACATTCAAAATCCTATTTTGACATTCGAACTGGGGTCGAATTTCTTATTTTGACATTCAAAATCCTATTTTGACATTCGAACTGGGACCGAATTTTGTATTTTGACATTCAAAATCCTATTTTGACATTCGAACTGGGACCGAATTTCGTATTTTGACATTCAAAATCCTATTTTGACATTCGAACTGGGACCGAATTTCGTATTTTGACATTCAAAATCCTATTTTGACATTCGAAATGGGACCGAATTTCGTATTTTGACATTCAAAATCCTATTTTGACATTCGAACTGGGACCGAATTTTGTATTTTGACATTCAAAATCCTATTTTGACATTCGAACTGGGACCGAATTTCGGATTTTGACATTCAAAATCCTATTTTGACATTCGAACTGGGACCGAATTTCGTATTTTGACATTCAAAATCCTATTTTGACATTCGAAATGGGACCGAATTTCGTATTTTGACATTCAAAATCCTATTTTGACATTCGAAATGGGACCGAATTTCGTATTTTGACATTCAAAATCCTATTTTGACATTCGAACTGGGACCGATTTTCGTATTTTGACATTCAAAATCCTATTTTGACATTCGAACTGGGACCGAATTTCTTATTTTGACATTCAAAATCCTATTTTGACATTCGAAATGGGACCGAATTTCGTATTTTGACATTCAATATCCTATTTTGACATTCGAAATGGAACCGAATTTCGTATTTTGACATTCAAAATCCTATTTTGACATTCCAACTGGGACCGAATTTCGTATTTTGACATTCAAAATCCTATTTTGACATTCGAAATGGGACCGAATTTCGTATTTTGACATTCAAAATCCTATTTTGACATTCGAACTGGGACCGAATTTCGTATTTTGACATTCAAAATCCTATTTTGACATTCGAACTGGGACCGAATTTCGTATTTTGACATTCAAAATCCTATTTTGACATTCGAACTGGGGCCGAATTTCTTATTTTGACATTCAAAATCCTATTTTGACATTCGAACTGGGACCGAATTTTGTATTTTGACATTCAAAATCCTATTTTGACATTCAAACTGGGACCGAATTTCGTATTTTGACATTCAAAATCCTATTTTGACATTCGAACTGGGACCGAATTTCGTATTTTGACATTCAAAATCCTATTTTGACATTCGAAATGGGACCGAATTTCGTATTTTGACATTCAAAATCCTATTTTGACATTCGAACTGGGACCGAATTTTGTATTTTGACATTCAAAATCCTATTTTTACATTCGAACTGGGACCGAATTTCGGATTTTGACATTCAAAATCCTATTTTGACATTCGAACTGGGACCGAATTTCGTATTTTGACATTCAAAATCCTATTTTGACATTCGAAATGGGACCGAATTTCGTATTTTGACATTCAAAATCCTATTTTGACATTCGAATTGGTATCGAATTTCGTATTTTGACATTCAAAATCCTATTTTGACATTCGAACTGGGACCGAATTTCGTATTTTGACATTCAAAATCCTATTTTGACATTCGAACTGGGACCGAATTTCTTATTTTGACATTAAAAATCCTATTTTGACATTCAAACTGGGACCGAATTTTGTATTTTGACATTCAAAATCCTATTTTGACATTCGAAATGGGACCGAATTTCGTATTTTGACATTCTTAATCCTATTTTGACATTCGAACTGGGACCGAATTTCGTATTTTGACATTCAAAATCCTATTTTGACATTCGAACTTGGACCGAATTTCGTATTTTGACATTCAAAATCCTATTTTGACATTCGAACTGGGACCGAATTTCGTATTTTGACATTCAAAATCCTATATTGACATTCGAACTTGGACCGAATTTCTTATTTTGACATTCAAAATCCTATTTTGACATTCGAAATGGGACCGAATTTCGTATTTTGACATTCAAAATCCTATTTTGACATTCGAAATAGGACCGAATTTCGTATTTTGACATTCAAAATCCTATTTTGACATTCAAACTGGGACCGAATTTCTTATTTTGACATTCAAAATCCTATTTTGACATTCGAACTGGGACCGAATTTCTTATTTTGACATTCAAAATCCTATTTTGACATTCGAACTGGGACCGAATTTTGTATTTTGACATTCAAAATCCTATTTTGACATTCGAACTGGGACCGAATTTCGTATTTTGACATTCAAAATCCTATTTTGACATTCGAACTGGGACCGAATTTCTTATTTTGACATTCAAAATCCTATTTTGACATTCGAACTGGGACCGAATTTCTTATTTTGACATTCAAAATCCTATTTTGACATTCGAACTGGGACCGAATTTTGTATTTTGACATTCAAAATCCTATTTTGACATTCGAACTGGTACCGAATTTAGTATTTTGACATTCAAAATCCTATTTTGACATTCGAACTTGGACCGAATTTCTTATTTTGACATTCAAAATCCTATTTTGACATTCGAACTGGGACCAAATTTCGTATTTTGACATTGAAAATCTTATTTTGACATTCGAACTGGGACCGAATTCTTATTTTGACATTCAAAATCCTATTTTGACATTCGAACTGTGACCGAATTTCGTATTTTGACATTCAAAATCCTATTTTGACATTCGAAATGGGACTGAATTTCGTATTTTGACATTGAAAATCCTATTTTGACATTCGAACTGGGACCGATTTTCGTATTTTGACATTCAAAATCCTATTTTGACATTCGAACTGGGACCGAATTTCTTAGTTTGACATTCAAAATCCTATTTTGACATTCGAAATGGGACAGAATTTCGTATTTTTACATTCAAAATCCTATTTTGACATTCAAAATGGAACCGAATTTCGTATTTTGACATTCAAAATCCTATTTTGACATTCGAACTGGGACCGAATTTCGTATTTTGACATTCAAAATCCTATTTTGACATTCGAACTGGGACCGAATTTCGTATTTTGACATTCAAAATCCTATTTTGACATTCGAAATGGGACCGAATTTCGTATTTTGACAGTCAAAATCCTATTTTGACATTCGAACTGGGACCGAATTTCGTATTTTGACATTCAAAATCCTATTTTGACATTCGAACTGGGACCGAATTTCGTATTTTGACATTCAAAATCCTATTTTGACATTCGAACTGGGACCGAATTTCTTATTTTGACATTCAAAATCCTATTTTGACATTCGAACTTGGACCGAATTTCGTATTTTGACATTCAAAATCCTATTTTGACATTCGAACTGGGACCGAATTTCGTATTTTGACATTCAAAATCCTATTTTGACATTCGAACTGGGACCGAATTTTGTATTTTGACATTCAAAATCCTATTTTGACATTCGAACTGGGACCGAATTTCGTATTTTGACATTCAAAATCCTATTTTGACATTCGAACTGGGATCGAATTTCGTATTTTGACATTCAAAAAACTATTTTGACATTCGAACTTGGACCAAATTTCTTATTTTGACATTCAAAATCCTATTTGACATTCAAACGGGAACCGAATTTCTTATTTTGACAATCAAAATCCTATTTTGACATTCGAACTGGGACCGAATTTCTTATTTTGACATTCAAAATCCTATTTTGACATTCGAACTGGGACCGAATTTCGTATTTTGACTTTCAAAATCCTATTTTGACATTCGAACTGGGACCGAATTTCGTATTTTGACTTTCAAAATCCTATTTTGACATTCGAACTGGGACCGAATTTCGTATTTGGCATTCAAAATCCTATTTTGACATTCGAACTGGGACCGAATTTCGTATTTTGACTTTCAAAATCCTAGTTTGACATTCGAACTGGGACCGAATTTCTTATTTTGACATTCAAAATCCTATTTTGACATTCGAACTGGGACCAAATTTCTTATTTTGACATTCAAAATCCTATTTTGACATTTGATTTGGCCTTGAATATGCTATTTTGATATTCAAAATCCTATTTTGACATTCTATTTGGTCAGGAATATGCTATTTTGATATTCAAAATCCTATTTTTACATTCCATTTGGTCAGAAATATGCTATTTTGACATTCAATATCCTGTTTAGACATTCCATTTGGTGAGGAATATGCTATTTTGATATTCAAAATCCTATTTTGACATTCAAATTTGCCAAGTATATGCTATTTTGATATTCAAAATCCTATTTTGACATTCGATTTGGTCAAGAATATGCTATTTTGATATTTGGTAGTGGTCTCCCGTTCAGATTCGTTGGTTTTCCCCTGGTTCTCCGAGCTCCTCCACCACGTTGGACCACATAACGCCAACATCCGCGCCTTCAAGAATGCGTATATAAGTTCAATGAGCTTTCTGTGTAATTGAAATAAAATAAATAAAGTTTAACCTTTATAGTTTGATATTCAAAATCCTATTTTGACATTCGATTTTGTCAAGAATATGCTAGTTTGATATTCAAAATCCTATTTGACAGGCTGTTTTTTTTTTTTTTTTTTTTTTTTTATGTTATAATGTGCATACCCATATTGTTTGTTAAGGGGTGCTCACACCACAGGGTATAGCGCCAACCTATGACAACGTATGCGTCATGTTGTCCATACGTTGGTGTACGTTACACATGTTCGGCATAAGTTTTGCATAAGTTACTGGTACGCTACAATACCATGTCATACGTTGTGTACATGCACAAAATTTCCAACGTATGGCGACGTACTGATAATACGTTACTAATAAGTTAGGCGTACGCAACGAATACGCTATAAGTTCACGAACGTTACCTTTAAGTAACTCATACGCTCGCATACGTTGTCATACGCCAAAGCTCTCCTGTATTTTTAGCGTATGAGAAGCGTATTACCAACGTACGAACAGCGTTCGCCTGGCGCACTCGGAACGTATGCAGCGTATGTGAAACGTGTGAAGAACGTTCTCAGCGTATGCGCAACTTACGCGTAGCGCATTGGTCGGGATTTTATATATAAAAATGGAAGGAATAGGTACTGTGTTCATGATTAAATAGTCACATGGAAGCATCAAAATGGTATACTCGACCAAAAACAATCTGCACAATTGTGTGTATGGCTAAAATTTTATCCACTGTTATATTATCGCTTGTCAAGAGAATATTTTTGTAAGGACGGGATGCCTTCAAAGCTCATATTGAATGGCCCTTTTTATAAAATTGTCGACATATAAAGTTCCAAAGGTTTTTATACCCCGCCACTTGAAAAAGTGCCGGGTATTATGTTATACCCTCCGCAAAAAATTGCGCTCGAGTGTCCGTCCGTCCGTCTGTCTGTCCGTCCGTCAGCGCTTCGTTTCCGGGCTCTATCTTGAGCATTTATTGACCAATTTTCTTCAAACTTTGTATAGGAGTTCATATTAAGAAGGAGTGGTTTGGGATTGAAGATGAGTAAATTTCGTCGAATATGTGCAGAGTTATGGCCCTTGATTTACGTTAAAATTGCGTTTCCGGGCTCTGTCTTGAGCATTTATTGACCAATTTTATTCAAACTTTGTATATAGGAGTCAATATTAGGAAGGAGTGGTTTGGGATTGAATATGAGCAATTATTGACCAATTTTCTTCAGACTTAGTATAGGAATTCATATTAGGAAGGAGTGGTCTGGGATTGAATATGGGTAAATTTCGTAAAATAAGTACAGAGTTATAGCCCTTGTTACGTTAAAATTTCATTTCCAGGCTCTTTGAGCATTTATTGACCAATTTTCTTCAAAGTTTATGTAGGAGTTCACATCAGGAAAAAGTGGTTGGGGATTGAAGATGGATAAATTTCGTCAAAATAACTACAGAGTTATGGCCCTTGATTAACGTTAAAATGTCATTTTGATTATCTATCTTGATTTTTATTGACAATTTTTCTTATCAAATTTTGTATAGGTGTTCATATCAGGAAGGAGTGGTTTGGGATTGAAGATAGGTAATTGTTTTCAAATAAATACAGAGTAAATGCCCTTGATTTATGTAACAATTTCTTTTCCATGCTCTATCTTGAGCATCTTTAGACCAGTTTGCTTCAACCTTTGTATATGAATTCATATCTGGAAGGTGTGGTTTGGTATTGTAGATTAATGTCATCAAGATATTCTGTGTATTTGTACTAAATTAAATTTGCGTGGCGGGTATCATGCATGCCTGCAGCGCTTTTATTTTTATTTATTTATTTTTATTATTATTTTTTTTTTTTTTTGTATTTTTTTTCCAATTCAGTTTAACGTCCCTTTCAAGATTATTTCAACTCATATTATGAGACGGATCAATCGAGAGGTGGGGCAAAACTGACCCATAAACTAATTTCAACCTAATTATAGGAAATGATCCTTCTGAGAAACGATATAAGAACTCCACAAAATGCACCTGAAGAATCAGGTATGTAGATTTCCTTAATCATTTTTCTTTTTCTTTTATTTATTTATTTATTTATTTGTTTGTTTGTTTGTTTGTTTATTTATTTATTTATTTATTTGTTTGTTTGTTTATTTATTTTTCACTTTTTACTGGATATGTCTAAAGTGCCGGTCCCACTGCGCTTACGATCGCTTAACACTTTCACTGCCACGCCTCTCAAAAAATCAATATCTCACTGCCAAGCATTTATTTATTTTATTGTTTTTATTGATTTATTAGTTAATTTATTAATTATTATATTTTTAGATATATGCACATATCATATATCACTTAAAAGGGCCTTTTACGCTGAAAAATCTGATATACAATACATTTACCTCCCTTTAAAACTTTCATCTATAACCCGGGACATACCGGTATACCCGTAAAACGACTACAGTCGTCGGTGGCAGTGAACGGTAAAAACGACTACAGTCGTCGGCGGCAGTGAATGTGTTAAGATCGCAATACGATTCTCTAAATAATAATTTGGGGATCGTTTCTTTGACCCCAATATGCAGATTAAGTAAGCATAAACACGCTGGAAAACATTTCACATAGTTTGTCTGCGCAGTCTTATCGCAAAACTAATGATTTCGCAATCGTACGATTGCTTACGATTCAGTGGGATTGGCACTTTAGACTCACCTTTTTGACGAACATTGAGTTCGTCAGAAGTGCGCTGTGCGTACGTTTGGAAAACGTCAGACGTGCGTTGTACATACGCTCCTTATAAGTCACGAACGTTATGCTAACGCTGGGCGTACGCTGTTATAAGTCATGGTACGCCAGAGATACGTTATGAATAAGCTACTCATACGTTAGACATACGTTTGCGCTAAGCATACGCTTTGCATAAGTTCAGAGAGAGCCTATTCCGGATTTTTAACATAAAATGAACAGCGCATAACAACGTACAACAGCGTACTGGATATTTTTTTCATACGCTGCTCATACGTTGGCTAATACGTCAAAGTGGTCTGAGCGGGCCTTTAAGTTAATGTAGCTCAGTGACCATCATTAAGGGAATAGATGCTTATCCGGCGTATCGCTTCATCAGAATAGCATGTCCGTGACATGTATACTCCCTTGAACCAAACGTTTGTAGCAAAGCTAGGGTTTGAAGGGGTATACAATTGTTTTGATCCAAAACATAGATTTTGTGGGTACTCGTTAGCAATGCCTCGCCGAGATGGTTGTAACGTGAACACAAAATCCATGTTTCGAGCAAAAATATGGAAAATATCAAACTTTTTCCTCTGAAAATTTTCAATTTGTAGCGGCAGTTCATATTGCTGAATATTGCATGGTCGAGGTTTCGTAATGCATTCTTATTGCTTTCTCACAACGTATTTATGGTTGTGTTTTGCTACTGGTTGCACCAGTCCCTGTTGATTGCTTACTTTTAACTTTAAACAAACCCAGAACTCAAACAACAACAAACGTAAGAATCATGTTTTAAGCCTAGGTTATACATTAACTGCAGATCTACAAGTCGTCCGCCGCCTCCGAGCCGGGTACCATTCTCTCCAGCTTTGTCCGACTTGTAGATTGCTGTGTACAAAAATGGATCAAAATCCGCGCAGAGATTTAATGCGCGCCTCTAGCAAAGTAACTAAGCAACTCTCATAAAAGAAATTTTGGTTCCAACTCAAAAAATCCTTCGGTCAGCCTTGTGTGTATTTGAAAGAGTGTGATTCAAAGTATTTTTCGAGAAGGTCCTTTTAAAAGAGGACTACCTCTTGATTATTTTTCCGCCGCCGCGGCTTTTCGATAACGTTGCTAACAAAGTCACGTGTTCGGTGCGACTACTAAATTTAACCCATTCATTTTTGTTCGCCGCCATCACAGACGAATTGAATCGATGAAACGACAAATGTTCAGTTTTATTCAATGTTTTAATAAATTTCACAATGATTTAGCTCAAAGAAATGTTACATTTTGGATTTGACACACGCTACAGTGTTTGATGAGGTAAGGAAATCACGTTTTGACGCAATTCCAGTTGCAAAACCAGAAATTCTGAACTTTGACAAAGTCTTTGTGTTTTTTTTTCCTGTCAAATTTTCGATTCTTCTTTAATAAATAGAAGACAAAACTGATGTGTGCTATTAGGGCACAAGCAAGACCCACTCAAAATCCAGGAGCGGATTCACGATCTCCCATGCCACGCACAAAGTCCATCCATTACATTGCTGTTGATTTTTTTTTTATTCTTCCATAAAATAGACCTACTGTCTGTACACATTCTTGCAGAAACTGCTTTTTTCAAAATCTCAATAATTTTTTCTAGATCTATTTAAACTCAAAGTGAGGCGGAGCAGGCTGTCCATCATTGGGACTCCGGAGGCCCCCGTGGCTGTGTGGTCATGAGCGCTGACATTTCATTACTGCACTTAACCATTCGATCAAACCATTCGATCATCTCACTGCTGTGTCTGGTATGGGTTCGAGCCCCGCTCTGGCCACATGTGAGACATGCCAAGTTCTACTTGTGGGCATGTCAGGTTTTTTTTTCTCGGGATTCTCCCGTTTTCACCCCACATACTGATTGGCCCATCTCATATGAGCTGAAATAATCTTGAAAGGGATGTTAAACTGAATCAAAAAAAATTTCGGTCTACCCATTACGCTGAAAGCACTCCAATATACAGAATCAGACTTGGAAAGTGCGTTGGTTGGACTGAGGGTGGAGCAGACACCATGAACTACCCTTGAATCCCCAATAATGATACATGTATCACTTTGTATCCCCGCACCCCCTGGGGCCAGAAATAAAGGGTTAGAGGGGGTCTGGTCACAGATAACAGAGATTTAAAACAAAAAATCACAAATCACAGTTTTCAAATGATGATTTCACAAATCACAGACAATGCATTTTCGTAATCACAGACAATTCAGCAATGTTGCCAATGTTTTTGCACTGTATTGACTCAGTTACTAAAAGATAACTATTCATATCAAAGGAATGTGCCATTTTAACGCATTATTTCATGGTTACTTGTAAAATGAGACCATCTTAGCCTTACATTACATGTATGGTAGAGACTCTTGCCTTTTCATTGTGGTGCAGAGGAAAATGGAATCATTTTACTATAAACTGCCTAAAAAGTATAGCAAAAACCTCTATTTAAACGTTAATATGATATGCATCAGTATTTTATTCTGGTGTTGGTCAGTTTATTAACAGCTTTAAAATATAGTCTTAAACCTCAAATGAAAATGTTAATTCTATGCATGATAGTGCAATAGCTTTATTTCTGTTAGTCATCAGACCTGTCAGCCACAAAATGTTTAAGTACATGTAATTCATGAGTGCCAAGTTGCAAAGGGTATGAGATGGGGTATACTTATTGTTGAAAGAGGGGTTCGGCAGATCACCCCCGACATAAGAAAATTTGATTATTCTTGAGGTCCAGGGATGGGATTTTAATGCACTTTTAGACAATTGGTTTTACAATCACAAGGAATGATGATAATCACAATTCACAGATTTCAAAATTTACAAATCACAGATCACAGGGATTTAAATTTGTGTTTAACACATCACAGAAAATGCCCCTGTCACAAACCACAGAGTGAAAAAATCACAGACTTTAAAAAGGCCAGTCACACGTCACAGAAAAGGGTCCACCGTCCTAACCCCCCCCCCCCCCCTAACCTTGAAGGGACATAGCGGGATAATGTACCAGAGTTTAATCTCTGTTGGGGATGTGCAGGGGTTTTAATTTCCCACCTAAACACTGTCACATTATTGTACCAGTCATTTGTACCCACTGTCCACCCCCCACCTACGGGGAGGGGTGGGGGATAGCCCCAGAGGAGGCATGGATACAAATGACTGGTGCATTAAATATGAATGTCACAGGAGTTACTGCCAAGCTGATCTGCACCTTTGTTTTTGACATTTTGCATATGCAAAATGTTGGTTTTCTTATGATGCGGCTCACTTTGATGTTAAGTGTTATGCAGATTGTATAGAAAAATATGCAAATTCAGATAATTCAAACTAATCAGTCTGTGTTGGCTTTTCAGATTAATGTATGGAAGACAGCAGCAGCTCAAGAAGGAAGTCCAACATCTCTGTGAACTGGAGATTTCATTGTGAAAGGTATATGTATGGCATGTTTTTCTTTTGCTGATTTTGAGACCCTTTAATTCAACAGAGCATTGTGTATGTTTCCCTACCCCTAAATCACCCAAGCCATACAATTACACATGTACATGCAAAAACATGCTGATCTAGTATTGATAGTTGTATCAATCATGTCAGTTATCTTGAATGACAGCATAGGTAGACTAGTACCATTTGATTATACCCTGTGTTGGTTGATTTTGTGTGTTTCACGGTCTTAGCTAACATCATTTTGATGAAGAGAGGGCATTCTGACGTTGTAAGATTTACCAGAAATAGTGTTTATTTTGAAAGAGGTAAGTGGTCTCTATATCTAGACTGCCATTGCAAGAACTTATGAATTTGTGCAGATTGTAATTACACTACCCATTTCTGTTTTCGTATACATTGTAGACTCAGTGGAAGGCTTGGCATAAAGGCAGAGGATGCCATATTGAAGACGCGGATGTATCAACATTGAATGCACGCAATGCATGATGTGAATGAGAAAGTTACATGTACTTTCATTTGATGGTAAGTATACTTCAATTACTTTTGATATTGAAGTTTTTGGGTATAACAGGATCTGGCACAGATAAATATTTTCAATAAATTCCATAAATGTAGATGTATATTTCAAATACATGTATCTGGTCCAGGACAGAATCCAACAAAAAATTTTGTTCAAATTTTATATGTATGCCTTGAGCTTATGGAATAAAAACATTGCATTATGATGTCAATATCTACTCTTGTAAGTTCTGATAGCTTTTAGTAGTAAGCTTCATAAATCATGTTTAAAACAATTTCAAGAACTTCAAATTCTTCAACTTGACAAAAATCTTTTTTTTTTTTTTTTTTTTTTAACATATAAAAGTAAGAAATAAGTTCTGCAGTCAGGGTTTCAATCTGCAAAATTATCTCTACTTCTGTGTATGGGCATCAGAAAGCTTCAAAACAAAGTCATACATTCAAATGATATGAGCCACTGCATGAGAAAAACAACAATTTGCACAGGCAAAAACAAAGGTGCAGATCAGCTTCGCAGTAACTGCTTGGATAGTACATTCCTTCTTAAATATGAAATATCAAGCTTCTAGCCTGCTTCTGTGACTGTACTGCCTGGTTTGTGTCGGGCTTGGTGAGATACCCAAATTGTTGGTTTTCTCATGCACAGGCTCATATATAAAGAATTATTTGCCATTTTTCAGCACCTGAAGTGCAGCTACTACAGTGTACAGCTAACAGATGTAAAGCATCATTCTGAATCAACCAAGTACATTTTAGAAGCAGCTATGGGCCTGCACAGAGCAAGAAGACCTGCGGGATCAACAAGGTCAACAAGTAGCTGTGGACACACAATTTGCAGGGCTTTCTTTTTAGCTCACCTGAGCCCAAGGCTCAAAAGGTGAGCTTATAGGATGGCCATGCTCCGGCGTCCGTCTGTCGTCATTCACAATTTCAAAGTTCTTATTCTCTGAAACTGCTTGACCAATCAAATCCAAACTTCATGTGGAGCATCCTTAGTAAAGGGGAATGAAAGTCTATATAAATGGTCCAGGTCACATGACCAAGATGGCCTCCATGCCCATACATGGTAAAAACCATAAAAAAAATTCTTCTTCTCTGTAACCGGTGGATAGATTTCAATGAAACTTAGTATGTAACATTGGGGACTCATTGACCATCATAGTTTATATAAATCATGACCTTTGGTTGTCCTTGACCTATTTTACGGCAAGCTCAATTTAGGTTACATAGGCTTTTCAATGGAAAATATTGAAAACATTGAATTTTTCAGGAAGTTTTGTAGCCTGTGACCTGAAAGTTGGTAGATACAGACAACATGTTGAGTCAATGAAGTGTTGTGAGTATAAAAGGTCAAGGTCATTTCTTGACCTTTGCTAAAGATCATTTACAAATTAAATGTAAAACTTAATTTGCTCCGTAACCACTTGACCAATTAAAGCTAATTTTTTATGTAGTATCCTTTGGATGGAAGAACAAAAGTTTATATAAATGGTCAAGGTCACATGACCAAGATGGCCGCCATGGCTATAAATAGCAAAAACCTTTGAAAGTCTTCTTTTTCAGAAGCAGAAGTCCTATGAGTTTGAACCTTGGCATGAGGCATCAGGGGGAGGAGCTCTACAAATTTTGTATAAATCATGACCCTGGGATGACCTTGACCTACCGTATGGCAAGGTCAACATAGGTCGCCCATGCAATTGTCAAAATGTCATTTGAAGGGAAAAACTTTATGGACATGGACAAATGGACAGAACATTTATGATTCTGAAAAAATGGACCATAGGCCCCAGGGGCAGGTCTGCTCCCACCCCCAATATACTGTGTACTGTATATTACCATAATATTCAAAGATCTTCTGCTCTGAAACCGTTTGGCCAATCAAAGCCAAACGTCATGTGGAGCATTCTTAGATGGCCACCATGGCTATAAATAGCAAAGACCATTAAAAAAGTTCTTCTCAAGAACCAGAAGGCCTTTGATTTTTGAAACTTGGCATCAGGGACAGGAGCTCTACAAAGTTTATTTAAATCATGACCTTGGGATGACCTTGACCTATTTTATGGCCAGGCCAACATATTTTGCCCATGTATTTGAATGGGGAAAATTAGTAAAATGTAATTAAATGCCATTATGGGGGAAACTTGCTGGGAGTATGCAAATGGACAGAAGATTCAGTATATGGGAAAAAATGTCCCCAGGGGGTTGTCTGCCCCTGCCCCTGGGCTATATATACATGTATATTACCATAATATTCAAATATCTTCTTCTCTGAAACCGTTTGGTCAATCAAAGCCAAACGTCATGTGGAGCATTCTTAGGAAGGGAGAATGAAAGTTTATGTAAATGGTCAAGGTCACATGACCAAGATGGCTGCCATGGCTATAAATAGCAAAAACCTTTAAAAACTTTCTTCTGCAGAACCGGAAGACCTATGATGTTGCAACTTGGCATGAAGCATCAGTGATTGGAGCTCTACAAAGTTTATATAATCATGACCCCTGGATGACCTTGACCTATTTTATGGCAAGGTCAGCTGAGGTAGCATATACCAGGTCTCAGGTGAGCATTTACAGGACCATTGGTCCTCTGGTTTAAGAGGGGGCCCACTGGCCCTGGCCGCCAGTAAATTTTGGTCTTGGGCCAGTTAAAATGTGGTGCAGCTGGTCCTCCTGGCCAGCTGAATTTTTCAGAAAAAAAAAAAGTGTTTGTTCGAAATGGTGCTGCTTATTTTCAAAGTGATTGTGCAAGAGTGATGTAAATAGTTTAACCAACTGAATGTAGTGTTTGAAAGCTGTTGACTTATAATTACTGCAGTGACTGGCTACATTTAAGTATTGTGTACAAATAATATGTGCTGTTATGGCCAACTGTTTAGACGAAAAATCATCGTAATTTGTTTGTGCTAAATTTGTCTTGCAATGTGCTGACCTCTGTATCCAAAACAACTTCGACATGGAAAGAATAGTCGGGCCAGTTGAAAATTCAGAGTGCCGGTAGATTTTGAGACCAGTTGGCCCTCGGCACCAGTGGCATTTTGATAGTTAGCAAAACCCCTGAATTTGGTCATGTGAATCATGAAAATTGAAATACGGGTCTGTTCACATGTTCAGGCTTGTTTAATGGCACTCAGTGGTTTAGAGACATTATTCAACGCTTTCCTGAGAATACTTGGACACAAATGGACAATCATGAGAAAATGAAACTCCTAGTTTGTTCGTATCCACGTCAAACAGCAAAATATCTGGTAAATGCGTTCTTAAAAAGACGAAGAACACTTTATAACAAATAACATCGTATCATGACTATATATTTGTTTGAAAGGCTTCTGATAACACTTCGTATTTAATTTTGTACAGTATGTTGATAAAGTGACATTTGGGCCCATTGGGCCGGGTGCAAATTTTGTATTATAATTACATGTACCATTTACGTATGCATATGTCACTGTAATAAAAGATTTACTTACTTACTTACTTACTTACTTACAAAATATTGAACATTTCCTAACATAGTTAAAAACTTACATATGATGATTATGAATAAATCATTATGATCTTAACTTGGAAAAAGTTGGAACGGCAAATTTCTTTTGGCTTGTCTATGTGTGAGTGTGTGTGTATGTCTGTTTGTCACTTTTTTTTTAAAAACTTTTGAATGTTGCATGCCATGGTTTTGAAAATTCATGCAAAATAACTGATCCATATTTTTTGCTGCAGAGTTATGTCCCTTTGAATACAAAATCTTGTGTGCAAGATTCATTGTATCTCAAAATATGTCTGTGATAGAGCCTTCATATTTTGCATACTGACCTTTTTAACTTTTGAGAACTTTTCCTTAAATTTTGACAAAATTACAAAATTTTGATTGATTTTTCTACTTTTTGGTGAAATTTGAAACTTTGAATGGTGAATGCTAGGGTTGTGAAATTTGATATACAGATTCCTCATGAAAAAAAAAGTTGACCCCATATTTTTTTTCGTGTCCAAGTTGTTCCCCTTTTCTGAGTTATGTCCCTTTGAAACCAAATTTTGAAAAAGATATCTCAAAATGTATTTTAGCTACAGGCTTCATATTGGTATACTGGTTGGGGCTGAAGAGTAGTCTGAGTGGATCACCTGATTTACTGTCAAACTGAGACAGAATTCCAGAATTATGAACTGTTTACTCTATTTTCAACTTTCCTACAAAAAGCCAGCATTCTGTTTCTGGAACAAGGGCAAAACAGAGGAAATACAGCTGCTACACCAGGAAATTTCACTTTATACAATTGAAATAAATGAATCATAAAGACTGTACCAGGTTAAGGGCAATCATACAGTTGGGGGCATAGCATTTTACAAACAATCATTTCTAGATTACCATATTCATTCTAATTAGCGCACAGTGCGCTTAACTTTTCAAAATTATTTAAAGTTAAGGTAACAAAATATCATTCTAATAAGCGCACACTATGAACCAAACCAACACATTAACTTACAAAATAAACATGTCAAAATAATCAATTTTGATGTCATTTTAGTGTTCAAATCGTTTCCAAATAGCATTTGACCATTGGGCTTGAATATGTTTACAATTCAAGCTTCCCACTTTTCTAGGGGCTGACCAATATGATATTTTTGTGTAAAAATTCTGTAAAATACCAATATGCTAGTCGAGCAGTGTGCACTTATGCACACGTTTTTCGGAAACGACCAGGGTGTGCGCTTTTTGGAGCATGTGCGCTTATTAGAACGAATACGGTAATTTTGATTTCAATTTATTGCACAAGTCATTTGTAGCCACGCCCCCCCCCCCCTCCACCCCCACACACACACCAACTTGGTTGGGGATAGGCGGGCTAAAGTGTGGGGCAATTACTTTTTATTGTCCAAACAGTGCAATGGAAATGGCAGGGTTTTGACATCCTGACCCAAACAAGGCAGATTTTCTATTGTGTAATGCATGGCAAAGAGCATCCAGTTTGTCCCCTGGGGGTGGGGCTTATAGCAATCCCGGCCCTTCCCCATAGATGCGGAGAGCAGTGGTTATGGACACAAGGACAAGCACCATTTCTGTCAATTTATTCAAATCCAAAATTCTTTTGTAGAACAAGGACCTTAACTCATTAATAGCTTTTACAAACTTGCAAAAAGAATATGAGAAACATTATGAATATATGTGATTATTTGAACTAATATGGTATTCAAGAAGTCCTATTGGATATACAGTCCAACCTGTCTTAAGCAAGCCCTGTATTAAGCAAGCACCTGTCTTAAGCAAGCAATTTAATTCCCCCCAATTGATTTTACATGTAAATGAACCTCTATTAAGCAAACACCTGTCTTATGTGGCCAGAGGCCACTAGTTTCTGTCCCAATTTTGGCCTTAAGCAGTCACTCATTTCATCAATTTCACAAAAAAGAAATATTTTGACATGGGTATTAAAACTCTGCCAAGTGTTAAAATTGTCTTCACACCTTCCAGATGCCATAATTCATTGTTTATTGTCTTTAAGGATAATCGTAGACAACTTGTCTGGGAGAACTTAGTGACAATTACCACTGACAGTGGCAATGCTATTTTCAATTTCTAGCTAATATGGTTTTATTAAGACGCCCATCCTAGTGTTTAAAAACCATAACCTCTATTAAGCAAGCACCTGTCTTAAGCAAGCAATTTTATTGTTTCCCTTGGCCGCTTGCTTAAGACAGGTTGGACTGTAAAATGCTTGAGTAGGTCTGTGCTAGTCAGATTTTTTGACAATTCTAGCTGTTATGACTTTTTTATGGTAAAAGTTGTGCCACTGCAGATACTTGTTTATAATTTTGCAAAATAAGGCTAACCACTTGCAACCTAATCGTTCAATTGTTTGAATGTCAGATTTAGGCTGGCTTTCAGGCAACCAAAATGCCTAGCTATTATTTTGAAAAGTAAGCATGAAAAAGTATCATTGTTAAAGCAGCAAATATTTTACCTTATTAGGGTTAAACCATCGACTAATATACCATTGGTTATTGTATACCTTCAACAATAAATGTATGACAATAAAATTAAAAAAAAAAAAATAACTTTCTTGTTTGTTAGGCACATTGCCCTATATTAAACTCACCTGAGCTGAAGGCTCACCAGGTGAGCTTATATTATGCCTATGATAGGGCGTATGTCACTCCGTCGTGTAAAAACGCAATGCTTATAGGCCCCGCATATTTCAGGAGAGAGAAAAAGATGGGCTGCTTGTGCCTCCAGGCAAAGCTTAATTTACTGGCCGACCTCCTGATTACTGGTTAACGGCTTAAAGGTCTTAGCCTGCTCAGGAAAAGTGTTATACTTAAAACGATCCATTAATATAAGCAATACATGTAGTTGTTTACTTGGTTTTGAAGTACCTTTTAGATGCAATGACCCCTATTTTGGGTAAAAGTCCCATGGAATGGTTGCAACATCCCGGCATGACCAAAGCTGTTGACTGGGATGTAAAACATAAATTTGAACAAACAGGCAACGAAAGGTTGTACGACCAAGATGCATATTGCAAAAGATACAGGGGAGCGTGATGGCAATAACGTAATTAGACTCCGAATCAAGAGATATTGGGTTCGATCCTCACTCGCAGCATCATGTTGTGTCCTTGAGCAAGGCACATTAACTCCGCAGACTACTGGTCTCAATATGACTGAAAAAATGTTGAAAGAAAAAATATGTAAAATCAATCTGTTATCAGGAATGAAAATTTAAGTGAGATCCTTTAAGAGCAGTGAACATATTAATGAGAGAGGTGATGGGCCATACCATGGTTTCGGCTACTTAAGCCTCTTCAGTGACCCTATAGATTTTGCAACATGGAGCCAAAGATTATGACTGTAATTTAAAAATGTTCAAAAGTGTAGTAGGAAATTGCCCAATCAGAAAAATCCCACTCCAAAAACCGTGGTGGTAAAGAACTACATTGTTAATTAGGTACTTATTTATTCAAAGAGAGCTTATCGTGAGCCGAGTGAGCAACTATGTCCCAGTTTAAGACCACTCAGTTACCCAGGCTCAGCTAAATGCATTGTCATAAAAATTGTGAATGATTGTATATAAAAAGCAAGCAGCACAAAAAATTCGGGTGCAGGACATTTCGTCTAAAACCATTTCGTCTAAAAGCCATTTCGTCTAAAGGACATTTCGTCTAAAAGACATTTCGTCTAAAGGACATTTCGTCTAAAGGACATTTCGTCTAAAGGACATTTCGTCTAATGGACATTTGGTCTAAAGGACATTTCGTCTAACGGACAATTCGTCTAAAAAATCTAGTGGGTGCGACATTTGGTCTAAAAAAAAGTTAAGAAAAAATAAGAATTTTTAGACCAAATGTCGCACCTTACTGGAAATCAATTTCAGAGATGTGACTTGAAATATTTATTTATCATTTCCGTTTACCTGCAAGCTTATGGTGACAATACATGTATATTGATCTATCTTAACTGGTCATTGTGAGCAGTTATCAAACTGGTAGCTATAATGCAGTGTTCAGGATTAGTTTTGGTCCATTGTTGTCTGTTGCAGTTGTTGATTGGTAAATAATAATAAAAGCATTATATATTTTTAATAAAAGATGCTGCTGCAACATCGCTGGAGGGATATCCAATAAAATGTTGTTCAAAAATATTTTCCTATCATTTATGTTTTAGACGAGTTTTAGACAAATTTTAGACGAATTTAGACATTTTTAGACGAATTTTAGACGAAATGTCGTATTCGACCAAATGTCCATTAGACGAAATGTCCATTAGACGAAATGTCCTTTAGACGAAATGTCCTTTAGACCAAATGTCTTTTAGACGAAATGTCCTTTAGACGAAATGTCCTTTAGACGAAATGGCTTTTAGACGAAATGGTTTTAGACGAAATGTCATGGATCCAAAAAATTCAACACCAAAACAAACAGACTGGGCCGTCGTACAGTCGATCAAACTGGAAGCTGCACCCATAGACGAAACCGAATCAGCTGCTTATTCTCTCATACTTTATCACTAGATAGAACCGCGAGAAGAAATAGACTTTTCCTTCACTAGTTACTTCCACGTAGTATTTTTATACGCGTCGTAATTTAGATGATTGTAGTACGGCTAGGTTTTTTAACGGTAACTGAACGATTAGCTGCGAATTAGATGACTACAGATTTTTTTTTTTTTTTTTTTTTTTTTTTTTTTTTTTTGGTAACTGATTAGCTGCGACTTTCTAAACAGTAAAGCTAACGTTTAATTCCATGGAAATTATGTTGTTTTTTTTCTTCTCATTTTCTTTTCTGCCTTTACAATGAATATGCATGAAAGTCGTAACACAGTGAATGTAAGGAAATGATACAATCCATTTTAGATGAAATGGGTTTGTTATTAAGCCAGTAATAGCTTACCCGATTAAGTAACAGAAACAGCAGGGACACTTACATACTGATTTATTTGCAAGTAGGCCATGTTGCAGCCTCGAGGCTTCGTTGTTCCATGCGATCGTTACGACATTACCTTATTGCTAAACTTACATTTGCAGTAGTGTATACCGGTGTGTTTGTTTGTCCGTGCAGAAATAAGGGTGATTTTACGAAAATTGATGGAGAGCTTGGTGTCAAAATCTTAGAGCATCCGACTACGAATCGATAGGTTCAGGGTTGAAACCCCTTGGTACGTTATTTTGTGTTCTTGAGCAAGACGTCGGACACATGAACTCTCCTTAGTCAATGTCTTGGATACGGTTACTACAAAATGCAGAAGTGTGTGGCAAACCAGGTGGTCAGAAAACAAAAGCAGTCCTACTGGGAAGTGGCATATCCAGTTAAAAATTTAAACATCAAAGAGACCAAGTTAGATGATTGACATGTCCTTAAAACATAACAGTAAATGTTATACATGTATTTGATCGTACCATAAACACTGTCAAAGGAAGTATTGATTTTTTAAGGAGGAATCCTCATAAAATAGGTAAAAATACTGAATTCTATTGTGAAAATTATTTTGATGATGATAATCATGATGATTGTGAATGTGGTTGCAATGCTAATGGTGATGATAATAATGGTCTAGTTCAGTTCCATATACTAGTTTCTTTCTTCTAAACTGTCAATTGCTTCGTTGAAAGTATTTATGGTAACAGTATAGGCAAGCTCAAAGACTACCTTTACTGTTATTCAAAGGACCTGTCAATCTCAGTAACTTTGGCTCTCTTTCCTGTCCTGGTGTTTTGCCACACACTTCTGTATTTTGTAATACTCTGTCCGGTTATAATATGTACGGTCATATTATGAATAAAAAATGTGACAGGTAAATTGGGCTCTTAAAGGGTGAATCGTCGGAAAAACTCTTGCTTTTCTGTCTGGTGTGCGTATCAAACCCTGTGAAACTGGATGCGGGCCTTGTCCGTAGCTGTTATAAGATTTTAATGGTCCCTTTTGTTGGATCCATATAGATAAAACACCCATTATCTTTAACAATTCAGGTCGACACATGGACGTTTATTTTGGTCCTTTCTGACAAGCTTTTTGATTGTGAGTTTATATTGTGGTTGTTTTATAACGATATGATCAATGATTTCTGCAAACGGTTCATATGCATACTCACATAGTACTGATTTTAAAATTCACTGATGATTTTGTCTTCCAAACGTGAAAAACTGAAATACATCAACTGAGAACAACGCAAAACAACTGGGAAGGCATTGTTTATCACTTGCTATAATACAATTAGTATTAGGTGTATTCTGAGAACAATGCAAATAAACGGGCTGTTTCCGTAAATTCAGATATGATAAATTATTTTTACATTTGCAGCTAATCGTACATTTGTCATGACTGTGTTTCCGCGATTTGCAGCTAATGATTCTGTACAGTTGCAGCTAAGCGTACAGACATGCTCAAATGACGGGGTTGCGTTTAAGCATATCGGCATCGGCCTTGAGAATGATTAGTTTTGGTGAAACCATCCATACATTTAAGCATTAATGGTTTGACTGGGTGTTTATATTTATGAAGCAAATTTTGAGTGTCATGATGTTGGGTAGAAGTCCCTTAAAATGGAGGTAACGTCCCGACATTACCATTGTTGGTGATTGGGGCATAAAGCATCAATTCAAACAAATAAATAAAGCCGTGTTCATGTACAATATTTGAACCCGGGTGTAGTTTTGCTCCCAGAAACAATTTTGCAACCCCCCCCCCCCCACCTCCCCTGCGAATCACATGCAGCGAAATTCTCTCCTTGACATTATTTTCTGATTAAGTGAGGCCCCTTATCAGCATTCAGGGGTCGTTTTCTGTGGGAATTTAAAAACATATAAAATATTGGTTTAAACTATATTTATTTGAACTCAAGCAAATAAGCAACAAATATAAATACATACAGTATAAATTAGGATCAGAACGAAAAATCAAAGTTACGAAAGAGATAATTACAGGATGACAGCATGTAACAAAAACATAAGATAAAAAAGAAATATTGACTATAAAGCTGCACTGTACACTGTACAGTAAAAGAACGAGCCATTTTAAATCACAAGAATGATTTACATGAGTATGGTGCTTGAGGCTTGCATCACAACGATTCTTATAAAAGCAGTGTTTAAATTTGGTGTGCCGTATGGTGGGGGAAGATATGCCACGTTTTCTGTAACAGTGTTCGTCTAGAGGGAAGAGTCACGATGCCAGGGCCGTATAACATTAAACTCATTCACATATTGAAGTCCATTAATACAATAATGAGCATGACTGCATCTAAATTTCCATCCTAAGCATCCCATGATTTGTCTTGGTTTGATTTCTGCCTATGCACCAGTTACTTGTATTCCGACCCCCTAGGGCCGGGGATAGCGGGGACAATGCGGGGCTAAAGTACCAGGCTTTAACCTCTGATGAGTCCCGGCAGTGCCGGGAATTTAGCCAGGGTTTTCATTTCCTACCAATATACGGTCACATTAATTCAAATAATATATTAATGGTGTTTTTAACATTTTAATTAAAGTTTCAGTTATGGTACGTATTTGATTTGCAAATGCACCTAGACATTAACATGCGCAAATTGGAGCAATTTTCTCATTTTTCAGTTTCATCAGAACAACTCCTAGCTGTTATTCCACGTTAGTGTCAGCCTCCGGGGCGCCGGGACTTTTAGCAGGGATTTTACCACACATCTGGCCCTGCAGTGCCGGACTTTTAGCCTGGCTTTAAAAATTGAAAAGTTAAAACCCCCGCTATTCCCCGGCCCTATGAGAGCCAGGGATACAAATGACTGGTGCCACATATGAGGCAAGCAAAGTTCTGCTTGCTGGTGTGACAGGTGATTTTGTCTCGGATTTTCCTTCGTTTTCGCCCATCTACTCATACGAGCTGAAATAATATTGAAAGGGACGTTAAACTGAATAAATAAATAAATAAATAAATAAATAAATAAATAAATAAATAAATAAAAATCAAATGGTTTATTGGGGTGGTTCATTCAACCCCGGTCCATCACCGACCCCTATATATAAAGCGAATGTTTATTCAGACTGTCAAAACATGTCATACCTTACCTTGCTACAACATTTTTGGAGACGGAAAAAAAAAAAAAAAAAAAAAAAAAAAAAAAAAAAAAAAAAAATGGTTTCCATAATCATGTAGAATCTTTCGAAAAAAAAAAAAGGTATTATTTTATTTATTTATTTATTTATTTGGCGAAAATGTTCCTTTATTTAATCATGCTTGTCAACACATATAGATTGCGTTCGTTTCTGTAGGCCACCGTATATGTAAACAACAAGCTCCGAAACGGGCCACCTCCCAGTGGGCCTAATAAAAATTGACGACCTTCTTGTTCCTCCAGGCAACGCTTATACGCCACTGACTGACGATAGATCACTGGTTAACCACGCAGGTCTGAGCCTGTCCAGGAAAAGTGGTTTGAAATCAATCCTTCCATACCGCCTTAGTGGTTTACATGGGTGGTTATAACTGAAGCACTTTTTTGAATGTCATACCATCCTAATTTTGGATAAATAAAAGTCCCATAAAATGGAGGCCGCGACGTCCCAACATGACCGTAGCTGTTAACTGGGACGCTAAGCATCAATTCAAACAACAAACTATGGAACAAGTTACAATGACGTCCAAAACGTCATGATACCGGAACGGAAAAGTAGCCCTAAATTTTCATATTTTCCCAATTGCAAGGAAATACACAACAGATAAATAAAAAATAAATAAATAAAAATAAATTAATAAAAATATATAAATTAATAAAAATAAATAAATTAATAAAAATAAATAAACTAATAAATAAATAGATAAATAAATAAAATGAGTTTCGCTGTTCCGGCTTTTAGTAATTTGCGGATAAATTTCTTTGGGAGCGAATTATTGCTCGCACCGGACAACGCTCACGTGACGATATTTACATTTTAAAGAGACAGTCTTGAAAAAATATCAATAAAATCACGTTTTGTGAATGGTATCTTTGAATTATGATGGCACAATCGTGAAAATAAATCCCTTTTTGAGTGATTTTCGATTTTTGTTGCTTGGAAATCATCCGATCGAATGCAATATTATTCGATGAATGGGCACTGGGTGAAATTTTGATCCAAAATGAAACATACGCCATTCGGGCGTCAGTAGAGTTCACGACCAACAAAATAAATGAAGTGAACGGAACGAAAGCCCGATTGTCGGACTAAGGTTACATTTGCCCCGATCATCGTACGATTTTTCGGTCTGCGATTTTCCCTACGATTTTTAGACATCATAGATGATCGTGGGCCACGACGTATGTGTTTAAAATTCATACGGGCATCGTACGATTTCTTTATCTTCCTTTTATCGACGTTCTGATACAAAAACGCAAGGCCGCATCGTACGGTTGCCGTAGGTCTCCGCAGATTTTAAGTGGATATCGTACGGATCTCGTGCAATGTCCGTACGGAGTCCCTATACGTTCTGATACAAACGCAAGGAGGCCGTACGGTAGTCGTAGGGTCTCCGCAGACCTTAAGTGGAAATCGTATAGCTTGCCATGATCGTACGATGCCAATTTTTGCATTTTCGTGCAGTCTCCGTAGGATGACCTTACGTTGTCACCACGATTATACGACTCCCTACGAACTCCGTAGCCTCTACGATTTTGTAATAGTCTGCACTATTACAGCTTTTTAAAATCGTAAGACCGTAGCCCGTAGATACGTCGTAGGGCATAATACAGGCGCCATACGGAGACCCTGCGATGATCGAGCGGTTACCGCACGATTTTTGTACGATAATTTGGGGACAAAATTCGTACAGTTATCGTAGGGAGGTCGCAACGGGTTCCATAGTATGTTACATTTGCCCAGATCGTTGTACGATTTTTCGGTCTGCGATTTTCCCTACGTTTTTTTTTTTTTTTTTTTTTTTCAACATCGAAGGTGATCATGGGCTACGACGTAGGTGTTTACGAGGGTCATTCAGGAATTAATGACAATGAATCCATTTAACTTTATTCTTAACACTTGTGTACTTCTCATATACTTATAACCAAATATGAAGATGTATGCTATTCAATGGTTCCTCCAAAAGTTCGCTAACATGCCAGTTCTGTGGTTGCTAGGCAACCAAAGAATACAAGGTAAATGAGCTTGGACGCGACATACTGTTGTTTATAAAAGCTAGTACTTGCCTGGATGGAAGACCAGTATCTTGGATATGTTAACAACATTTCATGAGGATTAAATATGTGGTTGTTGTAAGTATGACTGTCAATGGTATTGATCACATCGACACTGTACACAGAGTTTCAAAATGAATCAGCACCGTCTCCAGTTCAAATTTAATTGTATCAAATCTAGCTAGTCTTTTTAAAATCTAATACTTGTTCCATAACAGTCTCAGATTTTTGATTTTTTGTTTTTGTTAAGAAGCCATAGGAATACTTTTAAGATTAAACACATCACTAGCTGTTGGAATTTATTTGATTGTTTCATTATTTGGTTTAAAACACACTTTTAGGCTCAGAATGGGTTTATTTTGTCCTGTTCTGCTGTTGCTTAGCAACCACGCGTGTTGCAAATCAGGAAATTGGCATAAATGTTATGGTTGCCCTTGTTGACCTCTAGTGCTTTTATTAATCATCACAAATCACTGATAAGACTGTCCAAGCAACAATCCTACACGTTTTACTTCCCCTACCCCCATACAAAAATAAGTAAAAATTGACTTTTTCGCGTCCATGGACACTTCAGGAGCCATATTCAAATTAGCATAGCGTCAAATCTAGACATGATAAAGGCACAAAATTTTCAGCACGAATGCATAATATATGTGTCCACATGTAACATATCAAATAAAGCCGAGCTTAATTATACTTTCTGAGATATGGATCCATTGTCATTAATTCTTGAATGACCCCCGTACAATTCATATGGGCATCGTACGATTTCTTGTTCTGGCTTTCTTCGATGTTTTGAGTCAGAACCGCTTGGAGATCTTATGGGAAATGGTAGGGTCTCAACACACTTAAAGTGGAAATCGTACGAAGCCCGTGCGATGCCCGTGAGGAGTCCTTACGATTTCTAACTCAGCCCTTGCGATCTCCCTACGATAGTCGTACGATGTTAGGTGTCCGTCCGTCTTTCGTGTACTACCAAACGTGTACAACCTCACAGTGCATCATGGCTAGGGCAAGCGGTTCACACAAGAAACGTCACAGAATTATACAGATGACGGGGAAGCAAACCGCACTGAGCAAAAGAATTGTGCAGTTCTTCGAAGACAGGCCGTACTTCTATGATATTTCAAACGAACAATAGAACAACTGAAAGAATTGAAAGACTCAGAACTGCAGCAGTTTGCCGACACTATCGGCAGGAAACGTAATAGCTCTGTCACACATTCACGTATCAGCGGCGTATCGCTCGCGTATCTATGAAAATGTCAATACGCCGAGGTCTGAGCCGTATTTTGCTCGTGCGACGTATGTACCACGTATGTGTGACGTTCCTGCTTCGTTCCCGTGGCGTATACGTGACGTATCTGAACTCGTATGGAATTTCACTTTCGTATGTACGGCGTATCAAGGCGTATGTGCTACGTATGTGTGACGTATGTATGGCTTATGAAGTGTACGCGTGACGTATATACGACGTATGTACTACGTTCCATTCTTATCTCCGTGCCCGTCTGCTTTGTACCAATTGCTTTTTAATACCTATGAGAACAAACGATTGTGTTCACTTTGTTCATGCAGTTCACACATTATAGCTATCAATTATCAGGGGTCGAAGATGCCACCGGAGAAATCTAGAGCAACACCGAAGGAAAAAAAAAAGAACAACAAATGTGGTGGTGGTGGGGGAGGGGGCATCTCCAAGTTCCCCATCCTGGTCGTAAGACGACATTAACAAAGATAGAGGCTACACCAAGCATAGCCCTGAAAGAACCCTGCATGGCACCCAGAACCGTGAGAAACATCTGATCCGTGGCTTCGGAAAAACGAAAACATGCATATAGAAGCATTAAGATTCTCTTAAAAAGCCACAAAATGTTCCAACTACGTCACACATACTCCACAGCAGCGAAACGTGCGTAGCACATACGTAGCACATTGATACACGAGATACGCCACACGTACGTCGCTGATAGAAACAAAAAGAGAGTCGATGATACGCCACACATACGTTGCAGATACGAAAGGTACGCTGTACATACGTCACGGTTACGTGACATCTTAACCGCGACGTACGTGTGGCGTATGAGGAGTATGAGCTACGTATCTACGGCGTACCTGCCATGTTGCTTTCGTACCACGTATGTGTGACGTATGTACGGCGTATCCGACCTGCCACGGTACGTGCCACGAATTTTTAAGTGCACACAAGAAAACGTAGCACCTCGGCGTATGAGGAGTATGAGCTACGTATGCTCACGTATGTACGTACGCGTGACATATCTTTCGTATCTCGATACGCCGTAGATACGTGAGTCGATACGCGATAGCGTGACAGCGGTTTAAGTATAGGGACAGTGTTCTCTTTAAACATCGAAAGAAAAACTTAATTATTATCGTATTCTGTTGTAGGTTCGCTTATAAACTATTGAAAATAGAGTATTCACAACTTTCGGAAAAAAGCTACAGCGACTTCGGTTTACAAGAAACAAATATCCTCCCTGTGGCGAATAATTATGTCCAGCGGCTGTTTGGTTCAGATTTTAGAATCATGCGCATTTTCATGGGATGGGGCATGTAGCTGGTTGTTAGGCAGTCTACCGTACTGAGCTGACGGGTCCCATTTGGCTTCACCAAGAAAGGTATCATGTTCGCCAAATCTCGTCGGGCCATCGGACATGATCGATAAAAACCGCCCTGGGCCGACTTATATTTCTGAACGCAAGACACTGTGAACGACGTCATTTTTGGTCGAAATTTGTTCGAAACGTAAGGTCATGAAACTGATCGTTTCGGTTCATTCTTGTCCATTCGGTTTTATTTTGACTGGTTGTCATTGTCGCAAAATATTCGTGATCTATCCATATGATGACCGCACGATACCCGTACGATTGTAATAACCTTGCGATATAGCCGTACGGATGTCGCACGATCACCCTGAAGGTCTACAATTATCTTACGATTTTAGTCCCCAACTTATCATAAAAACCGTGCGGTGACCGCTCGATCACCGCATGGTTTCCGTAAGGCGCCCGTACGATACTACCTACGACGTGTCTACGGGCTACGGTCTTACATTTTTTAAAAAATTATAAAATTGCAGACTACTACAAAATCGTACTGGAGGCTACGGAGATCGTAGAAAGCCGTAGGAAGCCGTAGAATCGTAGGAACATCGTAGGGTCACCCTGTAGAGACCGCACGAAAATGCAAAAAATGACATCGCACGATCATCGCAAGCTAATCGTAGGCCAAATATAACCTAGTCTCTACTCATAGCATTTATCAATTACAAGCAATTACTGTAAAACGACTCTAACAGTTTTCCAACTTATGTTTTGGTAACACTAGCACTTACGGATAGTTTCGGATGAAATTTTTAAACCTTTTTGAGCTAAGCTAAAATAATTTGACTGGGGTTAGATAAGGGTACTTAAGGATGAACATATTATATCCTTAAGTACCCTTGTCTTGCATAAATTCGTCACAAAATCTTAGCTATGCCACAAAAATATCCACAAAAATATCAGAATTTTACCCAAACTATTCTTAAGAAATAGTGTGACATACGCCCCTGTCTCACTGGAATGCGAGAACTGGAGACAAAATGTTGCGGCGACAGGTTCGCGACACTCGCGCGACAGTCTTGCGAAATATTTTGGCATAAAATTTTTTAACATGTTTAAAACTTTCGCGACCAGTTCTCGACTAGTTAAGCTAGTATCTCACTGGCATGCGAATTTAATCTAGTATTCTGCTGGCATGCAAATGCCCCTCGACTATTTTGCGAATTTGATCGAGTGTCGCACGAGTGTCGTGAGAATTTTCATGTGTCGCGAACAGGTCGCGAAGGTTTTGAACATGTTTCTGTCATAATCCTGTATGTTTTGGATTGAATGCAGATTAAATTGAATCTTTGAATCTTTGAATCCTTGTTTAAAAATTTAATGCAAATTTTTTTGAAAAAATATTTCGCAAGACTGTCGGTCCCAGTTCGAATGTCAAAACAGGATTTTGAATGTCAAAATACGAAATTCGGTCCCAGTTCGAATGTCAAAATAGGATTTTGAATGTCAAAATACGAAATTCGGTCCCATTTCGAATGTCAAAATAGGATTTTGAATGTCAAAATACGAAATTCGGTCCCAGTTCGAATGTCAAAATAGGATTTTGAATGTCAAAATACGAAATTCGGTCCCAGTTCGAATGTCAAAATAGGATTTTGAATGTCAAAATACGAAATTCGGTTCCATTTCGAATGTCAAAATAGGATTTTGAATGTCAAAATACGAAATTCGGTCCCATTTCGAATGTCAAAATAGGATTTTGAATGTCAAAATAAGAAATTCGGTCCCAGTTCGAATGTCAAAATAGGATTTTGAATGTCAAAATAAGAAATTCGGTCCAAGTTCGAATGTCAAAATAGGATTTTGAATGTCAAAATACGAAATTCGGTCCCAGTTCAAAGGTTAAAATAGGATTTTGCATGTCAAAATACGAAATTCGGTCCCAGTTCGAATGTCAAAATAGGATTTTGAATGTCGAAATACGAAATTCGGTCCCAGTTCAAAGGTCAAAATAGGATTTTGAATGTCAACATACGAAATTCGGTCCCAGTTCGAATGTCAAAATAGGATTTTGAATGTCAAAATACGAAATTCGGTCCCAGTTCGAATGTCAAAATAGGATTTTGAATGTCAAAATACGAAAATCGGTCCCAGTTCGAATGTCAAAATAGGATTTTCAATGTCAAAATACGAAATTCGGTCCCATTTCGAATGTCAAAATAGGATTTTGAATGTCAAAATAAGAAATTCGGTCCCAGTTCGAATGTCAAAATAGGATTTTGAATGTCAAAATAAGAAATTCGGTCCCAGTTTGAATGTCAAAATAGGATTTTGAATGTCAAAATACGAAATTCGGTCCCAGTTCGAATGTCAAAATAGGATTTTGAATGTCAAAATTCGAAATTCGGTCCAAGTTCGAATGTCAAAATAGGATTTTGAATGTCAAAATACAAAATTCGGTCCCAGTTCGAATGTCAAAATAGGATTTTGAATGTCAAAATAAGAAATTCGGTCCCAGTTCGAATGTCAAAATAGGATTTTCAATGTCAAAATACGAAATTCGGTCCCAGTTCGAATGTCAAAATAGGATTTTGAATGTCAAAATACGAAATTCGGTCCCAGTTCGAATGTCAAAATAGGATTTTGAATGTCAAAATACGAAATTCGGTCCCAATTCGAATGTCAAAATAGGATTTTGAATGTCAAAATACGAAATTCGGTCCCAGTTCGAATGTCAAAATAGGATTTTGAATGTCAAAATAAGAAATTCGGTCCCAGTTCGAATGTCAAAATAGGATTTTCAATGTCAAAATACGAAATTCGGTCCCATTTCGAATGTCAAAATAGGATTTGTAATGTCAAAATAAGAAATTCGGTCCAAGTTCGAATGTCAAAATAGGATTTTGAATGTCAAAATACGAAATTCGGTCCCAGTTCGAATGTCAAAATAGAATTTTGAATGTCAAAATACGAAATTCGGTCCCAGTTCGAATGTCAAAATAGGATTTTGAATGTCAAAATAAGAAATTCGGTCCCAGTTCGAATGTCAAAATAGGATTTTCAATGTCAAAATACGAAATTCTGTCCCAGTTCGAATGTCAAAATAGGATTTTGAATGCCAAAATACGAAATTCGGTCCCAGTTCGAATGTCAAAATAGATTTTTGAATGTCAAAATACGAAATTCGGTCCCAGTTCGAATGTCAAAATAGGATTTTGAATGTCAAAATACGAAATTCGGTCCCAGTTCGAATGTCAAAATAGGATTTTGAATGTCAAAATACGAAATTCGGTCCCAGTTCGAATGTCAAAATAGGATTTTGAATGTCAAAATACGAAATTCGGTTCCATTTCGAATGTCAAAATAGGATTTTGAATGTCAAAATACGAAATTCGGTCCCATTTCGAATGTCAAAATAGGATTTTGAATGTCAAAATAAGAAATTCGGTCCCAGTTCGAATGTCAAAATAGGATTTTGAATGTCAAAATAAGAAATTCGGTCCAAGTTCGAATGTCAAAATAGGATTTTGAATGTCAAAATACGAAATTCGGTCCCAGTTCAAAGGTTAAAATAGGATTTTGCATGTCAAAATACGAAATTCGGTCCCAGTTCGAATGTCAAAATAGGATTTTGAATGTCAAAATAAGAAATTCGGTCCCAGTTCGAATGTCAAAATAGGATTTTGAATGTCAAAATACGAAATTCGGTCCCAGTTCGAATGTCAAAATAGGATTTTGAATGTCAAAATATGAAATTCGATCCCAGTTCGAATGTCAAAATAGGATTTTGAATGTCAAAATACGAAATTCGGTCCCAGTTCGAATGTCAAAATAGGATTTTGAATGTCAAAATACGAAATTCGGTCCCAGTTTGAATGTCAAAATAGGATTTTTAATGTCAAAATAAGAAATTCGATCCCAGTTCGAATGTCAAAATAGGATTTTGAATGTCAAAATACGAAATTCGGTCCAAGTTCGAATGTCAAAATAGGATTTTGAATGTCAAAATAGGATTTTGAATGTCAAACTACGAAATTCGGTCCAAGTTCGAATGTCAAAATAGGATTTTGAATGTCAAACTACGAAATTCGGTCCCAGTTCGAATGTCAAAATAGGATTTTGAATGTCAAAATACGAAATTCGGTCCCAGTTCGAATGTCAAAATAGGATTTTGAATGTCAAAATACGAAATTCGGTTCCATTTCGAATGTCAAAATTGGATTTTGAATGTCAAAATACGAAATTCGGTCCCATTTAGAATGTCAAAATAGGATTTTGAGTGTCAAAATAAGAAATTCGGTCCCAGTTCGAATGTCAAAATAGGATTTTGAATGTCAAAATACGAAATTCGGTCCCAGTTCGAATGTCAAAATAGGATTTTGAATGTCAAAATACGAAATTCGGTCCAAGTTCGAATGTCAAAATAGGATTTTGAATGTCAAAATACGAAATTCGGTCCCAGTTCAAAGGTGAAAATAGGATTTTGAATGTCAAAATACGAAATTCGGTCCCAGTTCGAATGTCAAAATAGGATTTTGAATGTCGAAATACGAAATTCGGTCCCAGTTCAAAGGTCAAAATAGGATTTTGAATGTCAAAATACGAAATTCGGTCCCAGTTCGAATGTCAAAATAGGATTTTGAATGTCGAAATACGAAATTCGGTCCCAGTTCAAAGGTCAAAATAGGATTTTGAATGTCAAAATACGAAATTCGGTCCCAGTTCGAATGTCAAAATAGGATTTTGAATGTCAAAATACGAAATTCGGTCCCAGTTCGAATGTCAAAATAGGATTTTCAATGTCAAAATACGAAATTCGGTCGCATTTCGAATGTCAAAATAGGATTTTGAATGTCAAAATAAGAAATTCGGTCCAAGTTCGAATGTCAAAATAGGATTTTGAATGTCAAAATACGAAATTCGGTCCCAGTTCGAATGTCAAAATAGGATTTTGAATGTCAAAATAAGAAATTCGGTCCCAGTTCGAATGTCAAAATAGGATTTTGAATGTCAAAATACGAAATTCGGTTCCATTTCGAATGTCAAAATAGGATTTTGAATGTCAAAATACGAAATTCGGTCCCATTTCGAATGTCAAAATAGGATTTTGAATGTCAAAATAAGAAATTCGGTCCCAGTTCGAATGTCAAAATAGGATTTTGAATGTCAAAATAAGAAATTCGGTCCAAGTTCGAATGTCAAAATAGGATTTTGAATGTCAAAATACGAAATTCGGTCCCAGTTCGAATGTTAAAATAGGATTTTGCATGTCAAAATACGAAATTCGGTCCCAGTTCGAATGTCAAAATAGGATTTTGAATGTCGAAATACGAAATTCGGTCCCAGTTCAAAGGTCAAAATAGGATTTTGAATGTCAAAATACGAAATTCGGTCCCAGTTCGAATGTCAAAATAGGATTTTGAATGTCAAAATACGAAATTCGGTCCCAGTTCGAATGTCAAAATAGGATTTTGAATGTCAAAATACGAAAATCGGTCCCAGTTCGAATGTCAAAATAGGATTTTCAATGTCAAAATACGAAATTCGGTCCCATTTCGAATGTCAAAATAGGATTTTGAATGTCAAAATAAGAAATTCGGTCCCAGTTCGAATGTCAAAATAGGATTTTGAATGTCAAAATAAGAAATTCGGTCCCAGTTTGAATGTCAAAATAGGATTTTGAATGTCAAAATAAGAAATTCGGTCCCAGTTCGAATGTCAAAATAGGATTTTCAATGTCAAAATACGAAATTCTGTCCCAGTTCGAATGTCAAAATAGGATTTTGAATGTCATATACGAAATTCGGTCCCAGTTCGAATGTCAAAATAGATTTTTGAATGTCAAAATACGAAATTCGGTCCCAGTTCGAATGTCAAAATAGGATTTTAAATGTCAAAATACGAAATTCGGTCCCAGTTCGAATGTCAAAATAGGATTTTGAATGTCAAAATACGAAATTCGGTCCCAGTTCGAATGTCAAAATAGGATTTTGAATGTCAAAATACGAAATTCGGTCCCAGTTCGAATGTCAAAATAGGATTTTGAATGTCAAAATACGAAATTCGGTCCCATTTCGAATGTCAAAATAGGATTTTGAATGTCAAAATACAAAATTCGGTCCCAGTTCGAATGTCAAAATAGGATTTTGAATGTCAAAATAAGAAATTCGGTCCCAGTTCGAATGTCAAAATAGGATTTTGAATGTCAAAATAAGAAATTCGGTCCCAGTTCGAATGTCAAAATAGGATTTTGAATGTCAAAATAAGAAATTCGGTCCCAGTTCGAATGTCAAAATAGGATTTTGAATGTCAAAATACGAAATTCGGTCCCATTTCGAATGTCAAAATAGGATTTTGAATGTCAAAATACGAAATTCGGTCCCAGTTCGAATGTCAAAATAGGATTTTGAATGTCAAAATACGAAATTCGGTCCCAGTTCGAATGTCAAAATAGGATTTTCAATGTCAAAATACGAAATTCGGTCGCATTTCGAATGTCAAAATAGGATTTTGAATGTCAAAATAAGAAATTCGGTCCAAGTTCGAATGTCAAAATAGGATTTTGAATGTCAAAATACGAAATTCGGTCCCAGTTCGAATGTCAAAATAGGATTTTGAATGTCAAAATAAGAAATTCGGTCCCATTTCGAATGTCAAAATAGGATTTTAAATGTCAAAATACGAAATTCGGTCCCAGTTCGAATGTCAAAATAGGATTTTGAATGTCAAAATAAGAAATTCGGTCCCAGTTCGAATGTCAAAATAGGATTTTGAATGTCAAAATAAGAAATTCGGTCCCAGTTCGAATGTCAAAATAGGATTTTGAATGTCAAAATACGAAATTCGGTCCAAGTTCGAATGTCAAAATAGGATTTTGCATGTCAAAATACGAAATTCGGTCCCAGTTCAAAGGTGAAAATAGGATTTTGAATGTCAAAATACGAAATTCGGTCCCAGTTCGAATGTCAAAATAGGATTTTGAATGTCGAAATACGAAATTCGGTCCCAGTTCAAAGGTCAAAATAGGATTTTGAATGTCAAAATACGAAATTCGGTCTCAGTTCGAATGTCAAAATAGGATTTTGAATGTCAAAATACGAAATTCGGTCCCAGTTCGAATGTCAAAATAGGATTTTGAATGTCAAAATACGAAAATCGGTCCCAGTTCGAATGTCAAAATAGGATTTTCAATGTCAAAATACGAAATTCGGTCCCATTTCGAATGTCAAAATAGGATTTTGAATGTCAAAATAAGAAATTCGGTCAAAGTTCGAATGTCAAAATAGGATTTTGAATGTCAAAATAAGAAATTCGGTCCAAGTTCGAATGTCAAAATAGGATTTTGAATGTCAAAATACGAAATTCGGTCCCAGTTCGAATGTCAAAATAGGATTTTGAATGTCAAAATAAGAAATTCGGTCCCAGTTCGAATGTCAAAATAGGATTTTGAATGTCAAAATACGAAATTCGGTCCCAGTTCGAATGTCAAAATAGGATTTTGAATGTCAAAATATGAAATTCGATCCCAGTTCGAATGTCAAAATAGGATTTTGAATGTCAAAATAGGAAATTCGGTCCCAGTTCGAATGTCAAAATAGGATTTTGAATGTCAAAATAAGAAATTCGGTCCCAGTTCGAATGTCAAAATAGGATTTTGAATGTCAAAATACGAAATTCGGTCCCAGTTCGAATGTCAAAATAGGATTTTGAATGTCAAAATACGAAATTCGGTCCAAGTTCGAATGTCAAAATAGGATTTTGAATGTCAAAATAGGATTTTGAATGTCAAAATACGAAATTCGGTCCAAGTTCGAATGTCAAAATAGGATTTTGAATGTCAAAATACGAAATTCGGTCCCAGTTCGAATGTCAAAATAGGATTTTGAATGTCAAAATACGAAATTCGGTCCCACTTCAAAGGTCAAAATAGGATTTTGAATGTCAAAATACGAAATTCGCTCCCAGTTCGAATGTCAAAATAGGATTTTGAATGTCAAAATACGAAATTCGGTCCCAGTTCAAAATCAAAATAGGATTTTGAATGTCAAAATACGAAATTCGGCCCCAGTTCGAATGTCAAAATAAGATTTTGAATGTCAAAATACGAAATTCGGTCCCAGTTCGAATGTCAAAATAGGATTTTGAATGTCAAAATACGAAAATCGGTCCCAGTTCGAATGTCAAAATAGGATTTTCAATGTCAAAATACGAAATTCGGTCCCAGTTCGAATGTCAAAATAGGATTTTGAATGTCAAAATACGAAATTCGGTTCCAGTTCGAATGTCAAAATAGGATTTTGAATGTCAAAATAAGAAATTCGGTCCCATTTCGAATGTCAAAATAGGATTTTAAATGTCAAAATACGAAATTCGGTCCCAGTTCGAATGTCAAAATAGGATTTTGAATGTCAAAATAAGAAATTCGGTCCAAGTTCGAATGTCAAAATAGGATTTTGAATGTCAAAATACGAAATTCGGTCCCAGTTCGAATGTCAAAATAGGATTTTGAATGTCAAAATAAGAAATTCGGTCCCATTTCGAATGTCAAAATAGGATTTTAAATGTCAAAATACGAAATTCGGTCCCAGTTCGAATGTCAAAATAGGATTTTGAATGTCAAAATAAGAAATTCGGTCCCAGTTCGAATGTCAAAATAGGATTTTGAATGTCAAAATAAGAAATTCGGTCCCAGTTCGAATGTCAAAATAGGATTTTGAATGTCAAAATACGAAATTCGGTCCAAGTTCGAATGTCAAAATAGGATTTTGAATGTCAAAATACGAAATTCGGTCCCAGTTCAAAGGTGAAAATAGGATTTTGAATGTCAAAATACGAAATTCGGTCCCAGTTCGAATGTCAAAATAGGATTTTGAATGTCAAAATACGAAATTCGGTCCCAGTTCAAAGGTCAAAATAGGATTTTGAATGTCAAAATACGAAATTCGGTCTCAGTTCGAATGTCAAAATAGGATTTTGAATGTCAAAATACGAAATTCGGTCCCAGTTCGAATGTCAAAATAGGATTTTGAATGTCAAAATACGAAAATCGGTCCCAGTTCGAATGTCAAAATAGGATTATCAATGTCAAAATACGAAATTCGGTCCCATTTCGAATGTCAAAATAGGATTTTGAATGTCAAAATAAGAAATTCGGTCAAAGTTCGAATGTCAAAATAGGATTTTGAATGTCAAAATAAGAAATTCGGTCCAAGTTCGAATGTCAAAATAGGATTTTGAATGTCAAAATACGAAATTCGGTCCCAGTTCGAATGTCAAAATAGGATTTTGAATGTCAAAATAAGAAATTCGGTCCCAGTTCGAATGTCAAAATAGGATTTTGAATGTCAAAATACGAAATTCGGTCCCAGTTCGAATGTCAAAATAGGATTTTGAATGTCAAAATATGAAATTCGATCCCAGTTCGAATGTCAAAATAGGATTTTGAATGTCAAAATAGGAAATTCGGTCCCAGTTCGAATGTCAAAATAGGATTTTGAATGTCAAAATAAGAAATTCGGTCCCAGTTCGAATGTCAAAATAGGATTTTGAATGTCAAAATACGAAATTCGGTCCCAGTTCGAATGTCAAAATAGGATTTTGAATGTCAAAATACGAAATTCGGTCCAAGTTCGAATGTCAAAATAGGATTTTGAATGTCAATATAGGATTTTGAATGTCAAAATACGAAATTCGGTCCAAGTTCGAATGTCAAAATAGGATTTTGAATGTCAAAATACGAAATTCGGTCCCAGTTCGAATGTCAAAATAGGATTTTGAATGTCAAAATACGAAATTCGGTCCCACTTCAAAGGTCAAAATAGGATTTTGAATGTCAAAATACGAAATTCGGTCCCAGTTCGAATGTCAAAATAGGATTTTGAATGTCAAAATACGAAATTCGGTCCCAGTTCAAAATCAAAATAGGATTTTGAATGTCAAAATACGAAATTCGGCCCCAGTTCGAATGTCAAAATAAGATTTTGAATGTCAAAATACGAAATTCGGTCCCAGTTCGAATGTCAAAATAGGATTTTGAATGTCAAAATACGAAAATCGGTCCCAGTTCGAATGTCAAAATAGGATTTTCAATGTCAAAATACGAAATTCGGTCCCATTTCGAATGTCAAAATAGGATTTTGAATGTCAAAATAAGAAATTCGGTCCAAGTTCGAATGTCAAAATAGGATTTTGAAATGTCAAAATAAGAAATTCGGTCCCAGTTCGAATGTCAAACTCGGATTTTGAATGTCAGAATACGAAATTCGGTCCCAGTTCGAATGTCAAAATAGGATTTTGAATGTCAAAATACGAAATTCGGTCCCAGTTCGAATGTCAAAATAGGATTTTGAATGTCAAAATACGAAATTCGGTCCCAGTTCGAATGTCAAAATAGGATTTTAAATGTCAAAATACGAAATTCGGTCCCAGTTCGAATGTCAAAATAGGATTTTGAATGTCAAAATACGAAATTCGATCCCAGTTCAAAGGTGAAAATAGGATTTTGCATGTCAAAATACGAAATTCGGTCCAAGTTCGAATGTCAAAATAGGATTTTGAATGTCGAAATACGAAATTCGGTCCCAGTTCAAAGGTCAAAATAGGATTTTGAATGTCAAAATACGAAATTCGGTCCCAGTTCGAATGTCAAAATAGGATTTTGAATGTCAAAATACGAAATTCGGTCCCAGTTCGAATGTCAAAACAGGATTTTGAATGTCAAAATACGAAAATCGGTCCCAGTTCGAATGTCAAAATAGGATTTTCAATGTCAAAATACGAAATTCGGTCCCATTTCGAATGTCAAAATAGGATTTTGAATGTCAAAATATGAAATTCGGTCCAAGTTCGAATGTCAAAATAGGATTTTGAATGTCAAAATAAGAAATTCGTTCCCAGTTCGAATGTCAAAATAGGATTTTGAATGTCAAAATACGAAATTCGGACCCAGTTCGAATGTCAAAATAGGATTAAGAATGTCAAAATAAGAAATTCGGTCCAAGTTCGAATGTCAAAATAGGATTTTGAATGTCAAAATAAGAAATTCGGTCCCAGTTCGAGTGTCAAAATAGGATTTTGAATGTCAAAATACGAAATTCGGTCCCAGTTCGAATGTCAAAATAGGATTTTGAATGTCAAAATACGAAATTCGGTCCCAGTTCGAATGTCAAAATAGGATTTTGAATGTCAAAATACGAAATTCGGTCCCAGTTCGAATGTCAAAATAGGATTTTGAATGTCAAAATACGAAATTCGGTCCCAGTTCGAATGTCAAAATAGGATTTTGAATGTCAAAATACGAAATTCGGTCCCAGTTCGAATGTCAAAATAGGATTTTGAATGTCAAAATAAGAAATTCGGTCCCATTTCGAATGTCAAAATAGGATTTTGAATGTCAAAATACGAAATTCGGTCCCAGTTCGAATGTCAAAATAGGATTTTGAATGTCAAAATACGAAATTCGGTCCCAGTTCGAATGTCAAAATAGGATTTTGAATGTCAAAATACGAAATTCGGTTCCATTTCGAATGTCAAAATAGGATTTTGAATGTCAAAATACGAAATTCGGTCCCATTTCGAATGTCAAAATAGGATTTTGAATGTCAAAATAAGAAATTCGGTCCCAGTTCGAATGTCAAAATAGGATTTTGAATGTCAAAATAAGAAATTCGGTCCAAGTTCGAATGTCAAAATAGGATTTTGAATGTCAAAATACGAAATTCGGTCCCAGTTCAAAGGTTAAAATAGGATTTTGCATGTCAAAATACGAAATTCGGTCCCAGTTCGAATGTCAAAATAGGATTTTGAATGTCGAAATACGAAATTCGGTCCCAGTTCAAAGGTCAAAATAGGATTTTGAATGTCAAAATACGAAATTCGGTCCCAGTTCGAATGTCAAAATAGGATTTTGAATGTCAAAATACGAAATTCGGTCCCAGTTCGAATGTCAAAATAGGATTTTGAATGTCAAAATACGAAAATCGGTCCCAGTTCGAATGTCAAAATAGGATTTTCAATGTCAAAATACGAAATTCGGTCCCATTTCGAATGTCAAAATAGGATTTTGAATGTCAAAATACGAAATTCGGTCCCAGTTCGAATGTCAAAATAGGATTTTGAATGTCAAAATAAGAAATTCGGTCCCAGTTTGAATGTCAAAATAGGATTTTGAATGTCAAAATACGAAATTCGGTCCCAGTTCGAATGTCAAAATAGGATTTTGAATGTCAAAATACGAAATTCGGTCCAAGTTCGAATGTCAAAATAGGATTTTGGATGTCAAAATACAAAATTCGGTCCCAGTTCGAATGTCAAAATAGGATTTTGAATGTCAAAATACGAAATTCGGTCCCAGTTCGAATGTCAAAATAGGATTTTGAATGTCAAAATACGAAATTCGGTCCCAGTTCGAATGTCAAAATAGGATTTTGAATGTCAAAATACGAAATTCGGTCCCAGTTCGAATGTCAAAATAGGATTTTGAATGTCAAAATACGAAATTCGGTCCCAATTCGAATGTCAAAATAGGATTTTGAATGTCAAAATACGAAATTCGGTCCCAGTTCGAATGTCAAAATAGGATTTTGAATGTCAAAATAAGAAATTCGGTCCCAGTTCGAATGTCAAAATAGGATTTTGAATGTCAAAATACGAAATTCGGTCCCATTTCGAATGTCAAAATAGGATTTGTAATGTCAAAATAAGAAATTCGGTCCAAGTTCGAATGTCAAAATAGGATTTTGAATGTCAAAATAAGAAATTCGGTCCCAGTTCGAATGTCAAAATAGAATTTTGAATGTCAAAATACGAAATTCGGTCCCAGTTCGAATGTCAAAATAGGATTTTGAATGTCAAAATACGAAATTCGGTCCCAGTTCGAATGTCAAAATAGGATTTTGAATGTCAAAATACGAAATTCGGTCCCAGTTCGAATGTCAAAATAGGATTTTGAATGTCAAAATACGAAATTCGGTCCCAGTTCGAATGTCAAAATAGGATTTTGAATGTCAAAATACGAAATTCGGTCCCAGTTCGAATGTCAAAATAGGATTTTGAATGTCAAAATACGAAATTCGGTCCCAGTTCGAATGTCAAAATAGGATTTTGAATGTCAAAATACGAAATTCGGTTCCATTTCGAATGTCAAAATAGGATTTTGAATGTCAAAATACGAAATTCGGTCCCATTTCGAATGTCAAAATAGGATTTTGAATGTCAAAATAAGAAATTCGGTCCCAGTTCGAATGTCAAAATAGGATTTTGAATGTCAAAATAAGAAATTCGGTCCAAGTTCGAATGTCAAAATAGGATTTTGAATGTCAAAATACGAAATTCGGTCCCAGTTCAAAGGTTAAAATAGGATTTTGCATGTCAAAATACGAAATTCGGTCCCAGTTCGAATGTCAAAATAGGATTTTGAATGTCGAAATACGAAATTCGGTCCCAGTTCAAAGGTCAAAATAGGATTTTGAATGTCAAAATACGAAATTCGGTCCCAGTTCGAATGTCAAAATAGGATTTTGAATGTCAAAATACGAAATTCGGTCCCAGTTCGAATGTCAAAATAGGATTTTGAATGTCAAAATACGAAAATCGGTCCCAGTTCGAATGTCAAAATAGGATTTTCAATGTCAAAATACGAAATTCGGTCCCATTTCGAATGTCAAAATAGGATTTTGAATGTCAAAATAAGAAATTCGGTCCCAGTTCGAATGTCAAAATAGGATTTTGAATGTCAAAATAAGAAATTCGGTCCCAGTTTGAATGTCAAAATAGGATTTTGAATGTCAAAATACGAAATTCGGTCCCAGTTCGAATGTCAAAATAGGATTTTGAATGTCAAAATACGAAATTCGGTCCAAGTTCGAATGTCAAAATAGGATTTTGAATGTCAAAATACAAAATTCGGTCCCAGTTCGAATGTCAAAATAGGATTTTGAATGTCAAAATACGAAATTCGGTCCCAGTTCGAATGTCAAAATAGGATTTTGAATGTCAAAATACGAAATTCGGTCCCAGTTCGAATGTCAAAATAGGATTTTGAATGTCAAAATACGAAATTCGGTCCCAGTTCGAATGTCAAAATAGGATTTTGAATGTCAAAATACGAAATTCGGTCCCAGTTCGAATGTCAAAATAGGATTTTGAATGTCAAAATAAGAAATTCGGTCCCAGTTCGAATGTCAAAATAGGATTTTCAATGTCAAAATACGAAATTCGGTCCCATTTCGAATGTCAAAATAGGATTTGTAATGTCAAAATAAGAAATTCGGTCCAAGTTCGAATGTCAAAATAGGATTTTGAATGTCAAAATACGAAATTCGGTCCCAGTTCGAATGTCAAAATAGAATTTTGAATGTCAAAATACGAAATTCGGTCCCAGTTCGAATGTCAAAATAGGACTTTGAATGTCAAAATAAGAAATTCGGTCCCAGTTCGAATGTCAAAATAGGATTTTCAATGTCAAAATACGAAATTCTGTCCCAGTTCGAATGTCAAAATAGGATTTTGAATGTCAAAATACGAAATTCGGTCCCAGTTCGAATGTCAAAATAGATTTTTGAATGTCAAAATACGAAATTCGGTCCCAGTTCGAATGTCAAAATAGGATTTTGAATGTCAAAATACGAAATTCGGTCCCAGTTCGAATGTCAAAATAGGATTTTGAATGTCAAAATAAGAAATTCGGTCCCAGTTCGAATGTCAAAATAGGATTTTGAATGTCAAAATAAGAAATTCGGTCCCAGTTCGAATGTCAAAATAGGATTTTGAATGTCAAAATACAAAATTCGGTCCCAGTTCGAATGTCAAAATAGGATTTTGAATGTCAAAATAAGAAATTCGGTCCCAGTTCGAATGTCAAAATAGGATTTTGAATGTCAAAATAAGAAATTCGGTCCCAGTTTGAATGTCAAAATAGGATTTTGAATGTCAAAATACGAAATTCGGTCCCAGTTCGAATGTCAAAATAGGATTTTGAATGTCAAAATACGAAATTCGGTCCCATTTCGAATGTCAAAATAGGATTTTGAATGTCAAAATACGAAATTCGGTCCAAGTTCGAATGTCAAAATAGGATTTTGAATGTCAAAATACGAAATTCGGTCCCAGTTCGAATGTCAAAATAGGATTTTGAATGTCAAAATACGAAATTCGGTCCAAGTTCGAATGTCAAAATAGGATTTTGAATGTCAAAATACTAAATTCGGTCCCAGTTCGAATGTCAAAATAGGATTAAGAATGTCAAAATACGAAATTCGGTCCCATTCGAATGTCAAAATAGGATTTTGAATGTCAAAATACAAAATTCGGTCCCAGTTCGAATGTCAAAATAGGATTTTGAATGTCAAAACAAGAAATTCGGTCCCAGTTCGAATGTCGAAAAACGAAAAACGAATAACGAAAAACGAATAACGAAAAACGAAAAACAAACTAACTTCACCTGAACTTGAATGTCGAATAACGAAAAACGAAAAACAAACTAACTTCACTCTGCTGCTGTAAAAAGGATTTGTTTTCGGCAGTAATTATTTTTCCCCTTTGGTGTTTTCAGGCAGACCTGTTTGCCGGTCGTATCAAAGTAAACAGCCCTGATATCTACACTATCTCGGTAAGGAAGAGTTTGATTTTCACCACCAAGTAGTAAAACTTGCCCGTGTAACATATACCCCCTTAAAACCATTTTTATATAGCTAAACTGGGGTTTGCAGGGGTATACCTATTTTCCTCATTTTTGATCCAAAACATAGATTGTGGGTACACGTTAGAACCGCCTCGGCGAGGCGGTTCTAAAGTGTATCCACAGTCTATGTTTTGAGCAAAAATAAAAAAAAAATATCAAAACATTTCTGCAAAATTTTTAATTTTTTACAACTTAGGAATATACGTATATTACATGTACGTGTTTTCGTAATGCTCCGATTTGTTTATTTGTATGTATTGGCGCTTTACTTCCACGACTATCAGCTATAGTCATGTCCGGGCGGTCAGTTATCCTAGCCGCACTGTTACTTCGTAAGCGCACATTTCTTTCACCATTGATACTGAATGACTATTGTTCTGTAATCCGCGAAAGAGGAAATCACAGTGCACGAATTTGTCGTTGGTGTCAATGATGTTTTGCGTCTTCACACTTTTGGTCGTAAAATTTTATAAATGCCAAAAATATTTTGCTTGTTCGAATTTTATACTTGAAGGTATCACTGAGATGCAGTTTTGACTCAGACTCAAGACAGGGGGATTATAATTGTTGGAATGTCAAGAAAGAGATCGATGCAACAATGTGCAAGAAAGTTTCACCTAAATCTGAACCACAGAAAGGAACAAGTAAAACATCTATCACCAACTGATACTGAATGCGTCGCAATTAGCAATGACAAAAAAGAAATAATTTTTAAGTAAAATATAGATGCCAGTACTTTTTGTTTTCTCTTAAAAAGACGCTATATAAGATATGCAAAATCTGATACCCCCAGAGGCAAATGTTGCTTTGGTTAGAAAAAAGTACAAGCGTCTTCCACTGGTATTTGGGATGATTAAACATCTCATCGGTTCCAAAATGGCTGTAATAGCTAATAGCCATAACCACACCAAAATACATGTACATTGAAATTGGCTCACATCAGGAAAACATGCCCATGCTTGGTACATCCCCTTAAACCCCACTTTTATATAGTAAAACTGGGGTTTGCAGGGATATTCTTTATTTTCTTATTGTTGATCCAACACATACATTGTGGGTATTCGTTAAACCACCTCGGCGAGGCGGTTCTAGTGTACCCACAATGTATGTTTTGAGCGAAAATATTTAAACAATCAAAATTTTTCCAACAAAATTTTCATGTTTACTGCTGAAAAAATTCTTTGTATATTGCATGGGCAAGTTTTCGTAGTGTGTTTAATGTACTTGTCTCGTTTATGTAACTCAAGATGTCCATACGCAATTATATGTTTTTGTTAGCAGAAAATGAGGGCAGATACCTTTTTCAAACAGAAAATATTATAGGCATTGTTTTATTTACTTCTAGCAACCAAAGACGGGTTTTGCTTCTCTTCTACTGAAGAAATACTTCCTCTAGAATGCGTCACAGTCATAGTATTAGGTTGTGTGTTCATGGTCATCCTCTCCACCGTTTGTGTGTTCTTGTATTTACGGGGTAAGCGTTTCTAGTTTGTTTAACTCATTTAAGCCTGGCGTTCCTTTTATGGGACATAGGCAAACAGGATAGCCCCAGATGTGACGCCGCAGAACGCGGCGTCCCATCTGGAGCTATTCTGTTTGCTTAGATACTTTTCATCGAAAAATTGAATAAAATTGAAAAAAAAAAAAAAACACTCCTAACACCCCTAAAAATGAAAGTGGACTCATCTAATTGATAATGATGGGGGAATCCATTCGTCAAATGTGGGTTGAAACATAAATCCTGAAATTTATATTTAGTAATAATTACTGATAGTTTTGAACGACGGATGCATCAGCATTCTTATCAAAACACTCTTTCAAAAAAAAAATAAATAAAATAAAATAAATAATTAAAAAAATAAAATAAAACTAAAAAATAAAAAAAGTAAAAAATAAAAAAAAAGTAAGCGAAGTCTCCACAAGGACGTCCATAGTTTGTTAAACGCTGTAAATTCCAACTTTTTTCTTCAATTTCTCTATTTTTCTTTTACCATTTTGTAGGATACCTCCCATACTGTCAACCGTCGACTAACGTTCCAAGAAACAATGCAACACGCAATGGTAAATACGGTTTAGTAACTATTTCAAACTTGCATAACTCTAGATTTTCTAAGGAAGATTTCACACACACACACACACACACACACACACACACACACACACACACACACACACAGACACACACACACACACACACACACACACACACACACACACACAGAGAGAGAGAGAGAGAGAGAGAGTTTTATGCAAGAATCTTTAAGGCAAGTACAATTATTTTAAATCATAAAAGGACTTTAATGCATCGGCGCAGTCTTTATTATGTAAATGAGACATTTTTAAAAGTGTCAAATCGCATTTTCGGAATTTAGAAATACACTGTGTGCTTCCTTCGTCCCGATATAAAAAAGGTTTTATTTGACTTTTACTATAGGCCCGGATAGGATTTGGTTTTGTTTGATTCTGGTATGAGATTTTTTTCTACAATTTCTACAATAATTCCTAGAATTTGGTCAATGATTTGACTTGGTTCTCATTTATGACGTCATTGAACGAATTTTAAATCATAAAATAGTGCTTTGAAAAAAATATTAAAATAAGTTTGTATTTGATTCGTTAAGAAGTGATATAAGTCATGCAATTATTATAATTGCCGACTCTGTTTTGTGGAGATCTACTGTGTTAATGTAGTAGAAAAAAATCCGGTACCAAAAAGTTAAAAAAAAAAAAAAACAACCTTTTTATATCGGGACGAAGGAAGCACCCAGTGAAATAGAAACTGACTAATCACCATGTCCGTGAAATGTGTACCCCTTCAAACCCCACTTCTATATATAGCAAAACTGGGGTATGCAGTGGTATAATACCCGTTTTTCTTTCTTTTGCTCCAAAACAATGACTGTGGGTACTTGTTAGAATCGCATTGGCGAGGCTGTGCTAACATGTACCCACAATCTATGTTTTGAGCAAAAATAAGAAAATACTAAACGTTACCAATGAAATTTTCAATTTTTTCTTCTGAAAAAAAAAAGCGCAGTATATTGCATGGGCAAGTTTTCGTAATGATATTTCTACATTTCAGTAACCATCGAGCCCACCCAAAATGAAACTGGCACATTCCTGATAAATAACACACTAGTCAAAGATTCAGAACCTGAAGATCAAATACCTAACGTAAACGTCGGAGACATTATAGAAAGTGCTGATGAGCACGTCCACAGATGACGTACAGAATGGCCACAACTAAAGATTCTGAATTTTCTTCCAAAATGTTGGTTGAATCACGAGGCGCACAGGCCAAGCTAGATTGGATTGTTCAAGAATAATAGTGACGGACTGACTCTTTTGCACGGTTTCGTATCAGTAAAACTAACACTCTGTAAATTAACAACTATGGATGACTGAAATCATAAATGACCGATGTTTGACGATGACGTTCGCGGTCAGCTTGCAGGTGACTGACTGTATGCCAGATGATAAATGAAGCGCAAGTCTATTCGTTACAAACGTGTTTTAGATTATATGCAGGTTGACCTTAGAAAAGTCATTGCACTGCATACGTCTATTTTAGCTTTTGTACATGAAACAAATGAACATTTAAAAAAACAATGGATGGTGTGTTGAGTAAAAATACTAGTCTTACGGACAATAACATTACGATTGTTCATGTCCATGTAATGTATACCCCCTTAAACACCCCACCTTTATGTAGAAAAACTGGGGTTTGCAGGAGTATACCTATTTGTCTTAGTTTTGATCCGAGGCGGTTCTAACATGTTTTGAACAAAAATTAAAAAAAAAAAAAAAAAAAAATGTTTTCAACTGAAAATTTTCATTTTTTTTTAACTTTAAAAATCAATGTATTTTGCATGAGCGTGTAATCGTAATGAAGCTTGTTTGTCTTGTGTTGTTTGTCCATGTATTGCTGTTTAATCGTCATGTTATCTGTTAATAGTGTAACAATGAGATAAAATTATCTGTAACAATTTAATTTGATACAACATATCGAAAACTGGATCATTTCAGCAGGTATGGCAATAAAACATGTTTTAAGCCAAGTTTATGTTGAGTATATTTCTTGACTTTCCTTCAACACCTACTTACGCATATACATAATAATGTGCAGAGTGATGGTTAAATAAATACGTATGTTAGGCGACTAAGTCGGAAATGCGCTTAAGTAGGAAAAAGTTACGACTATCTAGGAAAACGTCCGTCAGGCGCTTAAGTGGGAAATGCGACTAAGTGGGAAATGCGACTAAGTGGGAAAACAACTAACCAACTTGGAAAAGTTAAAAGGAGTCGGACTTATTATTGCAACTTGTTAAATATATTAATATAGGATATCAATATGCCGTGTCTTGAGAAAACATGTCTTAAAATTTTTTCGACCATATCCAACACAAACCTGAGTGTACAGCTAGTAGCTCACTGGCATGCAAAGTTCTCGCGACTGTTTTACGAATTTAGTCGCACGAGTCTAGTGAGAATTTTCAAGTGTCGCGAACTAGTCGCGAAGGTTCCAAACATGTTTAAATTTTTTATGCGATTTTTTTTTTTTTTTTTTTTTTTTTGCCTAAATATGTCGCAAGACTCGCGCGATTGTCTGGCGACAGTCATACGACGTTCGTGCGAATGTAGCGAATATGCCGCAACGAAATTTTGGAGAATTTACAATGCGAAAATTTCTCGACACTCGTATAATTGTCGTATGAATGTCGTACGGCAGTCGCGCGACAATCTTGAGAATACATGCGAACATCTCGCGACTATCTGGCGAGAAATTAAAACAAGGCGTCATGAATGCCACGAGACATGTCTCGCGACTTTCGTACGAATGAAAATGAAGCTAAAGCTACATTCGTGGGAATTCGTAAGACCCCCACGAATGACTAGCGACTGTCATACGACAGTCGCGCGACTATCGTGCGACAGTCGCGAGTCATATTTCCAAAATTAGACCGAAATTTGCCAATTTGTCGCATAAATGCCCATTCAATGACGCTGCAACGTGAAAGTTGTATCTATAATATGTTGTTGATCTTTGTCACGAAATAGTCACGACCTAGTCTCCAGTTGTCGCATTCCAGTGATATAGGGGCTTTACGAACAGGGTCAGAGGCTCCTACTTTATTATCAACGCACTGTCTATGTAATAAAGGCTGTAACGACGCCAAGCTGCACGCAGTACTTGTGATAATTATAGGAGAGGTAAGACAGGGGCCAGAACTTGTGATATAGGGGATGTACCGATAGGGCAAGGACCAGTAATTGTGCTATTAGGGCAGTAACGGTAGGATAATGACCAGTACTTGAGATAAAGGGGAGGTATCTGTAGGACAGGGACCAGAGCTTGTGATGTAGGGGAGGTTTCTGTAGGACAGGGACCAGAACTTGTGATATAGGGGAGATATCTGTAGGACAGGGACCAGAGCTTGTGATAAAGGTGAGGTATCTGTAGGACAGGGACCAGAGCATGTGATAAAGGGGAGGTATCTGTAGGACAGGGACCATAGCTTGATATAGGGGAGGTATCTGTAGGACAGGGGCAGTGCTTGTGATATAGGGGAGGTATCTGTAGGAGAAGGACCAGAGTTTGTGATAAAGGGGAGGTATCTGTAGGACAGGGACCAGAACTTGTGATAAAGGGGAGGTATCTGTAGGACAGGGACCAGAACTTGTGATAAAGGGGAGGTATCTGTAGGACAGGGGCCAGAGCTTGTGATAAAGGGGAGGTATCTGTAGGACAGGGATCAGAGCTTGTGATGTAGGGGAGGTATCTGTAGGATAGGGACCAGAACTTATGATAAAGGGGAGGTATCTGTAGGACAGGGACCAGTTCTTGTAATACAGGGGAGGTATCTGTAGGACAGGGACCAGAGCTTGTGATAAAGGGGAGGTATCTGTAGGACAGGGACCAGAGCTTGTGATAAAGGGGAGGTATCTGTAGGACAGGGACCAGAGCATGTGATAAAGGGGAGGTATCTGTAGGACAGGGGCCAGAGCTTGATATAGGGGGGGTATCTGTAGGACAGGGACAGTGCTTGTGATATAGGGGAGGTATCTGTAGGAGAAGGACCAGAGCTTGTGATAAAGGGGAGATTTCTGTAGGACAGGGACCAGAACTTGTGATAAAGGGGAGGTATCTGTAGGACAGGGACCAGAACTTGTGATAAAGGGGAGGTATCTGTAGGACAGGGGCCAGAGCTTGTGATAAAGGGGAGGTATCTGTAGGACAGGGATCAGAGCTTGTGATGTAGGGGAGGTATCTGTAGGACAGGGACCAGAACTTATGATAAAGGGGAGGTATCTGTAGGACAGGGACCAGTTCTTGTAATACAGGGAAGGTATCTGTAGGACAGGGACCAGAGCTTGTGATAAAGGGGAGGTATCTGTAGGACAGGGACAGTGTTTGTGATATAGGGGAGGTACCGGAAGGTAAGGGTACTGTACTAGGGATATAGTGGGCTTAGCGGTAGGACAATGACCAGTTCTTGTAATACAGGGGAGGTATCTGTATGACAGGGACCAGTACTTATGATAAAAGGGGAGGTATCTGTATGACAGGGACCAGAGCTTGTGATATAGGGGAGGTATCTGTAGGACAGAGACAGTGCTTGTGATATAGGGGAGGTACCGGAAGGTAAGGGTACAGTACTAGGGATATGGTGGGCTTAGCGCTAGGACAATGATCAGTTCTTGTAATATAGGGGAGGTATCTGTAGGACAGGGACCAGTACTTGTGATAAAGGGGATATACCGGTAGGGCAAGGGACCAGAGCTTGTGATATAGGGGAGGTATCTGTAGGACAGGGGCCAGAGCTTGTGACAAAGGGGAGGTATCTGTAGGACAGGGACCAGAGCTTGTGATAAAGGGGAGGTATCTGTAGGACATCGACCAGAGCTTGTGATAAAGGGGAGGTATCTGTAGGACAGGGACCAGAACTTGTGATAAAGGGGAGGTATCTGTAGGACAGGGACAGTGCTTGTGATATAGGGGAGGTACCGGAAGGAAAGGGTACAGTACTAGGGATATAGTTGGCATAGCGGTAGGACAATGACCAGTTCTTGTTATACAGGGGAGGTATCTGTAGGACAGGGACCAGTACTTGTGATAAAGGGGAGGTACCTGTAGGACAGGGACCAGAGCTTGTGATAATGGGGAGGTATCTGTAGGACAGGGACAGTGCTTGTGATATAGGGGAGGTACCGGAAGGTTAGGGTACAGTACTAGGGATATAGTGGGCTTAGCGGTAGGACAATGACCAGTTCTTGTAATACAGGGGTGGTATCTGTAGGACAGGGACTGGTACTTGTGATATAGGGGAAGTAATTTTAAGACAGGGTCCAGTTTTTGTGATATAGTGGAGGTTACTGTTGAGCAGGCCAGTACTTGTGATATAGGAGAGATAATTTTAGGACAGGGACCAGTGCTGATGATAAAGTGGAGGTAACTGTTGGACAGGACCAGTACTTGTCACCCGTACTGTAGGACAGGGACCAGTACTTGTGATATAGGGGGGGGGGGAGGTAACTGTAGGACAGGGACCAGTACTTGTGATTTAGGGGAGGTAACTGTAGGACAGGGACAGGGTCCAGTAGTACTTGTACTACGCCTTCATTACTTTTTCCTGCACACAAAACTTGAACTGTATAAACGCAAAACAACAGTAGAAAAATAGAAAAAGAAAGGAAAAAATCGCCATCTTGCATCTTTGAAAGGGCAGAGATTAGAAAGAGAAAGTCAAAATGGATGGTGGTGGGATTTATGTGACATTATACATGATAAGCAGTTCTGCTTTTCCGATTGTTTACATCAATAACATATCACTTTCAATAGTGCAGCAAAAATTGTAAATAAAACACCGGCTTATCGCCTGCAAATTGTGTGTAACCGACAAAAACTTGTATTCGGGGTTAATATGTTAATGCAGGCGTCATACCTTGCCGATTTTGGCACACGATGGCTACACGAATATGAAAAATTCAATTTCGCCCGATTTTCGTCACGAATTAGGTAAAAAGGCCAATTTTGAGCCGAAGCATGTACGAATAAAAATAAAACTGAGAAGCATACCGATGGTCACAAGATGGACACACGAATACAACATGCTATACCCGAAGCGCTCACGAAGCATATACGAAGTGGTAGTTTGGCATACGATGTTGATGCGATTGGTACACGGCATCGTGAGGTGTAAAATATATTCCCGAAAGTGTCCCGAAGGCATAACGTGACTTCACGATGTGATGTAAAAATGCCTTTACGGCCGATCGGGAATCGAACAGCCAACCTCTCGGTTGCAAAGCGAAAAAGCTATCTACTTGACTAGCGTGACACTAGCTACCACCCGAACTAACCCATAAACTGTTTATTTTACATGGGAAACTACTCTAATTGTTTCTTGTTAGGGAGCCATCATTTCTTAGATGGAAAATTTTCCAAATTTTTTGATATCAAAAAATCGAATTTTTGATATCAAATAATCGCTTTGATTTTTTGATATCAAAAAATCGAATTTTTGATATCAGAAAATCGAATTTTTGATATCAAGAAATCGCTTTGATTTTTTGATATCAGAAATTCGATTTTTTGATATCATAAAATCGAATTTTTGATATCAGAAAATCGAATTTTTTATATTAAGAAATCGCTTTGATTTTTTGATATCAGAAATTCGATTTTTTGATATCAGAAAATCGAATTTTTGATATCAGAAAATCGAATTTTTGATATCAAGAAATCGCTTTGATTTTTTGATATCAGAAATTCGATTTCTTGATATCAGAAATTCGATTTTTTGATATCAAAAATTCGATTTTCTGATATCAAAAATACTGTTTTTATAGTAAAACGGCGCCTCATAAATTTGATGGCGTAGCGAAGGCTATATGATGTCGTGATACCTTCGTTACACAATCGGGCAACATCGTGTCTCCTTCGTATTGCCTTCGTGTAGCAAACCCTAGCCGATGGTGCCGATGATCACACGACAGGAGTGCGATGTAGTCCCAATTTGCTAAGATGGCCTCACGATGACTTTGCGAAGGTCAAGATGTACATGCGAATTCAACACGAAATTGAACCTTCGTGTGTCCTTCATACATTTCTTGGCATGACAAAGATTTTGGTGTCGCTCGCAATGGTGCTGCCGAAGGCTTTAAAACTCCCGACGGACATAGGATGGGTAATGATGCACTCACGAATAGCCCGGTGTCTTCACGTTACGTGCCGAATTTGAAAATTTCCATTATCGTGTGTCAAAATTGGCTAGGTGTGGCGCCTACATAAATGAATTTTCACTGTTGCAATGGCTTTTCGAAGTTTCGACGAAAGTTTTTTTTTTGTAGCGGCAAACACATTTGAGCCACTGCATAAGAAAACCAACAAAATGCTTGGGCGAAAACAAAGGCGCAGATCAGCTTCGCGGTAACCGCGAAGCTGATCACCGCCTTTGTTTTCGCTACACGGATGGTACAATCTCTCTTCGACTTAATTACAAAATTTCAAGCCTCCGACCATCTTCGGTGACTGTACAGCCCGGTTTGTGTCAGACCTGGTCGGAACCCAAATTGTTGGTTTTCTCGCGCACAGGCTCATTTAATACTCCACATGCTGAACTTTGTTTTAGACTTTTCATCATGAAAACGTTAGTGTAAAGCGTCCCCCTATACCCCACTTTTATAAAGCAAAACTTGGGTGTGTGTCAGGTGGTTTTTCTCGGGGTTCTCCCGTTTTCGCCCTACTTACTGATTGGCCCGTCTCATGTGAGCTGAAATAATCTTGAAAGGGACGTAATACTTAATTATATACATGTATATAAAAATTTGGCATGCAGGGGTATACCTGTTTTCCTTATTTTTACTCCAAAACATAGGTTATGGGTACTCGTTAAAACCGTCTCGCTGAGATGGTTCTAACGTGTACCGACAACCTATATTTTGAGCAAAAAAAAAAAAAAAAAAAAATCCGACAAAATTTTCATTTTTACAGCTGTACATTGCATTGGCAATTTTTCGTAATATATTTATTTCTTAATAATACACATGATTTTATTTTATTCCCCCACCCCAAGCAAATTAATGCTAAGTATTTATTTAGGCATTTCATGGTAATAAACTGTTGGGTGTATGTTTGATTCAGTAATTACTATCCATAAAGCTTAGATTCCGGCCAAAAATGTCAAAAATGTTGAGTGGGATATAATTCAATTGATGAGCATAAACAAAGAAAAATGACTGCGGTTTCTGGGATCATAAGGTAGTAATCAAACCACAGCTTAAGCGTTATGTTTAGAATTATGTGGTTTGTCGGCGACTCTGATCAGACTGCATTAGTTGAAGAACAGACATTCTATATGATAACGGAACCATTAAGAGACCAAATCGGGTAATATCACTATAGAGGCAGATTGAGTATAGATTTTGATCAAACTTTAAACTAAGCAAAGCAGGCATAGAAAGAAGATCCGCAAGATTATATGGCTATGTCAGAAATTGAAAACATACAAACAAACAGTTTACAATAATCACCCATCACATGACTGAAAGGGGACAACACATTTGGCACTGTATACTGTATGGAGTGGAGTCATGGATTGGAGTCTTGGATTGGAGCCATGGAGTGGAGTATTTGAGTGGATTCTTGGAGTGGGACTTAGGAGTGAAATGTTGGAGCGTGATAGAAACATTTATTCTGGTGGTCTCATTTGAACGGACGCCATAGCGTAACATGTAACAAATGCATTACCCGTATAAGTAATGGAAATAAATGGTTAATTCCTGTTACTTATCAATTACTGGCACAGTTTATGCATATGTTACACATTTTGTAATGGCGGTTGTTCGCCCCGAGACAATTTCACCGCCAGAATTGAGTTTTCTGTGATACTCAAAACTTCATTCCAAGGTTCCACTCCAAGTATTCCACTCCATGACTCCAATCCAAGACTACGATCCATGACTCCACTCCATAAAGTACATTTGCTGCATTATCGCAAAGATGCTGATAACAAGACTATCATTTTTAATTTAAGCCGCGGGCGTTAAAAGATGCCTTCCTGGTATATATCCGATCAGGTAAGACACACAGTAGGTTGCACAGCCACAGAAATCTGCTGAGCACTCTTGATATATTGGGTTTAGAAAACAGAGGAATTGTTTACCTTTTATTTTTGTATTGTAACACAAGCACTGATCAGCTGCACAGCTGATCTAGGTTTATATTGTCGCATATACAAAAGTCGGTTTTTTCATGACGCGGCTCATATGAAACATTGGAAGGAATTGCCTTTAACAGTTAAGTTTACTAACGTTTCCTACTTAAGCGCAGTGAACGATTTTCCTAGATAAGCGCAATTTTATTTCTTCACCTGGTCAGTTTTTCCCTACTTAAGCGCATTTCCTACTTAGTCGCCTCACATACGTATAACAAGATTTGCATCAGGATAAGTCCATGTAATGTATACCCCATCATACCACTTTTATACAGTAAAACTGGGGTTTACAGGGGTATACATATTTCTTTTAATTTCGATCAAAAACATAGATTGTGGGTACCCACCCACAATCAATGGTTTGGACAAAAATATTTAAAACATCGAAATTTTTCAATGGTATTTTAATTTTTTTCATCTGAAAAAATCTCTATATTGCATGGGCAAGTTTTCATGATGGGGCTTAACCTAGGATCCGTTTGACTGTTATTTCAGAAGAAAACACCGTTTCTCAATCTGAACGAGCCGAATATAACGAAGATGATGATTCAAATGTATTTTCATTAGCAGTTTCATCAGACAGATTTGCATATTTACCATATGACGAATATCAGACTCAAATACCAGTAAATAAGCTTATATTGTTACCCAACGGCAAATGTTATAATTAAAAAACAACACCCGGCTTCAAACAAGAGGAACTTATTTTGTACCAATCGGACAGTAATCTGAGGCACCAAACGCACTCTGACATAAACAAATTTCTGTGGGATTCCACGAGGACCGAATGATTAACTACTAAATGTTGTGAACCACTGCGGAGGCAGAGGGTGGTGTTAGGATCATGTAAAACCGGTTTAACGTCCTAGTGTTTGTATATTACTGATCGTTCCAATACAATATTTCTGTTGGGGTTCTTATAGTTTAATGTGGCGTTGAATTTTTGTGTTGTTTGCACCTTATGTATGTTTTCATATCTTTATTTAAGTTTGGGTAACTTAGCTGCTCAGTATGCTTATGATATGTTTCTTATTAGTATAGTACATGATTGTCAGTTTAGTTTTTTAGCTCACCTGAGCCGAAGGCTCACAAGGTGAGCTTATAGTATAGTAGTCGAGCCGGCGTCCGTGCGTCGTCCGTCGTCGTCAACATATTCAAACGTCTTCTCCTCTGAAGCTGCCAAGCCGAATCTTTTCATTTTTCACATATAGCATCTACAGGTGAGGGGAATGAATATTTGTGTTTTTTACTTCGATCGGATAAGAAATCTGGTTGCTATGGCAACTTGAAGTTTCCATTGACTTGTATGGAGAAAAAGTGGAAATTGGCATTTTCCGTTATCAGGCTGGGGATATTTGAATTTTGTTGTTACATAAATGTTTATTGAGTAGTCCTCCACGTTTAAAACAACTTTTGTAAAAATCACTTTATTCGTTTTGTTGCTATAGCAACATAAAGGGTAAATTTTCGAAAAAAATATTAAAAAATCTTCTTCTCAGAAGCCGTAGGCGTATGGGGGATGAAGCTGAAATTTAGCATACATGCTTATGACATTAGCCTGCACAAAGTTTGTGTTTTTTATTGTCTTTGTCCAAGTACTTTGGTTGCTATGGTAACTTGAAGTTTCCATTGACTTATAAGGCAAAAAGTGAAAATTTGCAATTTCTGCCGTTTCATTGAGGATATTGAAATTTTGTTTTTAGATAAATGTTTATTTAGTAGTCCTCCCCGTTTTAGGCAACTTTTTTCAAAATCGCTTAATTCGTTTGGTTGCTATAGCAATGTAAAGGGTAAATTTTCGAAAAAATATTCAAAAATTTTCTCCTCAGAATCTGTAAGGCAGATGAGCTGAAACTTTGCATACATGCTTATGATTTTAGCCTCTACAAAGTTTGTGTTTTTTATTGTCCTTGTCCCACTACTTTGGTTGCTATGGCAACTTAAAGTTTCCATTGACTTATAAGACAAAAAGCGGAAAATTGCAAATTTTTGTAAACTATTGCAGCCTGAGACCTGAAAAGTGGTAGATGGAAACAACTAATGGAGTAGATGAAGGTATGTGATAATTTAGGCCAAGGTCATCTCTTGACCTTGAAGGCTCTGTCATCCATACACACTTTTCAATAAAAGGTACAAGTAGGCAAAGATCAGGAAAAGGCGCAATCAGAAAGAGATTCCCACTCCAAAAACCGAGGTGGGAAAAAACCAAACTAACAATCAGGCACTTATACCAAGAAACATATGGTAAGCTGAATGAGCAGCTATTTTCCCAATAGGTGGCCACTCAGTTACCTTAACTTAATTAAAAATATGAAAACATACATAAGGCGCCAACAGCACAAAAAAATTTAAACACCAAGACATAAAACAAAAAGAACCACCACAGAAGTATCGCATTGGAACGATCAGTAACACAAAGTTACTGGCGGGCTTAAACCGGTTTTACAGGATCCTAACCTCACTCTCAGCTTCTGCAGTGGTTCATAACATTTAGTAAGTTCTTTGGTCCTCGTGGTGAATCTCTAACTAGTCAATGAATCATCAAGAACAAACAAATAAATCATGATAAACATCCTGATGAATCAAAAACAAGGACTCACAGATTGAGTAAGCTGCCCGACGATGGAGATCCCTGGGCGCCGAATAACCTACTAACTCCGGAGCAAAAGAAAAACGCCAGTTGGACCCCGGTGGGCCAAGCAACAGACAAGAATCTCCGGCCCCAACCAACTAAAATGAATAGCTTTAAGTCGGAGCCATCATAGAGTCTGACGCCCGACCCACCGGCGTGCAATTATAGAAGGCAGCATAGTTATCAACCATGATTGGGTTAAAAACTAAGCATGCAGACTGTCGCAAAACATTCAAGTTATAACATATACGTCTGTAAGACCTTCTTCTCTGAAACCGCTTGGCCAATCAAAGTGAAATTTTATGTGGAGCATCCCTGGGTAGTGGGGACGAAAATTTGATCGCAAAATATGGGTCACATGACCAAGATGGCCGCCACGCCCATATATGGTAAAAACCACTCAAAAATCTTCTTCTCCAGAACCGGCAGGCCGATTTTCACAAAACTTGGTATGTAGCATTTGGGACTCCAGCCCATCGTAGTTTGGTCAAATAATGACCCTAGGATGACTTTGACCTATTTTACGTCAAGGTCAATTTTGGAAACATAGGCTTTTACATGGGAAAAAGTAAAACATATGGATGTTTTGAAAACTATTGCAGCCTGAGACCTGAAAAGTGGTAGATGCAAAACAACTAGTGAAAGTATGTGATTAATTTAGGTCAAGGTCATCTCTTGACCTTGGCCGATCTGTCGTCTATACACACTTTTCAAAGATCTTCTTCTCTGAAACCGTATAGCCAATCAAACCGAAATTTTATGTGGAGCATCCCTGGGTAGGGGTAACGAAAGTTGATCCCAAAATCTAGGTCACATGACCAAGATGGCCGCCGCGCTCATATATGGTAAAAACCACTCAAAAATCTTCTTCTCCAGAATCGGCAAGCCGATTTTTACGAAACTTGGTATGTAGCATTTTGGACTCCAGCCCATAATAGTTTGATAAAATGATGACCCTAGGATGACCTTGACCTATTTTACGGCAAGGTCAGTTTTGGAAACATAGGTTTTTACTTGGGAAAAAGTGAAAACAATGGATATTTTGTAAACTAAATGCAGCCTGAGACCTGAAAAGTGGTAGATGCAAACAACTAATAGAGTAGATGAAGGTATGTGATTAATTTAGGTCAAGGCCAATTTTGGAAACATAGGCAAACATGGAAACATGAGAATAAGTGACAACTAGGTCTCAGGTAAGCGTTTACAGGACCAATGATCCTATGGTAACTATTGCAGCCATAGACCTGAAACATTACCAAGATGGCCGTCATACCCATTTAGGGTAAAAAAAAAAAAAGAAAAAAAAATCACTTTGTCCAGTGACTTGTACTTGTTGACTCTCAGGTGAGCGATCGTTGCCCTTGGGCTACTTGGTTTTTCATCTCGGCTTTTGGAGTGGGTGTTTCTTTCTGATTGCGCCGTTTCCTGATAATTGTTTTCAATCTAGGTTTCGTATGGCCGGAAAACTACCCACTGCAATAATTTTGACGGTTTCATGTGTTGCAATCCTGATAGACAATGGTTTATCCTACAAAGCGGCAGTATATGAGCATGCCGTTATATTCCCCGCGGCGAGGGTAGACATGAACAGAAGCGAGGCCCTGGAACACATGAAGAAAAATCTGTTAGTCTACACAGAACAGTGCAGTCAAGCATCTAAACAGGTATTTGTTCATTTCTATATTTTGACGAAATAAAAAAGTAAAATTGAGTTCCTTTAAGAGCAGGGAAAACATTAATGAGAAAGGGGGTGGGTCATACCGCGGTTTCGGCTACTGAAGCCTCATCAATGACCCTATAACACGTCGCACTTTCACAAAACATTAAATTTGGCCTAGGGCATTTAACGCCTGATTTTGGCCCCAGATTTTGCTTACAAATAAATTTTTGGAATTAAGGCGAGAAAACTATTCCTTAAAACAGCCACATGCCTCCTCTAATGAAATCAAGAACAAGTACAATGTACTTCATTTATCCTACAAGTGTTGCCATGGCAACGCGCAGAAGAACCATAGATAGAGCATATTTTGCACTTTTTGGTCTATTTTTGACCATTTCTGAACACATCTTTTAATTTTAAGTACCAGCCCACACGACGAACAAAATGATACTTTGCATACAATATCTTTGGATGATACTTCATAATTATTTCATAATAAGAAATTGTTCGTCGCGTGGGCCGGTAGTTGAAATTGATGTTAAAAGGTGAAAAATAGACCCAAAATTGCAAAAATTGGTATTTCTATGCTTTTCGGAGAGTTGCCATGGCAACACATGTAATTTGAATGTGATAGTTGTGCTAGAATTTATAAGCAGGGACCTATACCTGCTATTTGCAATACTTTTCTCCTCGAAATTCCAAAATTCAATTTTTTACCAACTCATGAGGCCGAAATAAGGCCTTAAATCCCCTAGGCCAAATTTACGCATACTCGTACATGTATCTAATTCTTCTGGTAAGCATAAAACAACACAGGGGCTACCAAACAGAGTACTGAAATGTTAAATCTTTGTAGGTGTTGCTTTTTTTATTTGACATCGAGTATATATTTAAAGAAACCTTATTTCTTTTATTTTAGGGTGCACAGATGATTGTTTTCCCTGAATATGGAGTGTATGGGCTTCACTGGAACCGGGCGTTGATTGTGCCATACCTGGAATTCATCCCAGACCCTACCGAGAAACTGTGGAACCCTTGCTTAGAACATGGACTTCATAATAATACCGATGTTCAACACGATCTAAGTTGTATGGCTCGAAAATTTAATATCTATGTTGTAGCTAATATTGGTGCCGCACAGCCTTGTGGGAGCCCTGATCCAAAATGCCCGGATGACGGGCATTATCAATACAGCGCTAATGTTGTATACGATTCAAATGGAACTTTCGTTGCTCGATATTTCAAACAAAATTTATTCGAACATGAAAAGTCCTACTTTGATAAACCTCAAACAGTTGATTTTACAGTGTTCAATACATCTTTTGGACAGTATGGAACATTTTCGTCATATGACGTCATGTTCCAAGAACCTGCTATCACTTTGATACAGAAAGAGAAAATAAAGAATATTGTATCACCTACAGCATGGAAAGATGAGCTCCCTCTTTTAGCAGCAATTGAGTTTCATTCAGCCTTCTCAATGGGCTTTGGTATTAATTTTCTTGTCGCTAATTTGCATATTCCTGAATATGGCTACCATGGCAGCGGAATGTATTGGCCAATGGGGACTTCGAATGACGGTGTATATTATTACAACGACACGGTAAATAGCACCGGCAAATTACTTGTTCATGAAGTAGGAACACCCACACAAACCAAGAAAGGAACAAAAATGAAACAAGTCAATATGGATAGCGCCATCAATCGTCGACAAGAACGTCAGACAATGATGATGATAACGGAGGAAGAAAATGATGACACATTTAAAGCAGAAGTAAATCATGATGTCTACACGATGATTCCGATCCGTTCTTCATATGGTGATACCCATGTTTGTCAAGGCGATCTATGCTGTAGCACCGGATTCGAGGGCATGGATTTCGAAAACACACTGTATGCAATGGGCGCGTTTAATGGCATGCACACTCATGGTGGTAAATACTACTTGCAGTCGTGTATATTCATCCGCTGCGCAAATAGTTCTGTAGCAAGCTGTGGAGAGCCAACAAAGAACTCGACTAACAATTACATAGACAAGATGTCATTCATTGGTAATTTCAGTACAAGTTATGTATTTCCAGAGGTTTTGGTGGCAGAAGACAATAATTTGGAGATAGTAACAAGGACATGGCTATACCAGGAATCGATTATTATAGATGTAGGGATTCCAGGATCCCCGATATCGATTTCTATGTACGCCAGGGACTACTACCGTGACCCTGCTTAACCCATGTTTGGAATGATCTATTTGAGATGAGCAATAAATATGATGTCAATAAGGATAAATGGCAAGAAGAAGAAGAAGAAGAAGAAGGAGAAGAAGAAGAAAAAGAAGAAGAAGAAGAAGAAGAAGAAGAAGAAAAAAAAGAAGAAGAAGAAGAAGATGATGATGATGATGATGATGATGATGATGATGATGATGATGAAAAGAAACTAAACTCTAGACAATTGTTTAAACAATACTTTATTCATTTATTATCACAACAATCAATTGTCATATAGACTAATGATACAGGATCTGGTGGCAAGCAAGAGCTGTTTGAATGTCACACTAGCAAATGCTCCTTATTGTAGGGATCCAACTGCATGCATCTATCAAGCACTTTCGGCGGCCCCCGTGACTGAGTGATTAAGAGCGCTGATATTTCATTTCCGCACATAAACATCTCACCGCACTTTCATTAGATTTATTTTAATCACAAGTTGGTGGTTACATGTATTACGATAAATTGAAAATCTATACAGTCGAATAATCATATAATACAGGCTATATATATATAGGGAGAAATAGGCCAAACATGAAAACGAAAATCTTCCCGGTAGCACTGGATCCTAAGAAAGGATTCGAAAAATGATTAAAATAAGTATATAGGGGGATTAAACCATTAACAGTGCAAGAATGAATCAAACTAAGCGCGCTTTCGGCTTTCGCCTTCTTCAGAGTCAATATGTATTTACAGGTAAAAACTGGAAACAAATGAAGGAAAAAAATGAAAATAGGTAAATAAATAAAATAAAACAAAAACAATGCAAAAAATACACAAAAATCACATAAAATGTAACAAAGTTGACACCACTGTATGTTCGGCAGTGGGTAAACGACTTAAAATTAATTCATGAACGCCCTTTTAAAGGGCCCAGAATGTGATTAAAAATGGCGGTAAATTGCGCGTCACTTTACATAAAGTCAGTTTGTAGCGGTGTAGCTGGAAACCCTGTCCGTCCCATAGTGTCTGCCAATGGACACTCCACAGAAAAGATATCAGAATTTGTCGACTTACATCTTCAACCCCACGTACAGGACTTTCCATCCTACTTGCAGGATACAACAGATTTCCTGAGAAAGCCAGACGCAATGGGCCCACTTCCTCCCGAATTACTGCTTGTGTCGATGGATGGCACATCCCTCTATACAAACATACCACACCAAGACGGTATACAAGCGTGTGAAGAGGTTTGGGAAAAGCGAACAGTCAAAGATCCGCCCACGCATATTCTGTAGTTTGATTTATTCTTGCACTCTTAATGGTTTAATCCCCCCATGCAGTTACTCACTTGCTGTCTGTGTATCTTTGGTACCAAAAGTAACACTACCCTCAGATGTTTTAAAAACTGTTTACATAAATAAGTAAAAATTACTGATAATAAAATTGAATTAAAACTAACTTGAATGTCAATGATTTAAAGAAAATGAATAAGAAATAAAGAGCTCAAAAGAAAGAGAAAAAAACTTTAAAATGCTTCTTGTCATTAATAAAAAACAACAAACACACTGCAGTCGCTCACTTGCAGTTTGTGTATCTTTGGTACCAAAAGTACCACTACCCTCAGAAATTTACACAAAAACTGATTAACCCTCAGAAATTTACACAAAAACTGGTTGATTAAAAATTAATAATAAAATTAATAATAAAATTAATAAATCAAATTAAAAAATAATTTAAATGTCATTAATTTAGAAAAAAAATGAATCAGAAAAAAAAATAATAACGAAGACATACGATATTGATGAAATACTGCTGGGATTATATTTGCCCAGCATTCCATGAATATTTCATAACTTAAAATGAGCCGCCCCATGGGAAAACCAACAATCTACATAGGCGAAAACAAAGGCGCAGATCAGCTTCGCGGTAACCGCGAAGCTGATCAGCGTCTTTGTTTTCGCTACACGGATAGTACAATTCTTCTTCTACTTAAATCCAAAATTTCAAGCTTCTAGCCTGCTTCTGTGCTTGTACAGCTCGGTTTGTGTCGGACCTGTTCAGAAACCACATTGTTGGTTTTCCCACGAGGCGGCTCAAATATTTTAAGTCTCAAATTTCACATAAGAATGTAAAACATCAGTACTACTTTTTGTGCTTTCAAGCATCAACATCTTTTCTACCGTCAGTCTTGGATTTAGCTGAAGCAGGGCGCCTAGTGGCAGCCATCAAAGTTGACAATACCGAACCAATAGCTTGAATGTTATCGGCCATCTCCGTAGATTTCGGATTGTTGATTAGTTTTGGGTGACATCTCAAAGTCACTCGAACTCCGCTCTGAAAGGCAATTTAGTGAAAGTGATTTCAGCCTTGGTGTGAGTAATCTGGTTTTTCGACCAGGTGTGACACAAAGCTGCCTGTACAGCCACAGAAGAAGGACAGAAGCTTGAAATTTCAGTGTTTATAAGGAGAGGGATTGTACTATCCGTGTAGTGAAAACAAAAGCGCTGATCAGCTGTGCCGATCTGCGTCTCTTTCATCAGGAAAACATCTGTGAAATGTATACCAGTTTTATTTGAGCCGCGTCATGGCAAAAACGGATTTTTGCCTATGCGAAAACAAAGGCGCAGATCAGCTTCGCAGTAACTGCGAAGCTGATCAGCGCCTTTGTTTTCGCTACACGGATAGTACAACTCCTCCTCTACTTATACCCAAAATTTCAAGATTCTAGCTTTTTTCTGAGAATGTACAGGCCAGTTTGTGTCAGACCGGGTCGAAAACCCCGAAGACCGGTTTTCTCGCGTCGCGGCTCAATTTTAATAAAACTGGGGTATGCAGGGGTATACCTACAGATAATCCAAAGATGCATGATAATAAGGCTATACCATCACCAAAACATGCCCGTGTAATGTATACCCCCCTGAACCCCACTTTTATATAGCAAAACTGGGGTATGCAGGGGTATACCTATTTTTCTTATTTTTGCTCCAAAACATAGATTTTGGGTACTCGTTAGAACCGCCTCGGCGAGGCGGTTCTAACGTGTACCCACAATCTATGTTTTGAGCAAAAATAAGAATAATATCACAAATTTTCCAAGAAAAATTTCAATTTTAACAAATGAAAAGCATCTCTGTATATTGCATGGGCGTGTTTTCGTAATGCCATTTTTTGCACGAACATGTAAATAACGGTAAATAAATGCAATCTGTAGAGGCGAACTCTAAAACTTGGGATAGCGTTGCACATTGAAACAAGCAATAATATCTAAAAGTTTGCAGCATCAAAATACGTCATACCTGTAAACCTTAAAACGCGGTTAGTCGATATTGTTTGTTTATAACGGTTACCTTAGATCTATAAACGATTTATATTTTTCATATTTTTGATCCAAAACATGCATTGTGGGTACTCGTTAGAACCGCATCGGCGGGAGAGTTCTAACGGGTATCGACAATATATGTTTTGCGCGAAAATAGTAAAAAAAAATCCAGTGAAATTTTCATTTAAACAAATTTCTGTATGTTGCTTTGGCAAGGTTCCGTTATGTTTTCGCCTATCCTTGTTGTTAATATTCGTATGCGGCGCCTCATTTTTTTTTCTCCTGGGTTTCCAACCAGGTTACGTAAGTTGTAGATAGAGTCATAGAATTTAAGATATAACAACAGCCTGCAAAACTTTAAACCTTAATGTTTCAACTCTATTAGCAGGCACGGGTACAGTCATTCAAATACAATTACAGTGTATTTGTAATATTGCAATTCGAAATTTTAGCGAATCGTTAATTAACGACATCATTAATTTTGAACAACTGGCCCTAGAACGATTTCAGAGAACAAAATCACGTCTGCTTAGGTACTGATATGTAAATTCCATTAGAAATTCAAGATTACTTGCGGTAAGACTAACCTTCACTATACGTCGCAAAAAGAAATCTTCTATTTTAAGGTTGGGTTGAATTAATCCGACATCATTCAATTCATGGATACACTGCAGACAGCCTCTACTTATCATAGCACAATCAGATACCGACATCTTCGATTTCCTTTTAATGTATCCTGACAGCGGCACCATATCCGATAGGTCATCGTCTTGTAACAACTGGTCATCATCCCACATTTTCATGATCTGGGCAGCATCGTCTACAAAAATCAATATTGAGATTAACAAACAATAAACAAAACATACATGTACATTATGAAATGGGTATAAATTAAAATAACAGGAATTCAGCATTAAGCAAGCAATTTTACATATTAACATTATCCTTCCGTGTACATTTGATAGCGATTATTGATGACATGAACACATCTCTATCAGTTTGAAAATTAAAAAAAATCATTGACAAAATTCGTATTTTTTGTTCAAAATTTGGCATCAAATCGGTAGTTTGAAATGGTCGTGACATTTTTCTCCTAACAAATGGACAACTCGAGGTTTATTGAGTTCTGTGTATCCTGCCCAGATCATCAGGAAAACATGTCCGTGTAATATATATCCCCTTATACCCCACTTTTATATCATGAGAAAAACTGGGGTATGCAGGGGTATACCTATTTTTCTTATTTTTGCTCCAAAACATAGATTGTAGGTACTCGTTAGAACCGCATCGGCGAGGCGGTTCTAACGTGTACCCACAATCTATGTTTTGAGCAAAAATAAGAAAAATATCAAAATTTTCAGCTGAAAATATTAAATTTTTAAAACTTAAAAAATCTCTGTATATTGCATGGGCAAGTTTTCGTAATGTAACCAGGTAAATTTATCACGAATTTACATGCTCCTATATCACATTACGAAACCGAACTCCACGAATTGCCACGAATCGATAAATTTTAGGATTCGTGGAATTTTTGAACTTATTTGCTTATTTGAATTTGCTTACTAACTTGATATGACACAGACACTATAGCGTTACAAATAGTCGACAGACTCGGTTGAATTCGACTGCAATCACACGAACTTACAATAACCTTTGAGGATATGCAGTGCGAAAGTTTGAGAATCATTTGTTTTTAATTCAGTTTTACGTCCCTTTCAAGATTATTTCAGCTCATATGAGACGGGCCAATCAGTAGGTGGGGCGAAAACGGGAGAACCCCGAGAAAAACCACCTGACACACCCGCAAGCAGAACTTGGCTTGTCTCACATGTGGCCAGAGCGGGGCTCGAACCCACACCGGACACAGCGGTGAGATGATCGAGTGTTTAAGAAACAGCGCTCTTAACCGCTCGGCCACGGTGGCCGCCTTTGAGAATCAGTTATGAATCAGTTGCGAGTATGTCGACAACACGTGCAAAAAATAAAGTATTCGTAGCTGTTATTGGCAATTCATGAGATTCTTTCTCGAGCTACACATGTAGTTATAAACGTTATAATTATTAATACATCTTAAGAATTAGTTTCAAAATAAACGAAGGACGGTGACCACTTTTTCATGCTATTTTTCACACTCAATCTCGACGATACTTGGGAAACACTTGTTCATAAATTGCAACATAAAATCCCATCTCTTGAGTCCCTAACTGTAGCTTTATCCCTGCAACGTTTTTCACCTCTGAGGCTTGATTCTCTTAGAAGTAAAGATGTATCATAAACTTCGAAAAACCTTTTCAAAATTTTGTCGTGGACGCTGTGAATTGATTTCCAAATATAATGTTGGGTTAAAGACGCTTTTAAGTGAGGGTCTTTCGGAACCAGAATTTTATGGTGACTTGGTTTACAAATTTAAGAAACTTATAGGAAGTAATGATTTTTCTTTTCAGTTTGGAAAGATCATAACACGTTACAGACGTATAGGTTATAACTTGAATGTTATGCGACAGTCTGCATGCTTAGTTTTTAACCCAATCACGGTTGATAACTATGCTGCCTTCTTTAATTGCACGCCGGTGGGTCGGGCGTCAGACTCTATGATGGCCCCGACTTAAAAGCTATTCATTTTAGTTGGTTGGGGCCGGAGCTTCTTGTCTGTTGCTTGGCCCACCGGGGTCCAACTGATGTTTTTCTTTAGCTCCGGAGTTAGTAAGTTATTTGGCGCCCAGGGATCTCCATCGTCGGGCAGCTTACTGAATCTGTGAGTCCTGGTTTTTGATTCATCAGGATGTTTATCATGATTTATTTGTTTGTTCTTGATGATTCATTTACTAGTTAGAGATTCACCACGAGGACCGAAGAACTAACTAAATGTTATGAACCACTGCAGAAGCTGAGGGTGAGGTTACGGCCGTGTAAAATCGATTTAAGCCCGCCAGTAACTTTTTGTTACTGATCGTTCCAAGTCGATACTTCTGTGGTGGTTCTTTTTGTTTCATGCCTTGGTGTTTAATATTTTTGTGCTGTTGGCGCCTTATGTGTGTTTTCATATTTTTAGTTAAGTTAGGGTAACTGAGTGGCCACCTATTGGGAAAATAGCTGCTCATTCGGCTTACGAAATGTTTTCATGGTATAGGTACCTGATTGTTAGTTTTGTTTTTTCCCACCTCGGTTTTTTGGAGTGGGAATCTTTTGCTGATTGCGCCATTTCCTAATCTTTGCCTACTTGTACCTTTTTCTCTTCAGCGAAACTGCCTTCTGTCACGTCCTACATGATAACGGTGCTTTTCTATGTATCTTTCTCCTGTCCTTTGGTGTACCTTTTTATATTTCTGTTGTCAGATTCAAGTTCGTGGACTTCGTGGCTCGTTCCGGTTCAATCGGCTAACATTCGTGATATAAGCTTCAATATTAAATTCCATTAATCTCAAGCTTCTAACAAACTCGTAGTCAAGTCGTTAGTCATTCGTGAGACTCTTGGCTGGTTCGCATATTGCTGTCAATTCGTAGATAGTTCTTATCTATTTCGTTTCTGCTTTGGCATGCCTTTGCGACATTCGTAACGGATTCGTTGTCAATTCGTAGTTGGGTGACAAGCTCCGGAATTACCGGGGGCCGAAAGAGTTACGAATACATCCGACAGTTACGAGGTCACGGAATGCGCTAACGAAAAAATGGAAATTTTTGGTCGAAAATTCGGGACCAAAATTTTGAACAGTTCAAAATTTTCTGACTGACCCACGATTTGCAAGAACTTACTACGAACTATAAGAATTACTTTTAGAACTTCGCGAATCAATTACATTTCGGCTACGAATTGAAAAGAAATGAATTCGTTAGGCAATTTGTCGTAGTGTGATACAGGCGCATTGGTTCATTTTCCAAAAATCTAAAAAACTGAGATTTTTATAAAATGCGTCGAAAAGCTACAAGACGAGAAAATTTGAATCTTTGGTGTGTTTTTCATGTCGGAAGGACCCTTTTGTTGACCGTCGTTCATAATATCAACAAATGCTATGTTTAACCCCATGTTGATTTTGTTTTTGCATTTTACCGCCCAAACCCAGTTAAGTGGAAGAATTTTTGTATTGAACACTATATGCAGTCTAAGTCCCTTGAAAAACACATATTTGGGCAAAAACTCAAGTCATTCTCAATTATAGTGGTTTGTCAGAAAAAATGAATTTGAAAAGTGACCGGTTAGAACTTTTGACTAGTATAACTTTGTATTCTTTTACGTTTATTTTCAATGCCTGCAACAGCACGTGGTGTTTCTTTTACAGATTTTATTTTTACATTACGAAAACTTGCCCATTCAATAAACAGAGATTTTTTGAACTTCAAAAATTGAAAATTTTCAGCTGAATTTTTTTGATATTTTTTTTATTTTTGCTCAAAACATAGATTGTGGGTACACGTTAGAACCGCCTCGCCGAGCAGGTTCTGACGAGTACCCACAATCTATGTTTTGGAGCAAAAATAAGAAAGAAAGGTATACCCCTGCATACCCCAGTTTTACTATATAAAAGTGGGGTTTAAGAGGGTATATATTGCACGGACATGTTTTCCTGATGTAAAATTGCAGGTCAGCTGACTAGAATAAACATATGAGCCATGTCATGAGAAAACCAACCATGCAGTTTACGAATTTGGCAGGTCCCGACAAACCAAGCTGTACACAGAAGATGGCTAGAGGCTGGAAATTTTGGATTTAGACAGTACAGTAGAGGAATTGTACTGTCCGTTTAGTGAAAATGAAGGTACTGATCAGCTTTGTTTTATCAGCTGATATGCGCCATTGTTTTCGCATATGCAAAATGATGTATCATTTAGTACGTAATTATATAGACACGCATTTTCTATTTTGGTATATAAGCGTTTATGAGTACGCTAGATCTTAACGAGTCTTTTTGATTTTTGCCGAGGTAAATCCATACGTATATTTCGTGGGACATAGGCAAACAGTATAGTCCAGATTAGACGCGATTCTTCTTGTTTAGTGGATTTTCATCTAAAATGGAATACAATTTAAAATCAATCCTTATTCCCCTAAAAATGAAAGTTGAATCATCCATCACGAAAACATGTCCGTGTAATGTATACCCCCCTTGAACCCCACTTTTATATAGCAAAACTGGGGTATGCAGGGTTATACCTATTTTTTCTTATTTTTGCTCCAATACATAGATAGTGGGTACTCGTTAGAACCGCCTTCTAACGTGTACCCACAATCAATGTTTTGAGCAAAAATAAGAAAAATATCAAAATCTTTAGCTGAAAATTTTCCAATTTTTAAAGCTAAACTAACTTCTGTTTATTGCATGGGCGTGTTTTCGTAATGCAAATGATAATGGTGGGTAGGTCCATTCATCAAAAGTGGTATATTATCATGCACCAATACCTTTGCCAAAGGTTTCTACCCGCTCCTGTTCTTCTATGGCTGGGACAAATTTCTGTAATAGATATCAAAAACATAGATACATTACAGAAATAAATGATTAAACTTTTTGACAATTTTTCAACATTTTAATACAAACCGTCTTTTTGGTAACGGACATACAGAAATCAAAAATCACGTTATTGTTGGAATTAATAAGGTAAACTTAGATCCAGCTGTATGAATAACCATACAACACAAAGCGGAAACCTTTTATTCTAAATATTAACCAGAGGACCAACGGTCCTGTAAACGCTCACCTGAGATCTGCTATATTAACCAAATATTTATTTAAAAAATTGCCCTTTATGGGGCCCCACCAACCAATCAAAATAAAGGATTAGGGCAAAAGTCAACCAAACTGTAGAGGACTACCCTATAAACATTTCTGCAAAAATAGAATTCAAATATCTGCGATTGGACCAGAAAAAATAGCCAATTTCCACTTTTTCCCGTTTTAAGCCTATCGAAACTTTAAGTTGCCATAGCAACCAGATTTCTTATCCGACTGAAATAAAAAACACAAATTATGTAGAGACTACTGTCAGGAACATGTATACAAAGTACAGGCTTCATGCCATAGACATTTTCTGAGGAGAAGATTTTTAAATGTTTTTCGAAATTTTACCCTTTATGTGGCCCCAGCAACCAATCAAAATAAAGGATTAGGACAACCCGGACAATAGTCGTATTTCAATATAGGCACATAAGCAAGCAATCGATTTTACTAGCGCTCAGGTAAATTTACGGAGACTTTCCGATAATATCCGATATTGGCCGGTGATATTCGATCATCATTCGGCTAATCTGTCCAGGTAATGTCAGTGTTGCCTGGGGACAGTTGTCTTATCGATGTAAATCAAGGGATTAAAGATTTCATCGCTTTATTTTAACAGCTTTCTCTGCGTGAAAACTTGATTTTAATTAAGCGCAGTTGACATGGTAAAAGACTAAATGCATGACGCAGGGACCGGGGGTATTCATCTGCTACTCCCCATGTCACTTCAGATGATTTTATATAGGATATAACTGACAGAGAACCAACGTAAACAAAATCACTTATCTTGCAGACGCGGGCACGCCTTTGCATTTTCAAGATGCATATATTTTTAAGAGACTTCATTAGTTGTTTGTAACCTTAAATGGAGAATAAATGTGTTGTTCCCCTTTGAAAATATTTGCGCAGTAGTAATCAAATTGTTGAAAAATAAATTAAGAAGGCCATCAGGATCCGAATGTGAAAGACACATATAAAATATTAAATAAATAAGTTTTTGTTTAAATAGAAATTAAATGTAATTCGCGTCAAATAAATGAATTTAGAATGTTTATACATTTTCGCTGGGTGAAAAAACTTTGATATTCACAGTTTATATATTATGACAGATACACATTGATTTGGACTTCACATCTACACTGGTTTGTGTCAAACCTAATCCTAATAATATGGAGACATGGGTTCTCTTGATATGACAAACCTGTCAATAAATCACAGGAAAATTGAGCCATTGCATCAGAAAACCAATAATCTGCATATGCGAAAACAAAGACGCAGATCAGTTGTGCAGTAAATGCACAGCTAATCAGCGCCTTTGTTTTCGCTACACGGAAAGTGAATTTTCCTCTTCTTCTTAAATCAAACCTCCAAGCTGCTAGCCTGCTACGACTGTACAGACCGGTTTGTGTCGGACCTGGTCAAACACCCAAATTATATGTTTTCTCACGCGAATGCTCAAATATTCTATCGGGGTGGACGATAATATAAGTTATAACTGCTGCATTCCGACTTGCATTAAGTCCGAAACATTATTTTCGAGAAATATGGGGAAATGTCTTGCTCAAAACTAACCACTAAGCCATCGCGCCCCTCTGGCATGTAGCTTACTCGCCGGGAAAACAATGAGAAGAGACGTGTAATGATAATGATTTATTCATCTAAATGCATGTAAATGGAAAAGTTTTATGAATCTCCCTCTCTCTCTCTCTCTCTCTCTCTCTCTCTCTCTCTCTCTCTCTCTAATAGCATATGAAACAGAACGTAAATTCAAACATTAAATCAACTTTCAACTTTGTATGATAACAAAAAATATAAATATTTGTAAACAGAACTTTTGTATAACATGTTGCATTGAAAAAATTAACAACAAATGTGATATTTGGCTTTGTAACAAAATAGTCTGGTGCAATGTATAAATAAAAAGGTATTAAAGATATGTAAAATTTAATGATTGATTAAACATCATGCATTTATATGATATTAAAGAGACAGAAAAACATGTGCATTAGTCATAATAACATGGTGTATAAAAAGAAATGTTAACAGACATGTATATCACCTTTTTTTCAAAATTACACATTTAGATAAGTTTACATTGGGCATGCATGTTCTAAATTGTCGCTTGTTTTCATTTTTAACAGATATGCTAGATTTATTTCAGTATAGATATGCATCATTAATGTAGTGTTCAATAACCCTCCCTACACTGAGATGAGGATGTCTCCCCTAAGGCTACTAAACAAACAACATTGTTGTAAGCGTTTTCTAATTAAAATCTAATACTATACTGACAGTGTAAAGAAACAAGCGGTTTCTATCGTTCTACTTAAACGACATTTATTTGTTTTTATCCCTTATTGATAATACATTGATCTTACAATTTGGCAGCTGCCAGGGCCTCTTTTAGTAATATTACCACTTTAGATTTCAGCCTTGCTTTGCTTGGTCTACCTAATTCATTCAGTTTTGCTTTGATTTCAGGAACCGACATGTTATCAACTGCATCAATACTGACTTGCGGTTTGCTGTTTGTGTAGTTTTCGTCCGCTTCTTTCATTTCAGTTTGGATCTTTTGCTTTTTTGTCAACATTTGTTTGGACTTTTCATGGGACCAATACCTATCATCAGTTTTCTCATATTTTCTCTTTGTTCTTACGTTACTTTCACTGTACCCTAATTCAAGTCTTTTACGACAAATAAGCGCTTCCGTTGTTGCGTCAATTTTGCTACTTCTAGCCTGGTGTATTTGTTTTACTATGTCGTTAGTTTTTTCCACTCCCTGGCCACTAAACTGTATAAGACTTCCGTATCGCCCGACAAAGTACGGCACGTGATATACCAATACGTGTAAATAGGGGGTAACATTTTTGGGCTGATAACCTTCTCGTTTTTTGGTTCCTATTTTGAGAAAATCTTCCACGAATGACCTAACTTTGCTGAAAACATGAGAACTGTCAAATTCTGCATTGCAGTCATTGTCAGTGATCATTGTGTATATGGCCCTAAAGTTTTTCCATAGGTTTATTACATCTTCTTGTGTGTCTTCATGAAGACAAAACAAGAGACGTTCTGGCAAGTTTCTAAGGAGGGTTTTTTGGTCATTCCCGGACAGAAAAGTGTACTCAAATTCACCCGTTTTAGTAACCCATGTTCGAAAGGAAACCCCACAATTTTGAATGGCCTTTACTAAAAGTTCTAAGTTATCTGTGGCTTGCCCGACAAGTTTTGCATATTGATCTTTCGACATAGCGTCGTCAATCAAATTCCTAAGAAGAATGTCTGTTATTCGCATAAGCAAATGCAGCTCATCTGGAATGTAGTGATCAATGTCAATGTCTAGCAATGGGGCATATTTTGAACCAAAATTTGCTTTTGCACATGACGATGTGCATAATTGGCGCATCTCATCAACTTTTCGTTGTGTATCATTTTCATGATAATGATTCCATGGAAACGAAATATTGCCACGAGAATCCTTCGGTACCTTACACCAAGGACAGCAGTAAGTTGCGATACTGCTGTTAAGCCCAAGCAGGATTTGGAGGAATTTCATGTCCCCTCCCACAAAGAATTCAAGCTTTACATCAACATTTCTTACCTGTAAAACAGGCTTTGCGTTCAGCGCATTGATTTCGTCAAATAACGGCCCTAGTGAACTTTTCAAGTTACTATAGTTTTCATCTGTATTTACTACGGCCAAAACCCTTTGATTTTTGTGACTTACACCACCTTTACCATTGACTAGTGAAAACGAAACCACTATGAAGTTTGAGACCCTGCTAACCTTAGCTCCATCACCGGATATTTTGATTTTTAAGTTAGTCGGTATAGTACCTTCGTCTTTTTCTATCGCAAGAACAAGATTTTCAAGCTCAGTTTGGATGCTTAAGTATGAACCGGGTAGCATTCCTGGGGTGCGTTTAACATCAAACGTTTGATTTATTTCATTTCTACATGCAATAAGATGGTTTCTACGTGGCAGAGTAGGCATGCGCATAGCAATTTCGTGGTATGCTGAGTCAGATATCATCGCATTGTCGCAAACGTTAAGCATTGATTTTACTTCATGTTTTGCATCGGAAGACATGTTTTCATACGAGATTTGTTGTGTTTTGCGCCCATCGACGTTAAGTACGCACGGATCGCCCGTTAATGTTTCACAAATCAATTGTTTAGGGATGACACCGTAAGATTCAACAAAATCTAACGATTTCTCAACATCTGCCTCAAGTTTATGTTTAAGCTTACTTTTGTTGGTTTTAGAGACCGTATCAAGACGTTTGCGAGGTACTGACTTTGTTTCAGACTTTGAAACATCTGAAGAAGTTACCATCTCATTTTCTTGAACATTAATCTTTTTAAGCTTCTCATCAAATTTTGTCTTTTTATGCCCACTTCTGATTTTTTTTGTACTCATTTTTTGTCCTAGATATTTCCTTTCTTAATCTGGAAACCAAACGCTCACCATGTTGTAATTTGACATATTGTAATTCTGTGTTAATTTGGTCAATTAAAGAATCGTCATTCATGTCAAGCTTCCTTAAAACCTTATTTGGTATTTCTATATAGGTTTGGTTGCCGGTTTTAGGTGATTCGTGAATGGATAAATTTAATTCACTTAAAAGTGAAGTTTCAAGTTTTCTTGGCTCTATGCCAGACAAGTTTGAACCTCTTATAGGGGTAAATGACATAGGGGATTCTTGAAATACAGTGTATTCCCTATCAGGTGTGTTTATCATCGCCAAAGGCGATTGTAACCCCCCATTTTTAACCTCTTTTAGGGGCGTGCTTCTTTTGACAGGGGTACCTTGCACAGGCTTGTGCTGTTCTTCAAGGGGCAAGTTTGACATGGTTGAATCAATTACAGATAATGCGTTAAAACACAATGAATATATGAATATTGTACTAATGAAATTCACATAAAAGTAAAAGTATGTTTTAATACAAAATGTAGTTCATCACACACGTGTTAATTACACAAAAGGCACTTCCATGACCGATAATGTTCAATTTATATAATCCAATGATCTTATAAGTCAGACACACAACATGCTTCTGTGCACGAATAAATTATGCATCTCTCCACGGGAATAGTTTTTTCGGTTAGTTTCTGGTTCTCCTTGACATATATTTTCCGCATACACAAACGAATTGACAGTCTAACAGGGAACTTTATTTTTCTACCACTTCCATCATTATTTAATCTATAATACCAGTTATCAGGTAGATTTAGAAACTCGAAGTCGCGCAATTCACATAACTTGGCTTTTTCACCGAAAAGATATCGAAAGATGTCAAAGTCCATATGAATCACAGATCGTGGGTTTTTGGACTTGAGTCGAGACTGAATAGTCCTCTCGAAGGCGTCGGAGACAGCTTTTATTCTTTGAGCGTCGACTTCTGTCGGGATGTAGTTGTTCACGACAACAGCCGGTAGATGGCTCTCTGGCTCCCAGGTACAGTCAGACGCGTGGTAGCCTTCCCATTTTACCAAGTACTTCTGCTCCTGTAAATAAATAAATAAATAAATAAATAAATAAATAAATAACTATTCCGACATGCGTTCATCCGGCACGCGTTCGGTGTTGATTGCAATACTCAATGATATTTGTATTATGACACGTGTTGTAACTGTCATAGTGTTTATTCAGATATGATTATACAATTACCTATATTAGGTATTGAGAACGGACGTAAGACAATTATTTAATGAGTATTGATGAGCAAATGCAAATAAATAAATAAATAAATGGTTCATATCTAATAAATCACTGCACTGACTAAAACTGCAAGGCGATTGCAACCCCTAGAAAAAGTAAATGCGTCTTGTTAAATAAATAAATAAATAAATAAATAAATAAATAAATAAATAAATAAATAAATGAATAAATAAATAAATAAATAAATAAATAAATAAATAAATAAATGTCTAGGGTTCACAAGCCACATATCCCCTCAGTAAAATGGGATATAAAAACTGAGAGAGAGAGAGAGAGAGAGAGAGAGAGACACTTACATGACTTCCTTTTTCTTTCTTTCTGTGAATCAACCTCTCAACGTTGAAGGTCCCGTCTAGTACGACGGGTGTTGAGTTTTGGAGTGTCTTTCGAATACTAAGAGATTCACCTTCATTTAACAATTTATAATCTGTCTTTTGTCTTGGTCTTAGAGTTAACTCCATGATGGTAACAGGGATAATGATAGTTTCACACCAACGATTTCACACACAAGCAACATTTGAGTAGAACTTGATTGCGAAACACAGTGTCATTACTAATTGACATTATACAATCATGAGCTAATTGACATCTGTGTTTTCAATGAATTACAGACAACTCGCCCCAAAGACAACTCGCCCCAAGACGACTCGCCCCACATAAAACTCGCCCCAAGACAACTCGCCCCACTTTCAGAAGACAACTCGCCCTACTTTAGAAGACAACTCGCCCCACTTTAATAGACAACTCGTCCCACTTTAAAAGACAACTTAACCACTGTCTTAGCTCCCCCCCCCCTTATGGAATTTGCTCCATATTGTTAGAGAACTTAACAAACTAATGTTTGCTGGACGAAAAGTCAAAGTCACCTGTACCGGCTTCCCCGGGGGTCTATGTTTTAGATAAAAATGATATAAATATGTAACCCCCGCACTACATAAAATTGGGGAATGAGTTGAGTTGACTTCTTGACCGAGAGGGACCAGGGATAAAGAGGAGAGGTAGGAGGGTCGGTTTTAGACAGTGGGACAAACTCTCTTTAAAAGTGGGGCCAGTTGTCTTCAAAAGTGCGGAGATTTGTCTTCAAAAGTGGGTGAGTTGTATTCAAAAAGTAGGGCGAGTTGTCTTCTAAAGTGGGGCGAGTTGTCTTCTTAAGTGGGGCGAGTTGTCTTTTAAAAGTGGGGCGAGTTGTCTTGGGGCGAGTTTTATGTGGGGCGAGTTGTCTTGGGGAGAGTTGTCTTTGGGGCGAGTTGTCCTGATTCCTTTTCAATTCGACATATACTGCCGAAAAAGGAGAAGGTGTTGAGCAAAGGATTTAGTTAATTGCGCACCGACAATACTAATTGGCACTTTAAACCTGTCTCAGAATAATTGAAGACTCGTCTTTGAATTCGGTAACTTATTGATCCCAATTGTTTTCAAACATGAAATATTATTAAAATCACTTTAATAATGTCATTTAACAAATTAATCGGGTCTTTTCAAACGCAATCAAGAACTATCAAGACATTAGAAAACAATGATGAAAAAAAAAAAAACTAACATAAAGATATGATCCGGAGTTTATAGAATTAGAAAAAAAAATATAGTAAAGTTTAATGTTTTATTTCCGCAAAATATCAATCTCTAAACTAAAGTCTATAAATTTATTCATATAAAATTCTTTATTACACTATCAGTCATCAAATACATTTTATTTTCATACTAGAGCGATAATCGTCGCCCACGGCATTATTACCTGGAAATTAAGTCGGGTCTTATCGGTGCATTTTACGGAGACTCACGGAAATTCCAGATAGAAAATAATTTTTATTATTTTTTTGTCCTTGCTCAAACAGACCAATTTATCGTTGAGCTACAAAAATAAAAAATACACCAAACTAAAATATAATATTTCTTCTACATTAGACCGTTTGTGACGCCTAACATTTATATAAAATTATAGCTTAAAATTGTTGCTTAAGTCATGTGCCTAGGCGTATTTAACCGCTTTTTACGGAAATTTTGCTATATATTTAATTAAATTGCGTACAACTAGACAACCGTCCTCAAACAGACCATTTTATAATAGCGCTACGTCAAAAATTTAAAAACTATGGTAAAGATAAAGGATTATACTTTCTAACGCCGTTCGTGATACAAAAATATCATAACAAATAAGGAAGTTATTAAGTGTTAAATATTTTTTCCCTATATGTTTTATACAATTCATTAGCCAATACCTGTAGAAGTGCTAGTACGAATAAAGTACCCCATGAAAAAAGTCGCATGAAACATAGAGATATTCTCAATAAATATTTCTGCAAAGACAAAATTCAAATACCTACAATTGGTCCAGAAAAAAAGCTAATTTTCAATTTTCCCATTATAAGTCTATGGAAACCATAGCACCCAGAGTTCTTATCCGACAGGAATAAAAAAAACACAAATTATGTAGAGTCTACTGTCAGGAACATGTGTACAAAGTACAGGATTCATGCACTTGACAGTTTCTGAGGAGAAGATTTTTGAATGTTTTTTTTTTCCCCAAAATTTTGCCCTTTATGGGGCCCCAGCAATCAATCAAAATAAAGGATTAGGACAAAACTCACAAGAAACGTCAAACACTACTCAATAAACATTTCTGCAAAAACAAAATTCAAATGTCTGCAATTTTAGCGGAAAAATAGCCAATTTCCACTTTTCCCATTATAAGTCTATGGAAACTTTAAGTTGCCATAGCAACCAGAGATCTTATCCGCCTGGAATAAAAAACACAAATTATGTGGAGGCCACTGTCAGAAACATGTATACAAAGTACAGGCTTAATCCCCTCGACAGTTTCTGAGAAGAAGATTTTTGAATGTTTTTCGAAATTTTGCCCTATATGGGGCCCCTGCATCCAATCAAAATAAAGGATTAGGACAAAAGTCACATGAAACGTAGAGGACTACTCAATAAACATTTCTGCAAACACAAAATTCAAATATCTCCGACAAGACAGCAAAAACTGGCAATTTTCACTTTTTTCCATAATAAGTCTATGGGAAGCATAAGTTACCATAACAACCAGAGTCCTTATCCGATCAAAACAAAAATTACAATTATTCTTTCTCCCTACTTGTAGATGGTGTATGTGTAATATGAGAACAATCGGCCCAGCGGTTTCAGAGAAGAAGATCTTTGAAATTGTGGACGACGACGGACGGACGACGGACGGACGGTCGGACGCCGGAGCATGGGTATACTATAAGCTCACCTATAAGCCTTCGGCTCAGGTGAGCTAATAAAAGCGGAGCTGCAGGCATGCATGATACCCCGCCGCGCAAAAAATTGGGAAAATAAATTTTAACGTTAATCAAGGACCATAGCATTGCACTTATTGATCAAACTGACCCATCTTCAATCCCAGACCACTCCTTCCTAATATGAACTCCTATACAAAGTTTGAAGAAAATCGGTCAATAAATGCTGAAACGTAAATCAAGGGCCATAACTCTGTACTTATTTAATGAAATTTACCCATTTTCAATCTAAAACCAACCCTTTCTGATATGAACTCCTATACAAAGTTTGAAGAATATTGGTGATATTGGTTGCTCAAGATAGAGCCCAGAAACGAACTTTTAACGTAAATCAAGGGCCTTAACTCTGTACTTATTTGACAAAATTGGCCCATTTTCAAACACAAACAAATTCTTCCAAATATTAACTCATGTACAAAGTTTGAAAAAAATTGGTTAATAAATGCTCAAGATACAGCCCGCAAACGAAATTTTAACGTAAATCAAGGGCAATAACTCTGTACTTATTTGACGAAATTTACACATCTTCTATCCTATACCACTCCTTTCTATTATGAACTCCCATGCAAAGTTTGAAAACAATCGGTCAATAAATGCTCAAGATAGAGCCCGGAAACGAAATTTTAACATAAATCAAGGGCAATAACTCTTTACTTATTTGACGAAATTTACCCATCTTCAATCCCAAACCACTACTTCTTGATATGAACTCCTATACAAAGTTTGAAGAAAATTGGTCAATAAATGCTCAAGATAGAGACCGAAAACGAAGCGCTGACGGACGGACGGACGGACGGACGGACGGACGCACGCACGGACGGACAGACGGACGGACGGACAGACAGACAGACAGACGGTCACTCGAACGCACTTTTTTGAGGGTGTAACATAATACCCCGCACTTTTTCAAGTGGCGGGGTATAAAAATACTAATATCTTTTCAATGATTGTTTTTCAATTTTTACAACTGAAATAAATCTCTATACCTTGAATGGGCAAGATTTCGTTAATGAATGTTCCTACCGCTTTTCCGAATATAGCCATCACTGTATACAGAAATGGGTTGATGGCCGAGTTGATCGGCAATAGAATAACTGCAGCCCATGCGTAGACTTCACTGGGTATAACGTAGTCATAGAGGGCTAGCACACCTTTCAGTACAATAAAAGAATAGTGCAATTTTTTGGATAAAAAGTTACAAGTAGGCAATGATCAGGAAAAGGCGCAATCAGAAAGAAATTCCCACTCCAAAAACCGAGGTGAGAAAAACTAAATTGACAATTAGGTACTTATACTTAGAAAACATATCGTAATCTGAGAGTGCAGCTATTTCCCAACAGGCGGCCACTCAGTTACCCGAACTTAAATAAAACTATGAAAACGTGCATAAGGTTCAAAAAGCACGAAAATTCGACTCCAAAATTTGAAACAAATGGAACCACCGAAGAAGTATCGCCTTGGAACGATCAGTTATATAAAGTTACAAGGGGGCTTAAATCAATTTTACAGACGCCTAACCTCAACCTCATCTTCTGCAGTGGTCCACAAGATTTAGTTGTTCGCTCCTCGTGGTGAGTCTAGTCAACGAATCACCAAGGACAAACAAATAAATCGATGAATCAATAACGAGGACTCATAGATTCAGAAAGCTGCCCGACGATGGAGATCCCTGGGCCCTGAATAACTTATTGAAACCCGGAGCAAAAGAAAAACAGCAGTTGAACCCCGGTGGGCCAAGCAACAGACAAGAAGCTCCGGCCCAACACACTAAAATGAATAGCTTTATGTCGGGGCCATCATAGAGTCTACTACTTTTTCTTTGGTTGACGAATTCTTGTTGTAATTCTTAAGATAGTGTTATTTGTTTTGGCAGATATATTCTTGATTCAAACATATGATCATACGGTTTTCAAACGCGGTTCGCCGAATTTTCCGAAAATGAAATGTATTTTAAAGTACTATGTAAGTTATCTTTCGACAATGGTTGCTAATATTATAGCTCACCTGAGCCGAAGGCTCACAGGAGTCATCCCGGCGTCCATCCGTCCATCAGGTGAGCTAGTAAAAGCAACCAATTAAGTTTGCTCAGAAGCATTTTAGAATGGTAAGAATCTTCATTTTGCAAAGACAATTTATATTTCTCTAATGAAATTAGACAATTCATACCTGTTATTCCAATTGGCAACCAGCAAAGGAAATCAGTTGATACGACCATCAACAAATTACGCGCCACTTTCAAGTCCTTCTCCCTGTTGGCTCTATCTATCCTGTTTTGATTCTTGGTCGAATGAATTTCTCTATAAACCAGATACTGACCGGCCCCGATTAAAAGAAACGTGACGGAATTGAAGCCAATGAATATACTTATGGAGTATTCCCATCCTGATGGTTTATCTCGTGTGAGAGGGAGGGCAAGACAAACGCCCGTCTTGGAGTAAAACTCTCCTTTGAAGTAGGAATGAATCAAAAGTGGCATTATAGATATAATCAAAGATATAACCCAAATAGTTACCATGACTGCACCAGCGAGTTTTGGGGTCAATCGAATTTGTCCGGAGGGAAATTTTGTGACTAGAATTCTGTCAATTGTGATCAAAATCATGATCATAACAGACGTCTCGCTAGATAAAGTGGCGATAAATCCTGCAAACTGGCACCATGCGCTGTATCGCCAGTCATCACTGTGGAATATATAATTGCCGCGGTAATGTTGATCAGCACTGGCAATTATGATCAGATAAACGCCCATTAGGAAGTCGGAGACAGCGAGATTGGTGACAAATATGCCATAGCCAAGTTTGAAACTTTTTCTGTCGAATATGAAACGATACACAAGACAGCATGCATTTCCAAGGAGAGCCATTGCACTAATGATCCAAATAAGAGCTCTCAGAACTTCATTGCGCATAAGGTCATTGCATGACGAGAACTCATCCTTATGTGGATAGCAATCTTCCTCTGCCAAGTAAGATGGTCTGATACAACAAAATAAATACGTATCGGATTTGATGAGATTGACAGATTGAATTCCAGTGAACATATCCGCAGAAAAGCTCAAAATTTCACTACCATTCAGGTAAAGATTAGAAACAAATAGTAGTTCAAACGCGTTGTTCGCCACGTCATGAATCACATTCTTAGAAAGATCAAGGAATTCTAAGTAAAGTTTCGTGAATGACGATTTCGATATAAGTGCTATTTCTAAATCCGTCAATCTCAACTCGTTCATAGCGTGTAAACCACTGAAAGCGTTCGATTCAAATGTTAACATTACAAAGTTGCCTATCAAAACCAGATTGTTCAAACGACTCAGATTAAGAAATGTATTAGGGCCAATGGTTTTCAGATGGTTATAACTAATGTCAACGGTCAGAAGGTTTGTCATATATTCTAATGGGATTTCAGTTAGATTTTTCAGCTCTGTTCGAGACAAATTAAGATGGACCAAACTGTGGACATTTGTTTCATTAAGGACAAGGAAACGAGTCACATTCGGAGAATAACTGACGTCTAACCAACGTGTTGTGGGAGATAACCAAGAAGAAGTGTTTCCAGGAAATATCAAACTAGAGCAATCAGCCGCATATCCACTACAGTTACACATTGGAGGACACCTGAAAATATGAATAGCAGCATTCTGCCAAGTAATATGACAATGAATGACATTCTGCCAAGTAATATGCCAATGAATGACATTCTGCCAAGTAATATGACAATGAATGACATTCTGTCAAGTAATATGACAATGAATGACATTCTGCCAAGTAATATGACAATGAATGACATTCTGCCCAGTAATATGACAATGAATGACATTCTGTCCAGTAATATGACAATGAATGACATTCTGCCAAGTAATATGACAATGAATGACATTCTGCCAAGTAATATGCCAATGAATGACATTATGTCCAGTAATATGACAATGAATGACATTCTGCCAAGTAATGTAACAATGAATGACATTCTGCCAAGTAATATGCCAATGAATGACATTCTGCCAAGTAATATGACAATGAATGACATTCTGCAAAGTAATATGCCAATGAATGACATTCTGTCCAGTAATATGACAATGAATGACATTCTGCAAAGTAATATGCCAATGAATGACATTCTGTCCAGAAATATGACAATGAATGACATTCTGCCGAGTAATATGACAATGGATGACATTCTGCCAAGTAATATGACAATGGATGACATTCTGCCAAGTAATATGACAATGAATGGCATTCTGCCAAGTAATATGACAAAGAATGTTTAATTTATAGGATTTCCCATAGATTTTGAAAAATCATCATTTCTGACTTCTTAGCAGTCTCACGAAAATAGTGACATTGATACATAGAACATTAAAGTAGAAAAAAAGCAACATTAGGTACATTGATTGATAAAATACTAAAGAAGTAAACCCAATGATAAACAACGTGATATCGCTCACCTGAGATTTGTTTTTTGGTAATTGACCTTTGGCGAAGGTCATGTTGGTCAAGGTAAAGAGTAAACTTGACCTAAAATAATTATCAACAAAATAAAATATCTGTTTATACCAATTTTTAGGTCACAGGCTACAAAACTTTCTGGAAAATCCAATGTTTCTAGTTTTCCAACTGAAAAACCTATGTAACAATATTTGACCTTGCTGTAAATAGGTCAAGGTCAACCCAATGTCATGATTTATACAAACTATAATGGGACACAGAGTCCAAGATGCTACATAACAGGTTTCATTGAAATCGGTCAACCAGTTTCTAAGAAGAGTTTTATCATATATGGGCATGGTGGCCATCTTGGTCATGTAATCTAGACCATTTATACAAATTTAGGTTCCCTTTTCTGAAGGATACTACATATAATATTTGGCTTATATTGGTTGAGCGGTTTCTGAGACAACTAGGTTTTACATTTTTCAAGAAATGACCTAGACCTTCAATACTTACACAACTTCACCAGCTCAATATGTCGTATGTATCTACCAACGTTCAGGTCACAGACTATAAAAACTTCCACACTTCTACAGAAGAAGATATTTTAAATGATTTTACCATATAGGGGCATGGCGGCCATTTTGGTCATGTGACCTGGACCATTTATATAAATGCCCCGTTCCGAAGGACACTACAAAGAAAATTTGGTTTTGATGGGTCAAGCGGTTTCTGAGAAAATCAATTAATATTTAAATGCTCTTTGGCCAAGGTCAAATGACCTTGACGTTGAATACTTCATACGCTTAATATGTTGTTTGTATCTGCCAACTTTCAGGTCACAGGCTACAAAACTTCCTGAAAAAAATGTTTTCACTTTTTACCATTGAAAAAAATATGTGACGAAAAATGACCTTGCTTTAAAATAAGTCAAGGTCAAATTCCCTCAACACCATTTGTCAATGTGACTTTATGTCACTGTGTTCTGTAGAAACAAATGGCTTATGCTGAAAAATACAGGAATAATATTCAAACATGCTTATTTCAATTCTTTAACGCTTGCAGTGCTCTTGGGAGCAGTTTGAAACCTCAGCGTGGCGGCCTTGGGTTCAAACAACCTCTCAAGTGTAGGGAAACATTAATTCATGAAAAGGCATGTTTGATCCTTACATTAAGTTTTATTTCATTTGAGCCACCACATCGGAAAACGAAAACAAAGGCGCAGGCCAGCTTCACAGTAACAGCAAAGCTGATCAGCGCCTTTGTTTTCGTTAACTAGATAGTACAATACCTCCTCTATCTATTTTCAAGCTTCTAACCTTCTTTGACTGTACAGACCAGTTTGTGTCAGACCTGTTCAACAAACCCAAATTGTTGGTTTTCTCATGCACAGGATCATTATACCCCCGGCATTTATGCCGACAGGTATATAGCTTTCGCTTTTCCGTTCGTCCGTCCGTTCGTATGTTAGTTCGTTTCTTCGTTTGTAATTCCGGAACATTCGTGGAATTTACGTCAAAGTTTTGGTTAAAGTTTCTCTAGAGGTGTATATCTCATGAACTAATGGTCAGAAACCATTCATATTTGGACCATAGGTACCCTATAGGGTTTGCTTTGTTTTCATGAGTTCGGACCCCAGGGCCCATGCCCGGGGGTAGGGCTGGAGGTCAAAATCTAGGTCATCTTTAAAATATACTATTTACAATTTTAATGTTTCTTCTCTAAGTCCATATCTTGACAAACAATCATAGGGATGTATTCTTATTTAGTTACTAGATACCCTATAGGATTTGCTTTCATATTCCATGCTCGGTAGCATCTCCAGGGGTGGGGCTAGAGGTCAAAATCTAGGACTTATTTATAATATGATAAATACCATGATAAATTTTCTGTAAGTCTATTTTCTTTACATCCACAAAGTCTTGTCAGAAAGCATTCTATAGGTACCATGTAAGGTTCAGACACTAGGGTCCATGTGCGGGGGTGGGGCTAGAGGTCAACATCTAGAACTTCTTTAAAAGTTGTATTTTCTGTACTTTTCTTTACCACCATTGTTTGGAAATGATTAGTACATGCACCAAAGGGACTTTATAAGATTTGCCTTGTTCCTAATGACATTAGACTCTAGGGTCCGTGCCCACGATGGGGCTAGAGGTCAAGATCTAGGACATCTTATTATTATTTTTTTTATTATTATTATTATTATTTTAATATTATTGAAGAATGACATTCTACTTTACATCTAGGACCGAGGACCTGACCCTCAATGTCCGCGATCAAGTCCTAGATTGAGTATACAAGTCAGCTCTGTATACTGTTCTAAAATAGATCTGTCATTCTACTACATTCCCCCCTCCTTCCCATGGTTTTAGACAGTGCGAATACAAATTTATAGATGTACATGTACTTGTTGAGGACGCTCTCTTTCATCAGGAATTGAGGTTCAGTCAGCATGTGTGGATTGGAGGGCGGTGGGCTAACGGGTGGGGGCGTTGGACGGAGCTACCAGCCGGGGGTATACATGCCTCTCAAGGCACTTTTTCTAGTTTGTAAGTGTATTGTTCTTGTTGTCTTTGAATTACCAAAGATGTAAATTTTGTCCAAATTGTAGAAAATGATTAAACTGGAGAAACAAAAGGTCAAGGCCAACCCAAGGTCATGATTTATGTAAACTATGATGGTAGAGAGTCCCCATGTTACATACCAAATTTCATTGAAATCGGTCCACTGGTTCATGAGAAGACGATTTTTAAGGTTTTTACCATATATGGGCATATATTGGTCATGTGACCTGGGCCATTTATACAAACTTTGGTTCCCTCTCCCCAAGGATGTTCCATATGAAGTTTGGCTTTGATTGGCACAGGGGTTTCAGAGGAGAAGATGTTTGAAAATTGTGGACTATAACGACGAAAACAACAACAACAAGTCGGAGCATGGGTATACTTACTATAAGCTCACTGTGAGCCTTCGGCTCAGGTGAGCTAAAATTATGATTGTATAAGCATGATTTCATGATGTGAACCTGAAGTTGCAGAATCGCTCATCATCACCAAGAGGACAATGTCTGACGTTGTCACACAAATACATGAAAGGCAGACAGATTGTAGACTGCAGACACCTGTATTGGTTGGGACAGGTACGAGAAGCTGAAACACATAAATTTGAACCGATTAACGTTGATGCGCAAATATAGCTTGTGAGAACGTTTTGACTTCCGAGGTCCTGTATCAATTTATATATATGGAATATTTAACTCATAAATGCTAACATAAAACTGTTTTGTGAACAAAAATCATTTCCACAACATGTAGATAAATATATAATGCGTAAACTGCATAATCTTGTAAAAAAGTATTTACTTAACTCATTTAAGCCTGGCGTCCCTTTTGTGGGACATAGGCAAACAGTATAGCCCCAGATGTGACGCCGCAGAACGCGGCGTCCCATCTGGGGCTATTCTGTTTGCGTACAGAAATTTCATCGAAAAATGGAATATAATTTTTAAATCACTCCTGACGCCCCTAAAAATGAAAGTGGACTCTCCAAATTGATAATGATGGGAGAATCTATTCGTCAAATATGGGTTAATATTAAGGACTAACCACAACCAATTTCATCCTCGCCGTGTTGACAGTGCCATTGTCCATCACAAACAAAACGTGAATCTAAACAGAAACTGTCAGGACATTTGAAATAATTAGCTGGACACACATAGGATTCTGAAAATGAACCAGAATGAGTATACAATTCGTCAAAATCATGTTTTTTAACCAAATTTCACAGATTTCTGAAATGTTCATAATGTGCATTTTAGACCTAAAAGTACTGGCATTTCCATTATCAAAACAGTTTCACGCCTGAATGGACCAGTAAGAGGGGATTAATGACAGAATTGGATAGGGTAGGCAACAGTGACAACTTCAATTTCAGGGGGGGGGGGGAGTTCCATCGTATCTGCAAGTCTGCAAGAAGCGCTCCCAAGGAACGCGAAAAATTGATGGAATGTTTGAACAGTGATGGTTCTGCTTCATATCTATTAATTATCTTGGTAGAGAAAAGTATGCCTTTTGCAATGACATTGAAATAAATTCAATATCCCTCAATCGTTTTTTCTAGGTATACTTTTAAATATCCATCAATTCAGGGGTTTTATAATTTCTCTCTCTCTCTCTTTTTTTTTTTTTTTTTTTTTTTTTTTTTTTTTTTTTTGTATAGAGATTTAATGACCCAACCAACGATAATTGTTCAGTCTTGTCGGGACCTCGGTTTTAACCAGTACTGTGGGGAGTAAATGTGCCTCTCTCAAGGACACAACACGGTGTCGCCGGTGGGAATCGAGCCCAAGACCTCCAGATTCGGAGTTCGATGCTCTACCACTACGCCACCCTGCTCCCCAATTTCTCTATTTAGACGTACCGCAGTTTTGAAGATGAGCCAATGAACGACACCCGGTTATATGGTTGAACTGGTCGACGTTGTACAGGCAGCGATTATCAGCAGGTGTACTATATCCATCGCCACATGCGATCATCGTGGTGGTTCCGATGTGCTCTGAAATAGTCATAAGAGGATAGAGGATATTCACTGGTTGAGGTGAAAACCAAATACATTTGAACCGCCTCGTGGGAAAACCAACAATGAGGTTTTCAATGACAATGACAATGACAATAAGTTTATTCAGTAACTCTGGCCTCCGGCCCATAATACAAATGACATACAACATTACATAACAATGAGGTTTTCGAACAGGTCTGACACAAACCGGCCTGCACAGTAACAGAAAAGAGCTAGAAGCTTGAAATTTTGGATTTAAGTAGAAGAGGAATTGTACTATCCGTGTAGCGAAAACAAAGGCGCTGATCAGCTTCGCGGTTACCGCGAAGCTGATCTGCGCCTTTGTTTTCGCCTATGCAGATTGTTGGTTTTCCACGGGGCGGCTCATTTCATTGAGTGGGTGTGTTGAAAATTAAGATACAGATTTCAAAGTTTGATCCCGTCACGTGACTTCAATGTGATTTAGTGTAGGGATCGACACCCAGTTTTTCACATGGATACGAATGTGTCAAGATGGCAGTTCTTTAACATTAATAGCATCCCTTGATTCGAGTTCAAGTTTACACTATCACAGTTATAGCAAGCTAACCTGAATAACAAACGATTGGATTCACAACCAATTTCATCTCATCAGTGTTAAACACATGTCCAGACTTGACCACCAGTGAGTCAATATTGGTATACACTTCACCGGTCACGACATCAAAATGAAATAATTCTTCGTCTGGGTCACTGCTGCCTTCACAGTAAGTTATGTCACTACAGGAAAACAGATCGATGCAACTGATTATGGTCTAAAACATGTCATCTACGTAACCCCAAATAGTTAAATAGTTGTGATCGTAGTTCATTTTATTAAATGATTATTTTTAATACAATTCGCACTTGTCAAAATTGTGATTATACTAGCCTTCAGTCATAACATTTGAGCCGCCTCGTGGGAAAACCAATAATGAGGTTTTCGAACAGGTCCGTCACAAACCTGGCTGTACAGTCACAGGAGCAGGCTAGAAGCTTGAAATTTTGGAGTTAAGCAGAGGAGGGATTGTACTATCCGTGTAGCGAAAACAAAGGCGCTGATCAGCTTCGCGGTGACCGCGAAGCTGATCTGCGCCTTTGTTTTCGCCTATGCATGTTGTTGGTTTTTCCAAGAGGCGGCTCATTTATGAAAGTATTAGTTATAGGAATCTTCTAAATCTGCAATCACATCACTATACACGCCATACACACCAACACTAAATTACCTATAGGACTTACGGCTTATCAGTTACTAGCATCTAGTAAAAATACAACATGAAGTATAGGGAAAATCCCGCCCACTTTTGCAAACTCTTGGCGTGAGTCTCTATGGTAAAATATTCAAAGCATTGCCATTCAGTCGTTACATCACAATAACATGTCCATATAATGTATACCCCCTTATACCCCACTTTATATAGCAAATAAAATATAAAAGTTTGATCCTTTTGAAGCAATAAACATTTAAAGGGAGATAGTATGGACTATATTGCGCAATTTCGGGTAATGAACCCTCATCAGTAGCCCTTTTCAAAAACCGACAACGAAAGCCAGATAGTTGTGCAATTTCAAAAATTTACACGAGAAGTGTAAATCAAAGACACATTCCTAAACGGGATCAAATAATTTAAACATTGCTTAGAAGTATATTTCTAAGTGTGAGTGTATTGAACACTCTAAATATCTTTACTGATCTCAAATGACCTAGATAAAAATATAATCTGCTCTATGGGTGATGTCCGGGGAGACTTTTAAGGGCCTCCACACGGCACGACACCAACTGCAGTAATAGATGGGGTTTATATGGGTATACACTTTTCCATTATTTTGCTCCAAAACATAGATTGTGGGTACTCGTTAGAACCGCCTAACGTGTATCCACAATCTAGGTTTTGAGCAAAAATCATAAATATATCAAAAGCTTTGAAATTTAGATATTTTTTTTATTTTTTTACAGTGACTGTTCTAAAAATCTCTGTATATTTCATGCTGCATATCGTAGACCGACAATTGGATATTGTTGCCTCTACGTGACCCGCATTGCCCCTCATTACGAAAACTTGCCCATGCAAAATACAGAGAAATTTTTGGTTGTAAAACTGAAAATTTTCAGTTTACAAATTTTGATATTTTCTTATTTTTGCTCAAAACACAGATTGTGGGTACACGTTTGAACCGCCTCGGCGTGGCGGTTCTAACGTGTACTCACAATCTATGTTTTGGAGCAAAAATAAGAAAAATAGGTATACCCCCGCATACCCCAGTTTTACTATATAAAAGTGGGGTTTAAGGGGGTATACATTACACGGACATGTTTTCCTGATAACCTGTTGTGATGATGGAATCAAATGTTTCAGTTGACACTTGTTTACTTTATATTTGCTTTGTTAAAAAGAAACAAAAACAGTTCATTTTTCTGAAATGTTGAATGTTAACATCGATCAATACTTATATTCACATGTTTTTATTAACAATCAAGTTTCTGATTTTTATTTGCACATATCATTGTTCATTTCTAGGTTATTTGACATTAAATCCGGAATTTTGGTAATTTAAAAGCCAACCCGTCAAAGCCTTATGAAGATACGCGACCGACGTCACACTAACAAATGTAAACAAACAACGTCACTGGTTGGTTTTGACGTCGCCCCGCCCATAGGCATGGTCTTTAGATCACGTGACAATATGTAGAACACCAAGAAAGACACTTTCATTTAAGGATGTTCGCTGCCAATGAAAAAGTATTCAAACTTTATTTCTAACCGCTCTTTTTTTATTCCAAATTACAACACAAGACATTTGAAAACAAAATAAGTATAGGGTAGTGTGCATTTTTTCGAGCTACAGGCCATAGAATGAAAACTCTGAACACTATGTTTTAAATTTAGTAAAATTAATTTAATTTTCAATTCTTTGAAACATACCCGTCTTGAACAAAAATACACCTAGAATGCTTTCAAAAGTCATAATATTTACGTAATGCAGACTATTTTGGACCAAAAGCATAGAAAAATTTGCAACTTGAAGTGAATGACAAAATTGTACGAGTTGTTTTCTAACCCTACCCCCATACATGAAAAGTCGGAAAAAATAAATATTTTGAAATGTGCCAAACCCATATTTGTAGATTCAAACTTTTTCTTGTATTTTCACACACGACAGAACTTGGTAATATTGTTCGAATAAAAGAAAGAAATATATAGGGTAGTGTGCATATAAGAGAGAACTAACAACTTGAAAATCGCCATTTTAAGCCTTTTTTCGTCTGTTTTGTTTCTTAAAGCCCATTTCATAAAACCACCAAAAATTTTAAAACTAGCACACCAAAGACAGAAAGACCGACTTAGAAGACCATATTCACATATACTGCTGCTAAAACAAACATCGAACTAATGCAATTTATTTGAAGATGTATAATATTCAAGTTTAATCTACCCTACCCCCTAAATTTTACTGACAACTAAAATTTTCTGAAAAGTTGCAGAAAATGGGGTGAAAAAATGAAGTTCCTAAGATTGACAATTTTCATGGCTCGTTCAATGCATATCATCAATATGTATCCAAATATAAAATATTAGGAAAATATCTGCAACCGTTTTCGAGATATTCAACAAAAGAAAAACCGGAAGTTCCGAAATGTCAAATGTTAGCAGCGAACATCCTTAAGGCGATTTCAATGAAAATGTAAATGTGCTATTTTTAAAATTTCTAGAATCTAACACACCTTTCTGTTATATTTCCCAATGCTTTGACAGCTTGTGAGTATCTCAAACATTGACAACGATGATCCGTCGTGCCATTTATTTTTCTTTCCATTTCATAAGTCAACTGTATCCAGGGCTGACAGAGCTGCTGAACGCTTTGATAGCACTGATTGTTTCTGTACAACTCTTGTAGGTGTTCTTGCTCACCGTCATAATCAAAAGTTGCCCTTACAGTCTCTGACACGAACCGCCCGATGTCCATCTTGAAATACCGTGTCACTACCACACCGGTTCCGATGGCTTGAAAGTCACACTCCATTTCAACTCCATCTGCAATGGAAGATGTACATTTCTGATTTTATAAAGGATCTTGATGGATAGAAAAATGGAAGTTGACAGCCACAGTATCACCCTGCATACCGTTGATGCAACCGAACTTGTTACGGCATAGACAATGTATCACCATGTATACCGTTGATGCCAACTGAATTTGTTACTGCACATATTGATGCAACATTTCACGAGGGTAGGGGGGATTGGGAACGGTAAGTTGATTTTTTTTTCAGTACTAAAGGCATAAATGCGAGAATGACTGGTTCGTGAGTTTCACGGTAGGAAAACACAGTAAGGATGCCTTCAGTTTTTGCCGTATTTTGTTTTAAACCTGCCCTTGCGAGTGACAGACAATATATACTTTATTCGAACAATATGCCACAAGAAACACGAATATTGATTACTTTGCTAATTGCTCGAATCCTTCATCTAAGTCAATGTCAAAGTTTCGGTATATACCGGACTCATTCCTTGTTTCATACTAGCGCAAGACAAAGACTCCATTGCAGTTCTAATTGCTCTTTGGGTCGCTGCTGGACGAACGTTTACCTAGAGAACATTGGCGGATGAAGTGTTACTCACAAACAGTATAAGTTCCACTCCGGTGATAACCAGCATTCCACCATTCAGAACAGGTTTTCGGTTTGGGACAGTCTTGTTCATCCCGCCCCTCGGGGCAATCCGAGTATCCGTCACACACAAACACGGTCGGGATGCACTTAGATAAACCACACATGAACATATTGTAGTTTCTGTTGCACTGACTCGATTCTGAAAAAAATTTAGTATGTCTATCTGTTAGGCCTTTATATCAAACCACGAAATGTCTCAAAACTACATTTTAGGAATAAGTGTTGAAATGTTTTAATTAATGGTTACATGTATTGCCGCCTCTATACATTTAAAATTACTTGAGTCTTAATTAACTTATAACATGAATTTTAATAATGGACCATTTGTTAATTGTATTTGAGCGTTACACAATTATAATGTGTATGCCAAGAATTCAGAATTAAGAAATAGATCAGATATACAGTATCGATGTACACTGTGGTGTAAAACAAGGGGACATAATTTCGCCAACGCTATTTTCTCTGTATATTAACGATCTTGTCAATGAACTTAACTCACTTAATTTGGGAGTCCTTATCGATGACGAAAATATATGCGCCCTTCTCTATGCGGACGATATTGTGATTTTTAGTGACACAAGTCAATCTTCAAACTTTACTTAACGGAGTATATAAATGGTGTACTCAGTGGCGATTGAGGATAAACTTAAACAAAACAAACATTGTTCATTTTTGGAAACAAAGCCAAAACAGGACGAGTTTCAATTCAAGATCGCAGAAAATATTATAGAAATCAAAGAAACATATAAATACTTAGGTTGCATTCTGTCAGAGACATTTGACTTTACAGTTACTGCCACTGCACTTGCAGAATCGGCTGGCCGTGCTCTTGGAAGTCTTATCAATAAATACCGTGCTGCTGATGGATTACCATTTTCCGTGTATACGAAACTGTATCATGCATGTGTTGTTCCAATTATGGATTACTGTGCCGGAGTATGGGGTTTTAAAAGCTACCCTAAATGCAACACTGTACATAACAGAGCCATACGTGTTTATCTCGGAGTGCATAATAAATCCTCCAACCTAGCAATTAAAGGTGACGTAGGTTGGATCGATCCTGATGTACGACGTTAGCTGGAAATGATTCGCATGTGGGACAGATTAGTTAAAATGGACGATAACAGACTAACGAAGCGTGTGTTTCTTTGGGATTATAACCAACAACATGGCTGGTGTTCTGACATGAAGAAGATCTTTAGCAGCATTGGATTAAACAATTTGTACGAAACTATTTCCGTTGATGGGTTTTCCACAAGGTCCTTGTTAACATTTGCAGAAACTAAATTCAAATCTGAACAGTGCAATAAATGGAATACCGATATTTTAAAACAACCAAAGCTTCGAACTTACATTCAAATTAAAGATGAATATAAATGCGAAACCTATGTTTCAATGAACTTATCGAGAAGTATTCGCTCATACATTGCACAGATAAGGTGCGGTGTTTTACCCCTACATATAGAAACAGGACGTTATAGAAACCTGAAAGTCGAAGAACGATTATGCAAAGTTTGTGACTTAAAAACTGTTGAAAACGAACTTCATTTCGTTTTTGATTGTCCAACGTATTCACAATTACGCTTAGTGTATTATAATTGGATTATCAAAATATATCCAGATTTCTTAAGCTTGTCTCAGACTATAAAACTTAAGGTTATGTTAACTGATAAAAGAGTTATCCAGAAAATTGGACTATTTATTCAAAATTGCTTTTTGACAAGAACAAGTAAGTTATTTGTTCAAACAGACTCTTAAAGTGTTACCATATAAGATAATCAGACTGTTCATATTATTTCAGAACTTTACAGTATAGTTTTAAAAACCTTCAGTGACTCGTAAGCCATTTCATATGGCTGGGTGTCGTGGATAAACATTTCCATACAAACAATCATTCACATATCATATTATATGTTTGCTTTATATGTATGTTTGTATAGACATGTGTCACTCAAATAAATTATTACTACAGTGAATGCATTGTTTATTGTCGCTTCCTGTGACCGACTGAATCCAGTTGTTACTATTTAGTTAACGGAACATGGAACCAATATGACCTTTGACACGAGATGGTTACAAAGTGGCATCACAGCAGTGATTTTTTCGAGTAATAAGTCACTTTTTTGAAGTCAGTTAGAAAGACAATGATGTCAAAACAAGCCAGTGACGTTGTTTGTTTACGCTTGTTGTCGTGACGTCGGTCGCGTATCGCCATGACGTTAAGCGCGAAAATTTAACGTTTTGGCTGTTTAAGTCGGGTTTAATGTCAAATAACATGAAAATGGGCGATGGTATGTGCAATCCAAAATCTTCTACTTGATTGATAATATAAAATGTAAATAAATATAAGTATTGAAATTCAGATTTTAGCTTTCACTGGATGATGAAAAACATTAGTTGTATTTATGTCTCCGAGAAGCCCTTCGGGCTACACAGACATTAAAACAGCCTAATGTTTTTCATCATCCACTGAAAGCTAAAATCTGAATTTCAATTTTTAACTCACTGCAGTAGGCCTCATCACTGTTGTCAAAGCAGTCTGGTTTTCCGTCGCAAACTTGATTTTCTTCTATACACTGAGCATTGTCACAAGTAACCAGTCCTAAAGACGCACAGTTAACGAAATCTAAAAACAAAAAATAATAATAGTCTAAGGACCAGACATGTAATTATACAGATTTTGTGAATGGCAAATAAATGATTTTATTTTGTTATGTATATTAAATGTTCGATGGAAACACCAAAAGCTTAAATTAACTTGTCAGCGAAAATAATAATACACTAGCCTCCAAAGTTCACACTTGTCGATTTGCGGTGTTTACGCAGATTTAACGGTGATTCATACGCTGATTTACTGGAGAAAAATGGCGGCACCCAGGAAATAAATAAACAACGAAAGTGGTACGTAATTTTATTTTTTTCATATATATTATGTTTTGAAGCATGTGGTATGTCTTTTGGGGATCATAGAAATCAGCGTATGCATCACCATTAAATCTACACATTACGATAACATGCCCATGCAATATACAGAGATATTTTATAGTTGTAAAAATTGAAACTTTTCAGTAGAAAATTTTCGATATTTTTCTTATTTTTGCTCAAAACATAGATTGTGGGTACACAGTTCTAACGAGTACCCACAATCTATGTTTTGGAGCAAAAAAAGAAAAATAAGTATACCCCTGCATACCCCAGTTTTGCTATATAAAAGTGGTGTATAAGGGGGTATACATTATACGGACATGTTTTCGTGGTGATAAAATGAGAATAATTTTATTTACAGTTTATACACATTTTGTTTTATCTCTCTTTTTCTCAGGTTCATGTTTATATATTGTTTAAGGTTTTCTGTAATATTGATAAGTTCTTTTAGGCCCAATAGGCATCTTGATCAGATTAACATAGTTAAATATGGTGACTGCACCTGCATCACACCTGCATCAAGTTGGATAGCCTCTTAGTGGTGTTATGTAATTAGGATTCTACTTCAATAGTTTCTGTTATGTAATTATCTATAATTGTCTGGCCAGTGCAATGCGGATTCTACATCAAACAAGTTCTGTTATGTAATTACTTATAACTGTCTGGCTTAAAGTGGGTGTGTATCCAGTTTTTAACTGATAAGCAGTTCTTCCTTCAGTGTGTTTAATAAACATGTCTGTTTAAGCTATTATTATTCATGTGGAATTATTTAGGATTGAATTATTTTAGGAATAAAATAACTTTTACTTCTAATATTAATAATTTAGTCCTAAGATGGGATGAATAATTATCATTATAGAGTTACATAATAAACTGTGTTGAAATGATAATTAAGAAATTGAATTTATATTATAAGAAGTGTTATAATAATCATGGATTCATTAGAATGTCGGGAATTTATCCAATGTGGATGCCAACAATAGGGTGACTGTGTAACTCTTTCTGTACTTTCAAACAGGCGATCTAATAACTGTTGGAAATTGCTTCAAAAATTTTAATATTCAGAAATTTATGTTCAAATAAACATATAGTTTAAAGATGTGCTGACAGAAATCAACCAAAGAACTTATCATCAACCTAAGATTCATAGCAAGACAACTGAGCAGAGCTCTTTATACTACAGCTATGCATGGCAGAAGAAAATCACTATTCTTTGGATACCTAGGCGGCAAAGAATGGTTAATTCAGTATTATTACATTCCAAAGCATTAACAGTATGAAGTTGTTGTGAAACATACCAGTATATATACATTAATGTCATAAAGATTGAATCAACAGTGCCAGTGCCACATGCAAGCACCCAGGTCTACAACTAGCCGGTACAGATTGGTTTAATTTCCATGCAGTCACAGCATTCAAGTCTTTGTGGTGGAATCAAGTGTCATTATGTGTTTTCAAAGTGTTGTGTTTATATAAAAGCAGAGCATTTATTATTATTATTATTATTATTATTATTATTATTATTATTATTCAGCAGATATATCTATTCTGTGTCGTGTGTTTAAAGGAAGGAATCCTTCTTGTGTCAGCATCTTAAGGTCTGTGTTTTTCTTTATTAAAGTGGTAAAATGTATTCCTTTGGTGGATGGTGGAATAAGTTTAGTTTTTAAGGTGTTAGAAAGTATTCGTTTGGTGGAATAAGTTTATTCCTTAAGGGTTTAAAAGTATTCTTTTGGTGGAATAAGTTTAGTTCAATTCCTTTGGTGGAGTTAAAAAGAGAAAGTGTATAGCATCTGTGAAAAATTAGTGTCAGTGTTCTTCATCAATATCAGTGGTGTGTAAAGCTATGCTTTCAGAAAGCAGAGTATTTGTGTTATAGTAATTCAGCAAGGAAATGTATTCTAGCCAGTGTCACCAATCATGTTCCGTGGCTGCAAAAGAAGAAAGAAGGTTGTATTGCCAAATACGCATTGATTTGCTGGTTCCCAATTTTCTGATTTTCGATATTGGGACAGGCAAATAACTGGGATGGGCCCTCTCAGTTCGTCAATTGGGCAGTACCTTTAGATATTGTCCGTTGGCTGGCTGAGGGGGTTTTGCTGGTTGCTTAGTATGTTTATTGTTTGTTTGCTGTAAGCCTGCAAATGAGTGTGTATATGGTTATTTTATTAAGAATCGAGTGTACATGTAATAAGATATAGTTTATTTGGATAGCTCATCAAGCCTCCAAAGAACGGATTCAGTCATAGAAATGTTTAGATGTTACATATCAAATTGCATGTGAAAAAATGTTGGTAGAATGTATCATAGATAATGATCAGAATAGCTATTTTGTTAGTCTGGAGAAGTATTTCAGTCAAACAATCTTTATCACAGGTAGAAATTTATTTTCTTGTGTGTTGGATGAAGTAAGAAGTTAAACTAAAGATGACTTCATTCAGCTGACATTGGTCTATTTCTTAATACTATCACTGGCGACAATTCTAATACTGCTGGAAATACATGTGGGGTCTCTAATTAAGACATTCAGCTGTCATGTTCTGAATATCAGGTTTGCAATTTTAGTAAGTAAGTAAGTAAGTAAGTAAGTAAGTTAGCAAGTAAGTAAGTAATTTAGTAGGTAAATAAGTAAGTAAAGACTTTATTTCTTTTAGGGTAACAACATTTAACATTTACGAAATTTCAGTGCTTGATCTAATGTCCTGACACCATACTGGTTTACATCCTTTGAAGAAGGGAACAGCATAAATTTGCTATATTTATGGCTGAACCAAAATCAGACTGCCGAAGCTCATGAACATTCCAGGCTTAATTTGCATTCCTGACTGTTACCAATTTTCAAGAATTGTCTCTGAGGTTTCATGACCCTTATTCTGCACATCTTCACTTCTCGCCTATGTCTAAACTCCAAATAGTCTGATAGTCTGAATCATGCTGCATTTCGGGTTGTTTGCACTAAGAGATAGTACCGTTCATGCCTCACTTTTACGACTCTGGGTGGAATATAATCTGCACCATTTCATGCCGGATGTCTAGGATGTATACAGCACAGCTTATAACCTATAAATGATCCTAACGAAGCCATGGTTTCTTCACACATTCTACAGCATTGTGTCTCAAGTGCATAAAAAATTCTATTTCATGCTCAAAGTACACTGATCAGTTATGAGATAGCACCGTTCATGCCTGAATCTCAAGCCTCTGTGTGGAAAAATTTGCACCATTCATGCCTGAATCTAAGAAGGTGAGACAGCCCTAATCTTGCCTGATACTCACATTCCATAAAGACAGCACCGTTCATGCCTGATGAATTTTAAACCTCAAGAGGTATGACCCCATTTCATGCTCCGTTTCATGCCTGATTAGGCTTGAGATAGCACCGTTCATGCCTCAAGTCTCAGCCTCTGGGTGGAATCCTATCTGCACCGTTTCATGCCTGAATCCAAGGCTCCAAGGCACTTCATGCCCGACGCTTGGCCTTTGGTCATGAGACGCACCGTTCATGCCTCATGTCTCAGACCCATTATATTCCCCCAGCAACATGTCAAGAGACATAGCCCGTCATGCCTGAAGTCTCCTCTGACATTTTTCATACTCAAGTCAAGAGATAGCCCGTCATGCCTCATATTCTCCTCTGACTTTCAGGGGTCATACCTATCAAGAGATTGCACTTTCATGCCTCAAATCTCTGATTTTCATTCAATCCAAACTTATTTCATGCTTCCTCTCAGGGCTTCATACATTCTTCATTGGCTGGTTAGGATCATGGGCCCATGAAACACTTCAGGACAAACCTACTACAGTATAATGAATTTGAACCTACAGCTTGGGTGTGCAATCTCATGAGTTTGGGGAAGTTTCAGATAAGCAAACAATCCATAGATATTTAGAGTGTCTAAGTTTTGGTCATGGCAGGTATCAGCATGTCTAATATTTGACATTTAGAGATCACATGTACAATATTGTAGAAGATCAGAATCATTTTCAATTGAAGACCATGGAGTTTTCATGATAATGGGTAGTACATGTACCACATTTTCTACCCTTTAACCAGATGCATTGACTTAGATCAGATATGTAGTCTTCAATTTCAGGTTTATAGTTGGGCTATATACATGTATTTATATGATGTAGAATAGGTTATACAGGGGCAGGTTATGATGGTGTTAGGTTTGACTGTCTTATGTTATCTTTTCTTACGACAATACAGGTGCGTTCACTTATTAATATACCCCTGCGATATTCACAAATAAATTGACAACTTTTCTTGTTTTTGAACAATCGTCACTGGCAAGAAATAGACAACTGGATGAATTTGTTTATATAATATGTTAAGTATGTCTATATATATTTGCTTTGCATATAAAACTTTCAGATCGTGTGATGTTGTATGCTTAAATTGATAACATAACATATGGAGCCAAATTTTTAACAAAAATTTCGCCGATATTCGAGTTTCAAAGATTCCACAAGGAACCATGGTAGATGGTTGGTAAATGTGTTTGTACATTATAAAAGTATAGTCATTTTTGTGCCACGGCTGAAAATTTGGTGTCTTTAAGAGCATTATTTACAAAGTTACACCCTGATTTTTGTTTATTGTACATTTTAGAATTTCATGGTAAAACGGTTTTTACAATATGAAACTAAGCATGTCAGTGTCATTTTGCAAGAAAACTAATATTCTGCCAAGACGAGTTTACGAACCAAGCTTGCTGGTAGGTTCCTTTATGAGTAAGCGTGCCTTAAAGCACTGTGGAGTCACCTATGGCTTTGTATTCTGCCAAAACGTGGGTTGACATTTCATCATACAATTCATGATTTGTTTCCTCGGGACAGAATACCACAGGAAACTGGGACTTTCACAGATAATGTTTAATAGCTAGGCTTTCTCTCTTTGCTTATATTCATAATATTGAAATCCTATCGTATATGCATAAGTCAAGGAAAACACCAGGGCATGCAAAGACAGACATTCCTCTAACATCAATAATGTGTTTGCGGATTAAGGATGAATACAAAGAACATTGCCTTGCATAATTTTTTTGACATCCTTTATTGGCATGTATATTTCCATGACTTAAACGCTGTAGAAGAGGTTTGAAATATCACGAAGAGGAGATTAGAGTCATTGCCTAACAATATATTTAGCCAACTTAGCCCCTCGGTGGGTAGGAAACAATCATGAAACTGTATGATGAAATGCCAATCCCACGTTTTGGCAGATAACAAAGTCATGGGTGACTACACAGTGCTGTAAGCCATGCTTAATTCATGAATGGACCCACTAGCAAGCTTCGTCGTAAAACCGTCCTAGATGAATATTAGATTTCTTGCCAAATAACACTGACATGCTTAGATTTGTATTGTAACAACCGCTTTATCATGAAATTCTAAAATGTATAATGAATGAAAATTAGGATGTAACTTTGTAAATAAAGCTCACAAAGACACCAAATTTTCAGCCGTAGCACAAAAATGGCTATTTTTTCATAATGTACCAACAAAATTACCAACCATTTACCAAGGTTCCTTGTGCAATCTTTGAAACTCGAATGTCAGCGATTTTTTGGTAAATAATTTGGCTCCATATGTTATGTAATCAATTTAGACATACGGCATCACACGATCTGGAAGTTTTCTATACAGAGCAAATATTTATAGACATGCATAACATATTTTATAAACAAATCCATCCAGTTGTCTATTTCTTGCCAGTGACGATTGTTCAAAAACAAGAAAAGTTGTCAATTTATTTGTGAATATCGCAGGGGTATATTAATAAGTGAACGCACCTGTAGGTGCACCTTCAGCTATTCAAACATAGTAATAGATGTTAAACACATGGTGGAATCGAACCGAAACCATCTAGTTAAAAGGAATTAAAGGCAGCCTTCTTTATTTGTCATCTTAAGATGCACCTTAAGTTAAGTTTAAGACTGTGCAGGGTCCCACCAATGGCTAGTCATACCAAGCTGTTACTTGCACTATGATCGTTACAAATAATGAATATAGTTTATTTCATAATTCACATATTAAGTAAGTAAGTGAGTAATTTGCTTGACCTGCTTTAGTGTTGTGTTATAATATTGTCTCATATCCGCACCATGATATCCTACTTCTACTGGTGCCAGGTTTGACTTAGGGTAAATATACAAGGAAAAATCGAAAAAATTGTTGACAACCACGTTAAATCACATCAACTAACATTAGGATCAAACAGCTTATGAGTGGATCGAACAGAGGACCCTTTAATAATGTATTGGATTTTGTCTTTAAAAATGCCTCTATTTGATAGTCATCAACCTTTCAAAGTGGGTACACTGAGGATTTACATCCCATCATCAGCTAGAGTAATGTCCTGCTTGAACCTTGTTAACAATTTGTTCTCATGTCTCGTCTGGATAACACAAAGTTTGAGTTGGCTTCTGCCAACATGACTGGGATGTTAAACCTCAAAACAGCAAACAAAGAAATTGCGCTTTTACTTCAGAACTTTGTTTCAAACTTATAATTTAGTTTACTGTTAAATTAGGGACAATGATTTCTGTCTTCACTGTCATAGTTATATTGGTACATCAGTATAATGATTTGTTTCCCATTACTGGCAGTAAAACCACGGTTTCCACGAATTTTTCTCCAAAAAGGAGTTTTTTATATGTGGTTTTAGCCCAGGCTTTTCTGCCTTATAATGGGTCACAAGAGGAGACCAAATTTTGCTTTCATTGTTTTCTTTCAGTTTTGTATAAATTGATATAGAATTGGAAGAACACAATGAGTAGCTGGTCTGAAATTTATTACAAATCTTACATGCATTATCTATTACACTAAGTTACTCAATTATTCATTATTGCAATCATGGCTCTAATTTTTTGGGGGCCTCACTTGCTACCGCAAGTTCGTTTGGACTTCTTTACCCCCAAAATATCATGCTTTATCAAGCAAGTAGGCAAAAGTCAGGCTAACCTGAGTATGGGATCTACCTAACTTAGCATTAGCAATGTTCATATCACGTTTATTCTTTCTGTTCAACAATTCAGTACCATGTCTGAGACTGCAATTCAGAGTCGAGCTTTTATTCAAAAGGCAAGCAAGCATTACAATCCAAGTCAAGGTGACCTATTCACTCTTGTTCATACTTCAGACAACACCATGATGGGCATAATTCTTATGCTTGGAAAGACCACTCTTCATACACCGTTTCCATGCTTGCTACAGCCTTAAGGTGGAATCGATACACTGATTCTGACCTGCATACACAGTTTTGGTAGTCCGACTATATAGGGTTGATCCCCAGGTTAGCCAAAGCAACTCAAGATAGTGGAAGTGAGCTGCCCCCAAGAAAGAGCCAAAGTTGTTAGCTTTTAATTTTATGTAATTTGTAGAAAAATTTTTAGATTGTGTTTCATGTGTTAAGTTTTAAGCATTAGAAATTATGGTTAGTACATTATGTTAATTATATGAATAAACTATGTCTAAATTTATCAACTTGTTATTGTGTATAAACACCGCAAATCAACGTATAGGTTGACAAGTCGGCTGAGTCACGATCAGGGTTGCTTTTACCAGCTATAACATGTTATGCGTGTATAATTCAATGAATAAATATTTTTAATTTATTTTACCATAACACTTTGGCAATAAGCTTTCTGGCGATATATAACAATAGGATATTTTATGCAACAGTTTGCTATTAAAGCAAGGAAATATATGTCCAAAAATCATCATTTTTCACATGTTATGATGTTGCACTTTTATTTTTGGACGTTTTCTAAGCTAGTTTGCTGTTATGTTCTTGTAATAGTAAATGTACATATGTCCCTTGTAATATACTTATTACGGAATAACGTTTGGACAAAAAATAACAAAGATATGGCGTAGTAAGTGAAACCTTAGTTTTATGGTTTTCAATTTTTCTTGGTGTATTTAGTAGGCAGGTCAAAAATTACACCTATGATTAGAACATGTTTTTTTTTGTATCTAGTCTGTCATTGTTATGACAAAAGAAAGCTTAGAATCAATGGAAGTTGAAGTTATCCTCAGAGGTAAGAGTACTTGTTTCTTTAAAAATCATCATTTTTATGTAGAGTCCTCAGCCCCTGTTTTCAAATAGAAGTTCAAAACCAGGTTTATATTAACAAGGATAAAAATGGTCTGATTGTTTTCAGACTTAGGACTAGAAAACATGTGTGAATGTTTTGTCAAGAAATAGAATAAGACTTTAGCATGACCTGTAGAGTCCGTAGCCCCATGGTAAGAGGCACCCTAGAAATAAAATGTTATTTGCAGTCAAGGTTTTCTACAAATTTTCATATGCAACCACACGTAACATTGTTACACAGCATTAAATTAACTGCAGTATGGAACAATGACTTATCTAGGTTGCATAGGATCTCATTTAAGCAGCCCAAAACACTGTTTTGAAGCTCCAGTACTGAACTATTCCCCTACTATGGTGAAATTCTAAAACACGCGAGAACCAAAAACATTTTCACTGGAATATAAACCGGAAACGTCTTAAGTTATTATAAACTAAGAAAAATGAAAATACAAAGATGTTGATTTTTTGCCTCAAGTGCAACATAAATAGTTTTTGTTTGTTTGTTTGAATTGATGCTTTACGTCCAAGTCAACAGCATCATTCATGTCGGGACGTTGCCTCCATTTTATGGGACTTTTACCCAACATTAGGATGTTATGACACCCAAAACGTGCTTCATAAATATAACCACCCAACTAAGCCAATAAGGCTTACATGTATGGATGGTTTGGCTAAACCACTTTTCCTGGGCAGGCTCATAAATGGAACGGTTAAACTGTAATCAGATGGTCGGTCAGTTGATTAGAAGCTTTGCCTGGAGGCACAAGCAGCCCATCTATTTCTCCTAGGCCCCAACAGACGGGGGCCAATTAAAGTGCAACATAGATAGCAACCCTGATCTTGACTCGGCCGAAGTGTGAACATTGGAGCCTAGTGTATTGTACACATAGAAATTGTTTTCATAACATCATGGCCGTAGATGTCAGCTTGATAATGGATATTAATTTGACGTGATACGTACATGTAGCACATGAAGAAACTCACCACAGTTCTCGTCGGAAGAATCGTCACAGTCGACATGGTAGTCACACAGCACACTGATTGAGACACAGCTACCAGTACCACACCTACGGTAAACAGTGACATTTTATTTTATTTTGTTTTTTAAAATCAGTTTTTACGTCCCTTTCAAGATTATTTCAGCTCATATGTTACGGGTCAATGTGGGGCGAAAACTGGAGAACCCCGAGAAAAACCACCTGGCACACCCGCAAGAAGAACTTAGCTTGTCTCACTTATGCCCAGTGCGAGGCTCGAACCCGTGAAATGTTTAGGCCAGATTTTTTTTGTTGTCTGGTTTGCGGATCCGGAAAAAATACATGGATAGTATGATTCCTCCTCTATTTAGTTCCAATTAACAGGCTTCTATCCTCTGTGACCGTACATGCAAGTTTTGTGACGGACCCAGTCGAAACCCCAAAAGACCAGCTTTGTTTTGAGTTGCGGCTCTTAGGTTATACAGCTGTCATATAGAAACTATAAATACTCGGACAATCAGAGATTCTGTATAACAATGCGCTGTATCAAAACTGGAAATACTCTGACAAGCAGAGATTCTGTGAAGCAATGCATTTGATCTTTGAATAATGAAATGAATGTGAATATGTTACACTTTATTTTTACGATTTATGGACAAAGTATAATAAATCTGATTTATTAGGGAGACACACCGCACCGAAAGGTTTACAATTTAGGGACAAACTATAATAAAAGGGACACATACCGAAACTGCATTTCATCACATTCACCTGAAAAAAAAAGAAAAGAAAAAAAAAAAAAAAAAAAAAAAACAGTACGGACACAACAGAACTAAAACTGTTAAAACAAAGCATCGACACACCCACAAAAACCCGACATGCAAACCCATTGTAATCACATAATCTGCATATAATGAAGTCATTACGAAAACTTGTCCATGCAATAAACAGGGATATTTTGAGCTTTAAAAATTGAAATTTTTCAGCTGAAAATTTTTGATATTTTTCTTATTTTTGCTCAAAACATAGATTGTGGGTACACGTTAGAACCGCCTCGGCGAGGCGGTTCTAACGAGTACCCACAATCTATGTTTTGGAGCAAAAATAAGAAAAATAGGTATACCCCTGCATACCCCAGTTTCACTATATAAAATTGGGGTTTAAGGGGGTATGTATTGCACGAACATGTTTTCCTGATGGTGAATGTATTTAAGAATACTTAGGAATTAAGAATACTTATGATGTTCTGTACCACAATAATGTAATCTTTACATGCATGATGCTTACATCTGATCTAAATTGTCCCGTTTGTCTGTTGGGTAAAAGGAAAACGGAACCATGAGTTACCTTCGACACGACAATAATCATTGAAAGCAGTATAAAAAATTATTAGAGTTATTTGACGAGAAATAATCATAATAATTATGAACTAAAACAAATTAAGAACTAAAACAGAGACCCTTTAACAGTAGTGAACAGTTAAATGAGGAAAGGGATTGGCCATACCGTGGATGTGGCCGTTAAAGCCTCGTCAGTGACCAAAAATAATGCTAGAAATAAAAACGATTCTAGTTGATAATAAAACTTTCCAAAAACAGGGTGGTGCAAGACTTTAGATTTTCAGTATATGTACCTTGATCTTGGATACAGTTAAACTCATCTTCGGAATAAGCACATTCTGGGTTACCATCGCATATGTCTAAGAGGGACATGTATTCCCCATTGCAGCTAAAATAGGACGACTCCTCAAGACGACTCGGGAATATTGATGATAATGAATTCATCGTTAACTGATCTCTCGTAGTGGTGGCTAAAATATGTAGAAGATATACGGACTAAGACAATAGTCAAAGAACTGAAAGATTTAATAAAAAGTTACATGTATGTGTGCTTTTTAGGGTCTGTATAAACCAAGAACAACGTTACGTTATGATACCAACTAATATTGTCTCTCGAGTTGCTTATTTACTGATTGAAATATTGAAATACAGTGTATTTATGTTAGTTAATTTAGTTTTTTCCCACCTCGGTTTTTGGAGTGGGCCTGAATTTCTTGCTGATTGCGCCATTTCCTGATCGTTACTTACTTTTACCTTTACTGTATACTCTTAAAGGTCATGTATAAAGGTTTTGATTTTGTAAAATTAAAGTAGACACCAATCAATCAATCAATCAATCAATCAATCAATCAATCTACAGAGTACGCATATATACCATTTATAGAATTGTTTTCCAAAATAGTTTCGCAAACAAAAAACTTTGACACAGAAGACGAACAGGACGCTGATTGCCATTTAGACTTTTTTGACCATAACAAATGCATTGTAGTGCAATTTTCGCTCTGGTAGGGGTGTCCGGAATCCCTGCAAAAAGACGTTTTTGTTGCTGAATAAGAGAAGGTGACATTTTTAACCTTAGGTATATTCTCACCAAGCTCAAAATTTAATGCAGCTCATTCTGTGTGATTATGTTTATTATGAAAACTTACCTATGCAGTATAAAGAGATTGTTTTGCAATAGTAAAAATGAAAATTTAATTTGAAAAATAGTGTTAATGTTTTTGCAGAAAACATTGATTATAGGCACATGTTAGAACCGCTTCAGCGCTGAGGCGGTTCTACTGAGTACCCACAATCTACATGTATGTTTTGGATAAAACATAAGAACAAAATAGGAAAACCCCTGTAAGCCCCAAATTTTCTATCTAAAAGTAGCGTGTACTTTATACGAACATGTTTGCGCGATGTATAAGTATTAGAGCGCAAATAATCAGGTAGTGTTTGGAAATGTCTGAAACAAGTAACTGTTTTAATGCCGAATTTCTACTGTGCACTGAAATGAGACGTTTCAGTTAAGTCTCGAGCAAAGGTTCCCGAAAAGTGTCCGCTTTATAGGTATCACTGATATAGTCAGCGTGATGTTTGTAGCCCTCAAACTTCTGAAAACAAAGGAAAATTCTCGCTTAGTCCCTGCAATTTCCCCACATGTTAGCTCAAACAGCGCACGTTGGGCGAGGATAGTTAGCTCAAGCAGCGCACGTTGGGCGAGATCCTCGAAAGTCATCCTTCCTTCCACGTTTAGAGGGGAAACAAATAACGCAATTTTTGTTTTCCTGTGATTTACTCGTATATTTTATTTAATAGTGGTTTCTTTTCAGTCTTATAATTATTAGTAGGCCATGCTTAATTCCTACGGCCTCTAGAAAAACGTTTTGATGGCATTTTTTGTTAATGCTCGCCATCCATGCTAGAAATGTTCTTTGAGATATGACAAAGTGTCCAAGGGCGGATGCCGCGTCTGAAAATTCGAATTAAGGTCACGGTGAGGTCAAAGGTCAACTAGGTGCATTTCCATTATAAAAACTGTTTTATTTTCTAATTTGTCATAAATATTATTTTTATCAGTGTCTTACTATGCTAAATATGATAAAAACCAGACATGCAGTAATAGAAATAATAAACAGAACAATGTGAGGAATGTACTGCCTATTATGGGATAGATACAAGTACAGCTTTTGCCAAAATCAATACAGAGTAGCTTGCATAATATTTGGAGTACGTTTTTGTAGTCATTTACTTCAGATCCTGTTTGCTTTACAAATTTAAATATAATATGCTATATTATCTATCCAAGTAATAACAGCACGTAGCCACACCGATGTATAAGGAACGCTACAAATACCTGATTTAAAACAATTCATGTATGTATTGTTGATGTATATAAAACGTTCCAATTTATTGCAAATTAAAATGACCTGGGGGCTAATTTGACCTAACTCGCACTCCCAGGACAATTTTTCATGAGTGCCAAATTGTTCATTGGGACCCCTGAAATGCAAAGAATTTTTGTCGTACACGATAAGCTCAATTGCACTATGAAAAATACATTATTTCCATGGCAACTGTTTACATGATTCATGAGCATGAGGGTGTACCTATAAAATTGATCACATATCTGCTGTTACTAGTCCTAGACCACTGAATCTGGTCTTAGGTAAAAGCTGAGGCGTAGGCCTTTTATCGTATGGTAAGTACTACAAATTATCTAATTTGCATATTCATGAATTTAAATGAAAACATTAAAAGATGCTTAAAATGGTTATATATCAATAAATAAACTAATTTTTATCATAAGCTATCATAATCACATTTTGTTATTGCACCAGTAATACAGTATGACAAATTTATTGATGTAAATGGCATAAATGATAATTATCTCATTTGCATATTCATGACTACTGATTAAATGTTGAACATCTGGGGAAAACAAGGGAAAAACTATTGCCATTTAAGGGTTTTAGATAGGTTATATACGATCTTTCTTGGACTTTATGACAATTCTTATGGGTGCAAGTTTGGTCTGAGGGACCACCTAAATGCCATAGAATATTGTTGTTCTCAACAATGAGCACATTTCCATGATGTGAAATCACATAGTTTCCATGCCAACCCACTATAACGTGATTCTAATGTGTGAGATGAACTTACAAACAAACCCATATCCCACCAAGAATATGATGTAAGATACTTTGATTGGTCTGATTGAAATGCTTTGACATAGCAATTATACTTAAAAACCTAATGTTCAAATAATCTTATTCATGAATCTTAATGTAGAAAATAACAAATCGGACAAAAATCATGGAAAAGATGTTGAGTATACATACAAAATCAATCGCTCAGTGCTGTGAATAAATCTAGGATACTGAAAGGGGTTTCAAATGAATGCTTAGACAATGATTATAATCATCCTGAAGTCTGATAAAAGAATAATTTGATATTTAATCTCGTGAATATTAATGAAAATGTTAGAAAGAAGAGGGAAAATATGAAACAAAATAAACAGGTAAATCTACTAAATGACTTGTATCCCTGCAACCAAAAGCTCCAAGGTCCTAAAATGGTATCAAATGGTTGCTCGGGTAATATTAAAGAACTTAATCTACAATATGTGAGTCATTGTTGTTTTATTAACATAAAAAACGCTAGAAAATGGAGTCCAGTAAAAATACAGAAGAATGAAGAAAGAAACCATTTCAAAAACATGCATCTTGGTTACTGATAGCCCAAAAGGGTTGTTTTTTGGAATCAAATAATTGCTACGACTGTCATTGGAAACAAAATATTGCAAGGACAATGTTCTATACTCATGTAATCAGCTATATAAAATATGAGATATTTTTGTATCTATATGAATGAGGATTTATTAATAAGAAAACAATCACGGAAAATGAAGAGGGCATACCAACAAAATTATTTATATATCTTGGCTGCAAATGCCATTAAAAGACTGAAAATGGTATCAATATTATGCTAGAACAATGTACTATTGCCATATAGTCTTATAGATAAACCATATTGTATTGGATATGTAAAATTAAAAAAAAAGGAAACCAACAGAAAATTAAAGATTGTGCTCAAAGAAAATTGCTCATAACATCTTGGTTGCCAACAAATATGTTTCATGTATCTGAGCCTTTGTTAATAAAGTATTGTCATATCAATTATATGATACCAATTTTAGCTTTCACTGGTTATTGGTAGTCGAGACTAGAAATATGCAAACTGAATGGTATAACCCTTCATTATTCGGTGATTTTTCTCTATACTTTTAATATTCATACTACGAAAATATCAAAATATTTATATTATCTGATTACAAAATTGTAGAAGATTGTCCAAGTAATCTGTTGATATCAATTTCAGCTCTCTATGACTATCAGTAGCTAAGCTATATTTGCTATTACATGTATACCACATAAATTTGTCCCGATTTTACTCACTTTCTGAAGATATCATTAACGTTCATAAAAATAAAAATCAAATTGCTTATATGTTTTATATAGTTTAGTATAGTCAAGATGGTATAATATTGCCATAGCAACCATTTGATGCCATTAATTTAGAACTTAAGTGATTTTGGTTGCCGAGATACAAGGCATTGTGTAGGTTTCTCCGTTTAATGTTTTCATTTTTCTCTCCAGGACCTATTCCTTAAGTTTTCATTAATATCCATGAGATTGAAGAGCAGATTGTTCTTATACCAGACTCATGGGTGATATTTCCTTTCCTTAGCATTCATTCTATACCACTTTCATCATTCTAGGTCTATACGCAGCTTTGGTGAAAGTGATTTTTATACGTATATCCCCTATTTTCCTATGATATTTTCTCAAATTTCTTATACTTTGAATCATTAATATTCATGAATTAGCAAATTCAATTAGTTGAATATTAGGTATTTATTTTAGCGTTACTGTCTGGCCAATCATAGAAGTTTAGAGCATGCTATTGGTAAGATATGAGTATTTTTGTAAGTACAGCCAAGTTTTGAATCACAGGTGGGCGTGGAAACTATGTTATCTTACATCATGCAAATGTGTTCATTGTTGAGGACAATATGGACAGTTATGAGAAGGTTTATGGCACAAGCAGGAATCATAAAATGATTACAGAAGTGCATTGAAAAGGTCATAGCAACTTTACAGGATCAGGTTTATGATAAAGTTAGTTGTAGCATTTTATTGTGTATTGACACAATGCGATTTACATGGGGTGCTTTATTAGCACAAATACGGCATGTTTACTACTTTAAACAAAGGTTAATTACATCTTTAGCCCTCTGCATAGCACTATGTCTATTTACAATTGTTTCACTCATAATTAAATTAGCAAATGAAGATAAATGAAAAAATGTGGTTGTATTTGTAAGCATTTTCAGCATATTTGCACCAGTTTGACCTCTGCCCTTCCTGTGTATTAACCCATGTGTCAATTTTTAATGGTTGTGGCAAGCCTCCTAGTCAATCTATATATACTGGCAGCTGTTTTAATTTATATTGTGACATTTTCGTGACAAAAAAGTACATATTATGAAATTGAGTATTATTTTTTCTTACAAAATGCACTTAGTTGACCTTTGACCTCACTGTGACCTTAAAACGTAAATTCATGCTTGGCATCCGGTCCTATGTTGTTTGTAGTAGCCTAAGGAATTTTTCTAGCCTGGATGCCGAGCATTAACAAAAAATGCCATCATGGGTTATCGTAGGAATTAAGCATGGCCGACTATATTAATTATTTCGCAAATTTACGTTAAATAAGGTATTTTGAAGAGTTATCAATTATAATTTTAAAGGTTTAAATGGTGTATACAAAACCTTTTTATCGAATCATTGAATGTTATAAAGATAAAATATTTTCATTTGGAAAAAAATACGTACAAAGCGGAACCATCATTTCCGAGCTTCCCTGTAATTTTTCAGTCGAGCAGCACCAGGTCCCGGATTTATAAAACTCTATAAACTGCTCATAAATATCAAAAATGGCCGAAATATACTGATAACTACATGTACGTACGTACGTATGTATGTATGTATGTATGTTGTTCTTGCTACTTACATGTACATACACACATGTAGATGATCATATGTGCTATATAAAGACATTATTATTATTAATATTATTATTATACCATTTTTCAATTTTTTGATCGAAAACACAGATTGTGGGTACTCGTCGGCCAGGCGGTTCTAACGTGTTCCCGCAATCAATGTTTTGAGCAAAAATATTAAAAATATCCAAAGAATCAGTGACTATTTGGCCTGTATACGCCTATACTTTAGCAGCCCAGAACACTATTATTAAGCTCCTGATGCTGATCCTGAACTAACTAAATGTTGTGAACCACTGCAGAAGCTGAGGGTGAGGTTAGGTACCTGTAAAACCGGTTTAAGCCCGCCAGTAACTTTGTGTTACTGATCGTTCCGGGTCGATGCTTCTGTAGTGGTTCTTTTTGTTTTATGTCTTGGTGTTTAAAATTTTTTGTGCTGTTGGCGCCTTATGTATGTTTTCATATTTTTAGTTAAGTTAAGGTAACTGAGTGGCCACCTATTGGGAAAATAGCTGCTCATTCGGCTTACGATATGTTTCATGGTATAAGTACCTGATTGTTAGTTTGGTTTTTTCCCACCTCGGTTTTTGGAGTGGGAATCTTTTTCTGATTGCGCCTTTTCCTGATCTTTGCCTACTTGTACCTTCCTTTATGCCGAGGACAATACTTCCATGTCTTATGAAGATACTCATGCATAGATATTTGCATATTTTCTCATTATTTGGTAGAAGTATCATTTCAAGAGGGGACGGGGGTCTAAATTTCGTAAAAACTAAAGATCGAAATTTTGAGGTTTTTTCTGCATGCTCACATTTACTATCACTAATGTTTGTAATTTAGAGTGTTTAACTGACAGAGACATGCAGGAATCAAGAAAAAATCATCAAAACTGTTTAATGCCTCTACAATTTGAAATGTTATATGAAAATTATTACCTGTACAGCATTTGTACTTTTGAAATATTAGATTATCATATTTGTTATAAAGTTATAAATGAAAGTGGTACAAACTGATGTTTCCTGTCTGGAATCAACTCAAACTCCTACTAGATTTTTTAAACCTGCATGTGGCTTGAAAAATGGGTAATTACGAAGGTTTTTTGGCATTATTTTACATGTAAAATATGATACTTTATGGTAAATTCTTACAAGAGTGTCATGGTCAATGTTGCATAACAGATATATTATACAAATGTCCTGTTTCATCTAACACGGCTAACTATCTCCACAGTTCAGTATAATACAATCATTGCTTGTCATTTTGGTACTGTATCGTCCCAGTCAACATTATCGAACATGGCTAGAAAGATACACCACTTCCTGGTATTATGTGAAGCAAATCGTGTAGTTTGCTTAATGACAAAATCCAGTGATAATTGTGTTCGAACCCAGGACCTCTCAATTATGCCTTGTAAAATGAGGGTGTGAAATATGTTGATTGATTAACTGAATAAATGCTTAACATCCCAGTCAATAGCTATGGTCATGTGGGGACTTTGCCTCCATTTTATGGGATTTTATCTAAAATAAGGACATCATGGCATCTACAAAATGCTTCAAATATAACCCCCCCAACTAAATCGACAGGGCTTACAATGTATACGTAAGGTTGGTTTGACATGAACCTCTTTTCCTGGGCAGGCTCAGACCTGAGTGGTTAACCAGTAATCAGATGGTTACAGTGTTGAACTGAAAACCATGTCCTCATGACTGATGAATAACAAACAAAATTAGCAACTATGTAGGTAACAGGGCGTGAATAAATCAAGGGTGTATTTGTACAGTATGTTGCCAAAATATTGTAACACATATTTACCAAATCCGTTTTTGCCTGCGCCCAAATTATAAAAATTGGTTTTGAAGCATCCCAGTTCAACTTCACTGCAGTTAAACTATTGTATATGATAGCCCTTTTATATGGTTTCAATTTTGATAACTGTATATCTGCTAGTTTTCCTGAATGAGAAACAAGGACTGATTATCATATTTGGGCTCTCGTTTTTGGGCTCTAGAGTATCGTTCCCCCCTAGAGCCAGCACGACGCTTTCATATATTGTGCGGATAATGGCAACACATTTGCAGGCAAAAGCTTTTGTTGGCTCTCGGGGGGGGGGGGGAACAATACTTTATAAAACTTTTCCTGATTTCTGTATATATTTCACAACAAATATGGTTGTTTCAGCTCAAAATATACAACCTGGGCCATCGAAAATGAAATAATAAATTCTTCTATTACAAAGCCCCTTATTCAGAGAAGCTAACACGCGAATCAAGAGAACAATTACAAACTTTTATTTTTCCTTCAAACCATAGGCATTTGTAAATGGAAATAGTCACTGATTCTTTTTCCAATGAAATCTTCATTTTGCTTCTGAAAAAATTATCTACATATAGTGCACGGGTAAGTTTTCGTTATGAAATGTGAGTGTCCATGTTCGTGATCGTGACTGATATAAACACCACGCTGACTGCACAGTATATTGCATCGAAAGTAACGCGCCCGTGTATCATACAGAGATTTTTCAGTTTTGAAATTGAAAATTTCATTGGAAAAAATGATAGTTTTAATCTATTTGCTCAAAACATGGATTGTGGGTACACAAAAGAAGCGCCCCGACGAAGTAGTTCTAACGGGTACCCGCAAGCTATGTTTTGTAACAAAAATATGACGAAAAACATGTTTACCCCTGCACTTTCCAGTTTTTCTATACAGAAGTGGTGTTAAAGGGTTATACATTTCACAGACATGTTTTCCTGATGTGATTCTTACCATTCTGTAAATAGTAGGTGGCTACCATCGGACCAAGTGAACGATACCTCTCCTGAAGGCGATGTTGTCCGTCGTAATCCTGCAACAGTCATTATGATTTTCGGAAAATATAGACATAATCGGAGCGACACAATTGGAACTGGCTTTAGATGATAATGGCGCAAAATTTTATGTGGGGTTACACTTTATTTTCTTTTGCCCCTTTTGCCGTTTAAAAGGCGCAACTAATCAGACTATCATTATTGAAACTGCTGTAGGCCAATTTTCTCAACTTACTATAAAAGGAGGTAGATTAATTTTATACATGGGGCTCGTTAGCCTTGGAAGGCAACTCATCTAGGAGTTAAGCTAGTTCTCTACACAAAAATCTAGCTGGGCAGGGGGAACTCATTAGTCTTGGTTGACAGCCCTCCTAGGAGTTTACAGGTCTCTAAACAAAACCTAAGAAAGGGTAGATGGAGCTCTTCAGCTGTGGCCAGCAATTCATCTAGGAGAAGGAAACTCCAAAATCAAACCTGTGTGTCTGGATATGCCTAGTCCAGATATGCAAAGACTGTTTCGGTAGATGGAGCGGAAGAAATCATCTGATTCAACGGTTCAGAAAGCGATACAGCAACATGTTGTGGAACATGCAGAGCGTGACAAGGCACTAAAGATGTTACGGTCATCCACTGCATCCAAACCCAACTCCAGACGTCTTGACCTGTGTCTTGCCTCTGGGCGCAGCTGGGCGAGGACTAGAGAGTGAGGTTGACGTTGCGCACCTCTTCCTCACTATAATCCAATTTCATAGCGCATGTCATCTTATTTCTCAACACACAAGCACTTGCATACACAACAATTTCATCACACTTGCACCCACATACCTACAAAGTCCTGTGGCGATGGGCGAGTGGCGAAGCAGCAGGTGTAGGACACACTGGGAGCTGTAGTTGCAGACCTGCACACAGGCGGCTCAGTTCTAATGGTCGCTTTCTGTGAGGAGAAGCAGTAAGCAGAATTCGGCAGTCGGCTGAGTGACTGAGCAGACCTATTTAGGACCGCACTGCTCACCCCCGTAGCATGGGGAAGGGGCTAGAAAAGGTGCCCTAAACAATTGCCTGCTTCAAACCCCCTGGCTGGTTAACCGCGATCAGCGGGGATCCCCTTAAGCGGTCGAAATACAAAGAAAAAAGCTAGAGTAATCCCCTTACGGATTGGCGCATGGAATGTGCGCACTTTAATGGATAGTGCTGGGTCAGATAGACCACAGCGTAGAACGGCCCTTGTGGGCAGAGAACTTGGGAGGTATGATATACAGATAGCTGCATTGAGTGAGACTCGGTTCGCAGATGTTGGGGAGATCAAAGAAGTTGGTGCTGGATACACCTTCTTCTGGAGTGGACGCAAAAGTGAAGAGAGGCGTGAAGCAGGAGTTGGCTTTGCCATCAAAACAGAACTTGTTGGTAAGCTGTCAGGATTGCCAAAAGGCATTAATGACCGTCTAATGACATTGAGACTTCCTCTGTCAGGCAATAAACATGCAACTATTGTCAGTGCTTATGCACCCACAATGACCAATCCAGATGAGGTCAAGGACAAGTTCTATGATGACCTAGACAATGTTATTTCTGCAACACCCCGCACAGACAAGCTTATCCTTCTTGGCGACTTTAATGCCAGAGTGGGTACAGACCACCAGACCTGGGAAGGAGTTATAGGTCCAGAAGGGGTTGGAAAGTGCAACAGCAATGGTCTCTTGCTTCTCAGGAAGTGTGCTGAACATGATCTTCTAATCACCAACACAGTCTTCCGTCTACCTAATAGGAACAAAACATCCTGGATGCATCCCCGTTCCAAACACTGGCATCTCATAGACTATGTCATAGTGCGGAGAACAGACAGGCAGGATGTTAAAGTGACAAAGACTATGTGTGGTGCAGACTGCTGGACAGATCATAGACTGGTTGTCAGCAAACTCAACCTAAGAATACAGCCTGCGAGGCGACCTCAAGGCAAGAAAGCTCCTAAGAGACTGGATGTCTCAAAGCTGAATAAAGACAGCATGAGACAAGATTTCTTAACAGACATTTGCAACCAACTGGATGCAATGAATCTCAGTTCAGAGGACCCCGAAGAAAACTGGACAGTTTTCCATAAAACAGTTCTTTCTTCAGCTGCAAGCACCTTAGGCCATCCATCTCACAAACATCAAGACTGGTTTGATGAGAATGATGATGAAATTCAGAGGCTTCTTGAAGAAAAGCACCGTTTGCTCAAGGCACATCAAGATGATACTAGCTCAGTATCAAAGAAAGCAGCCTACAGCAACATTTGTAAGACAGTCCAGACCAAGCTTAGGGACATGCAAGATTCCTGGCTGAGGAAGAAAACAGAAGAAATTCAGTCTTTTGCGGATAGAAAGGACATGAAGAAATTTCATGATGCACTGAAAACCATTTATGGTCCAAAGAGTTCTGGAGCCACCACATTGCTCAGTGCAGATGGAAACACTCTTCTCACAGATAAAGAAGCTATCTTGGAAAGGTGGGCAGAACACTTCAATAGTGTACTTAATCGACCATCAAGCATCAACCAGGATGCAATCGACAGACTTCCACAGATAGAGTGCAATGTTCTGTTAGATGAATTTCCTACCGTTACGGAAACAAGAAAAGCAGTTAAACAACTATCATCTGGCAAAGCCCCAGGTGCAGATGCAATTCCTGCCGAAGTTTACAAGGCTGGGGGGCTACCCATGGCAGAGAAACTGACAGAGTTGTTTCACTGTATGTGGAGGAAGGAGGCTATCCCACAAGAATTTAAGGATGCATCCATAATCCACCTATACAAGCGGAAAGGAAATCCTCAAGTCTGTGACAATCACAGAGGCATCTCCCTCCTATCAATTGCTGGGAAGATACTTGCAAAAATTCTGTTAAATCGTCTGAATGCTCATCTTGATCAGACGGGACTTATCCCAGAAAGTCAATGTGGATTCAGAAAAGACAGAGGGACAATAGACATGATCTTCACAGCAAGACAGCTTCAGGAGAAATGCCAAGAACAGAATGTAGATCTATACATGACGTTTGTTGACCTCACCAAAGCTTTTGACACTGTTAGTCGTGATGGACTCTGGAAAATCATGGCCAAGTTTGGCTGTCCACCCAGATTCATAGCTATGGTGCGGCAGTTTCATGATGGCATGCAGGCACGTGTGCAAAATGATGGAGAGTTCTCTGAACCATTTGAAGTAACAAATGGGGTCAAACAAGGCTGTGTTCTGGCACCAACACTGTTCAGCATGATGTTTTCTGCCATGCTTATGGATGCTTTTCAGGACAGTGACACTGGTTTTCCAATCAGGTACCGTTTTGATGGCAATATATTCAACCTCAGAAGGTTGCAAGCCAAAACTAAGGTCCAGACTGATGTGCTAGATGAGCTCCTCTATGCAGATGATATGGATAAGAATGCCAACACAGAGGCAAAAATGCAAAGAGCCATGGATCAAGTCTCACAGTCATGTGATAACTATGATCTCACAATCAGCACAAAAAAGACAGAGGTTGTACACCAACCAGCCCCCGGAAAACCATATAATGAACCAACCATCACTGTGAATGGGCAAAAACTGAAAGTTGTTGACAAGTTCACCTACCTGGGAAGCACTCTCTCCAGAGCAGTGCATATTGATGATGAGATCACTGCCAGAATTTCAAAAGCTAGTGTGGCATTCGGAAGACTCCGTGCAAATGTCTGGGAGCGAAATGGAATCAAGCTTGACACCAAGCTGAAAGTCTACAAGGCTGTGGTACTGCCAACCCTCTTGTATGCATGTGAGACCTGGACAGTATACCAACGCCATGCAAAGAGACTTAACCATTTCCACTTAAGCTGTTTGAGAAAGTTGTTAAAAATCAAGTGGCAGGACAAGATTCCAGACACAGAGGTCCTTAGGAAAGCAGGGATGCAAAGCATGCATACAGTCTTAAAGCTAGCACAGCTAAGATGGACTGGCCATGTTATAAGAATGCCTGATGCGCGACTTCCAAAGAAAGTTTTCTATGGAGAACTACAGGAGGGAAAGCGCTCTCAAGGTGGCCAGAAGAAACGCTACAAAGACACCCTCAAAGCCTCTCTGAAGGATTTCGAAATACCAATGGGGTCCTGGGAACAGACTGCACAGGAGCGATCAAAGTGGCGAGGTCTCATCAACAAAGGAGCAGCTCTCTATGAAAAGAAGAGAATCTGTGAAGCTGAAAGAAAGCGAAGAGAGCGCAAAGCCAAAACAAATGTGCCGCCAGCAGACTCTATGACACTGACTTGCTCTACTTGCAACCGACAGTTTAGAGCCAGAATTGGCCTAGTCAGCCATCAAAGAACTCACCAACACACATCAGCACTATTCAAGAAATAATGATGGTCTTTCTCATTAGTGAGAGACGAACTATCACATGCATTTCATTTTGTTACTTCTTCAGCTGGTGTTGTGCCGTGTGTCGGGCCGTCAACGTCTTACAGTATTTCATTCATCGTTCAGAATTTACCTATATTGTCCTTTTGGCATGCCTATATATCAGTCTTGCGATTGCTTTGAACTCGCCGCTTCACCTCTGACATATAAGTGTATATGCTATAGGAAGTTTAGAGGTGAATCGGCAAGGCCACTTAAGCAATTAAACTATACTACGCTATTTGTATATAGTGCAGATACTTTGACCGTGCCGCTTGAACTCACGTGACTGGATCATAGTCATAGCGCATATAGTGTTATTAGGTAGAGCAGTTATCGTAATTCAGACCACAGGCGCTCGATGACTGGGCCATTTTTTCACACGTTTGGAGACTCTAACGTTACGTTCATGCAATAATTTTACCCTTAAAACCTTTTTCTATCAATCCTATCAATGGTTGCATGGACGTACCGTAAGAGTCTCCAAACGGATGAAAATGGTCAAGTCATCGAGTGTCTGTGTTCAGACACGTGAATATGTGATAGTCCTAAACCGTTAGTTTGCGGGGCGAATAAACATGAATCTGTATAGCGTGGTATCAAGCGGCACGGTCAAAAAGGTACAAGTAGGCAATGATCAGGAAAAGGCGCAATCGGAAAGAAATTCCCACACCAAAAACCGAAGTGGGAAAAAACTAAATTGACAATTAGATGCTTGTACTAAGAAAATGTATTGTAAGCCGAGTGAGCAGCCATTTCCCAATAGGGGGCCACTCAGTCATATAAACCTAACTAAAATATGAAAACGCACATAAGGTGCAGACAGCACAAAAATTCAACACTAAGACATAAATCAATAACAATCACAGCAGAAGTATCGCATTCGAACGATCAGTAATATAAAATTACTGACGGGCTTAAAATAGTTTTACATGGCCCTAACCTCGTCATCAGTTTCTGCTGTGGTTCACAGCACATAATTAGTTGTTCGTCCTCATGGTGAATCTCTAACTAGTCAATGAATCATCAAGTCAATATAACTACATGTACCATAATGAATCAAAAACGAGAAATTCAATACAGATTCAATAAGCTGCCCGACGATGGAGATCCCTGGGCGCCCAATAACTTATTGAAAGTCCGTAGCAAAAGAGAAACTCCAGTTGAACCCCGGGCAACAGACATGAAGCGCCGGCCCCAACCAACTAAAATGAATTGCTTTAAGTCGAGGCCATAATAGAGTCTGACGCTCGACCCGGGTTTAAAGTATTTACCTTTACTATAATTCGCTGTATTCTTAGTATGTACGTAAACATAAATCACAACTATAGAAAGTACGAACCAATGTATACAAAGTCGTTGTTGATATCAAGACTGACAAGTAGTAGCTTTTCAGAAACAAAGTCCATTTCTAAATTCGATTGTAAGTTTAATAAGGTCCCATTGTAGGCTTTACACATGTCTAGGGCCACATTCCAACTAACATCAACAGAAAGGACGTCACGTACGTATAGCAGTGTATAACACTTCTTGAAGCGATCGCTACAAGCTAGAAAAAAAGACAACTTAAATGTGGGCGTTAGAGGAATCAATAGAACCTTGAACTAATGCGGAATCGGTTGAACATTTCTATGAATCGTATTCGTATAACGGAAGTGTAAATTTTATTCATTTGTACTGACAATTAACGCCACAAATTCTTGGCGTTACAATTAACAAAATTCCTGATATTCGCACAATAGATCTTAAATATTCGCACAATAGATCTTAAAACTTATATATAAGTGTTGGTGTGGAGACCATGCACATTTTGGCTACAGGTTGTTACAACAGCGATAGTTTTTTTTGATTTTCCTGGCGTGTTTCATTCAAATACTTTTCTGCTCATAGAAAAGTAGCTGAAAAGACGTACAAACTCCAACGCCATGACAATGGGTTTGAATAAACATACAAATTCTAACAAACCTTTCCATCCATTTAGAACTGCACCACCAAATTTTACAGACACTGAAAATATAGAAAATATATTATAAGCAGAGTAAAAGACAACAAATTATTCACATGGAAGATTTTGATCGATAAAAAATTCTGGCGAGGTGCTCAGTAAATTGAAGTGTAGAGGGTTCCGTGCGACGAGTTTTCCACAAATGATATACAGCATTACCACATAATCTAATTAAAGAAAAAGTTCTGGATTTTATAGAGTGGACTTTCAAAAGGGCATTAAAAACTATGGTTCACTTTATTTGGCATAAAGGCTTTTTTCACTTCCTCTGACCAAAGTCGGTATACACTTTCGTCGTGTCAAAATGTGTGCGACGCCTTATCCTATCTTCTGGATAATATTTATATTAGTTGGTTGATTGGGGTTTAACGTCCCACCAACAGCTAAGGTCATATGGAGACGGGACCTCGGTTAATAGTCCCATCCGACGGACTGGAGAAGCCCGGGATCGAAGCTGCGACCCCTGGTTTACAAGGCGAGTGACATAACCACTGCACCACGGAGGCTTCTATATTTATATTAGATTTGGGACCAAGTTATACAGACAAATTAATGGAATTCCGATGGGTACAAATTGCGCACCTCTCGTAGCTGATTTAGTTTTATACTGCTACGAAAGAGATTTCATGGACTCTCTTAACCATGCCGGATAATCAAGCTGATGTTATCGAGGCTTTTAATTCCACTTCTAGGTACCTCGATGACCTTTTGAACATTGACAACCCTTATTTTGAAGGTATGGTCCATCAAAATTATCCGCCTGAACTACAGTTGAACAAGGCCAATATCTCAGATACCGAAGCCCCCTTTTTAGATCTACACCTTTCTGTTTCAAATGGATTTGTTTCTTCTAAAATTTATGAACTTATTTATGCGATGACTTTGATTTTGATATAGTTAATTTTCCGTTCTTGGATGGCGACGTTCCTCGTCGTGCTTCTTATAGTGTTTACATTTCGCAACTTATTAGGTTTGCTAGAGTCTGCAATCATGTTACAGACTTAAACGCTCGAAAAAAATGTTTAACGGCAAAACTTCTCCAACAGGGCTATCGGTATCATAAACTTCGAAGAATCTTTTCTAAATTTTATCGTAGACACTATGAATTGAAAAAAAAAACTTATAGGAAGTAATGATTTTTCTTTTTCAGTTCAGAAAAAACATAACACGTTATATACGTATAGGTTATAACTTGAATGTTATCCGACAGTCTGCATGCTTAGTTTTTAACCCAATCATGGTTGATAACTATTCTGCCTTCTTTAATTGCACGCCGGTGGGTCGGGCGTCAGACTCTATGATGGCCCCGACTTAAAGCTATTCATTTTAGTTGGTTGGGCCGGAGCTTCTTGTCTGTTGCTTTGCCCTACGGGGTCCAACTAGTGTCTTTCTTTTGCTCCGGAGTTAGTAACTTATTCGGCGCCCAGGGATCTCAATCGTCGGGCAGCTTACTCAATCTGTGAGTCCTGGATTTTGATTCTTCAGGATGTTTATCGTGATTTATTTGTTTGTTCTTGATGATTCATTGACTAGACACCACGAGGACCGAAGAACTAACTAAATGTTATGAACCACTGCAGAAGCTGAGGGTGAGGTTATGGCCATGTAAAACCGGTTTAAGCCCGCCAGTATCTTATATTACTGATCGTTCCAAGGCGATACTTCTGTGGTGGTTCTTTTTGTTTTATGTCTTGGTGTTTAAATTTTTTGTGCTGCTGGCGCCTTATGTATGTTTACATATTTTTAGTTAAGTTTAGGTAAGTGTGTGGCCATCTATTGGGAAAATAGCTGCTCATTCGGCTTACGATATGTTTTCATTCTATAAGTACCTTATTGTTAGCTTTTCTTCCCATCTCGGTTTTTGTAGTGGGATTTATTTTTCTGATTGCGCCTTTTCCTGTTCTTTGCCTACTTGTACCTTTTTTTTTTAGCGAAATTATTACAAAAATCAAATTTCTTCCAATGATGTGTTTTTATTTTTACAGCTGAAAAACTGCTCTGTATGCTGCATGGGCAAGTTTTCGAAATGTAACAACTTTTAAGCCTACCTTCTTCAAAAGTAGCAGGAATATGAATTGTAGATTCCACCATTTGTTCTACTTGGTAGTGGCCGATAAATTGTTCTAGCAAAGTACCTAATATCCTATTTTGTTTGAATTTGATAGTCATATGATTACTTATAGACACAATACGGTTTATAGGTTTGTCAGTGTTGCAGAAACTCTGCAAGGTATTTTCTGTTAGTTCAACTTGGAACAAAGACCCAGTGTTGCAGCCTACATCAAAATCTTCGATGGACAACTCAATATACTGTGGCGCCGTTGACCTTATTTGCCAGATATTTTCAGCGTCGACGTCTGTGTAACCTAGGTAGGAATCAGAGGCAAGGGTCGCACTGGTTTCAAAGCATAGATGGTCTTTCTTGCATTGGGGTATGTCTGCAAATTGAAAATAAAAAACAGTGATCCTGGCGGAAAACAAATGAAAAAGACATGCTAAACTTTAAAAAAAATGCCTCTGATAATGTTTTTTCGCAGAAAAGTTTTTTTTTTTCTTTTTCTTTTTTTTTTTTTTTTTTTTTTTTTTTTGCGGAAGACGATAGAAAAGTTATTTCGTGTCAAAATCTTGATCTTAGTTTGTCCTAATAAGACCTGCAAAAATTTTGAAAATCGGTCAACAGAGAAAGTATAAACTTAATTGCCAAAATGAATTTGCATTAGCAAGGAAGATAATCCATGATCATGAAAATGGGTACTTTTCAAAACATTTTGATCATGGAGATTTTGTCTTGGGTATGTCATTTGTGTCATTTTATAACGATTTTGAGCAACGGCCATGAAATATCGAGAATTTCATTTTTTGTGGGAACATATTATATTTACCTCCCTTTCGTGAGATTTTGTATAGAAAATCCATGTTCGACAATGTTTTTGACCAAACTCTTTTATTTGTCGACCAATTTTCAAACTTTTGCTGCACATTTTGCGACAAAATAAATGCTCAATAAAGCCAAGAAAATATTTCATCTAAATTTAAACGGTTGCAAGATATCTTTGAAAAACCATTATCAGACACTAGGAAACACACTTTATTTGTTATACACATGAGCAATCAAATTACATGTAACAACAATATTTCCAAGAATCTGTTCTAATCATTCAGGAAAACATGTCCGTGAAGTATACCCCCTTAAAAACCTATTTCCGTGTCTATTGAGGGTCATTAGATAAGGGACAGGGCATTAGAAAACCTAGTTCCCTTACAATGACTCAGAATACAGGTAGGGGCCAAAACAGGAAAAATCAATATTGATTGCAGAGAGAGGCAGTTTTATTGCATAGGTTATCAGGGACCATAAAATCAATAAACAGTGGCACTACAGGTATTATCCTGTAGGAGCCTCTTTATAACCCCCTGTAGAGATGTGATAATCACCTCATTATAACAGTCCTTTGATCTAAGGACCATATTGCACCATTAGGGGTCATTAACCGAATAAACCGTGGTACCACTTTTAGCTTGTTCAGAAGTAGGTATTTAAACCCCACTTTTATATAGAAAAACTTGGGTACTCGTTAGAACCGCCTCGGCGAGGCGGTTCTAACGTATACCTACAATCTATGTTTTGAGTAAAAATAAGAAAAACGTAAACAAATTTCCAATGAAATTTTCAATTTTTACAATTTAAAAAATCTCTGTATATTGCATGGGCATGTTTTCGTAATATCGCAGATATACGACAGTCCGAATAACAATACGACAGTCAGAATAACAAAACTACCACCGGGATTTAAAGCTTTATTTCAAAATCCGATTTTCCCAAATATCTTACAAAACATTATATTTCGGGCATATTCCATTCGCTCAATGTGCCTAATTACCAATAGAGAATTGATAGTATAAATCCAAATATTGAAACCAAGATGTGTTTTGTACCTGTTGAGTAAAGTACTATTCGGAATCCAGAGCCATGTTGCGTTCTTTGGTCCTCAAGTAGCATCGTTCTCATAACAATATTGATAGCTGAGAACTCAAAGTTGAAGTGATAGAAATTGCCATTGTCTTCGTTACTGAATACCCTCAGAATGTTTGGATGCTCAGCTATGATATCATCGGTAAATATAGTGTCTAGATTGAAGTCTTTGGTAGTGATGTAGATGTAGTCAGCTTGATCGGAAAACCTCCTTTCATCAGGCATTGCACTGACTGTGTTCTGAAATGGTAAAGTATTTTAGTATATAGGGGGATTAAATAATTAACAGTGGAAGAACAAGTCAAACTTAGCACTTTCGGCTTTCGCCTTCTTCAGGGCCAATTTGTATTTACAGACAAAACTGGAAAAAATGAAAGAAACAAAAAAAAAAAAAAAAAAAAAAAAAAAAAAAGGTAAATAAATAAAATGAAACAAAAACAATGCAAAAACACAAGTCACAGAAAGTGTGTCAAGTTGACACCACTGTATCAGCAGAGGCGTCCGAAAGCGCTAAATTTGAAATATAAATGAAGGTACAAGTAGGCAACGATCAGGAAAAGGCGCAATCAGAAAAAAGATTCCCACTCCAAAAACCGAGGTGGGAAAAAAGTAAATTAACAATCAGGTACTTATACCATGAAAACACATCGTAAGCCGAATGAGCAGCTATTTTCCCAATCGGTGGCCACTCAGTTACCTAAAGTTAACTAAAAATATGATATCATACATAAAATTTTAAACACCAAGACATAAAACAATAAGAATCACCAAAGAAGTATCGCATTGGAACGATCAGTAATACAAAATTACTGGCGGGCCTAATACGGCCTCACAGGTACTTCACCTCACCCTCAGCTTCTGCAGTGGTTCACAACAAGTCCATAGTGCAGATTATCTTTTTCTTTTGACCCTTTGGGAGCAGTGAATATATTTGGAGTGTTTCAAATATATTGTACGTTAAGAATCATCTTCTTAACAGTATTTTGATTATTTGGCCCCTTTGGGAATACAAGTCTTTGATTTAGACTACACCGATGTCAATTTTTGAAATTGTAGCAAAAATGTCTGGCTTTCGCTGCCAGTTTTGTAAAGGGTCACTGACGAAGGTTCATTACCCGAAATTGTACAATATTTCCCATCTTCTCGCTTTCAATGTTTTACTGCTTCCAAAGGATCTAACAACTATTTTTATTTATCATTGCCTACTTGTACCTTTTTTGTACGTGTTATAAACATTTCGCAACTTGTTAGATGTAATCATGTTACGGACTTCAACGCTCGAAATAAATGTTTAACGACCAAACTTCTCCAATAGGGCTATCGGTATCAAAAATTTCGAAAAACATTTTCTAAATTTTATCGTAGACACTATGAATTGATTTCCAAATATAATGTTTGGTTAAAGACGCTTTTAAGTGAGGGCCTTTCGGAACCAGAATTTTATGGTGACTTGATTTACAAATTTAAGAAACTTATAGTAAGGAATGATTTTTCTTTTCAGTTCAGAAAAATCATAACACGTTACAGACGTATATGTTATGCGACAGTCTGCATGCTTAGTTTTTAACCCAATCATGGTAGATAACTATTCTGCCTTCTTTAATTGCACGCCGGTGGGTCGGGCGTCAGACTCTATGATGGCTTTGACTTAAAGCTATTCATTTTAGTTGGTTGGGGCCCGAACTTGTCTGTTGCTTGGCCCACCGGGGTCCAACTGGTGTTTTTCTTTTGCTCCGCAGTTATTAGTTATCCGGCGCCCAGGGATCTCCATCGTCTAGCAGCTTCAGTGAATCTGCTGAGTCCTCGTTTTTGATTCATCAGGATGTTTATCATGATTTATATGTTTGTTCTTGACGATTCATTGACTAGTTAGAGATTCAACACGAGGACCGAAGAACTAACTAAATGTTACGAACCCCTGCAGAAGTTGAGGGTGAGGTTATGGCCATGTAAAATCGATTTAATCCCGCCAGTATTTTATATAACTGATCGTTCCAGGGCGTGGTTCTTTTTGTTTTATGGCTTGGTGTTTAAAAACTTTTTTGCTATTGGTGCCTTATGTGTGTTTTAATATTTTTTGTTAAGTTTAGGTAACTGAGTGGCCACTTATTGGGAAAGTAGTTGCTCATTCGGCTTACGATAAGTTTTCAAGATATAAGTACCTGATTGTTAATTAATTTTTTACCCCACCTCGGTTTTTGGAGTGTGAATCTTTTTCTGATTGCGCCTTTTCCTGATCTTTGCCCACTTGTACCTTTTTCATCCAGGGTAAAATTTCTGCCTTTTGGTGGTTCGAAATTGCCTTTGTTTCTTACGAGTGAATTTTCATTTATATATCGCTGAAGAAAACTTTGCATTATACATGTACATATTTTAATTAAAACGCCTTAAGCCTAGGTTACATTTGCCCCAATCATCGTACGATTTTTCGGTCTGCGATTTTCTCTACGATTTTTAGACATCGTAGGAGATCGTGGGCTACGACGTATGTGTTAACAATTCATACGGGCATCGTGCGATTTTTTGATCTGCCATTTGTCGACGTTCTCATACAAAAACGCAAGGCGATCGTACGGCAGTCGTATGTCTCCGCAGATAGTACGTAGATATCGTATGGATCCCGTGCGTTGTCCGTACGGAGTCCCTATACGTTTTGATACAAAACGCAAGGAGGCCGCACGGTAGTCGTAGGGTCTGTTAGTGGATATCGTACGGAGTCCCTTGGACTTCTGACTGATGCCTTGGTTACATTTGGCCTACGATTAGCTTGCGATGATCGTACGATGCATTTTCGTGCGGCCTCCGCAGGGTGACCTTACGATGTCCCTACGATTCTGCGGCTTCCTACGATCTCCGTAGCCTCTACGATCTTGTAATATTCTGCACTATTACAAATTTTAAAATCGTAAGACCGTAGACCGTAGACACGTCGTAAAGCATCATACGGGCACCATACGGATACCCTGCGATAATCGAGCGGTCGCCGCACGATTTTTTATGATAATTTGGACCAAAAATCGTACAGTGATCGTAGGGAGGCCGCAAGGGGTCATGCCTAGTAGGTTACATTTGCCCCGATCATTGTACGATTTTTCGGTCTACGATTTCCCTACGATTTTTTTAAAAATCGAATGTGATCATGGGCTACGACGTAGGTGTTTACAATTCATATGGGCATCGTTCGATTTCTTGTTCTAGCTTTCTTCGATGTCCTGAGTCGGAACTGTTTGGAAATCGTAGGGAAATCAAAGGGTCTCCGCACACTTTAAATTGAAATCGTACGGAGCCCGTGCGATGGCCGTGAGGAGTCCTTACGATTTCTTGCGGTCTCCCTACGATAGCCGTACGATGTTAGGTGTCCGTACGATTTTAATAAACCTGTGATATAACCGTGCGGATGCCGCACGATCACCCTAAAGGTCTACATGTACGATTATCTTATTAGTTTAGTCCCCAAATTATCATAAAACCGTGCGGTGACCGCACGATCATCGCAGGGTTTCCGTAAGGCGCCCGTACGATGATGCTACCTACGACGTGTCTACGGGCTACGGTCTTACGATTTTTAAAATTTGTAAAAGTGCAGACTACTACAAAATCGTAGAGGCTACAGAGATCGTAGGAAGCCGCAGGAAGCCGTAGGAAGCCGTAGAATCGTAGGGGCATCGTAGGATCACCCTGCGGAGACCGCACGAAAATGCAAAAAACGGCATCGTTCGATCATCGCAAGTTAATCGTAGGGCAAATGTAACCTAGGCTTTACCTCACTTATGTCTAACGAAATATCGACGACTAGTAAATTCAAGTATGTTTCCGGGTCAAAGAGTATATTCCATCGCCATATTTGCGTTCTCGTATAATAAAAAGGAAATCCGTGGCTGAGAATCGATCCTGGTGTATCTATTTGAGTTGTAATCTGGTCCCATTTATCCTTCCCATACAAGTAAGGCGAAGCTTGTCGATCTGCCAGGGCCTGGGCTGAAAAATGGGCAAGTAACTGAATTGGATGTGTTATGTATTAACCATTCCTGAACTTTGTCATGAAGATTTACGTGTTCAAACTACAAAAAGTTACAATCCAATTAACTAACATGGGGCAACATATGAGACAAATATTTAGCCCCATAGTGTTATTGAGCGATAAAGCAATGTGACTGCAACTGATCGTGTTTGGTCGTCCTCATTCGGCCTCCTTATGTCTATTGCAAACAGACGCATGTCACAATACATGTACGTTTAACTGTCCCATAATGATTGATGATTGGCCTCGTAGTCTATGAGCTAGAAGAAAAGAGTAATTAATGAATATGGCTTGCACCTAAAATATATTGAATGCTCCCCTCAGTCAATACAAGTCATTTTAATAAACTTATACCTGTCTTTAAACAGCCGATAAGTTCGAAGCTGAAACACTTTAAGCCACCATCTGTGGATAATGTGGTTTCAGTTATTCTCCAAAACCTGGCCATAGCTGGCTTTGCAAACAAGAACGTCTGGGCTAGAAGAAACGGAAGATTTGCGTCTAAACGATGATGCTCCTACAAAACAAAAATATATATGCGTAAAGAAATAAGTACTACCCCGCCACTTTTAAACGGTAAAATAGATAACAGATATAAAACCTTATTTTGAAATATAGATGGAAAGTACATAAATATTATATGTGATATCACTACGCCGTTCTTCGCTATGATATATTCCCGACTATAAGAATGCTACGTGTTTAAGTAACAAACATTTTTGATCAGATTTTCGATCAGCTTTTTTTATGAGCTTTAACTAATTGTTATTATGAAATATAATGTATCTGTTATTTCACTATCATTTTATATTGATAGCGTTGCGATCCAAGTCAGAAGAAGAAGTTACAACATATGTTCGATTAAAATATTCGTTTTAAATCAGAAGAACAAAGCAGGCGTGTTCGATTCGATTTTAGTTTCCCATTCAAACAAAAAATGTTTTGGTTGTAAAAATGAAAAGTTTCACTGGAAAAATTTTGATATTTTTCTTATTTTGTTTGTGGGTACTCGTTTGAACCGCCTCGGCGACATTTTTCATTTTTTGTATGTTGCATGGGCGTGTTTTCGTAATGATAAATTCTCGGCGAGGCGGTTCTAACGAGTACCCACAATCTATGTTTTAGAGCAAAAAAAAAAAAAAAAATATCAAAATTTTTCCAGTGAAAATTTTCGTTTTTACAACCAAAACATTTTTTTGTATATTGCATGGGCGTGTTTTCGTAATGATAAACTCTTAATTTTAAAACCGACTGTCGGAAGTAGTGCCATCACGGGAAAAGATTGGAAGACCACAATTTAGCCCAGCTGAGCCGAAAGCTCACAATGATGAACTCGAGCCGTCACCCGTTCATCCGTCCTTGCGTGCGTCTGTTCAAACTTTCAAAAGCCGAAAGCTCACAGTGATGAGCTCGAGCCGTCGTCCGTTCATCCGTCCTTGCGTGCGTCTGTTCAAACTTTCAAATATGAATATCTGCGAGACTAGTCGGCCAATTGCAATCATTTGTTTTTATGAATTACCATTGGGGTGGGGGATTGCTTGCATTAGGTTTTGAAGCACATTGAATGGTTTACATGGCAACATATGGCTAAAAAGGATCATAATGTTGAAAATGTTTTTTGGCAGGACCTTCTTCGTTTTTTTGCATTAACAAAGACAATCATGATATCTTGGAAAAGATCGAATTACGGCCAAAGTCGACCTCAGAGTAAGAAGTTAGCTGTCATTGAATGTTTGGGAAAATCCCAATATACTTATAACGGGGCAAATGTTGTGGCGCCTTTATTTTTCAGTGGATCTTCTTCATTCTTGCAGGTAACAATGATAACCCTAAAATATCGGATGAGTTCGAAATTCGATCAGATAGCGTTTAAAAAAATAATTAAATCAGTATTTAGAGTTCTGGCAACTCTAGCGGCTTCAGTTTTAACGAGTACCCACAATCTATGTTTTGAGCAAAAATAAGAAAAACAGCAAAATTTTCTATCGATTTTTTTACAACTTTTAAAAATCTTTGTATATTGCATGGGCAGTTTTTCGTAATGATTAAGAGTTTATGATCCAAGTTCAACACACAATGTTTCAGCTTGACGCTTACGAAAAATTACCCAGCGGGCACATGACGTCAGAATGACGTCAGATCAACGCCGATGCGACGTCATGACGTCGCATCGACGTCGATCTGACGTCATTATGACGTCATTCAGAATGAAATTACGAAAAATTACCCAGCGGGTACATGACGTCAGAATGACGTCAGATCAACGTCGATGCGACGTCATGACGTCGCATCGACGTCGATCTGATGTCATTATGACGTCATTCAGAATGACGTCAGATCGACGTCGATGCGACGTCATGACATCGCATCGACGTAGATCTGATGTCATTCTGACGGCATGTGCCTGCTGGGTTAAGTGAACGTGTATCATGGAACATACAAATCGCAAAGAATATCAGCACATTCTCAAAATCTGGCATAAATTGTTTGAATACAAGATGTCTGCTGTCCGCCGCAGTTTATATATGATGTTCAACATTTTCACAAAGAAGCAAAGGGGGGGTCTCACGCTATATGAAATTTACATAGGGTTCTGCCCACGCACCGATTTTTATAATAGTATGCATATTGCTTGCTTGGTGCATGGCCACTGTATTAGTAATATAGATTTTCTCTTAACTACTTAAAATTTTTAAATACAACATTTTGTATTCGAGGGGGTCTTAATATAGGGGTATGTGTGATTAAAGTCACCCATAACCATCATAATAGCCTCTTCCTAATTCTGTTTGTTTGTAAAATAATCTAGAATGATCACCTATCATTTTGGTATTGCATAATTGTTGATACCTATAATATTAAATTCAGCTGATTATCATTTGTTTTGCAGATGACCCCAAATTTTAGCTCCATAATTGTGTAACCATATGTTTGATTTTCATTATTAACATGTTCCAGGTTTTGTCAACCTATAATTTTAACCTCAAATTAGGCTACACATATGTAGATTATATGCTGAAAATTTCGTAAAATTTGAAGACCGGTAACATCTTTTTCTAGAACATTGAATGATACAAGTCAGAATTCTGAGAAACGTAAAATTAATAATGATTTATCCAATTATTAGTATTTTATGTTATTAACATGTTACAAAGCAAACTTTTTGTGAATAATTTTCCGGCTTAACAATTTTGTGTCTTGCATGACCATCAACGCTATTATATATATTTTGAATATTGATTTAAGTGAGAAAATTGCACCCTGTCTTGGACCTTATATTGCATAACTGCCCATTATTTTTAGTTTTCATAACTAGATTTTAGAACATGATTCTATCTATTAGTAAGCAATTCTCTATAGTTTATTCGTGTTTATGATGCAATGGTCTAGTTTTTACTGTTTTAATTATTATTATTATTATTATTATTATTTTTTTTTTCGAAAAATTAAGTTGTTTAGGTATTAATTGAATTAATGAACTTATACAGCTATTTTGTTGATTTCTACATCCTGTAACTCACGCCATATTGGAAACCTAAGGGATTTAGCATTTTGCATGAAATAAACCCGATGAGGCTAAGGACAGTTCATTTCCTGCTGATTATATCACAATCTCAGAAAAAACAACACCCCATCCACCCAAGTACATAATGGAGCAAAACCAACAGGATAAAGAAAGAAAACAAAATATCAATAGATAAAATTATATGATAAGCTACTAACAAGAGGAACTGGCTAACTACTTGTGTTTTTTTTTCTTTTTCCGCCATTTGAAGCATTATACGCATGTACTAGACAGCATTTTTCCAATATAATATCATGTGTGAAACAGGTTATACCATATATCAAATCTAAGATGAAAGTTATTAATCTTATGCATGCATTTTATCATCTGCTACAGCAGGCAAACCTATTACTGGAAGTTTCAAACACACTTCGTTACTGCAAGTTTCAAACACACTTCATTGGAAACCCTTAATCGAAATGGGGCTTTTGAACTTATAAACTTACATGAAGCTGACAAGTTTTTTTACCTAGCTGACATTGTCACATATAACTGACAAAACAGCTATGATTTCTAACCAAGGATAGGATTAAAGAAGAGTATCTAGACAACTATCAGCATGAAATCACAAACATTTTGCTGTATTTATAATTGACTATTTATAAAAATAAAACCATAAACATTTATGGATTCATAAATGTGTTAAAAACCTTGAGATTTTAAAACATCAAGTTTGGATATTTGTCTGAGTTATTCATTTCAAAAATGGGAAAAAGAACCACATTTAAATGGTAGAAAGATTGTCAACAATGGATATGCTTAAAGAAGAATTAAAATAAATCTGATATTTAAAGTGAAAGCTATTCCTGAGCATCACATCTGAACACTTGCAAAGAGGAAAGTCTGTCACATAGCTGAATTATGCACTTACTGGATAACGATAATCTGATAATAGTGATCGAAAAGTTAGAAAGTGCTACTGTATTTGGTATTCTTGTCAATTTTGTAACTAAAGTTGGCATCAGAAACAATTAAATAAATAAAGTTATGAATAAGTAATCTTATAAACGACAATAAATAAACGATGGTAAAACAAATAGAGGAATCAGTCAAATGTCTGTTACCATTACGGTGGTCAATCACAAATTAAAAGGAATGTTACTCAAGTAGATTTATCCAAATGCATCTAAACCTAAAGAAATATTAAGTGATAAAATTATAGAAACAAAAACATTTTATTAATATATTTAAACCTAAAATGTTTGCTGATCATTTGCATGAAAAATTGATAATAACTTTGAGGTAGGTCACTATAAAATATGTGAAATTGCCAGATCAAATAACCATTTTTATATTAGGAATTCATATTATTTATGTAATTTTTCATTTCCAATGATACAATTATGGAATAACGTGATTTTAGAGGAAAAAACAGCTAAAAACATTAAAATCCATTTTTGTCAAAAATTGACTAACGTGTATATCATGTACATTTCAACAGTGTTACCGGTTTTGAAAATTTTTAAGACTTTACCAGCATAAAGACTGTACCCCTGGCCAACTTTATAGACAGTATCATAGGTTGACAAGCACTGGAACATATCAAAATATGAGACATAATTTGTCATTCTCGAAAATATTTGTGATAAAATTTTGACAATTTCAAGTTTAAGTTTCCATAAAAAGTCTATCTGTTTATCATTTTAAGCCAAAGTGGTATCAAAGTCACCCATGTGGAGTCCTTTTTGAATTCCAGTTTTAATTAGGTTAATAAAAGTTTAATAAGAGATACCATATGGGCAAAGTATAACGCAGGTATGGTCACAAAGGTGGAGTAAGACAGGGTGCTATTCTGAGACCTAAAATTGTTTTTTCGAAACAAATAAATGCATTTTTATAGGTGTTAGAATGAAGGCATTCACCATGCAAAGCAAGAACAAAATTGGTGCGTGGGCGCATATGAGACCCCCCCTTTGATTACTACAGATTCTGACCAAATTAATGTCTAAAAATAAGTTTGACAAAGATGGACATAAACAGCCTAAAGTTGGTTTTTATACGCGTATAATTACAACTGTTCCCAAACTTATTTCCATGTGCATACTTTGAGCAGTTGGTCTTTTTATAATCACAGGTGTTCCCATACTTATTTCCATGTGCATACTTTGAGCAGTTGGTCTTTATATAATCACAAGCGTTCCCTAACTTATTTCCATGTGTATACTTTGAGCAATCTAGAAATCAGCCGCGTCATGAGAAAACCAACAGTCTGCATACCTATGCAAAAACAAAGGCGCCGAACAGCATCTGAGTAACTGCGCAGCTGATCAGCGCCTTTGTTTTCGATACACTGATAGTACAATCCTCTTCTTTCTACATCCAAAATTTCTAGCCTCTAGCTATCTTCTGTGACTGTACAGCTTGGTTTGCATCGGACCTGTTTGGAAATCACATTGTTGGGTTTCTTATGATGCGGCTTATACATCTCATTTACTTTGATTACGAATTCGTCACCAGTTACGCTGTATGAAGCTGTAAATGTCCGCTCTCCCTAAAGTTGGTTTTTATACGCGTATAATTACAACTGTTCACAAACTTATTTCCATGTGTATACTTTGAGTAGATGGTCTTTATATAATCACAGGTGTTTCCTAACTTATTTCCAGCAGTTGGTATTCATATAATTAAAAGTGCTCCCTAACTTATTGCCATGTGTATATTTTGAGGAATCTAGAAATATCTCATTTACTTTGATTACGAATTCTTCACCAGTTACGCTGTATGAAGTTGTAAATGTCCGCTCTCCCTTGATGAAAGTCGCATATCCTGGACTTTGGTCAGCTTGCAAACCAATCTGAATCTGAGTAATCTGAAATCCATCCAATCTGGTTGGAAACAGCAAATCCACCTATTTCAAAAACATAAATGAGCCTTCGCATGAAACAAAAAACAATTTAGGTTTCCGATCAGGTCCGACACAAACTGTGCAGTAACTGCACAGCTGATCAGCGCCTTAGTTTTCGCATATTAAGCAATTTGTTGGTTTTCCGATGCAGCGGCTCAAATTTATATTGGTCTCAATTAGCTCTCAATGTAGTTATCATTGTGCACTTGGCATTTGTATCCGCGTCCTGAGACCTTGGAGAGAGCGGGGATAACCGTGAAAATGCGCGGGATTTAACCATTGGTATGTCCCTCATGTTCGAGGAACTGCCCGTGTTTGCATTCTATTTGCAACCAGAGGACCATTGGTCCTGAGAACGCTCACCTGAAGCCTGATCTTGGAGTATTAAGTCATAATGAAATGACCTTGACCTTGAATACTCACACACCTTTATTGACTTCATAAGTTGTCTGCATCTGCAAAGTTTCAGGTCTCAGGCTGCAATAGTTTCCAAATCCAGTGATTTCTGAGAAAACCATAATTTTAATTTTGATATTTAAATGACCTTGGGCCAAGGTCAAGACATGACCTTGGCCTTCATTAATTACTTACCTTCATTGACTCCATTAGTTGTCTGCATCTAGCAACTTTCAGGTCTCAGGCTGCAACAGTTTGTTTTCACCTTTTCCCATATAAAAAGCCTATGTTTCCAAAATTGACCTTGCAGTAAAATAGGTCAAGGTCATCATAGGGTCATCATTTCAACAAACTATGATGGGCTGGAGTCCCAAATGCTACATACCAAGTTTCATGAAAATTGGCCTGCAGGTTCTGGAGAAGAAGATTTTTGAAAGGTTTTTACCATATATGGGCGTGGCGGCCATCTTGGTCATGTGACCTGGATTTTGCGATCAAACTTTCGTCTCCCCTACCCATGGATGCTCCACATAAAATTTCACTTTGATTTGCCGAGCAGTTTTAGAGAAGAAGATCTTTGAAAAGTGTGTATGGACAACAGACTGGCCAAGGTCAAGAGATGACCTTGACCTATATTAATCACATACCTTCATCTACTCCATTAGTTGTTTGCATCTACCACTTTTCAGGCCTCAGGCTGCAATAGTTTTCAAAAAATCCATAGTTTTCACTTTTTCCTATGTAAAAGCCTGTTTCCAAATTTGACCTTGCCGTAAAATAGGTCAAGGTCATCATAGGGTCATCATTTTATCAAACTATGATGGGCTGAGGTCCTTGATGCTACATACCAAGTTTCGTGGAAATCGGCCCACCGGTTCTGGAGAAGAAGATTTTTGAAAGGTTTTTACCATATATGGGCGTGGCGGCCATCTTGGTCATGTGACCTGGATTTCGCGATCAAACTTTCGTCTCCCCTACCCATGGATGCTCCACATAAAATTTCACTTTGATTGGCCAAGCAGTTTCAGAGAAGAAGATCTTTGAAAAGTGTGTATGGACAACAGACTGGCCAAGGTCAAGAGATGACCTTGACCTATATTAATCACATACCTTCATCTACTCTATTAGTTGTTTGCATCTACCACTTTTCAGGCCTCAGGCTGCAATAGTTTTCAAAAAATCCATAGTTTTCACTTTTTCCCATGTAAAAGCCTATGTTTCCAAGTTTGACCTTGCCGTAAAATAGGTCAAGGTCATCCAAGGGTCATCATTTTATCAAACTATGATGGGCTGAAGTCCCCGATGCTACATACCAAGTTTCGTGGAAATCTGCCCACCGGTTCTGGAGAAGAAGATTTTTGAAGGGTTTTTACCATAAATGGGCGTGGCGGCCATCTTGGTCATGTGACCTGGATTTCGCGACCAAACTTGAAATGCCACTACCCAAGGAGGCTCCACATAAAATTTCAACTAGATCGGCCAAGCGGTTTCAGAGAAGAAGATCTTTGAAATTGTGGACGACGGACGGACGACGGACGACGGACGGACGGACGCCGGATCATGGCCATCCTATAAGCTCACCTTGTGAGCCTTTGGCTCAGGTGAGCTAAAAAACAGCAGTGCAATGAAAACATAGCAGACTGCGAGGGAAATTAACAGGCGATTTACCTAATATATAGGTGCAGTGCAGAGCTTTTCTGTGGTGGTTCATATTGTTTTGTGTCTTGGTGTTTACAAGTTTTGTGCTGTTGGCGCCTTATGTATGTTATCATATTTTAGTTAAGTTTAGGTAACTGAGTGGCCACCTATTGGGAAAATAGCTGCTCATTCGGCTTACGAAATGTTTTGATGGTATAAGTACCTTATTGTTAGTTTGGTTTTTTTCCGCCTCGGTTTTTGGAGTGGGAATCTTTTTCTGATTGCGCCTTTTCCTGATCGTTGCCTACTTGTACCTTTTGACAGGTTTTTTTCCTGGATAAAAGGTCAACCAAACCGCTCTTCCCTTAACCGGGTGGTCATGGTTACAGATGACTAGTGCATAATATAGACTTGTAGGAACCAACCGGTTAGTAGTCAAATCTCGCGATAGACCATCTCGCGATAATGAAACAAAATTCTTCTGTAAAACTCTGATGCCTCATATCTGAGAAGTACCTGGTCTATTTAAAAATTTTTAGTTTAAGAGTGGAAAAATAGACAACAACCAGTGTAATTACAGGAGCATAAACAAACTCCGTGTTTGCTATCATTTGTGTAAACGTCACACCATATAATGCGCTTTCCAACTGCATCTAACTTCGGAAATCACGTATTGCTTATTTAAAGAACAATATTTTGCAGATAGCCTATCAATGCAGCTTAATGTAGACATTAGTTAAAGTTAACGATATGTGCTTTTTTAAAAAAATGTCTACATTTAGAACACTTCGCGACAATAAAATTCTTGAAGTGTTCTCAGCGTCCAGAAAAATGCTATTTAAACTTTTAACAGTTTTAGAATCATGTACACAAATGATAGCTTAAACTGAGTTTGCCGGTTTCCAGACAGTGAAAAACGCAAAACTGCAAATGAAAATCAGACTTCCATTAAAAGTAGTGATAAAAGTGTTACATGTAAGAGGGCTATGGTTTCTAACCTGAATGAACACATCAGAATCATCACTATCTGAACACCACCCGGTACTGCTTGGTCGGGCGGTGAATGGTGGGTAGTCCTTTGAAGTAGATGAGGAGGATAGCTGTGAGTCCATAATGGTCCCGTCTCGCATTCCCAATGCTTGGTTGCACCTGCTTGCAACTTTGAAGCAAAAAGGAATATTAATATACGCGCATTTACATAGATCTCATCTTTATTCATTCATCTTTCAATTTAACTTTTGTATGATGTATTGTAAATAATAGATAAATTGTAAGAATAGCATCGTATTTATTATCAATCAATTATATATGCACTTGTCTTAAAATTGCACTGAGTCACTTCGAACAATTACTTGAAATAGTTAGATAAATTGGAAGCCAGAAAAGAACACTTTTGTCTCTGTTTTCAGCATTGAGATCAGAAATGAGGTGCCTTTTTTCTAACCATTACGAAAACTTGCTCATGCAGTATACAAAGATTTTTTGAGCTTTGAAAATTTTCAGCAGAAAAATTTAGATATTTGCCGAGGCGGTTCTAACGAGTACCCACAATCTATGTTTTGGAGCAAAAATAAGAAAAATAGGTATACCCCTGCATACCCAAGTTTTTCTATATAAAAACGGGGTTTAAGGGGGTATACATTGCACGGACATATTTTCCTGATGAAAAATGAAGATAGGGTGTCGATTCCACCGAGTCGTAAGAAAGCGTACCATCATTGACTATCAGATTTTGACAATATCGACTGCCATACATGCAAACCTTTTCTAGAAAAGAGTTCAAGTCGCCATGATCGATTCAAGATTTTTCCAATCAAATTATTTCCAACAGAATGTCCACTGCGCAATGTAAGATACCGTCCTTCAGGCTCATTCAAACAGTACGTATCGATTCTGTTCTCTGTAGCTACACTGTGACTGAGACATTGTACAGCGCCAGAGGTGAGCACTATCCACCTGCTGTCACTAATGAACATCGACGGGACGTTGCTTTTCTGAACAATAGCTGTAAAATATAATATACAGCTCTACGTCTTAAGCTTCACCTTAAGCTTAAAGCCGCACTCTAACAAAGAAAACAAGAAGACATTGTTTTGCACATAGCGAGATTTATGCGTGAAAAACAGTAGCACGTACATGATGGACGCAAAAAACAATTCATAACGTACTTGTACAAAACCAATAAACAATATATACCAAATCTACATACATATCACTTGCAAGTATAAAATTTCTTATTCAGATAAGTTTGATATATTATTACTTGTTAGACCGTACTGCTTTTTCGGGCTGCGAGCGGGCTACCCAACCCTACTCCTGTGGAGGGGGAGGTAGGTTTATCCAGGCTCAAGACCAGCAAGACCGTTCGCACCGACTTATATCTGCCTTCAAAACACTTGTATATACACATAATACACATAAAACAAATTAATAGTGTATTATACAAAATTATTAGAAATATATTATATATGCATACAAGATCAAGCTACAAATTCTTAAGTCGGTGCTCCCGTCTTATGAGTGTTTTCTCACTCCATTTTTTAAATATTTTGCAAAATTAAAAAATTAACGAAAACCAACGTTGACAGTAGAGAATCTCGCGTAGAATTGCTTGACCAACGCCTTAAATCACTATTTATATCGTCTCTGCACGTGACATAGCTCTACTCACTAATCTCGCTAACCTGTTTGACCGGTTCTGTTAAGACATAAATTTCCCGCTATACGTCGTAACGCGGGAAATTATTAAGTATTTGCCTTTGACATCACTACGGTATACGGAGTCTTACCGGGAGAAAAAACATTTCTAAGGCTATAAATACTAGTACTTTGCAAAGAAATCCTCGTAATTCCCTGTCTAGAACATGATGTAACATTTTATGTATTTTTGCTGCTCTAACGAAATCCCAAAATCTTTGTTTGTAAAAGTATACATTTTCACTTCCGAGTTTTACTTTATAATAGAGGGGTTCAAGTGGGTGTACTTTTCATGGACATGTTTTCCGGATACATTTCCGTCATTCGATCTGTTGTAAAACGTACTGGGATCTTTTTTCTTTCTTTGGCGAAAAGGAAAATGTATCTTCATGTTTTTTGTTACTACCATCAGCATTCGTTTAAAACTAGGCAACGATCAGGAAAAGGCGCAATCAGAAAAAGATTCCCACTCCAAAAACCAAGGCGGGAAAAAAAACAAACTAACAATGAGGTACTTATACCATGAAAACTTTTCGTAAGCCGAATGAGCAGCTATTTTCCCAATAGGTGGCCACTCAGTAACCTAAACTTAACTAAAATATGATAACATACATAAGGCGCCAACAGCACAAACCAGAGGACCAATGGTCCTGTAAACGCTCACCTGAGATCTGCTGCATATACCAATAAACATTGTTTGAATATTATGGTATTTAACCTCAGTGTAGGGGGGAGATGAAGCCCTTGGACCATTTTCTTTTTTCAGAATAATCAATATTCAGTCCTACTACCCATTTTCTGCAAGATTTTCACCTCAAGTGACGTTTTAAAAGTTTTCCCCATTCAAATGCATTGGCGACCTATGTTGACCTTGTCGTAAAATAGGTCAAGGTCACCACAGGGTCATGATTTATATACACATTGTAGTACTTTAGCCATCAATGCTTCATGCCAAGTTTCTTTGAAATCTGTCCACCGGTTCCGGAGAAGAAGATTTTTGAAGGGTTTTTACCATAAATGGGCATGGCGGCCATCTTGTTCATGTGACCTGGATTATTTATATACACATTGGTTTCCCTATTCTATAGATGCTTCACATAAAATTTGGATTTGATTAGCCTAGCGGTTTCAGAGAAGAAGGTCTTTGAATATTATTGTAATATACAATATATAATGCCCCTGGGTGGGGGCAGATGAGCCCCTGGGGTCCAATTTTTTCAGAATCATCAATATTTAGTCCTACTGCCCATTTCCTGCAAGACTTTGTACATTGTAGTACTTGAGTCATCAATACTTCATGCCAAGTTTCATTAAAATCGGTCCACCAGTTCTGGAGAAGAAGATTTTTGAAGGGTTTTTACCAAATATGGGCATGACAGCCATCTTGGTGATGTGACCTGGATGTGACAATGTCATCCCAGTGTAATGATTTATACAAATTTTGTAGACCTCCGTTCCTTAATGCTTCATGCCACGTTTCAAAATCATAGGCCTTCTGGTTCTGAAGAAGAAGATTAAAAAAATGCTATTTATAGCCATGGCGGCCATCTTGGTCATGTGACCTTGACCATTTATACAAACTTTCATTCCCTCTTCCTAAGGATGCTCCACATAAAGTTTGGCTTTGATTGGCCTAGCGGTTTCAGAGAAGAAGATGTTTCAATATAATGGTCATATGCATGTATATAACCCCGGGGCAGGGACAGACAACCCCCTGGGCCCAAAATATTTTCTTAAACATATATCTTCTGTCCATTTGCTCATTTCTAGTAAGTTTTCTGCCATCCATTTAATTACATTTTCCTATTTTTTTCCCCATTCCAATGCATAGGAGACCTAAGTTAACCTTGCCGTAAAATATGTCAAGGTCATCCCAGGGTCATGATTTATACATATTTTGTAGAGCCCCATTCCCAGATGCGTCATACCAAGTTTCAAAATCATAGGCCTTCTGGTTCTGAAGAAGAAGATTTTTAAACGCTTTTGCTTTTTATAGCCATGGCGGCCATCTTGGTCATGTGACCTTGACCATTTATATAAACTTTCATTCCCTCTTCCTATGAATGCTCAACATGAAGTTTGGCTTTGAGTGCCTTAGTGGTTTCAGAAAAGAAGATGTCTGAATATTATGGTCATATACATGTTTATAGCCCCGGGACAGGGGCAGACAACCCCCTGGGCCCAAAATATTTTCATAAACATAAATCTCCTGTTCATTTGCTCATTTCTAGCAAGTTTTCTGCCATTTAATTGTATTTTCCTATTTTTCCCATTCAAATGCATGGACGACCTAAGTTGACCTTTCCGTAAAAAAGGTCATGATTTATACAAACTTTGTGGAGCCTTATTGCCTGATGCTTCATGCCAAGTTTCAAAATCATAGGCCTTCTGGTTCTGGAGAAGAAGATTTTTAAAGGGTTTTGCTATTTATAGCCATGGCGGCCATCTTGGTCATGTGACCTGGACCATTTATACAAACTTTCGTTCCCCCTTCCTAAGGATGCTCCACATGAAAAGGTACAAGTAGGCAAAGAACAGGAAAAGGCGCAATCGGAAAAAAACCGAGGTGGGAAAAAAACAAACTAACAATCAGGTACTTATACCATGAAACATATCGTAAGCTGAATGAGCAGCTATTTTCCCAATAGGTGGCCACTCAGTTACCTTAACTTAACTAAAAATATGAAAACATACATAATGCGCCAACAGCACAAAAAATGTTTTTAAACACCAAGACATAAAACAAAAAGAACCAGCACAGAAGTATCGACTTGGAACGATCAGTAACACAAAGTTACTGGCGGGCTTAAACCGGTTTTACAGGTACCTAACCTGAAGTTTGGCTATGATTGGCCAAGTGGTTTCAGAGGAGAAAATCTTTGAAAATGTGAACGACGGACGACGACGGACGACGGACGCCGGAGCATGGGTAGACTATAAGCTTACCTGTGAGCCTTTGGCTCAGGTGAGCTAAAAAAGTACATAAGGTTCAAATAGCACAAAAGTCTTACATATTGTAGCATCCAAAGAAACATATGAGGCGGTAAATCCTTCATTAGCTATACTGGCGTCGGACTTGAACACCACTGTCATGATGTTGTTAGTCGACGTCACCGTCGGAGGGAATATACTGCCACAGTATCTGAAATGGGAAAAGTAGACATAAACTATGTGGTCACCTTTAGGGGAATAGCTGTTCTCACAACGTACATTATGTCATCACACATGCTCAATAAATAGTGAATTTCACACCTTTTAAATTGGATTATACCAGACAAAACAAAATGTTTTTTGTAAAGAATCTACTGTTGTGAATAAATTTGAGCCATCTATTAAATGAGAAAACCGGATTTTACAAAGCTGCGGATCAGCTGTGTAGTTACTGCACTGCTGATCAGCGCCTTTGTTTCCCTACACTCATAGTAACATTCCTCTTCTACTTATAGACAAAACTTTAAGCTTAATTCCTCTTCCACTTATAGACCAAATTTCAAGCTTCTAGCCTTCTTCTGTGACTGTACAGGTCAGTTTGTGTCGGACCTGGTTGGATATCCTTGAGACCGGTTTTCTCGAGTCGCAGCTCATATGACAGACGTGACTATTGATTGGTGTTCCGCTTTGTTATGAATCAGACAAAATACTGATCAAGACGTCATACCCTTTCTTAAAAAAATATGATTTTGTTGTTGTTATCAAAATACATGTAGAGCTTGTCATGTTTACCACTGTAATAGCATAACTCGTCGTCCAAGCTTATTTGAACCATCACTTCAGGGACAATATGTATGTACATGTAGACTCACCCAACTGATAATGATGGGCAAGTCCATTCTTCATAATGGGTCAAACTCACAGTCCCAGCATATTTGAACCATCAATCCTAGGTTAATATGTCAGTAGACTTACCAAACTGATAATGATGGGCAAGTCCATTCTTCATAATGGGTTAAACTCACAGTCCCAGCATATTTGAACCATCGATCCCAGGTTAATATGTTAGTAGACTCATCCAACTGACAATGATGGGCAAGTCCATTCTTCATAATGGGTTAAACTCACAGTCCCAGCATATTTGAACCATCAATCCCAGGTTAATATGTCAGTAGACTCACCTAACTGATAATGATGGGCAAGTCCATTCTTCATAATGGGTTAAACTCACAGTCCCAGCATATTTGAACCATCAATCCCAGGTTAATATGTCAGTAGACGCACCCAACTGATAATGACGGGCAAGTCCATTCTTCATAATGGGTTAAACTCACAGTCCCAGCATATTTGAACCATCAATCTCAGGTTAATATGTCAGTAGACTCACCTAACTGATAATGATGGGCAAGTCCATTCTTCATAATGGGTTAAACTCACAGTCTCAGCATATTTGAACCATCAATCCCAGGTTAATATGTCAGTAGACTCACCCAACTGATAATGACGGGCAAGTCCATTCTTCATAATGGGTTAAACTCACAGTCCCAGCATATTTGAACCATCAATCCCAGGTTAATATGTCAGTAGACTCACCTAACTGATAATGATGGGCAAGTTCATTCTTCATAATGGGTTAAACTCACAGACCCAGCATATTTGAACCATCAATCCCAGGTTAATATGTCAGTAGACTCACCCAACTGATAATGACGGGCAAGTCCATTCGTCACAATAGGTTAAACTCACAGTCCCAGCATACTTGAACCATCAATCCCAGGTTGATATGTCAGTAGACTCACCGAAATGATAATTAAGGGCAAGTCCATTCTTCATAATGGGTTAAACTCACAGTCCCAGCATTTGAACCATCAATCTTGGGTTAATATGTCAGTGGACTCACCCAACTGATAATGATGGGCAAGTTCATTCTTCACAAATGATTTAAACTCACCTTCCTAGCATATTTGAACCATCTATCCCAGGACCATCAAACACACTGACAGAATCATACACACAGTTTGGATGATCTTCTATACTAAATGTATTGAAGGTTAGGCGGACCACGAATCCAGGCTCCACACGGATGCTCCAGGTACAGTTGACCCCATGCGGGTATGTGTTGGGGTGCCCTGGGCTGGTGATTGTGCCGGTGGGGTCAGTCAGTGGACCTCCACAACCTGAAAAATGGAATTGTTGTTCATAAAAAAAAATAAAAATAAAAAAAATTCCTATTATCCTATTATTCTGATTGATACGAGGGGCATTTATTAAGTCTTGAAAGTGGGCACCTTAATATGATTGTGTAAAGGCCAGTCATAAAATATAAATGTATTTCAAAAGAGTAATCTTTTGTCTTTCAAAAAGTGTAATTTGTGAAGACTTGCGACTTAAAATGCAAAAATAGCACATACTTGAATAAGCTGGGGGTTATGTAACTGAACAAAATTTAGAGATATATTTTAAAATTTGTTAAGTGGAAGTAAGATAGAATGGTACAATGCATGTATATAACCCTAGGGCAGGGTCAGAATAACTCCTGGAGTCAATGTCTTTTTCAAATCATAAAAATTCAGTCCATTTGCCAATTACCTGCAAGTTTTGTCATTCAAATGACATTTTAACAATTTTCTCCATTCAAATGCATGGGCGATCTAAGTTGACCTTGCCGTGAAATAGGTCAAGGTCATCCCAGTGTCATGATTTATATATTTTTTGTAGACCTCCGTTCCCTAATGCTTCATGCCAAGTTTCAAAATCATAGGCCTTCTGGTTCTGAAAAAGAAGATTTTTTAAAAATTTTGCTACTTATAGCCATGGCGGCCATTGGCTAAGCAGTTTCTGAGAAAAAGCTGTTTGAATATTATGGTCATCTACATGTACATGTATATAGCTCCGGGGCAGGGGCAGACAACCCTTGGGCCTAAAATATTTTCATAAGCATAAATCTTCTGTCCATTTGCTCATTCCTAGCAAGTTTTCTGCCATTGCATGACATTTTCCTATTTTTTCCCATTCAAATGCATGGGCGACGTAAGTTGACCTTGCCGTAAAATAGGTCAATGTCATCCCAGGGTCATGATTTATATAAACTATAATTGGCCCGCGTCCCCGATGCTACAGACCAAGTTTCGTGGAAATCGGCCCACTGGTTCTGGAGAAGAAGATTTTCAAAGATTTTGCTATTTATAGCCATGGCGGCCATCTTGGACATGTGACCTCGACCATTTATATAAACTTTCATTCCCTCTTCCTAAGGATGCTCCACAAAAAGTTTGGCTTTGATTGGCCTAGCGGTTTCAGAGAAGAAGATGTTTCAATATTATGGTCATATACATGTATATAGCCCCGGGGCAGGGGCAGACAACCCCCTGGGCCCAAAATATTTTCTTAAACATAAAATTTCTGTCCATTTGCTCATTTCTAGCAAGTTTTCCTATTTTTTCCCATTCCAATGCATGAGAGACCTAAGTTGACATTGCCGTAAAATAGGTCAAGGTCATCCCAGGGTCATGATTTATATAAACTTTGTAGAGCTCCATTCCCAGATGCTTCATGCCAAGTTTCAAAATCATAGGCCTTCTGGATCTGAAGAAGAAGAGTTTTAAACGTTTTTGCTATCTATAGCCATGGCGGCCATCTTGGTCATGTGACCTTGACCATTTATATAAACTTTCATTCCCCGTTTCCAAGGATACTCCACATGAAGTTTGGCTTTGATTGGCCTAGCGGTTTCAGAGAAGAAGATGTTTGAATATGGTCACATACATGTATATAGCCCCGGGGCAGGGGCAGACAACCCCCCAGGGGCTAATTTTTTCCACTAACATTAATCTTCTGTTCAATTCCCAGTAAGTTTTACCCATCAAATAGCATTTTACCATTTTTCCCATTCAATTGCATTGGCGGCCTAAGTTGACCTTGCCGTAAAATAGATCAAGGTCATCCTTGGGTCATGATTTATATAAATTATGGTAAGCCCGCGTCCCCGATGCTACATACCAAGTTTCGTGGAAATCGGCCCACTGGTTCTGGAGTAGAAGATTTCTAAAAGTTTTTGCTATTTATAGCCATGGCGGCCATCTTGGTCATGTGACCTGGACTATTTATATAAACTTTTGTTCCCCTTTCCTAAATGATGCTCCACATGAAGTTTGGCTTTGATTAGCGGTTTCAAAGGAGAAGATCTTTGAAACTGTGGACGACAGACGACGACGGACGGACGCCGGAGCATGGGTATACTATAAGCTCACCTGTGAGCCTTCGGCTCAGGTGAGCTAAAAATGTATACACCAAGACATAAAACAACAAGAACCACCACAGAAGTATCGCCTTGGAACGGTCAGATATATAAAATTACTGGCGGGCTTAAACCGATTTAACAGGACCCTAACCTCGCCCTCAGCTTAGATAGATAGATAGATAGATAGATAGATAGATAGATAGATAGATAGATAGATAGATAGATAGATAGATAGATATACTCAAAGCCAAAAGTATAACCTCGCTTTTAGCTTAGATAGATAGATAGATAGATAGATAGATAGATAGATAGATAGATAGATAGATAGATAGATAGATAGATAGATAGATAGATAGATAGATAGATAGATAGATAGATAGATAGATAGATATACTCAAAGCCAAAAGTATAACCTCGCTTTTAGCTTAGATAGATAGATAGATAGATAGATAGATAGATAGATAGATAGATAGATAGATAGATAGATAGATAGATAGATAGATAGATAGATAGATATACTCAAAGCCAAAAGTATAACCTCGCTTTTAGCTTAGATAGATAGATAGATAGATAGATAGATAGATAGATAGATAGATAGATAGATAGATAGATAGATATACTAAAAGTAAAAGCCAAAAGTACCTTTACACTGGTTTTGTAGATAGTTTTTCGTGTAAAGCTTTGTAATATTCATAAAGTGTTTGATATGTATTGATGTCCGACCAATTACACTTTAGATAGGCGAAATTTTAAGCACGTTTAAGAAGTTAAACTTTACTATTAGTTTATTCCAAAGGGGGCTATTTTCGATAAAAAAGCAATTTTAACAGCCTGCAAAAACCTAACCAAATGTCGGAGCAAAAATGTCTGGCAGTATTTTTTGAAGGATAATAAGTGGTCCTTGGCACAGTATGTTCAAATTTTCTGTCTACATTTGATTTAGTGGGAAAATGCCAGTTCTGTGATTTTAATGAAAACACAGATAACTCGCACGTGGATTAAGTTACATTGACCTTTACATGCATTATGCTCGGATAGGTGTTTGAGACACACTCCAATAGATACAATTCAAAACGAATAAAAATATGTTTAGAAATGAAAAGTATAAAGTTACTTTTGAGATAGATAGATAGATAGATAGATAGATAGATAGATAGATAGATAGATAGATAGATAGATAGATAGATAGATAGATAGATAGATAGATAGATAGATAGATAGATAGATAGATAGATAGATAGATAGATAGATAGATAGATAGATAGATAGATAGATAGATAGATAGATAGATAGATAGATAGATAGATAGATAGATAGATAGATAGATAGATAGATAGATAGATAGATAGATAGATAGATAGATAGATAGATAGATAGATAGATAGATAGATAGATAGATAGATAGATAGATAGATAGATAGATAGATAGATAGATAGATAGATAGATAGATAGATAGATAGATAGATAGATAGATAGATAGATAGATAGATAGATAGATAGATAGATAGATAGATAGATAGATAGATAGATAGATAGATAGATAGATAGATAGATAGATAGATAGATAGATAGATAGATAGATAGATAGATAGATAGATAGATAGATAGATAGATAGATAGATAGATAGATAGATAGATAGATAGATAGATAGATAGATAGATAGATAGATAGATAGATAGATAGATAGATAGATAGATAGATAGATAGATAGATAGATAGATAGATAGATAGATAGATAGATAGATAGATAGATAGATAGATAGATAGATAGATAGATAGATAGATAGATAGATAGATAGATAGATAGATAGATAGATAGATAGATAGATAGATAGATAGATCTATCTTACTTGACGTATCAGTTTTGACGTTGTCAGTTTTGAGGAAAATGATTCTAGACACTGTTACACTTACTCCAAAGTCATACATTATCCATTCTGGAAACAGAATAGGGAAACAAACGTTAATGTGGAATAAAGCCGACGTAAATACAGATTTAGTTTGAAATGGTTGGTTGGTTGATTGGGGTTTTACGTCCCACCACCCAGCAGGCACCTGACGTCAACTTGACGTGGGATATTGGTTGTATTTTGGTCACGACGTCATACAACCAATAACCAACGTCCACCCGATGTCCAGTTCTGACGTCAGTAGACGTATTGATATGACGTCAAACTGACGCCAGATTCAAACGTCAGTCTAACGCCATATGTCAACAGAGTTAGCTGCCCTTGAACTGACATAATTTCTTACGCACATTATGTAACAAAATCAATTTCAAATAATAATTTCAACATTGCCACTTAAAAGTCGTATCTGAGTCTCGTATCGGAAATCCCATATTTCGCCCTCCATGCTTAATCAATTTAGAAAAATACATATTTATTAATCAAAATAAAGTCTTTCACTAAGTTATCAAACTTTCTATTAAGATGAAAATAAAATTTGTATATTTTAATACTTATTTCACCATTTTAAATTATTGATTGTTCAGAATATATTCTTATTTCTTACACTAATGTCTTATTGGTTTTAGCACCATATAGCAATAAAATTTTGCATAAATAAGATGTACCAACATCATGGTGATTTAACATCTTAAACATTTTGTATATCCCGAATAACTCTTATCAAAGGAGTGAAAGGGAATAACAATAGTGCGTCACCGCACTTCTTAAACCACGTCAGGATTTCAGAATGTTAGTTAAACATTGCGAACAAATATTCACGATGAACTATTCCCAGCAGGCACATGACGTCAGAATGATGTCAGATCGACGTCGATGCAACATCATGACGTCGCATCGATGTTAATATGACGTCATTTTGACGTCATGTGCCCGCTGGGTTGATATGACATGGGTTCCAACATCGGGTTCACGACGTCAGATTGACGTCAGCTTTCAGACGTTAAACCAACGTTGGTTTTAGCACGTCAGATTGACGTCTGTTTTTGACGTCAAAAAACTTTCAAAATCAACCTAACTCCAACGTTATTATGACGTTGGAGTCTGACGTCAATCTGACGTCTCACGGACGTCAAATGTCTGCTGGGCAACAGCTTAGGTCATATGGAGATGGGACCTCAGTTTATAGTCCCAGCCAACGGACTGGAGAAGCCCGGGATCGAACCTGCGACCCCTGGTTTACAAGGCGAGTGACATAACCACTGCACCACGGAGGCTTCTAGTTTGACATGGAAGTAGGAAAACATTATTATAACGACCAATCAAAATCAACCAGTCATCCATCATTAAGAGTATAAATACATGTGGTTGATTTACTAATATCTCAAACCATTGAATAAATGGTAAACAAAATGAAAAATGAGACACGTTACACGTACAAGCGATAAAAATATTCAAGAGAACAATGCGGGTGGATCAAAAGTAACACATTCTAGATGTAAAGACTTTAAAACACGTCAGACAGAAAACAAAAGAAGCGTTGACCATTTCTATTAAAAAATGCCTATGGTTTTTGGAAAAACAAAAAGCCGGTCATCTGTGTTCTTATGCACAGGTTAACTTCCTCGAATAATGCACTATTGAATAACACAATTTGTTTTCCATGTTTCGTGCCACAGAATATGAATTTTGGGCTAAAACAATCAATTTTTGTATGAAATATATAGTAATTTGGAAACATTTTTATAGAGTATCGTTCCCCCCCTGAGAACCAACAAAAGCTTTTGCATGCATATGTGTAGCCATGTAATTCACAACATATGAAATTGGCGTGTTGGTTCTTTGGGGGGAACGATACTCTAGAGCCCAAAAACCAGAGCCCAAATATGATAAACTGTTATAGCTACCCATATAGACAAAGCTAGCATATATTAAGTATTCTTGCATAGATATCTATGCACATAGCTGTTTGAAGCCGTTTTCAATTGGTCGAAAGCCATGTTCAAACAGCAAAACCCATGTTCAAATCATGAAATTCACGTGCCGTTTGAACATGGGTTTTGGCCGACGTCATTGGTCAATGCGACGTGACGTCATGTGTTTCGTAGAAACAAAATGGCCAACGTTGAAGAAGCTCCGCTGTTTTTGGTGAGATTTTACGTTGTTAACCAACGGTTATTTTCATGAGATTTTAAGTTGATTAGAGTGAAAATGCAAGAATAGCGATCAACCATGGTTTGTTTCAGTGTTCAAACTTTCGCTGGATCACTCGGAAGGGGTTTGAACACGCGGCCTGCGGCCTTGTGTTCAAACACCTTCCTCATGATCCAGCGAATGTTTGAACACTGAATACCATGGTTGATCCCTTTAATGGAAAATGAAACAGCATAACATGGTCATAATATGCACTATTAGAAATGTTATTAACTTGAATCTGGATGCTCCAGAATCAACTTTCATCACTTGGGCAACGGACATTAATGGTGTCCATCATTTTGCGTTACAACATTTTGGTGACATACTGTACATATTTGTCCCTTGTTTTTTGCACGGCCTCTAATCTATAAAAATTCTATCTCTGTTTTATTATTTCTACACTGTAAGGGCAGGTTTTCAGATCTGATTTAATATACTAGTTCTTAGATATTATGCTCAGTAAATGGGTTTGGCTGGCATATGGTAAGTGCAGTCCAATTTATTTATTTATGATGCTTTTGACACTTGATTTTTTGAAAATTCATTTCATTGTTAAATTATGGAGATAGGTAGCCGTGTTAGTGTAGCCGGTGTATATGTCTTTTATGCTACATTGGCCATGACCAACTAGGTAGAATTTATCATATATATTTGGACACAATAATTCATTTGTACATGATAAATGTCAAACAAATTTGTTGCAAGAACATACTCTGTCCATTTGTCAATTTTCTACATAAAGTTTTGACAACTTAAAGAGTTTTTATTGATTCCAGACTGGAAACTCGGCATTTTTTGCTTTTCTTTTTATTTATAGAGTATATATGGTAAGCTAATATTGCATAGGCAGAAATGCTATACAGGTACCTCCTAAAAGTTTTCCTAATATTTCACAGTACAAATATTTAAACATTTTTGGTGCGTTTTACAATGTTCTTGCATGTTTCTGTCGACTGAACGCTTTAAAAGACAAGCGTTAGTAACAACAAACGTCAACAGGCAAGAAAAAAAAAAACAAACAAATTTTCTACCTTTTTGTATTCATGAAATTAAGACCCCCGCCCCCACTAAAGCGTCGAATGACAGAATATGTACATGTGTAAGTGTCTGCACACGTATCTCTTCATAAGGCATGGAACTATTGTCCTCAGTATAAAGGATCAGCATCGGGAGCTTAATAACAGTGTTCTGGGCCGCTAAAGTATAGGCATATACAGGCTATATAGTCAACGGTCCTTTAAACATTAATCATGAAACTGTTTGGGCCATCCTTAAAAATTGTTGTTGTTGTTTTGCAATTGCCTAACCGGGGTTTGAAGGTGTGGGTAGTAGGTAGGTCAGTTTTTTTTTTTTTTTTTTTTTTTTTTTTTTTTTTTTTTTTTTTGGTCACGTGGAAATATGCAGTATATATTTTGTTTAATATACATGTAATAATGTAATTAAGCAACTCAGTGCTCAAGTCCAACAGGAATCTTAATCAATTTAAACAGAGCCTATAAAAGTTGAATGAAAATTATTATATTACTAAATCGCCCTTAGCTGCGCTGCAAAGCACAGTCATTAAAAAAAAAAAAAAAAAAAAAAAAAAAAAAAAAAAAAAACCTCCAGAAAAAAACAATAAATTTTTTTGGGTAGGAGGAAAAAATAGTGGGTAGGTAGGCAATTGCAAACAAACAAAAATTTATTTTAGGCCTTGTATCCGTTTACTCCTCAAACAACCAGAAGATAAATGGTCATATAAACGCTCACCTGATATCTGGTAAGGTCAATAAACGCGCTTGAATATTATGGCAATATACATAGCCCAAGTGCCGTGGCAGATAACACAGTGTATATCCGAGCGTATGCAGAACAGACGGATACGGAACGGACAGACGTTTACAGGAACACGCGCTTTTTCGCGCCAAAAATGTTTTTTCCGTTCTTTTAAAGTGATTAATGCAAATATTGAGACCAAACTAGAGCAGATGTGTTGCATACATACCCGTCAAGTTGTCTGTGCTCAAGAGCACAATGATTTTTCAGGGGGTTCGCCATAACTGCCCAAGACGTGTGAAAAATGGCATATTTTGTACTTTTTTTTGGCTGGGTGTCGAGATTGCTTGCAAAATAAGCCATTGTCAACCTTTTGGATTTAGTCCGTATGTAGTTAAATATGTCCTGAACCACCAGACATTAAATATTTTATATGTTTTCCAGTAAAAATAGCCAAGATTTGTTTTTTTTTCTGAAGCGTATGGTAATTTCATGGTTACGGGGCGGTACAGTCGTTTGTTACGGAGTGGGACAGACGAAATGACGCATTTCCATACGAAACGGAACAGACGTAGGCGAGCTTTAGAATACGGATAGAAACAGACGCTGTATAGTAGAAATGTAAGATACAAACATGTTTTAGATCAAATAAGTAAGATGCGTGACAGAATCATATATGCTTACAAATCACGCCAAAGATTTTATCTCCCACCGCAAGCTCCCTTTTGCGGCGTCTTGGCTGATTCTCACGCATCATTCATTATGGAAAGACTATGGAATATATGACCGATGCTTTGGAGAGTACTCCCGCCGGTGTGTACGGAGGTGGGTGTTCGCTTGATGTCTTTGCTTAAGGACTGAGTATGCAAACAGGGAACCTTTTCCTTTGACCGAAATTCTAGGGTCTCTATATTACTTACGTATTCAGCACGAATGCCAGCCTTCCATATAGACCTCCGGTTAAAACAGACATGAGTCTTATTATCGGACCTTTTCAGACTTTTTTCAGTCTTTTATTTTAGAATTTATAGTTAGATATGCACTATTAGTGATACTATATTTAAAGGAGAAGAAAAGCCGTGATTGCTTCGTGATGCTGAGCACCAAGGAAGCCATTGGTACCATTTTAACGCATCTGATATGGCGCGGCCTGGGCGGACCCACGACATCTCGCCCCCGAAGCGGGCACTTTTACCACTGAGCTATCGGGACCTCTCCCCCCCTTTCTCTCTGATCTGCTGTTTGCCCCCAAACAACTTTTTGTTTTCACAACATAGTCGATGCTATTCTGATACATGTACGATGCTGATCCAGGTCACCAGGTGTATTCCATCTGGTCACGTTCGAGTGCTACAATACAGAAGGTGGCCGCAAAGTGTTATATTTGACATCACAGTGTTGTTCATGTAGTATTCATGGCCGTCTGTGACCGCTCCGTATGCTGATTCGTCTGTTTTCTTCGTAGGCTACGTCTGTTCCGCCCCGTAACATAAACGAATCTGTAGACTGTTCCGCTCCGTAATGTTTTTGTTGCTAAGCAACAAAATTCTGCTTAAACTACAAGGCTTCCATGCCGGAAATTATGGTGTTTTGGAAGATAGTAGATGGACATGCAAGGCCGATATAACAATACATTCGAAGCGTACAGTTTTGGATGAAAAACTGTACAAAACATTTTTGGCGCGAAAAAGCGCGTGCTCCTGTAAACGTCTGTCCGTTCCGTAACCGTCTGTTCTGCATACGCTTGGATATACACTGTGGATAAACCCAGAGGTATTCTTTAGAATCATTAATATTCTGCCCATTTGTCAATTTTCTGCAAGTTTTTTCCCTTCAAATAACATTTCAACAATTTTCCGAATTCAGATGCGTTGACTATTTCTCAAAATAGATGAAGGCCACCAACGGGTCAGTAATTTTGTACATCCTATACACATTGTAATACTCTATTACCCAATGCTACATGTCAAGTTTCGTTGAAATCGGTCCTTAGGTTCCGGAGAAGAGTTTTTACCATGTATGGGTGTGGCGGCCATCTTGGTCATGTGACCATGATAATTCATATACTTCCTACAGAGGCTTCATATTAAGTATTAGATCAGTTGGCTAACTGTCACTCCGCTCCACTTCGGTACCTCGTTCCACTTCCCTGACAGCTTAGCATAGGTTGCATTTAAACCAATGTCGAATTAATTGCGGATTTTGTAAGTGACTTGCAGCTATGTTATTTTGCTATTAATCGTATTATTTTTGTCATTTATTTGTACCAGTACCGAAAATCGTCCAGTAAAAACATAAAATTGCCTACAGCGTTTAAATTAACGTAGAAAAACAAACGATTTTCGGCTCTGAGTCGCTAATTCTACAGTAGCCTCCCCTGATCTATTTATAGACATCTTTGAAATTTTCCATAGAAAAATGGAGTATTTTATGATTTTGCGTACTTTAACAACTAGAATATTTATAAATTATGTCGCATATGCGAAAAATATATCTAACATAAGTTAAAATAATCCAGTTTTGCAGTTTTGCTGATTTTTTTTTTTTTACTTTCGACCAAGGGCTGAATATATCCCATTTCCGTCGGTATGGTTTAACGGAATACCGATGGAAATATTCTGTCTAATAAACTATGGCTTTGATTTGCCTAGCGGATTTAGAGAAGATGGTTGAATATTATGATAAATACTTATATAACTGTACATGTATATTACCCATGGGTGGTTGCAGACCCACCACTGAGGTCCATTCTTTTCATAATCATTAATATATTCGGACCATATATTCTATCAATTTGCCCTTCAAATGTCATTTTGCCAGCTTTTCCAATTCAAATAAAGGTGACCTATGTTGACATTGCCGTAAAATAGGCCAAAGTCATCATAGGGTCATTGTAGTACTCTTAGTTTTCGTTGCGCCATGCCAACGTCCTTTGAAATCGGTTCATTGGTCCCGTAGGACATTACGAAAACTTGCCCATGCAATAAATAGGGATTTTTCAGCTTTAAGATTTGAAAAATTTCAGCTGAAAAATTTTGATATTTTTCTTATTTTTGCTCAAAACATAGATTGTGGGTACACGTTAGAACCGCCTCGCCGAGGCGGTTCTAACGAGTACCCACAATCTATGTTTTGGAACAAAAATAAGAAAAATAGGTATACCCCTGCATACCCCAGTTTTGCTATATAAAATTGGGGTTCAAGGGGGTATACATCACACGGACATGTTTTCCTGATGAGATGTTTAAAGGTCTTTACCATTTATGGGCATCGCGGCCATATTGGTCATGTGACCTGGATTGTACATGTACACATTGATTTCCCCTACCGATAGATGATACGTATAAAATTTTGTTGTGACTGGCCAAGGGTCTTCTGAAAAGAAGATCCTTGAAAATGGCTAGCTGCATTGTTTTAATAAGAATTAGCAAAATATGTTGTTTCCCACTTTCCATTAAATGCCAGTGGTCGGGCAAGGTACACCAATCATGATTAACATCAGTTTAAACTTAGCACAATGCGCGTCTTAGCAATGGTTACACAGTGGTTATCAAATGAGCCGCATCGTGAGAAAACGGGATTTTTGCCTATGCGAAAACAAAGGCGCAGATCAGCTGTGCAGTAGCTGCACAGCTGATCAGCGCCTTTGTTTTCGCTATACAGATAGTACAATTACTCCTCTACTTGTACCCCAATTTTCAAGATTCTACCTTTCTTCTGTTACTGTACATGCCGGTTTGTGTCAGGCCTGGTCGGAAACCCCGAAGACCGGTTTTCTTGCGTCGCGGCTCAAATTAGAAAGAACTACCCACCGAATGGAGACTTTCTGTATACTGAGTTAGCCATCTCTCCGCCACAGTTTTGAGTCACATCTCCAGGACAAAGCTTATCGCAGCTTGATTCGTGTAATGGTCCATACACACCATAACTATCTCCACAGTAACACACAGTGTCTTGAACACCGGCATACATGTATACATAGCCTACAACATAAGCATGTGAGCATTATTTAAGTAGCAGGCACTGAAACGTTTGTAATCTAAGTCAGTTTGATCGCAAATTGTATTCACAACTAGAACACAAATCGGCAAAATAGTCATACTAGACATTTTTCACTTTTGAACGTAAACTTTGCTGGCGCTTGCGGTTACCACCTTCTGTGTGATGGGGGACGACTCGTGAAGGCATATTTGAGACGAAGACGAGGGACGATATGAATAATTACTTAGTCAAAACTACCTATAGCCCAACGGAGACGAATTAAATAAGAGAGTCAAAAAATGTAATAATTTAGGACGTCTAGCTCTATGGCTCAGTAGGTAACGTGCTAGAATTCAAAGCGAAAGGACCTGGGTTCGAGTCCCGGTCGGACCACTTTTTTCTTTATTTGTCTCTCTTGTGACAATAAAGCTTAGGAAATAAGAATATATATACTAGGCAAAATAAATTTAGCAATTTTTGATGTTACATATATTTTTGATCATCTAAGAGAAAGCTTGGAATTTTGTTTTATTTTAAATGACAAGAACAGGGTTTTAGGTACATGATATGATGAATTTAAAAACGCCATCCTTTAAAGAGCCTTTTGGAACAACCAACAAATACAGAAAGGGTATGAACGCAAAATTCTCATCCATTGAACACAATGCAAACAGCTGACTTTTGTTAAGATCATTAGACCCATCATTTTCATCCCTCGTTTATCAACGTTGTTGATTATGTGACAAATGAGATTGGGTTTTTTTCGGTACAAACTACACCTGCCGAAAAAACGACGTCAACGCGCCGTCAAATGGTCGAAATTGCCTTCATTTCGGGTTACTTGGTTTCCGTGGATTTTCAAAAAACAAAACAAGACAGACAAAGCACAATGTAGCCAATAACGTGGTCAGTAACACTTGAAAGTTTCAGAGCCATAACGCGTCATGCTAGTGAGATAACGCTGACGTGAAACTCATTATTTAAGCTCACGCTGTGAAGCCAGGACAGGGCATTTGGCAAACACTCTATATTGTAACATATTGGTATGCATCAGGCATTTAAACTCATTGCCGATTTTCGGGAAATTCCAATTAGAAACGAACCCGTAAGGCCATAATGTAGGAGCAAGGGAAAAACGTCAAATTCAAAAATTTACGATCTTTTTTTCTTGGCTATAAAATTTCGTTCCCAAACGTTAAAAATGTTTTTCTTTGTTTTGATGACTAAACAGTTGCTTTAGCATGATTTTGGTTTCCCACTTTAACCAGACCTGCAAGTTTTGATAATGAGTCTTAAATTGTGACGTCACGTCAGTATCGCCGTAAGGTTTGATTTTTTCGAAATTGTTCGCTTGCAAGTTCCCGCCGAAAGGTAACCACTTACTACTATATTCCAAAATATGTCTTTAGTTCATTATCTGCAGAGACTAGCTAATGTTACGAAAATTGCTAAATTTAATTTGCTTAGTATATCATGTATATTCAGCTGATTATATTTATTGGCAAATGTAACCCTACTGCATTTAATACTTAAATCGTAAAGGAATTGAAGTTTAAGACGGCAGCCCACATACATGTAAACCACTTATGAAATCTTAACGAAGCTTCTGTTACAGTTATATAATTTCCAGGCTGCAGAACTTTGCAAGTTGTTAATACTTACTTCTTTCAAAACAAACATTGAATCGTGCACGGCACCCCTTGTCAACCCAAATGGTTCCCAGTTCCTTTCCATAACTGGATCCATAGTTACATGGGGAACTTGAGTATTTATGGACCAAATCCATCTGCGTGATACGATCGGCGTCGGGCACTTCGCAACTTTGAAACTTAGAACCCGAACTGGAACAGTCGATTGGTAGACAATATTCTGAAGAAAACAAGAAAAGGGATCATTAACTGTCTCAATGCAGCAGCGTGTTTGGCTGTAAATATAGGTTACTTTTATACAGCATAATACACTCAAAAGTTTGCACGTCATCCGTGGTTAACCCATACTTTACCGCCGTCATTTCCGAATCCATGGTCAGGTCCACAGCTTGCTTGGGACTTTCTTCTGTGAAACCTGATACTGACCACCACCCTGGTCAATGGGACTCGGCATACAGGGAACCTGAATGCGTCGCTTGAACAGTACAAAAAGGTACAAGTAGGCAAAGATCAGGAAAAGGCGCAATCAGAAAAAGATTCCCACTCCAAAAACCGAGGTGGGAAAAAACCAAACCAACAATCAGGTACTTATACCATGAAACATATCGTAAGCCGAATGAGCAGCTATTTTCCCAATAGGTGGCCACTCAGTTACCTTAACTTAACTAAAATTATGAAAACACACATAAGGCGCCAACAGCACAAAAAAGTTTTTAAACACCAAGACATAAAACAAAAAGAACCACCACAGAAGTATCGACTTGGAACGATCAGTAACACAAAGTTACTGGCGGGCTTAAACCGGTTTTACATGGCCATAACCTCACCCTCAGCTTCTGCAGTGGTTCATAACATTTAGTTAGTTATTCGGTCCTCGTGGTGAATCTCTAACTAGTCAATGAATCATCAAGAACAAACAAATAAATCATGATAAACATCCTGATGAATCAAAAACCAGGACTCACAGACTGAGTAAGCTGCCCGACGATGGAGATCCCTGGGCGCCGAATAACCTACTAACTCCGGAGCAAAAGAAAAACACCAGTTGGACCCCGGTGGGCCAAGCAACAGACAAGAAGCTCCGGCCCCAACCAACTAAAATGAATAGCTTTATGTCGGGGCCATCATAGAGTCTGACGCCCGACCCACCGGCGTGCAATTAAAGAAGGCAGCGTAGTTATCAACCATGATTGGGTTAAAAACTAAGCATGCAGACTGTCGCATAACATTCAAGTTATAACCTATACGTCTGTAACGTGTTATGATTTTTCTGAACTGAAAAGAAAAATCATTAATTCCTTTAAGTTTCTTAAATTTGTAAACCAAGTCACCATAAAATTCAGGTTCCGAAAGGCCCTCACTTAAAAGCGTCTTTAACCCAACATTATATTTGGAAATCAATTCATAGTGTCTACGATAAAATTTAGAAAATGTTTTTCGAAGTTTATGATACCGATAGCCCTGTTGGAGAAGTTTGGCCGTTAAACATTTATTTCGAGCGTTGAAGTCTGTAACATGATTGCAGACTCTAGCAAACCTAATAAGTTGCGAAATGTATACACCATAAGAAGCACGACGAGGAACGTCACCATCCAAAAAAGGAAAATTTACTATATCAAAATCAAAGTCATCGCGCTTATCATAAATTTTAGAAGAAACAAATCCATTTGCAACAGAAAGATGTAGATCTAAAAAGGGGGCTTCAGTATCTGAGATATTGGCCTTGTTCAACTGAAGTTCAGGTGGATAAATTTGATTGACCATACCTTCAAAATAAGGGTTGTCAATGTTCAAAAGGTCATCGAGGTACCTAGATGTGGAATTAAAAGCCTCGATAACATCAGCTTGATTATCATGGTTAAGAGAATCCATGAAATCTCTTTCGTAGCAGTATAAAAATAAATCAGCTACGAGAGGTGCGCAATTTGTACCCATCGGAATTCCAACAATTTGTCTGTATAACTTGGTCCCAAATCTAATATAAATATTATCAAGGAGATAGGATAAGGCGTCGCATACATTCTGACATGACCAAAGTGTATACCGACTTTGGTCAGAGGAAGTGAAAAAAGCCTTTCTGTCATTACATGCCAAATAAAGTGAACCATAGTTTTTTAATGCCCTTTTGAAGGTCCACTCTATCAAATCCAGAAGTTTTTCTTTAATTAGATTATGTGGTAATGTGGTAAAACCTACATTTTATGTCTTTAAAAGATAGACAGTTAGACAGTACTTATAACAAAATCTTTTGGAAATGTGGCTTAATTGTTGCTTTATGCAGGAGTCGCGTCAGCCTCACATTAACATGCTAAAGTATTTCGAACTCAGAAGAATTATGCTCACGCAGCATGAAACTTTTTATTATCAGGTAAAAGGTGGACGACCAATAACATTTGTCAACAAACTGGCAGCTACATTTCAAACTTTGGGCTTTCTCCTCGAGATTTTAAGCATCCTTGCGCATGATTACAAAAGGATAAACTACACAGCCTTAAAAACATTAAGATAGTGTCATATCTTTTGATACGGGAATTCTCGGAGTAATTTTGAAATGTAATATTGGGAACTCGGAGGGACGGTTTTGGAGATTCGGAGGTATTTCAATATTTTAAGAGCTGTTTTTCCTCTCTTTTTTGTTGATAATGCTTATCTGAGAGTATATTTGTTTGGATCACTTCCATTTGCCTACGAATTAAGGAAAGATAAGCACAAAACGTTTATTCTGATTGTTGTGACACGGTAAGTATGTGCACATGCGTATTGGGGAGGGGTGTTTGATGTATACTAGGAAAAGAGGTGATCAACAAGCAATCTACTGTCTATGCAATCTAAGCCCCTTACATCCCATCTTGTGTGCATTATTTATTTTTATTCACGTTATCGACTGTGGGTACTCGTTAGATTTTTTCAATGATGCACATGAAAAAAATGTCATTTTACAGCTTATAAAACGGCTGATGCTAAATTTTCTTGGTCAACTTTCGATTGAGAGAAAAAGGGAGAGAGGAGGACACTTTTGTCAGCGCCCAAGTCTGCGTTTGAACTCGATCGACCTGAAAAACCTTGTGCACACGTTTTTACTTGAACATACAGAATACGGATTTTCAATCAAGTGCTGATGATACTTTATGTACGTTTTCACTGTTTAGTTTAAGTTAAAGTAACTGAGTGGCCGCCTTTTGGGTAATATGTGCTCACTCGGCTTACGATATGTTCTCTCAGTATAAGTACCTAATTGTCAAATTTGGGTTTTCCCGCCTCAGTTTCGTTGGGGTCGGAATTTCTTTCTGATTGCGCCTTTTCGTGATCATTGACAACTTGTACCTTTTTTCATCTAGATCTCCCTTTTTGACACTTTGAATTATGAGATTATAACAGATTTTGGCAAAATGTTTCAGACGAGTTAGTGGAACGGTTTTCTGATGCGGTCGCTCAATTTTTGGTATTATTGTCAGATGTCCCTTTCACCTTTACAAGATTGTCTCAGACATATCGAGACGACCCCATTAATAGGTTGGGCAAACACGGAAGAACCCAGAATAAATTCCTGACACACCCGCAAGCAGAACTTGGCTTGCTCCACTTGTTACCCTGAGAGTGGATTGAACACATGCGGTTAGTGATTGATTAAGAGTGCTTAATGATATCGACAACATAATCATGCCAAATAATTAAACTCTTAAATATGTAAATAATAAGTTCATGCCATACATTTAGGTTAGAGTAACATACATGTAGGTTAGAGTGACATATAGTATATTAATGTATATTTGGTACTTTACATATTAACTGGACTGTATGTCATACAATTAAAGTCTAGTTTGCTCCAAAATCACGAGTCATTTTCAATAAACTGACCCTCCGACTTTCTCCATATCCTAAATTTGACGTTACTCCGCGTTATCCAGATCATACCTCCGATAATTACCGTACCCAAAATTGTGATACCTCCTACATTTACCTGGGTAAGAACACTGGATATTTTGCATATGTGAGGCTAAAATTTTGCATGATGATCATTAAGACACTGTATTTTTAGAAACCAGCCGCTGTTTAATGCGAAAATATCGTTAATACTCAAAATTAAGTGGTCCGAATTGAAAGTGCTTTACAATCATGCAATTTCCAGTTTATATTATTTATTTTTGATTGAAAATTGACGTGTCAGCTTAAACTGATGGTGCATGCAGGGGCTTCGTCTTCCAAACTATATGTGCGATATGTTTAAATTTTTAAAGTGGACGTAAATTGAAAATCAAATAGGATAAATACTGCCCCTAGTCGGATTTGCCTTCTATTGTTTACCTCCGAGTTCCCCGAACCTCCGAGTTCCCTGTAACAGGTAATCCTGGGTGTATTTGTTGGAAACCAACAAAATGTTAATCGAGCAGTGTGCGCTTATGCACATGTTCTTCTGAAACGATCAAGTTATGCGCTTATTGGAGCATGTGCGCTGCATAAAACGACTACGGTATATGAAAACGCACATAAGAGGTGCAAACAGCACAAAATGCAACAACGAAACATAAAACAACTATAACCACAACAAAAGTTTCGCATCGGAACGGTCAGTAATATAAATTACTGGGAGGGGAGGCGGGCATAAACATACCATCAACGTTGCATGTGTCGAAACATTTTCGGGGTGTGTTGTCTTCTTCAAATTCATAGTTAGCTGCGCTTAAATCTCTTTGACTCGCATCATCCTTGAAACAGCCAATGTACTGTAGATCTGAAGGGTCTGAAACGATAATTAGTTATGATTTCATGTAAAATGAGAGAACAGGTAGTGAGGCGGTTAGCGACACCATGGTTCAACCACTGGACCGATCTCAACCAAACTTGGCCGGCAATGTATACTAGAGGACTTTGAAAACGCCTCACTGTACATCGGTTACATTTTACTTAAACACTTCCTAAGAGTTGAGTGGATGTACAAAATAAACATAGTATCGTGTACGCCAACACGATAAACAATATTTATCAATAAAGATCCATAAAAAATTGTTCGCTCGTTTGTTTGCTACAGCTGTTTTCACAGACGTCATCGAGACGCAAGAAAACCTGAAAACGGCTACAATAAACGTGTTTTGTAAAAACAAACCGTCTCTAGTGATAGCTAACGACCTTAAGCACAAGAAAAAGCAAAATCAAAATGGGGGATTTCTTTCAATGTCGTTTGAGGCGCTAACGTTATTTGATGACGTCAAGCGTAAGTGTTCAAAATACCTCTAGCCATTCGATTACAGCGTCGAAAGTAATTGTAATTTTTACGTAAGTGCTTGCCTATTCATTGTGCACAAAATCTTTTGAATTCGTTTCATTTTACACGCAAAAAATAAAGTTTTCTTAATAAATGTAAAAGTGACGTAACTACCGCTGTTTTAGTGCAAATGAAAGCAAACCAACAGCATTTGCTTGGCTTTTGGTGTTTCTTTCCAGAAATCATGTTGTATCTGATGAATATTTGCCGTCCCCATACTTTGGTTTTAATGGATTCTGGGTAACGCTTGAGTTCATCGTATATGACGTTAATAACTGGCGTTGACGCTTCGGTTTTTGTATCGAAGTTAAGCAGACTAGATATACTGTTTAGTTCAAAAATATTTTTACTGATATATCATGTATTCTGAGAGTAAGGAGCAATAAAACAAGTGAGGCGTTTTCAAAGTCCTTGAGTATAGCAACGAAAAATAGAGTATTAGAATGTGTACATGATAAATCATGGCTCTGTGACGACAAAGGCCTATTACTGGCAAGGTCAACATAAGTCATACGCGATGATTGTCCACTTAACAAACCACTAATAATGACATTATTCACACCTTGTGACAATATATTTATAAGTCATGACCCTGTATAACATTGGCCTTTAGGGCAAGGTCAGCTTTGACGACCATGCATTTGGATAGGAAAATGTTAATTTGAAGGAAAATACTCGCCTGGAAATGGCAAATGAACAGAATATTAATGATTCTTTAACACCTAACGTTGTGGAGCTATATACTCGTACATGTAGATGTGTATGATCTTAATATTCAAACGTGCATATTGGTAAATATACCAGGTCTCAGGTGAGTATTTACAGGACCATTTGTCCTCCTGTATACTTGACCAGGTTTTTCATGGATCATCTTGTCTACGTTAGCTTGTCTATTAAAATAAAAATAAATATTCTTTACTGCAAATTAATGCGCCCAATATGGGCCAAATAATGAAATGTAACACAAATGATCAGAATAATTAGAGAGCCAGAGCACACAATAAAAATCCTGAAGAAGTCAAATACAACCAGAGGACCGACATTCCTGAAACGCTCATCTGAGTTTCGGTCTTTGAAAATGACCTTTGGCCAATGTCATTTTGGTCAAGGCAAACATTACGAAAACTTGTCTATGCAATAAATAGGGATTCTTTTTCACTTGTAAAATTTGAAAATTTCATTAGAAAAAATTGGATATTTTTCTTATTTTTGCTCAAAACATAGATTGTGGGTACACGTTAGAACCGCCTCGCCGAGGCGGTTCTAACGAGTACCCACAATCTATGTTTTGGAGCAAAAATAAGAAAAATAGGTATACCCCTGCAAACCCCAGTTTTGCTATATAAAATTGGGGTTCAAGGGGGTATATATTGCACGGACATGTTTTCCTAATGAATAACCTTGACCTTCAATACTCTCAAAACGCCTTTAATTCATTTAGTTGTCAGTATCTATAAAGATTCAAGTGGCAGTCTACATTTGTTTTTGAAAATATTCATGTTTCCAAGTATTTCCAAATGATAATCCAATGTGGCCTAATATGACCAGTTCTTTTCGTTAAATTGGTCAGGGTCAACCAAAAGGCATGATTTATATAAAATATCGTATTCTTTCTAATAAGCGCACAGTGTAGATAAATTTTCAAAATAACTTAAAGTTAAAAGGTAACAAAATACCATTCTAATTAGCGCATACTATGAGCGAAAACAATACATAACCTGCAAAAAGAACGATGTCAAAAATATAAATGATGATGTCATTTAAGTGTTTCAATCGTTGCAAAATAGAGTTTGATCATTTAAGGTAATTTTTCTTGTGGTAATTGTGGTATTTATGTGTATATTTGGTGTAAAATACCAATACGCTAGTCGAGAGGTGTGCGCTTATTGGAGCATGTTCGATAATTAGAACCAATACAGTATGCTGGACCAGAGTCCCCAATGCTACACGCCAAGTTTTGTTGAAATTAGCCCCATCTACATAAAATTTGGATTTCATTAACAAAGCGGTTTCTGAGTAAATTAAGTTTTAGTTTTAATACGGTTATGATATTTGCCAAGTTAAGGAAATTCTTAATACTCACAACAGCTCAAAAAGTTATCTGCATCTACCAAGTTTCAAATCAAACCTTTCTGAAAAAAAAATGTTTCCACTTTCCCCCAAATTTGACCTTGCCATAAAATAGGTCAAGGTCAACCAAAGGTCATGATTTATACAAACTATGACAAGCCAGAGTCCCGATGCTACATACCAATTTTCATTGAAATCGGTCCACCGATTCCGGAGGAATTTTTAAAGGTTTTTGCCATTTGTAGTCCTGGCGGCCATCTTGGTCATGTGACCTGAACCGTTATATAAAATTTCATTCCTCCTTCCTAAGTATGCTTCTGAAGGATGCCCAGTAGTTTCAGAGAAAAAAAAATATTTGAACTTTGCACATTGAACGATAACGGCGACAACGATTTCAATTACAACGCCTGTTACGACGAAGACAGAGTTTGCCCATCCTAAGCTCGCCAATCTGTGTCATGTATTAGCTTACGGCTCTATTGAAATAAACGTAGACAATGAAGCACCAATGGGGCAAATCATGCTCCTCGGATATCTCTGAAAGAGTTGACCAGGGAGCTAGATGTCCAAGTTTAGCCATGTATCTCTGATACAGAACAGATTAAATTAAAACATATTTCTCAGCAAATACTAAAATCAATAACTTCAATTAATTTGAACCGAGCTCATCAGCCAGTCTAAACTTAACGGGTATCAAGGTTTGTAAAGTTTTTATACTTTGAAAAATTCTGTTTTAAAATTAAACTTATCTCCAAGTAGACAAATTATAGCTTGGTATACGATTGAACAGGCATCTGTGAGGCCAGAGGCAATTCAACGTTTGGCTATTGTTTTAAAGCCAGACGTACGTAATTGAAGGCGCTCAAAGGAAAGTGCGTATCTAAGGGTCGAAACGTTATTTTACGCCGCATTCATAACGTCAGTTTTCGCTCGAAACGTCATTTCAAGTGCCAATTTACGTTTGGAATACGAAACTATGTCCATACAATTATGCAGAAGACTTTAGATATGTAAACCAGAGGACCATTGGTCCTGAGAACGCTCACCTGAAGCCTGATCTTGGAGTATTAAGTCATCATGAAATGACCTTGACCTTGAATACTCACACACATTTATTGACTTCATAAGTTGTCTGCATCTGCAAAGTTTCAGGTCTCAGGCTGCAATAGTTTCCAAACCCAGTGATTTCTGAGAAAATCATAATTTTAATTTTGATATTTAAATGACCTTGGGTCAAGGTCAAGAAATGACATTGTCCTTCATTAATTACTTACCTTCGTTGACTTTATTAGTTGTTTGCATCTAGCAAATTTCAGGTCTCAGGCTGCAACAGTTTCCAAAATATCCATTGTTTTCGCCTTTTCCCATGTAAAAGCCTATGTTTTCAAAATTGACCTTGCTGTAAAATAGGTCAAGGTCATCTTAGGGTCATTATTTCATCAAACTATAATGGGCTGGAGTCCCAAATGCTACATACCAAGTTTCGTGAAAATCGGCCTGCCGGTTCTGGAGAAGAAGATTTTTGAGTGGTTTTTACCATAGTTGGGCATGGCGGCCATCTTGTTCATGTGACCCGAATTTCGCAATCAAACTTTCGTTCCCCCTACCCATGGACGCTCCACATAAAATTTCACTTAGACTGGCAAAGCAATTTCAGAGAAGATCTTTGAAAAGTGTGTATTGACGACAGACTGGCCAAGGTCAAGAGATGACCTTGACCTAAATTAATCACATACCTTCATCTACTCAATTAGTTGTTTTCATCTACCACTTTTCAGGCCTCGGGCTGCAATAGTTTTTTTAAAAAAATCCATAGTTTTCACTTTTTCCCATGTAAAAGCCTATGTTTCCAAAATTGACATTGCCGTAAAATAGGTCAAGGTCATCCTAGGGTCATCATTTGATCAGCTTATGTTTCCAAAATTGACCTTGCCGTTAAATAGGTCAAGGTCAAGGTCATCCTATGGTCATCATTTGATCAAATTATGATGGGCTGGAGTCCCAAATGCTACATACCAAGTTTCAAGAAAATCGGCCAGCCGGTTCTGGAGAAGAAGATTTTTGAGTGGTTTTTACCATATATGGGCGTGGCGGCCATCTTGGTCATGTGACCTGGATTTCGCGATCAAACTTTCGTCTCCCCTACCCATGGATGGTCCATATAAAATTTCACCTTGATTGGCCAAGCAGTTGCAGAGAAAAAGATTCTTGAAAAGTTTGCATCTACCACTTTTCAGGCCTCAGGCTGCAATAGTTTTCAAATAATCTATAGTTTTCACTTTTTCCCATGTAAAAGCCAATGTTTCCAAAATTGACATTGCCGTAAAATAGGTCAAGGTCATCCTAGGGTCATCATTTGATCAAACTATGATGGGCTGGAGTCCCAAATGCTACATACCAAGTTTCATGAAAATCGGCCTGCCGTTTCTGGAGAAGAAGATTTTTGAGTGGTTTTTACCATATATGGGTGTGCCGGCCATCTTGTTAATGTAACCTGGATTTTGCGATCAAACTTTCATCTCCCCTACCCATGGATGCTCCACATAAAATTTTACTTTGATTGACCAAGCAGTTTCAGAGAAGAAGATCTTTGAAAAGTGTGTATGGACGACAGACTGGCCGAGGTCAAGAGATGACCTTGACCTAAATTAATCACATACCTTCATCTACTCCATTAGTTGTTTTCATCTACCACTTTTCAGGCCTCAGGCCAAAATCCATAGTTTTCACTTTTTCCCATGTAAAAGCCTATGTTTCCAAAATTGACATTGCCGTAAAATAGGTCAAGGTCATCCAAGGGTCATCATTTTATCGAACTATAATGGGCTGACGTCCTCGATGCTACATACCAAGTTTCGTGGAAAGAAGATTTTTGAAGGGTTTTTACCATATATGGGTGTGGCGGCCATCTTGGTCATGTGACCAAGATATCACGAACAAAATTTAAATGCCACTACCCAAGGAGGCTCCACATAAAATTTCAACTACATCGGCCAAGTGGTTTCAGAGAAGAAGATTTTTGAAATTGTGGACGACGACGCCGGACGGACGGACGCTGGATCATTGCCATCCTATAAGCTCACCTTGTGAGCCTTCGGCTCAGGTGAGCTAAAAATGATATTATTTATTATTATTGCTCAAAATATAGATTGTGGACATGTTATCCCGAGGAAACAATCTTTTGCGCGACACTTAGCAATACTGAACACTAAATATCGTCTGAGATTTTGGCGGAAAATCGACGTCGCGCGTAAAACGTAATGAATTCAGCAACGACTACCTCTCCTCGCACGCTTATAGCAAGAAGACGAATCCGGTAACTAAGGACTTTCTCGTAATTTACCTGTGTTCAGGAATTTCTCTAATACATATCATTTTTTTAAAAATCCAACCGTGGATTTTTAGAAATATATCATGAAGAAAATTAACAAAAAGGGGGTCTAAAAATCGTATTTTACGTTGACGTCAGTGTATTTTCGCTCTCAAATTTGACGATTTTGAAGGCCGATATCCCGAAATCAAGCTCGGAACGGTATCGATTTCTTTTCATTTTCGTATGTAGGACATCAAAATACACTCGCATGCAAAAAAAATCTACCGTGAGGTCAGTTACGTACATCTGGCTTTAAAATTCTAGTACATCTTTGTATTATTTCCGATCGTTAGGTAGTTTCACTTTTGTAAAACAATACGTGTACCTGATCTATAGCTGGGTAGGCCCAGTGCCCAGGATGCACCATCCATTATCGAACTGTGTTCTAAAATGCAGAGTAGATAATCAAATTCATGATTTGCAAAACGAAAACGTCTCAAGAATGATTTGCATGTGAAAACAATTTTAAGAATTCATTTACAGACACGTATCACCATTTTATTATTATTCAAATACAGTAAGTGCTCTCTGAATGTGGATTTTAAATTTGGCTATAAGGCTCTGTTCTTTGTATCGACTATCCTGTTGAAAGTTTAAAAATTACAGTATTTCATTTTGGCTCCATTTTGAAAAATCTAACTGAAGAGGCTTAAGGTAGCCGAAACCGTGGTATGGCCCATCCCTTATGCTCACTGCTCTTAAAGGATCTCAGCTTTATCTATATTTACTATTACTGCAGCTGGTGATGTGCCTTGTGGCTGCCCTAAAACGTCTCCCTGTACACAAAACATACTGCAGATGATCCTTTGAGATCATCGAGGGTATTCTGAGAAATCAGTAATTAATTAATTATCGGCTTAGATTTATTTTCTAACCAACGTTTGATATATTTGGCTCTGTTTGGATTATACTAGTCTTTGTATAGACTATCCTGTTGAAAGTTGCAAAATTACAGTATTTCACTTTGGCTCCACTCTGCTAAATCTAAAGGGTCACTGAAGACGCTCAAGTAGCCGAAACCGCGGTATGACCCATCCCTTTTCTCATTTAATGCTCAAGTGCTGCTCTCAAATGATCTCAGTTTGATTTTTTTTATTTGTTACACCCATTTTTATGTTTCGAATAACACATTGACTTACCTGATGACTGATGGAATAATGACTGTGTGTCTGAAAAACAAAGCGAAAATACAATGATAATTTGGACCCTGTCATGAGAAAACAAACATTTTGTATATGCGAAAACAAAGGCGCAGATCAGCTTCGCAGTAACCACGTTTTCATTAGACATATAGCACAATTCTTTACTTTCTAAATCCAAAATTTCAAGCTTCTAGCCATCTTCTGTGCTTGTACAGCTCGGTTTGTGTCGGACCTGTTCAGCTACATTTTGTTTGTTTTCTCATGATGCGGTTTATATTTTTGTTAAATTGACTCACTGATCATAAGGATACATATAAGCCGCGACGCGAGAAAACCGGTCTTCGGGAGTTTCGACCAGGTCTGACACAAACCGAGCTATACAGTTACAGAAGCAGGCTAGAATCTTGAAATTTCGGATTTAAGAAGAAGAGAAATTGTACTATCCGTGTAGCGAAAACAAAGGCGCTTATCAGCTTCGCAGTTACTGCGAAGCTGATCTGCGCCTTTGTAAAAATCCGGTTTTGTCATGGCGCGGCTCATTATTATGTGTATATTAAAATGAGATTTTACACCAAAACGTATCTACGTATTCCTCGATAATATACAATGATGGTTGAATCCGAGTATCTTAACGAGTTTGCTTACATCTTGCGATGACAGTTGAATGCAGATGGAGCTATTGCACAATAATTCATTGATATTACAACACTTTAGAAAGTAAGCAAGTATATACTTTGAATCTATAAATACATGTATGAAAGAATTGTTATAAATACCATGACAGTGATTTTGCAAAAAGAGTTTCATCCTTGTATTTATGCTTTTGATTTCTACATTTGCGCCAATTTATTAACTACGTCAACGTTTTATATTTTGAACAATTTGAAAAACATCAGGAAAACATGTCCGTGCAATGAATATCCCCTTAAACCTCACTTTTATATAGCAAAACTGGGGTTTGCAGGGGTATACCTATTTTTCTTATTTTTGCTCCAAAACATAGATTGTGGGTACTCGTTAGAACCGCCTCGCCGAGGACATAGATTGTGGGTACTCGTTAGAACCGCCTCGGCGATCCCGCCTCGCCGAGGCGGTTCTAACGTGTACCCACAATCTATGTTTTCAGCAAAAATAAGAAAAATATCAAAATTTTTCAGCTGAAAATTTTCAATTTTTAAAGCTAAAAAAATCTCTGTATATTGCATGGGCATGTTTTCGTAATGATATTTTGAACAATTGGAAAAAAGTTACCTGTAGGAAGTATCGTGTCCATGGACATCAGTTGTGTATATTTAGGAGTGTCCGGTGCCGTGTTTCGCAGTTGAGGCACGTAGTGATCTCTCTTATCTGGTGCATTTTGAGCTATAGAAGTATTTGTCAGTCCATTCTACAATAAAAATATATCTCGTTTTGATTGCTTTTTTCGAAAGAAAACAATTTCAACCGGTTTATTACGGAAGTCCGGTGATGGTTTGCGCATGCGAGTTTTCATCAATATTTATACATATACCTATATAAATTCTCTTATATCATACCTTTTACTTTTGAGTAACCTCTAAGATCGGATCGTCTTCGTTATGAAAGTAATCATGACTTAAGAACAACAAAGAATAAGAATATATCTCTTTTATTTCTTTCCTTCAAGTTTTACCATGATATTACATGTTACATCGTGCGATATTAAACCATCAGTTACCCCTTTTATCGTTCTTGCAGTTTGGAGGTAAATCAGGAGAAACCACTTCGCTACACAATTGTTGCTCATTTAAAAACACATTCATGCAATAAATAGACATTTTATTAATTTGACTTTGAAAAATTTAGCTGATAAGTTTTGAAATTTTCTAACATTATTGCTCAAAACATAGAATGTCGGTACATTATCTATGTTTTAGATTAAAAAATAAGAAAAAAAATATACTCCTTCATATCCCTGTTTCTCTATATAAAATTGGGGTATCCTTTTCATGGACATATTTACCAGGATGTTTTTTTTTTTTTTATGAACAAGCAATGTAACACACGTTCATAATGGAAACGGTTATAAATTTGAAGAGGGAGATATATGGTACCAGATAGAGGTACCCACTTACAGTTTGCTTAACCACCAAGGAACCACAATTACCATCTATGTTGTTGATATTGTCAGTCTGAAAACAATCATTACGAAAACATGCCCGTACAATATACAGTAATTTTTAAATTTGTAAAAAATGAAAATTTTCAGTAGAGTTTTTTTTTTATATTTTTCTTATTTTTGCTCAAAACATAGATTGTGGGTACACGTTAGAACCGCCACGCCGAGGTTCTAACGAGTACCCACAATCTATGTTTTGGAACAAAAATAAGAAAAATAGGTATACTCCTGCATACCCTAGTTTTTCTACATAAAAGTGGGGTTTAAGGGGGTATACGTTGCACGGACATGTTTTCCTGATGAAAAAGAACGTGTATACAGCTAAGTGCCGGTCCCACTGAAACATAAACAATCGTATAATTATCTAATCATAAGTTAATTGATGACTGCGTATACAAGGTTTGTAAAATGCTTTCCAATGTGCTTCTGCATTTTTAAAATGCATATCGGGGTCACAGAAATGACCCCCAAATGAATATTTAGACAATCTTATAGCGATCTTAAGCGCAGTGGAACCGGGCCTTTACATTGGGGTGATCAAGAAAATATTATATGATAATATGATTCGAATCATGGGAAAACCAACAATTTGCATAGTGTTTCTTTCCAGAAATCATGTTGGACCCAATGAATATTTTTCGTCCTCATATTTTTATTTTTATTATTATTCGGTAACGCTTGAAATCATACTGTATGACGTAAATCACTGGGGTTGACGTTTCGGTTTTGGTATGAATTCTTAGCAGACTGATTGTACTTTTCAGATCGAAAATATATCCCATGTTACTTATCCTAGACCACTGAACCTGGTCTCATTTTAAAGCTTAGACCTTGTTCATTCATCCAATGGTAAGTAATGGAAGATACATGTATTTTATTTTCATATTCATGAATTTAAATGAAAACTTTAAAAATTACAGAAATAGAGGAAAAGTTATGTACCTGTATGACGATGTAAGGGAACCTAGGAATAGCGTTCTGTTTCTGTTGTTTGACAGTCGCATCACAGATCTTGTAAGTTATTGACGTTTTACTCGTTCCTTGCGGGTTACTTGGAAGGTTTTCAATATTCACAAACGGTAGGGAACCGCCCAAAGTCGGCTCGAATGTACCATGAATAACTTCTGTAATTTTTGTTTTCGTATTTTTATTTATTTTCAACTGACACAACATTACGGGTGGTGATCAAATATAACGTAGAATTTTGCTGAAGCTTCTATACAGATCAATTAAAAGCTTATAAAAAGACATGAACATACATCGGAATATGTCTAGAATATCCTGGGAAAATATTAGAAAAATAACGTTAAAAATCTAGAGTAAAAACAAAATTAATTAGTGAAGCACATTTTGAGTGTCATGACATCCTAATGTTGAGTAAAAGCCCAATTAAGTGGATGCAACGTCCCGACATGACCATTGCTGTTGACTGGGACGTAAAGCATTAGTTCAAGCAAACAAAACAAAAGTTTAACACCAGTTTAGATAAACAATAATGTTATACGTAAAGGAATGATCTGCTTTTCAGTCCATCCATCCACGTTTTACAATCTGTCTCTTTGATGTTCTTTTGTTATGATAATATACGAATTTGCCTAAACCCAAACCTGCTCTTAGTTCAGCAACAAAATGTATGCAAATAAACATAATATGAGCCGCATTATGAGCAAACCAATGCGAAAACATATGAGAAAACAAAGACGCAGATCAGCGCATTGTTTTCAATACGCGGATTGTAAAATTCCTCTACTTTCTTAATCCGAAATTCCAAGCTTCTAGCCATATTCTGTGCTTGTACAGCTCGGTTTGTGTCGAACCTATTCGGAAACCACATTATTTGTTTTTCCATGAGGCGGCTCATATAGCTTGATGACTGCAACAAGTACGAATAAACATCTCTGCAGGGGGGATACAACTGATACAAAAAGGCCCCTAAAGGATAATACCTACAGTTCCACTGTTTATTGGTTTTATGGTCCATAACCTGTGCGATAAAACTGCCTCCCTCTGCAACCAATATTGATGTTTTCCTGTTTTTGGCCCCTACCTGTACTCCGAGTCATTGTCAGCCCACTAGGGTTTCTAATGCCCCATCTCTTATCTAATGACCCTCAATAGACATGGAAATAGGTCTTTAAAAGATGTGATAAATGCCTAATTATGGCAGTCCTTTGATCTAAGGATCATAAGGGGTCATTAACCGAATAAACAGTGGTATCAATATTGCTCCTTCAGGTGCTAACTTTAATATAATCATACCGGTGTATGAGGAAGCATCGACGTTCTGGAACGGCAACAGTGGTTCTGTTGTTCCTGTTTCAACAAATTCAAATCATGGTCTATCATAATTATCAAAATCAAGGACAGAAAATAGCTTTAGGTGCTAGGATATTATGCTTATCTGACGTAACCATTAGAAAACAAACCCAATACACAATGACCATATTCTTCTTTGGCAGTATTAAATTGAAAATTTTAACTGAAGAAACAAAATCATTAATTGCGGGTACACGTTTTGGTTAAAAAAAACTTGTAAACCCCTGTATACCCCATTGCAAGTGGTTTTGAGATAACTTTTCATGGACTGCACAGCTGATCAGCGCATTTGGATTCGCTACAAGGACAGTACAATTCCTCTTCTGCATATATGATAAGTTTCAAGCTTCTAGCTCTCTTCTGTCACTGTACAAGCCGGTTTGTGTCCGACCTTGTCGGAATCCCAGATTGTTTTCTCACGGAAAGGCTCAATTATTTCATCAGTGCGTTTTCGTATTGAGAGTACATACCAGATGGACATTCTGTATTCCCTGAATAAACTTTGTACTCTCCAACGGGCCATTCCCCTGTTGTAATTTAAGTAAGAAACAATTATTATTTTTTGATGTTTTATCTCATACTAATTAATTGCCAATATAGTGTTGGTAACTCAATGCCATCTTAAGCTTAAGATCAACTTACGCCCAACTTACATGTAGTATCTCTTAGGGGTTATAACTGAATAACTGAAAAAGACCTTCAGTTATTGTGACAACTTACATGTGTCAAGCCCACCTTAGCGTCGTCTTATCTTTAGAAGTGGCATCTTTCATTTCAAAACGTTACGATAGTTTAGAGTGACAGGAATAGCAAATCTTAAGTCCATTGAAAGTATGTCGTTAGTAGGGGAACTTAAGAAGCCTTCGACTTACTAACCCCTGGCTAGCATTATGTTTTGGACCAGAATATGACGTACATGTCAAAAATGACAGTCAAACATTATTGACCATGCCATATATATACAAGGATTTTTTTTTTAAATATTTTCACTCAAAGCATTGATTGTGGGTACACCCACAAATTATATTTTGGATCAAAAAATAAGAAAACAATTGCCTATGCGTAAACAAAGGTGCAGATCAACCTTTGTTTTCGCTACACGTATAGTTAAACTCCTTATCTTCTCAAAGAGAAAAAATACTATCTGATTCCCGCATATCAAGTTCATGAAACTTCATATGCTTCAAGGTAATTGTTGTATCCTTGGACTAAAATCAAAATAAAATGGAGGGGGAGTCACTGGCTTCGATCTAAAGAGAATGAAAAATGGTGGAATTTTAATGCGACTTTAATATTTCACCCCACATGCTTTTATAGCACATTTTCAGTAGCTGAGTTTTAACACCTGGTTTTAAAAGATATGCAGTACAACCTGGAAACTACATGTATATACATGTAAATGTAATTGTGACATTAATCATGATCTTTATGAAAAAATTTGTCGGGTATATATAAAGTAAGAATAGAGGTACTTGGAATTGATGAAATTAAATTTTAAGTCCCAACATAGACATCAGGTGGAAAAGAAAATATATAAAACATAATAAAACATTTTTCCGACAACACACACGAAGAGCAGAATGAGTAGCTCTTTACATCCGGTAGCATACCTGTTATAGTTTGTAAAGGGTCTTCTGTATCAACCATCGTACAAAATGTTAACTGATAGACGTATGCGCTGAACGGACCGTTTACGTAGGGAGACGTATCCACCATAATTGGGTATTGGAACGTAATGTTGATATAACCGTGTTCCCAGATATTCACATCTGGGTCGGGACAGCCGTATATCGACATTTGGAGGCTGTAATTACCCGGTGGCCAACGACGTCTGTGTTCCTCTGGAAAATGTCGACCACAACACCGCTTCTAATTGGATATTCAGTGTTAAACTCCACATTACGAAAACACGCCCGTGCAATATACAGTGAATTTTTCAGCAGTAAAAATTATGAATTTTGTTGGAAACGTTTTGATATTTTTTCTTATTTTTGCTCAAAACATAGATCGTGGGTACACGTTAGAACCGCTTCAGTGAGGTGAGGCGGTTCTAACGAGTACACGCAATCTATGTTTTTGGATAAAAAAAAATAGGTATACCCCTGCAAACCTAATTTTCACAATATAAAATGGGTAAGTGGGTTTTTATTGCACGTACGTGTTATACTAATGAAACTCCATATTTCAAATGGTCTGTTATGGCTATGTACACGTATTATTTCATAAAGGCAGTCTTTATTTATATGTTAAGAGTATAAATGTTTTCTGCAAGAAGTGTCCTAATAATAAATAAATGGTGTCTTAATCGTTGGGTTATGATGTTTCATCACGTATAATCAGCTTAAATACATGTAGTACTAATTTTATCATGTATTTATTTCGCAGTATAATGCATATATGTTAAGAATTACCTCCCACGATGGCAAAAGAGGCAGCAAATCCTGATTTACTGACGGTTGCATCAGAATGAAACTTGATGACCAAGGTTGACGTTGAAATGAATTTCTCCCGTTCTGAATTGCCACAGATAGTCTTTAGAGGGTTGACAGTGCTTACTGATTCGTCGTAAATCTAAAATGGAGTTTTAATCAACGCTATTAAAATCACAATCTTAAAGGATTCGGAAAGAATATATGTTTCCTGTCCCAATTGTGAAACGGTCTGACGGCTTTTGTGATATTTATATACTGATAATCGGTTGCACGATCCATAAGTACAAACGTATGACAAATGCTCAAACATGATTGAAATTCCTTGATGTCACATACAGGCAGCATAAACAAATGTCTAAGGGGTAGAGGGTTAGATTCTTTGAAAAAAAAAAATATTTTTCAAGAAAACATAATTTTTGCCACAAGTATTCAAGAACATAACACAATATGCTTATTGAATCCTAAAATTTGTGGTAAAAATGATTTAATACACCAATTACCAGTTCATCGTGTTAACGGCATTGTTATCATTAATAACACTGTACTTCGTTAATGCCAGTACCTATACCTAATATTTGTATGCTAGTGCATACCTGCTATTTTACAACTGGGCATGTAAAACAGACTTGTACAGTATATTTCGATAGCATTGTTACTGTACTTATTATGAAGCTGAGTCCATTTGTAACTTTTGGGGCTTTGACAGCCTTCCCCCTTGCCCAAACATGCCATTCCAATGTATGACAATGACAAATATTTTATTAGACGTAAACTACACAGTTTCTAGTCTATCAACAAACAAATACAATACATATACATGTATATAATATGTCCTTCACATACATGTACATGTAAGTACAGCTTTGTTCACCATATTTAGTTTGGGCAAGGGGGCGAAAATGGACTTATAAAATGTTTTCCGATTATTTCCCATATAATCCTGTACTGACCAAATTTAAAAGAAGTCACTGTCTATTTTTCGACTTCAATAAAATTCATCTAGTGCCTGGAACTTGAGGTTTTGAAAATTTCTTTGCCATCTCGTAAAAGCAAGCTTCAAGAATTCTTAGGTGTTTTAATCTCATCTATCGCGAATCAGAATCAAAGGAATCAGCTGCACACAGGTAGCAAAGAAATTGTCAAAAGCAGAGCTTTAATCTATGGTGTACTAAATCGGGCCAGATATAAGTACAGCTACTGGCTCTTTGAGAAATCAGCCTACTTATATTAAGACTGATACATAGGCTGGACTCATTACGAAAACACGCCCATGTAAATGTACAGAAAATATTTTGGTTGTAAAATGGAATTTTTGATATTTTTCTTATTTTTGCTCAAAACATACATTGTGGGTACACGCTAGAACCGCCTCGCCGAGGCGGTTCTAACGAGTACCCACAATGTATGTTTTGGATCTTAAATAAGAAAATCAGGTATACCTCAGTAAACCCCAGTTTAACTATATAAAAGTGGGGTTTAAGGGGGTATACATTTCACGGACATGTTTTCCTGATGTCAAACATCAGCCCTGTACCCCCAACAAAATACCTTGTCTGCTTGACGACCCCAAAATTTACCCGATGTTTAGCGCGCACCGAAATTTCGAAAATATGCCCGTAATTTATTTCATATTTTGTTAAGAAGAAATTAATCTAAATAGAACAATTTAGAAATGAAGATCCCATAATATTAACAAAAGTACCCACGCCCCACAAAATGTTTATTGTCTGAAAGCTCCAAAACATATTAAATTTAAAATTTTGACAAAATCTGACTGAACTATGATATACTCAGAGTAGATATAAACTACATACATATGTAGTTCGTTTTCAATCAAACGCTCCTTAGTATTACAGTGCCAAAGGTGAGGTTTTATTGGTAAAATCGGTTTAAGATATACATTGTCAGTTATTCAAATATATGAAAATGACATTGTTTCTATTTGGAAAACGTTTTTAACAGTTTTTGAATGTCAGTAATATCTTAAATGAGCCGCCGGATGGGCAAAACCCGCAACATACATAGGCGGAAACAAAGGCGCAGATCAGCTGTGCTGTAATCAGCACCTTTGTTTTCGCTACTCGGTCTGTACAAACCCTCTTCTTCTTAAATGCAAAACTTCAGGCTTTCAACCTTCTTCAGTGACTGTACAGGCAGGTTTGTACCGGGCCCAATCGGAAACCCCACAGACAGGTTTTCTCATGTCGCGGCTCAAATTGTTGTGTACAACATACCTCCAGGAAGTCGAACTTGCAAGTCGCATCTGAATCCGAATCAATATCGATGTCGACAAAAAGAAGATGTATATCTTTATTGGTCTCTGCTGTGATGGTCCACCTGCAGTCAAGATTATTGTCATACAGGCCGATGCTCTGTGAATCGCTTGGTTTGAAATACCCAACATGTTCTTGTAGAATACTGCCGCAATCATAACCTTCACCTGTATGATCATACGATAATGAAATTATTCTAAAATATTGCCGTAATAATAGCCTTTACCTGACTGTATGATTACACGATACAGTAGATAAGCAAACGTTCGATTTGACCGATTTTCATTTTCTTAAGGAACATTCTTCCGCATGCAAAATAATTCTTTAAAATGGCTGCCGAAATTCCCGCCAAATATAGCGACATTTAAAGTGGCTTAAAAACGCCTTTCAAAATGGTGTTCACTCATGCAAATCTATCAGAAGTGAGCCTCTTAATTTTACTTCTTAAATTGCATACCAGTGTAACAAAACATTGAAAAGTGTGAGCTTTTAAGACCTTAAGGAATCTATTTATTTAGCAGTGTGGGTTCTTGTTACAAAAAAATGGTAGATAATGAGCTCCCTGCTCCCTGAAAGAAAAATGACCTTTCTCCCCAGCTTCCTAAGATGTTTTTCCTCAACCCCCTGCTCCCTGCTCCCTAAAACCCCCAAAAGTTATGCTTTATCCCCAAATCCCTGAAAATAAGTGGCCCTTCTCCCCAAATCCCTGAAAATAAATAGCCCTTCTCCCTGTATCCCCAAAACTCCTGGGAGGGCCTCGACAATCGTCAGGAAAACATGTCCGTGCAATAAATACCCCTTTTTAACCCCAATTTTATTCAGTAACATTGGGGTATAAAGGGGTATACAATTTTTCTTATTCAAATTGTTCCGAAACATGGCTTGTTGGTACTCGTTAGAACTGCCTCAGCGAGGCGGTTCTAATGTGTACCCACAATCAATGTTTTGAGCAAAAATTTTAAAATTATCAAAAATTTCATATGAAATTCTCTGTATATTGCATGGGCACGTTTTCGTAATGAAAGGCTCAAGGAACTTAGATCGATAGGTGATTAGGTAGATGATGTTGCAATCAGGCTTTTCCTAATTATTGTACATACAGTCACAGATTTGCATCAATGTTTGAGTGATGTAATCACTATATTTTCCAATTCGAATATCATAAAGTACAATAAATGATTATGATAGAATAAATACTGAAATTGAATATCATCGTTTCAAAATATCCTCGATGCAACAGTCACTATATATCTGGTGTACGTTACGGTGCACTGACGAGGACCCCCTAACCAGGGTATAATTTCAGTCACAAACACTAGCAAAAGAACACCTGCAATGCAAATAACCCAAAAAAGAGATAATTTGGTTGTTCTAGCCGTGTATCGGATCTGCTTCGCATAAGCATTAATCTGGTTTTCTCATGACGCGGCTCACTAGTCACCCAAATAAACAACAGTTTGACTCAAGCACTTTCTTGTGTAGGCTCAGACCTTCTAAGCGTTTATTTTAAAACCAGTATTCAGTCGTTAATTTTTGTCTAGCGTCATTAGCAGGCTTTTTTTCTCACGACCCCAACATTACGAACACTTGCTCATGCAATATACAGAGAATTTTTTCAGTAGCAAAAATAATAATAATAATAAAAAAAAAAATCTCATTTTTAACATTTATGCTCAAAACATTGATTGTGAATACACGAGTACCCACAATCTATGTTTTGGATCAAAATTAAGAAAAAAGGTATACCCCTGCACCCCCCCCCTTACTTTTTTTTCGATAAAAAAGGGGGTTTAAGGGGGTATACATTTCACGGTCATGTTTTCCTGATGTGAAAAGGCGGGGGGGGGTCGAATGATCGATTGCATTACACCACATTGACATTGGCTGATTGTCCGGTTTCTGCTTAATATGAGTGTGCAAACTGCTAGGCAAACGAGCCGGTGTGGCAAGACTCGAAGTCACTTGCAAGGTTTTGTGACAAAAAAAGTATGGACGAAAGTCACAGGAAAAAAGTCACAAAGCTAAAATTGTATCCAATACATGGGAACGAGCTCCAAAAGAAATAGTTGAAATGTTCCGGCAATGGTAATTTCGAGATTGTTCCAAAGGTAACCAGAAATAGGTCTCAGTGGTTTCGTGAATACATTCGACGTATTTAAAATGAAAGAGGGTTGATTATCGCAAAGATGTTCCATTCAAAAATAATTTGTCTATGATCACGACACAAAATGACGGTTGAAACAGAAAGTATTTCCACTATTTTTATTACCAATTATTACCGATTCTGTTTGGTGCTTTCATAAAGTGAATATAGCGAAATTAATTCGGTTTCAACCATTTTTTGCGGCGTATGTACCGCGAGATTATCTTTACATTGAACAGCATTGCGATATTTTTCTGTTTTCACTAACATTCCAAAATCTTCACAAAAACTTTATTCCAACCTTTATTGCCAGTGGAACCAAAGTTCACTACCTCTTTTTTTGAGCTAGTTCACATGTTTACCACAAAATTAAAGAACACTATGCCGGATGTACATCGCTTCAGACAGTAAGATAATGTGTCGTTAATACATTTGCAACTTTCAAAAGCATGTTTTTGTTTTAATTTATTTATCAGATGACCACCAATCAATAATCATGAGTCGCCGCATGAAAAATCGAAACGGTCTATGATACATGATACTGGACCAAAATATTGAAAATTGAAAAAGGCCAATTAAAACCATTTTCGTTCGGCCATAAAAATGTGGCCAGGCCCATGCCGAACCGCATATTTTACAAGTTTAAATTTGAGCGATTTAGAAAGAAAACCCAACCTTCTAAGAGACAGGAGAGGAGGAAGCGTACGGACCACCTCATCGCATTTCTATTCACATGCATACTTATCATTCAATACATGTATGTTTTAGGCGGCCCCGTGGCTAAAAGCGCTGATATTTCATTACCACACTTTATCATTCGATCATCCCACCGCTATGCGTGATGTGACAAGCCAAGTTCTGCATGAGTGTGCCAGGTTTTCGTCCCATCTGATACAATCTACTAATTGGTCCGTCTCATATGAGCTGAAATAATATTGAAAGGGACGTAAAACTGAATAAAATAGGTTTAAAATATAAGAGTCAATCATAAAGTCAATAAAACAGCGTGATAGACCGTGGCGATATTACAATATCATTCAGTGAGCGAGTAGAGGGGGGGGGGTGTCATTGGTCGCACCTGCACATCACTAATTGGATTCCATTTCACGTGCTGCATGATGACATGCTGTTGTATTGATCAGTTGCATATTTCTGTCCATATAGAGCATATAGAGATTTTAATTTTCACTTCGTTTAAAATACAAGAGTCAATCATAAAGTCAATTAAACAAAGTGATCGACCGTGGCGATATTACAATATCATTCAGTGAGCGAGTAGAGGGGGGGGGGGGGTCATTGGTCGCACTGCACATCACTAATTGAATTCCATTTCACGTGCTGCATGATGACATGCTGTTGTATTGATCAGTTGCATATTTCTGTCCTTATAGAGCTTATAGAGATTTTAATTTTCACTTCAAAATTGCATAAAGTGATACCGATTTGAACTGAAATCGACTGTCTTGAAATTTATTGAATGTCCCTTATCGCAGAGTTATGACGTCAGCATCCGGAGGTCAATTTGCGTCATAACCAGTTCATGTTTATTTATAAAAAGAAGCAGGAACAGACATCATTTATGTGATTTCATTACAGGATTATGTCTTTGAAGTAAGTTTTGTTACTCAACATTTTGTGACACATCTTTCCTTTCACATTTGAGTCGATAATGTCAGCATGTTGGTGGCGTGAATCAGGCTGGGAACTTGTTTTTGACCGCCATTATTGACTTTTGGAATGAGGGTACGTTCACAAACATTTGCAAAGAAAAATGACTCCAACGCTTATTTTTCGGAATTTTTGGGTGCAAATGGTCGAAAAATTGATCTTGATCATGAAATAGGTGTCCAAATGGGAGTAAAACGTTTATTTAAGCCTGAATTCGTTATTTTCATCTGTTTATTGGTGCGACTGAACCTTACTTTCGGTTGAAGAAAAAAGACACAAAGACCAAAAAATATTGAGAAAAGTGCATCTGTCGATTTGCAGAAATATGTGCAGGAATTTCTCTGAAAGTCTCAGAAAATTTGAAAGCCTATATATTACAGGCGATTGCTGCAAATGAAGGCACTGATTGTCGATTCGTTTTGAACGCCAAAGAAATCGAACGTTTTTCCGTTGCTATGCACATGAAAATATCCTTGCGAGCGGCCTTTGCGTATCTGCTGATAATGAAATTATTCTATAATACTGCCGAAATCATAGCATTCATATACGATAATGAAATTTTTCTACCATACTCCCGTAATCATAACCTTCACCTGTATGATTATACGATTACGAAATTATTCTACAATACTGCCGCAATCATAGCCTTCACCTGTATGATTATACGATAATGAAAATATTCTACAATACTCCCGCAATCACAGCCTTCACTTGTATGATTATTTGATAATGAAATTATTTTACAATACTGCCGCAATCAAAGCAACTTAAATATTATGCGACAGTCTGCATGCTTAGTTTTTAACCTAATCACGATTGATAACTATGCTGCCTTCTTTAATTGCACGCCGGTGGGTCAGGCGCCAGACTATGATGGCCCCGACATGCAGCTATTCATTTTAATTGGTTGGGACCAGAGCTTCTTGTCTGTTGCGTGGCCCACCGGGTCCAACTGGTGGTTTTCTTTTGCTCCGGAGTTAGTAAGTTATTGGGCGCCCAGGGATCTCCATCGTCGGGCAGCTTACTCATTCTGTGAGTCCTCGTTTTTGATTCATCATGGAATTTATCATGATTTATTTGTTTGTCCATGATGATTCATCGACTAGTTAGAGATTAACTACGAGGACCGAAGAACTAACTTAATGTTATGAACCACTGCAGAAGCTGAGGGTGAGGTTAGGATCCTGTAAAACCGGTTTAATCCCGCCAGTAATTTTATATTACTGATTGTTCCAAGGCGATACTTCTGTGGTGGTTCTTATTGTTTTATGTCTTGGTGTTATTTTTTGTGTTGTTGGCGATTTATGTATGTATTCATATTTTTTAGTTAAGTTTAGGTAACTGAGTGGACACCTATCGGGAAAATAGCTGCTCATTCGGCTTACGATATGTATTCATGGTATAAGTACCTTATTGTTAGTTTGTTTTTTTTCCGCCTCGGTTTTTTGGAGTGGGAATCTTTTTCTGATTGCGCCTTTTCTTGATCGTTGCCTACTTGTACCTTTTTTCACCTGTATGATTATACGATAATGAAATTGTTCTACCATACTCCCGTAATCATAATCTTCACCTGTATGATTATACGATTATGAAATTATTCTACAATACTGCCGCAATCATAGCCTTCACCTGTATGATTATACGGTTATGAAATTACTCGACAATACCCAATCATTCATAGCCTCCACCTGTATGATTAAACGATAATGAAATTACTCTACAATACCCCACGTTCATAGCCTGCACCTGTATGATTAAACGATAATGAATTGTTCTACCATATTCCCGTAGTCATAACATTCACCTGTATGATTATACGATAATGGAATTATTCTACAATACTGCCGAAATCATAGCCTTCACCTGTATGATTATACAATAATAGAATTATTCTACAATACTGCCGAAATCATTGCCTTCACCTGTATGATTATACGATAATGGAATTACTTCAAGACGATTATACTCGTATGCTCTAAGTTACAGTCGTTACATGATGTACATGTAAACTTGTACTGGGGGTAAACAGAAAAAGCTCCAATTTTGCTGTATTTGCAGAACTGGGAAGACATCCCTTTTACTTAGATATGTATTGCTTTTTGGCACAGGGTTAAGAATATGCCTTCGGACACCTTGTTATACAATGCCCTAAAGTGTTCAAAGGATGTAGATAAAAAGGCATGCTCTTGGTACAGTAGCATAAAGCAGTTGTGTAGTATATTAGATATCAAGCTTGAATCTAGCTCTCAGTCAAAATTTAAGTTTAAAAATATCCTTAAGAAAACAATTAATAAACTATATCTAAATGAGTGGTACACTACTAGACAAGATTATTGCTCTGGAAAGCTGGATACATAATCTACAACATCTTTGTATGCCCTTGCTGGGCCCAAAATTGGTCAAATAAAGTCTTGTATCTTGTATCTTGTTATTGCTGATATATATAAAGTGTACATGTATGTAGACATTTTGAGACCACATATAAGCCGCGTCATGAGAAAACCGATTTTTTTGCCTATGCGAAAACAAAGTGCAATGACTGCACATCTGATAAGCGCTTTTGTTTTCGATACATAGATAGTACAATTCGTCTTTTTAAATTCGAAAGGGGGGGTCTCATATGCGCCCACGCACCAATTTTTTTCTTGCTTTGTATGGTGAATGCCTTCATTCTAACACCTATAAAAATGCACATATTTATTTTGAAAAACATTTTTAGGTCTCAGGATAGCACCCTGACGTACTCCATCTTTGTGACCATACCTGCCTGATAATTTGCCTATATGTTATCACTTAAATAACTTTTATTAACCCAATTAAAACTGGAATTAAAAACGGACTCCATATGGCTTACTTTGATACCATTTTGGCTTAAATAGATAGACAGATAGATTATCCATGGAAACTTAAACTTGAAATTGTCAAAATTTCATCAAAATTATTTTCGAGAATGACAAATTGTGTCTCATATTTTTATATGTTCTAGTGCTTGTCAACCTACGATAGTGTCTATAAAATTGGCCAGCGGTACCCTCTTCATGCTGGTAAAGTTTTATAAATTTTCAAAACCGGTAACACTGTTGAAATGTACATGATATACATGTTGGTCAATTTTTGACGAAAATTGATTTTAATGTTTTTAGCTGTTTTTTCGTCTAAAATCATATCATTCCACAATTTTATCACTAGAAATGATAAAACTCATGAGAAATATGAATACTTAGTATAATAATGCTTATTTGATTTGGAAATTTCACATATACAATACTGACCTATCTCAAAGTTATTATTAATTTATTATACAAATGATCAGCAAACATTTTTAGGTCTCAACAAAAATTTCAAATATATCAATGAAAGGTTCTATAATTTCATCACTAAATATTTCTTTAGGTTTAGATGTATTTGGATAATTTTATTGGAGTAACATTTATTTAATTTGTGATCGACCACCGTAATGGTAATAGACATTTGATTGATTCCTTGATTTGTTTTCTCATCTTGTAATGTTGTTTATAAGATTGTACATAACTTTACTTATTTAACTGTTGTTGATGCCAACTTAAGTTAAAAGACTGACAAGAATACCAAATACAGTGGCACTTTCGAAGGTTTCTATATCACCATCATCTTTATACTTATCCAGTAAGTACGGTACATAATTCAACTATGTGACAGGCTTTTCTCTTTGTAAGTGTTCAGATATGATGCTCAGGTATAGCTTTCACTTTAAATATCAGATTGTTTTAATTCTTTATTAAAAACATCCATTATTGATATTATTGTCTACCATTTAAATGTGGTTCTTTTTTCTGTTTTTGAAATGAATATTAGGGTAATGAATAATGTAACCGAAGTTACGGAACACTCAGACAAATATCCAAACTTGATGTTTATAAATCTCCACATTTATGACTCATGTTCACGTTTGTAATTTCATGCTGATAGTTGTCTAGATACTCTTCTTTAATCCTTACCATAGAGACTCACGCCAAGAGTTTGCAAAAGTGGGCGGGATTTTACCTAGTATACTTCATGTTGTATTTTTTCTAGATGCTAGTAACTGATAAGCCGTAAGTCCTATAGGTATCCTATCCTTTGGTTAGAAATTATGGCTGTTTTGTCAATTATCTGTCAGCTAGGTAAAAAAACCCTAGTTTATAAGTTCAAAAGCTCCATTGTGGGTTAGGGTTTCCAATTGTGAAGTGTTGGAAGTATGTTTTAAACTTCCAGCAAAAGGTCTGCCTGCTGTAGCAGATGATTAAATGCATGCATAAGATTAATAATTTTCATCTCAGATTTGATATATGATATAACCTGTTTCAAACATGCTATTATGTATTGTTAAAATGCTGTCAAGTATGTGTATATTATGCATCAAATGGAGGAGAAAAGAAAAACACACAAAAATAGTTAACCGGTTCCTGTTGTTAGTAACTTATCATATAATTTTATCTATTGAGATTTCGTTTTCTCTCTTCATCCTATTGGTTTTCCTAAAGTATATCCTTGGGTGGGTGGGGTGTTTTTTCTGAGATCATGATATAAGCAGCAGGGGGAAAGATGTCCTTAGCCTCATCTGGTTATTTTATGCAAACTGCTAAATCCTTTAGGTTTTCCATATGGCATAAGTTAAAGGATGTGGAAATCAGCAATAAAATATATAATACCTAAACAACTTGTTTTTTGAAAACAAAATAAATAAAATAAACAAAACAGTAAAAACTAGGTAATTGCAACATAAACACGAATACATTATAGAGAATGGCTAACTAATAGATAGAATCATGTTCTAAAACTAATTATGAAAACTAACAATGATGGACAGATATGCATTTTAAGGTCCAAGACAGGGTGCAATTTTCTTACTTAAATCAATATTCAAAATGTGTAAAATAGCGTTGATGGTCATGCAAGACACAAAATTGCTTTTCTGGAAATCGTTTCACAGAAAGTTTGCTTTGTAACATGTTGATGACATGAAATATTTATAATTGGATCAAATCATTATTAATTTTACATTCTTCAGAATTCTGACTTGTATCATTCGATGTTCTAGAAACAGATGTTACCGGTCTTCAAATTTTACGAAATTTTCAGCAAATAATCTATATATGTGTAGCCTAATTTAAGATTAAAATTATAGGTTGACAAAACCGGGAACATGTTAAAATTGAAAATCAAACTTGTGATTACACCATTATAGAGCTGAAATTTGGGGTCATCTGCGAAATAAGTGATTATCAGCCGAATTCAATATTATAGCTATCAACAATAATGCAATACAGATATGATCAGTAATCATTCTAGATTATTTTACAAACAAATAGAATCAGGAAAATGCTATTATGACGGTTATTGGCGGCCTCAATTACACATACCCCTATATTCAGACCCCCTCTAATACAAAATGTTGTATTTAAAAATTTTAAGTAGTTAAGAGGAAATCTATATTACTGATGAAGTGGTCATTCACCAAGCAAGCAATATGCATAATATCAAAAAAATCGGTGCGTGGGCAGAACCCAATGTAAATTTCATATACCGTGAGACCACCCCTTTTAAGGATGTTCGCTGCTAACATTTGACATTTCGGAACTTCTGGTTTTTCTTTTGTTGAATATCTCGTAAACGGTTGCAGATATTTTCCTAATATTTTATATTTGGATACATATTGATGATATGCATTGAATGAGCCACGAAAATGGTCAATTTAAGGAATTTTATTTTTTCACCCCATTTTCTGAAACTTTTCAGAAAATTTTAGTTGTCAGTAAAATTTAGGGGGAAGGGTGCGTTTAGCCTGAATATTACACACCTTCAAATTAACTGCACTAGTTCGATGTTTATTTTGGCAGCAGTATATATGTACACGGTCTTCTAAGTCATTCTTTCTGTCTTTGGTATGCCAGTTTTAAAATTTTGGGTGGTTTTATGAAATGTGCTTTAAGAAACAAAACAGCCGAAAAAGGCTTAAAGTGGCGATTTTCAAGATGTTGTTTCTCTCTTATATGCATACTACCCTATATATTTCTTACTCTTATTCGAACAATATTTCCAAGTTCTATGTTGTGCAAAAATACAAGAAAAAGTTTGAATCTACAAATATGGGTTTTGCACATTTCAAAATATTGATTTTTTGGGGGGTGGAGTTAGAAAACGACTCGTAAAATTTTGTCATCCACTTCAAGTTGCAATGTTGGTCCAAAACAGTCTGCACTACGTGAATATTATGACTTTTGGAAGCATTCTAGGTGTATTTTTGTTCATGACAGGTATGTTTCAAAGAATTGAAAATTAAATTAATTTTACTAATTTTAAAACATGGTGTTCAGAAGTCTCATTCACAGGCTTGTAGCTTGAAAAAATGCACACTACCCTATACTTATTTTGTTTTCAAATGTCTTGTGTTGTATTTTGGAATAAAAAAGTGTGGTTAGAAAAAAACTTTGAATACTTTTTCATTGGCAGTGAACATCCTTAAGCTTCTAGCCTGCTTGACTGTACAGCCATTTTGTGTCGGCCCTGGTCGGAAACCAAATATTTTGTTTTCTTAAGCGACGGCTCATATGTATATGAAATTTAATTGCATCATAAGCAGTTTTTTGGTCGTTGATTCTTATGGATTGAAATTCAGATTTTTAGCTTTCATTGAATGATGAAAAAAATTAGACTGTTTCCCTGTCTGTGAAGCCTGAAGTGAAAGCGAAAGTCTGAAATTTAATTTTCATATTTAAATTTTATATTAATATCCAATCTTGTATCAACTTTTAATTCCGAATTTCCTAATATGTGGTATTAACCCCGATGAAACCGAGTTTCGGAACAGCCAGAACGTCAAATTTCGCGCTTAACGTTATGGTGATATGCGACTGACCTTACGTCAACATTGGTAAACAAAGAACGTCACTGGCTGACATTGATGTCGCTCCGCCCATGGGGCGTGGCTTGCGGTCACGTGACTTCTGAATGTTTTCATCAGGAAATGAAGAACATCAAGAATGACACTTTCATCTATTACAATGAAAATGCAAACCATTACGAAAACTTGCCCATGCAATAAACAGAGATTTTTTCAGCTCTAAAAATCGAAAATTTCATTATTCAATATTTTTCTTATTTTTGCTCAAAACATAGATTGTGGGTACACGTTAGAACCGCCTCGGCGAGGCGGTTCTAACGAGTACCCACAATGTATGTTTTGGATAAAAAAAAAGAAAAGTAGATAAATCCCTGCATACCCCAGTTTTGTTATATTAAAGTGGGGTATACTGAGGGGATACACATTACACGGAAATGTTTCCTTGATGAAAGCTCATACTCTTACCAGTCAACTGGCTGTAAAAGGCTGTGAATCCTCTCCAGGTCAGGGTGGAGTCTGATACAAAACTTATAAAAAGAGAAGTCCCCGAAGATCTTATAACAGGTATCACTGCAGTACCACAGAATCTTCCCAACAGATCGCTGCCTTCTTTTGGCCCATCAAATATCTAAAATATATGTTATGAAAAAAATGAAATTTAATAAAATAAATTTATAAAAAAAAATGACACCATTGCCGCTGTATTTTGTTCTATTTGTGAGGTGGGGTGCTTTTAGCTCCCTGCTTACTGAAAGAAAAAACAAATTTTACCCAAGCTCCCTAAAGTGTTTAACCTTAGACTACTGCCCCCTTAAACTCCACCATTTTCGTTTGCTTCCAAGATCCATGAAAATAGATGGTCATTCTCCCCAGCTATCTGAAAATAAATGACCCTTCTCCGCGATCCCCCAAAACCGTGGTAGGTCCCATTGCACAACTCATACATTCGAGATTATCTGCCGTTGTTGGAAGGTTGGGTTGGCAGATCACATGATGCGTAGACATACTGCGTGAGGGAGTCGACTCTTTGGCTCAGTGGTTAGAGCATTGGATTTCTAACCCGGCGGTCCGGGTTCGAATCCCATCAGGGACGAAGAATTGTTTCAAACTACACATTATTTCATAGTTACGAATTTAATTTTCGTAAGTGATAAAAATCAGTGACATTCTCGTAATCATAAATTTCGTAAATGATTACTCTCTCGAAATGGGGGTGTTATGTCCCATTGCACCAGATTATTTGCCGTGGTTGGTAGGTCGGGTTGGCAGATCACATAGCTTCTATACATAGCACAATGTATCATATAAGTACTATCTCTGACATAGAAGCCTCCATGGTGCAGTGGTTGTCACTCGCCCTGTAAACCAGGGGTCGCAGGTTCGACCCCGGGCTTCTCCAGTCTGTCGGATGGAAACTATAAACCGAGGCCCCGTCTCCATATGACCTTAGATGTTGGTGAGACGAGACGTTAAACCCAAATCAACCAACCAATCTCTGACATACTCCGTCAGGGAGTCGACTCTTTGGCTCAGTGGTCCAGGTTCGAATCCCACCAGGGACGTGGGATTTTTTTAAACTATGCATCATTTCTTATTTACGAATTTTCATATTCGTAAGAAAAGGCAATTGTTTGGAATTCCGAATGCAGGCATGTACAGCTGTATAGTAGATTTTTACGACTAAGCCTCACCCAGTTCTGTGAAATGTAAAAACAGTGCCGTGGTACATGGCAATTTGGACTGTAATTTACGGTCCCCAACTTAAAAGATATATGTTAAGCAGAATTATTTCAGTATTTCTCCACGAGGACCGAAGAACTAACTAAATGTTAGTGTAAAATCGATTTAAACCCGCCAGTAACTTTGTGTTACTGATCGTTCCAAGTCGATACTTCTGTGGTGGTTCTTTTTGTTTTATGTCTTGGTGTTTAAAATATTTTTGTGCTGTTGGCGCCTTATGTATGTTTGCATATTTTTAGTTAAGTTAAGGTAACTGAGTGGCCACCTATTGGGAAAATAGCTGCTCATTCGGCTTACGAAATGTTTTCATGGTATAAGTACCTGATTGTTAGTTTGGTTTTTTCCCACCTTGGTTTTTGGAGTGGGAGTCTTTTTCTGATTGCGCCTTTTCCTGATCTTTGCCTACTTGTACTTTTTTTCTGTTACAGTCGTGTTCGAGGATATGAACAAAACTTAAAACTGAGATCCTTTAAGAGCAGTGGACATATTAATGAGAAAGGGGTGGGTCATAGTATGCTACCGCGGTTTCTTATTTACACGAATGCCAATATTCTACCTCTACGTTATCATATCTACACAACTCATCTTCTTCCAGCTCAAAGCTTGTAAACCGTATTTCAACAACATTGCTTTCAGCTGCATTGATTGTCCAACTGCACTGAATATCCTCATCGTATCTTGTTTCGTACATGTTGTAAGGGGCGGTAACTGAACCCTCAGTCTCATTCAGAATACCACCGCACTGTAGAGCAGTGTCTGAAATATAATAACTTATTTCAGACTTAGCAGTGAAATCAATGTACATTGTATACCAAAAATGAACAAAAGTGATATTTTCACTGCAGATTGATACTGATATTTTCACCAGTGATTGATTTTAGCTGATATTTTCTGTGGAGTTTGGGTTAACCCTGGCGTATTCATAATACTTGACGTCATTTAGATTGCTTCACTTTAGAAATTCAAAATTTTTATCTCATTTATTTTATGAAATTACTTTCAGCAAACAAAATAGCCCCAGATCATCATCGTGGAACGCCGCGTTTAGCGGCGTCGTATCTGGGGCTATACTGTTTACCTATGTACATAAAAAGATGCCAGGCTTACATGAGTTGAAATCACATTTGCAGTTAGCTTACTATGATCTAATGCATACCGTTTGGACCTATGGTGTATGTTTTATATGTAGCATTGAAACCTTTGCCAGCAATAGTGTCATCTGATACAAATCTTATATGGAGTTGAGGAGTGTTGGCTGTTATGGCATTTGGTAGTTGGCTAGCTCTGCAGTAATGATGTTCTTTTATATTGGTTCCATCTGAAATCTAAAAACAAACAGACAGTGGAAATAATAATATCAACACGCTCTAATATAGTCTTCATTCCATTTACCTATTAGGAAAACATTTAACAGACATTACGAAAACATGCCCATGTAATATACAGAGATTTTTAAAGTTGTAAAAAATGAAAATTTTCAGTAGAAAATTGTCAATAATTTTCTTATTTTTGATCAAAACATAGATTGTGGGTACACGTTAGGACTGCCTCGCGAGGCGGTTCTAACGAGTACCCACAATTTATGTTTTGGAGCAAAAAATAATAAAAATAGGTATACCACTGCAAAACTCAGTTTTGCTATATAAAAGTTGGGTATAAGGGGGTAAATATTACACGGACATGTTTTCCTGATGGATATAAATACACATTCAATCAAAGTACACACCACTTTTTTAAATCCAAGACATAGCGGATTGTAGGGCCTCACAGAATGTGTATCCATAAGCTATATTTGATTTTTTTTTCTTATGAAATTTTCATTTTTTCATTTTTTTTTTTTTTTTTTTTTTTTTTTTTTTTTTTTTTTTACAGCTGAAAAAGTCCTCGAATTTTGCATGGGAGTGTTTTTGTAATGTATAAAATGTTTTTGCCAAATCTGATGTTTCGTTCAAAAGACTACATCAAAATGTTTGATTTTCAAGGGATTATTATGAATTTATAACGAATTTTGCATGGTATTCATATTTGTTTGACTGTTTGTTTGATTTATTGCTCGTACGTCACCGTCAACAGCGTCATCATCAGGAAAACATACATTACGAAAACTTGTCCATGCAATAAACAGGGATTTTTGTCACTTGTAAAATTTGAAAATTTCATTAGAAAAAATTGGATATTTTTCTTATTTTTGCTCAAAACATAGATTGTGGGTACACGTTAGAACCGCCTCGCCGAGGCGGTTCTAACGTGTACCCACGATGTATGTTTTGAGCAAAAATAAGAAAAATATCTTCTTTTTTTTTTCAAATGAAATTTTCAAATTTTTCTTTAAAAAAAAGAAAAAAGAAAACTCTGTACGTGTATTGAATGGTCAAGTTTTCGTAACGACAGTACCTGTAAGAAATCATAACTGCAACCGTTCTGGTCATCCACTTCCATGTCTATATACAGGAATGCCACATCTATCGTTTGCCCGGTTTCGGCAGTGATTGTCCAGCTACAGTTTAGTCTGTTGTAATACTGGTCTGTTTCGGGGTTGACGAGAGGACCAAACCATCCGTTCTCTCCGGTCAGCTCTGTTCCGCAATCGTCAATAATATCTGAAAATGCCATAGAGAAACATAAATGAGCATGTGCGTGAGAAAACAATTTAGGGTTCTGAAAAGGTCCGTGTACAGTCACAGAAGATGGTTAGAGACTGAAAATTTAGGATTTAGAAAGAAGAGGAATCGTACTATCAGTGTAGCGAAAACAATGGCGCTGATCAGCTTCGCAGTTATTGATCTGCGCCTCTGTTTTCGCCTATGCAGATTTATGGAACGCCTATACTGCCTCCGGGTGTCTTAGTTCCTTATGTTGTGGGGACCTATCTTTATGTTGTTTGGACCTATCGTTATGTTGTATCGAACTTTCTTTATGTTGTGTGGAACTGTCTTTATGTTGTGTGGAAATGACTTTATGTTGCGTGGACTTATCTTTATTTTCTGTGGACCTGACTTTATGTTCTGTGGACATGTCTTTATGTTGTGTGAAACCGCTTTAATGCTATGTAGAACTGTCTTTATGTTCTGTGGACATGTCTTTATGTTGTGTGAAACCGCTTTTATGTTTTGTAGTACTGTCTTTATGTTGTGTGGAACTGTCCTTATGTTGTGAGAACCTGCCTTTATACCATGTGCTTTCATCATTATGTTGGATACAGTTAATATTATGTTATGAATATACACCATTATACTGGTAGAATATGATGTTATATTATGTATAGATACTATTTTATCGTAGGCAACTGACATTGTGTCCTGTTCTATAATCATTATACTGGATGCTATTGCCATTATAGTATGTGAAACTGTCATAATATTGTGTGAAACTGTCTTTATGTTGTGTGACACTGTCTTTATGTTGTGTGAAACTGTCTTTATGTTGTGCGGAACTGTCTTTAAGTGGCGTTGAATTGAATTTATGTCGTATAGAGCTGTCTTTATGTTATGTGCAACTGTCTTTTTGTTCTGTGCAACTGTCTTTATGTTGCGTACAATTGTCTTCATGTTTTGTGCAAGTGTCTTTATGTTATGTGCAACTGTCATTATATTGTGAGGACTTATTGATTTTTTCGTAGTATCACTATTTACCGGAATGCTCCGCATTTTGTCGGAATCCGGGATGTTTCGCCCCCAAACTGTTTCCCTCCCTAGTCGTTTCCCTCCTAGTCGTTTCTCCCCCACTAGTCGCTTCGCCCAACTTGTCGTTTCGCCCCCTAGTATATATGAAAGGGAAGAATGCATATACATATAATATTATTACTTAATTTTACATCATTATACGGCATGTAAAGACAAAAACAATGATACAACTAAATACAGTAAAGTAGCGCAAAGTGATGTAAAGATGCGTAAAAAAGTGCACAACGGCACAAAAAAGGCGTAAAGGTGGTGCTTAGTGGTATTGAATAACATTAAAGCGCATTATTTATCAAATATGAAGCAGATTGTACAATTTTAGTCATTTAAATTCGCATGTAGGGCTTGGGAGATCAAGGGGGTCGGGCGTAACATAATCTGTCAAGCAGATGTTTTTATTTTTATTTATTTATTTATTTATTTATTTATTTATTTATTTATTTTTGTAATAAGACCATGGTGATGATTGTAAAAGCTCTTTACTCTTCTCAACAGGCATAACAGGTTAGCATTTGCTACATAGAGTGTTGGTTTCAGTTTTACACAAAATGTTACTGACAGAAGCATTGTACAAAACTTTTGACTGGCATTATCTCTGTTACAAAGTGTCAAGCACACAGTGAAATATCAAATATCTCGTCAAATATTTCGTTTTTCTTTCTTGTTATATTTTAGCTCATCTCAAAAGGTGAGCTTATAGGATGACCATGCTCCGTCGTCCGCTGTTGTCGTCGTCGTTGTTCACACTTTTCAAAGATTTTCTCCTCTGAAATCCCTGGTCCATTCAATGCCAAACTTCATGTGGAGCATCCTTAGGTAGGGGGAACTAAAGTTTGTATAAATGTCAAGATCACATTCCCAAGATGACCGCCATGCCCATATATGGTAAAAACTTCTCTGGAACCGGTGGACCGATTTCATTGAAACTTGGTATGTAGCATTGGGGACTCTGGCCCATCATAGTTTGTATAAGCCATGACCTTAGGGTGACCTTGACCTATTTTACGGCAAGGTAAACTTTGTACAAATAGGCTTTGAAATGGAAAAAAAGTGAAAACATTGGATTTTTCGGGTAACCTGAAAGTTGGTACATACATACAACTTATTGAGTTAATGAAGTCATAGGAGTATTCAAGGTCAAGGTCATCTCTTGACCTTGGTCAAAGGTCATTTACATATTAGATTTAAAACTTACTTTTCTCAGGAATAATTTCACCAATCGAAGCCAAATTTTATATGTGATATCCTTAGGAAGGAGAAATCAAAGTTTGTATAAATGGTCCAGGTTACATGACCAAGATGGCTGCCATGCCCATATATGGTAAAAACCTTAAACAATCTTCTTCTTTAGAACTGCTGGACCGATTTCAATAAAACTTGGTATGTATCATCGGGGACTCTGTTCCATGAACTTCCATCATTGTTTGTATAACTCATGACCTTGGGTTGACATTGACCTACTTAATGGCAAGGTCAACATTGGTCACATAGGCTTCTCAAAGGAAAAAATGGAAAGCATTTGGATTTTTCAGGAAGTTTTGTGGCCTGTGACCTGAAAGTTGGTACATACATACAAGTTATTGAGTTAATGAAATCCTATGAGTATTCAAGGTCAAGGTCATCTCTTGACATTGGCCAAAGGTCATTTACATATTAAATTTAAAACTGCAAGTTATTGAGTTAATGAAATCCTATGAGTATTCAAGGTCAAGGTCATCTCTTGACATTGGCCAAAGGTCATTTACATATTAAATTTAAAACTGAATTTTCTCAGAAACACTTCACCAATCAAAACCAAATTTTATATGTGGTATCCTTAGGAAGGGGAAACCAAAGTTTATATAAGTGGTCTAGGTCACATGACCAAGATGGCCGTCATGCCCATATATGTGGTAAAATCCTTTAAAAATCAACTTCTCTGGATTCAATGTACCATTGGGGGCTCTGGCCCTTCGTGGTTTATATAAATCATGACCTTGGGTTGACCTGACCTATTAAATTGTTAACTTAAACAGAAAGGTCAAATATTGCCAGAAAGATCTGAAAGTTAATAGATACAGACGGATTATAGTTTTAATAATTATGTGAGTATTTGAGGTAAAGTTTACATTTACGTCGGCCAACATGGCCTTAGCCAAAGGTCATTCATCAAAGACAATTCTCAGGTGAGCGATATCAGGACCATTGGTCATCTGGTTAAATAAGAATGATATAAATGTAAATTAAACGAGAGAAGAAGAAAGAGATAATACCGTGAATTGGAAATCGTGTAAATATTTAGATCTTGTGATTGTTCCCTTTAACTGAATAAAAGGTGTGAAACGTCTGTCAGGTTACCAGAACGGTAATTGAATTATCAGCTACACGTCTGTTTTAGGGGAAATGTCTTGGGGCGAAACGAGTACCCACATTCTATGTTTTGGAGCAAAAATAAGAAAAATAGGTATACCCCTGCATATCCCAGTTTTACTGTATAAAAGTGGGGTTTAATGGGGTATACATTTCATGGATGCACAAGCCCCATGGCCCATCCCTATTTCAATATATGCCCATCCCCCCCTCTCACATATACTAGGTGGCGAAACGACAAGTGGGGCGAAACGACTAGGGGGAAGACTAGGGAGGAAACGTCTTGGGGACGAAACAACTAGGGGAGGAAATGGTTTGGGGTGAAACATCCCGGATTCCGATAAAATGTGGTGCGTTCCGGTAAACAGTGATACTACGAAAAACAATCAATAAGTCCTTACAATATAATGACAGTTGCACATAACATAAAGACAGTTGCACAAAACATGAAGACAGTTGCACACAACAAAAAGACAGTTGCACACAAAAATAGACAGTTGCACACAACATAAAGACAGTTCTATACAACATAAATGCTATTCAACATTAAATAAAGACAGTTGCACACAACAAAAAGACAGCTCTATACAACATAAGTTCAATTCAGCACCACTTAAAGACAGTCCCGCACAACATAAAGGCAGTTTTACACAACATAAAGACAGTGTCACACAACATAAAGACAGTTCCACATACTATAATGGCAATAGCATCCAGTATAATGATTATATAACAGGACACAATGACAGTTTCCTACGATAAAATAGTATCTATACATAATATAACATCATCGATAAAGCACATGTTAGAATTGCCTGTGACGTAATGGTGTATATTCATAACATAATATTAACTGTATCCATCATAATGATGGTAAAATGGTAGGTTCTCACAACATAAAGACAGTTCCACACAACATAAAGACAGTACTACAAAACATAAAAGCGGTTCCACACAATATAAAGACTGGTCCACAGAACATAAAGACAGGTCCATAGAACATAAAGATAGGTCCACAGAACATAGAGACAGGTCCATAGAACATAAAGACAGGTCCATAGAACATAAAGATAGCACCACACAACAAAGATAGTTCTACATAATATAAAGACAGTTCCACACATCATAAAGACAGTTCCACACATCATAAAGACAGTTCCACACATCATAAAGACAGTTCCACACAACATACAGACATGTCTATGGAATATAAAGCTAGTTCTACAGAGCCTATGGATAGGTCCACACAGCATAAAGACAGTTGCCCACAACATAAAGATTGTTGCCCACAACATAAAGATGGTTCCACACAACATAAAGATAGGTCCACACAACATTAAGACAGTTCCACACAACATAAAGAAAGTTCGATACAACATAACGATAGGTCCACACAACATAAAGATATGTCCCTACAACATAAGGAACTCAGACATCCGGAGGCAGTAAAGGCGTTCCATACAGATTTGTTGGTTTTCCCATGCGGCGGTTCCGAATATGATTACACACTGGACAAAATAAGGTCACATATCCGTTTCGGAAACTTGACCTTGGAATCATTACGAAAACTTGCTCATGCAATATACAGTGATTTCTAAAGTTGTAAAAAATGAAGAATTTTCAGTAGAAAATTTTCGATATCTTTCTCATTTTTGCTCAAAACATAGATTGTTGGTACACTAACGAGTACCCACAATCTATGTTTTGGAGCAAAAATAAGAAAAATTGGTATACCCCTACAAACCCCATTTTTTCTATACAAAAGTGGGGTTTGAGGGGGTATTTATTGCAGGGACATGTTATCCTGATGTAAACAAAGAATTTTGAAGCTGTAAAAATTGAAACTTTTCATGTCTTGGTGTTTAAATTATTTTGTGCTGTTGGCGCCTTATGTGTGTTTTCATATTTTTAGTTAAGGTAACTGAGTGGCCACCTATTGGGAAAATAGCTGCTCATTCGGCTTACGGGGAGTTTTAATGGTATGGGTGCCTGATTGTTACTTTGGTTTTTTCCCACCTCGGTTTTTGGAGTGGGAGTCTTTCTCTGGTTGCGCCTTTTCCTGATCTTTGCCTGCTTGTACCTTTTGATTTATTTTTTTTTCTTATTTTATCTCAGAACATAGATGGTGGGTACACGTTTTAGACGCCAAGGTTGATAAATATGTTATTTACAATTACCACAACATAATATATTTTGTTATTTATGGCAATAGTACAAATACACTGTTATTTTTGATGGAAAAAATAACGGTTTCATCAGGAAAACATGTCCATGCAATGAATACCCTCTTAAACCCCACTTTTATAAAGCAAACTGGGGTATGGAGGGGTATACCTATTTTTCTTATTTTTGCTGCAAAACATAGATTGTGGGTACTCGTTAGAACCGCCTCGGCGAGGCGGTTCTAATGTGTACCCACAATCTATGTTTTGAGCAAAAATAAGAAAAATATTTTTAAAAATCCAATGAAATTTTCACTTTTTACCGCTGAAAAAAAATTTCTGTATATTGCATGGGCAAGTTTTCGTAATGGGCTTAACGACGGCGTTTTAAACAACTGGTCTCTAGTACTAAGAAAACATATCGTAAGACGAGTGAGCAGCTATTTTCCCAATAATAGGTGGCCACTCGATTACCCAAACTTAAAGGTGGCTCGATACCAATTTTTGTTGATAAATAAACCTGTCATTTTAAAATAGGTTGAAATTTAGGTGGAATGTTACCAAAAAAGCAAAAAAATATGTGGGGGTACGTATCCATGTTTTTTTTTTTTTTTTTTTTTTTTTTTTTTTTAAATATCGATTTTCGAAAATCAGAAAAATATACTTTTTGAAATATTTTCAATTTCAATTTTCACAGAATAGATCTACAACATGTCAACGAAATGTGTTTCAAACTGCCAATGTATTCACAAGCTACTTGCCAAATAACTAAATTGAAAGGTAAAAATGAATATATGCATTCTAGGGCAAAAAAACATTTTTTTTTTTTTTTTTTTTTTTTTTTTTTTTTTTTCATATTTTTGAACATTATTGTCTAGTACATCTCCGTGATTATACTTTGAATGACAAAAAACTGATGTTTGAAAAGGGAAATAATTAGCAAATAAGATAATGTATAAATTGATAGGTATTTCCACGCTTTTTAAGCTGCTATAAACATTTTCTTACACCCACCTCTTACAAAGATGCATATCCCGGCGTATAATCAAACCTCATAAAGAATTTTCAAAAATAAGTTTTAAAGCATGTGATGTATGGATGTTTATTTATTTATTATTTTTTTTAATTCAGTTTTACGTCCTTTTCAAGATTATTTCAGCTCATATGAGACGGCCAATCGGTAGGTGGGCGAAAACGGCAGAACTAACACCTGGCACACCCGCAAGCAGAACTTGGCTTGTCTCACATGTGGCCAGTGCGGGGCTCGAACCCGCACCAGATACAGCGGTGAGATGATCGAGTGATTAAGAAACAGCGTTCTTAACCGCTCGGCCACGGGGGCCGCGTATGAATGGTTTAAGCCTAGGTTACATTTGCCCCGATCATCGTACGATTTTTCGGTCTGCGATTTTCTCTACGATTTTTAGACATCGTAGGAGATCGTGGGCTACGACGTATGTGTTAACAATTCATACGGGCATCGTACGATTTTTTGATCTGCCATTTGTCGACGTTCTCATACAAAAACGCAAGGCGATCGTACGGCAGTCGTATGTCTCCGCAGATAGTACGTAGATATCGTACGGATCCCGTGCGTTGTCCGTACGGAGTCCCTATACGTTTTGATACAAAACGCAAGGAGGCCGCACGGTAGTCGTAGGGTCTCCGCAGACTGTTAGTGGATATCGTACGGAGTCCCTTGGACTTCTGACTGATGCCTTGGTTACATTTGGCCTACGATTAGCTTGCGATGATCGTACGATGCCATTTTTTGCATTTTCGTGCGGCCTCCGCAGGGTGACCTTACGATGTCCCTACGATTCTACGACTTCCTACGATCTCCGTAGCCTCTACGATCTTGTAATAGTCTGCACTATTACAAATTTTAAAATCGTAAGACCGAAGACCGTAGACACGTCGTAGGGCATCATACGGGCACCGTACGGATACCCTGCGATAATCGAGCGGTCACCGCACGATTGTTTTTATGATAATTTGGGAACAAAAATCGTACAGCGATCGTAGGGAGGCCGCAAGGGGTCATGCCTAGTAGGTTACATTTGCCCCGATCATTGTACGATTTTTCGGTCCGCGATTTCCCTACGTTTTTTTTTTAAAAATCGAATGTGATCATGGGCTACGACGTAGGTGTTTACAACTCATACAGGCAATCGGGCATCGTTCGATTTCTTGTTCTAGCTTTCTTCGATGTCCTGAGTCGGAACTGTTTGGGGATCGTAGGGAAATCAAAGGGTCTCCGCACACTTTAAGTTGAAATCGTACGGAGCCTGTGCGATGGCCGTGAGAAGTCCTTACGATTTCTTGCGGTCTCCCTGCGATAGCCGTACGATGTTAGGTGTCCGTACAATTTTAATAAACTTGTGATATAACCGTACGGATGCCGCACGATCAACCTAAAGGTCTACGATTATCTTATTATTTTAGTCCCCAAATTATCATAAAACCGTGCGATGACCGCACGATCATCGCAGGGTTTCCGAAAGGCGCCCATACGATGATGCTGCCTACGACGTGTCTACGGGCTACGGTCTAACGATTTTTAAAATTTGTAAAAGTGCAGACTACTACAAAATCGTAGAGGCTACGGAGATCGTAGGAAGCCGTAGGAAGTCGTAGGAAGCCGTAGGAAGCCGTAGAATCGTAGGGGTATCGTAGGGTCACCCTGCGGAGACCGCACGAAAATGCAAAAAATGGCATCGTACGATCATCGCAAGTTAATCGTAGGGCAAATGTAACCTAGGCTTAAGATAAGAAAATTGCCAATCTGATGATACCAAAGTTATTAAAATCTGATAAATACTAGATGAGATACAAGTCCGAAACCACCACTTGCCGTACATTTCGATCATATGGTCCCGACAATTGGTATGCTATAGTAACATTTTTAAAAATTTTAACTTCAATTTAAAAACCATATTATTTCCCTTTCAATACGGATCTGAGTCAGAAGAGACCTTCTTGTTAGAAAATTTAAAACATCAGTTCAATTATTAATATTTTTTAAATAAAAAAAAGATCAAAGCAAGCAATTTCGATTCATTTTTTTTTTTTCATTTTTCTATTATTCTTGCTTCTTCTATTGATGGTATATGCAAATTTCGTCTACCATATGATTTTCATAACAATCTATAATATCTATATAAGATAATCCAAATTTCACAATAACCAAACAACGATAACTCTTGCTTTTTGAGCTCATTGCAGTTGTCTTATTTATGACACCATGTATCGAAACCCCTTAACTATAAAATATCGTGATGGGAACCTTACCTAGCTCCTGTGATTCAAAGGTGACATATGTTGCATTGAAACCATAATCTGTGACGCTACTGTCGGTTATAAAACGGACACGAACAATATTCCAGCTCACTGCTATTCTCGGTGACGGGAGATGGGCGGCGCAGAAACGAGTTGGCTTCATGTTGCCGTCTCTGTCAGAAATCTAAGGGAAACCCATAAATGAGCTAATGATTCACAAAATAATGAAACTATTTTTGAGACATATACATGTACTGTGTGTCTACAAATGCATCACATCACTTGATTGATCCATAACATCGTGTGTATTTTAGTACTCATTTAGGGCGATTTGGCACAATTATGAGTATTTCATGTGACTGTGGGGCATAGGCAAACAGTATATACATGCAAACACCAGGTCCCGAGGTTATAAAACTTTTTTCATGCTCAACTCAGCTGAGCTTGAAATTTATCCTGCTCATGAATGTTAAAATGACAACAACTGTTGGCATTTTAACGTGGATTGATATATTTACAAAGTCCCTAACCCCCCCCCCTAAACTTTGAACATGTTGTTCTCAGTCCTGGGATACAGATCATTCATGATATTACATCTCCTGAAAGGGCTATGAATGACAAACGTTATCCTAGTAATATAACCAGAATTTGTATTTGCATTTTCGTGCATGTTGGTAGTGAAATGCACTGTTAGTTTGAAAACTGCTTTTATTTTTCTTGCATTGTTTTACGCTTAAATAAGAAATATTGTGGGATGAGTGCTGGCACGGTAGTTAGTATGTAGAAAAATCTATCAACTGCTATCATTTTTGTTCTGTTTGAAACAATTCTTACCGAAATATCTGCAGACAAAAAGCTCGTTTTTTGAGACTAATCAAGGTCAAATTAATGGGCTTATTTGTTATGTAAAAAGGCTATGGAAATATACTGTATATGTATGTTCTACCTGAATGAACAGACTACCTGTCCTATTTTAACAGGTATACACAGCGTGTACATACTATAATGCATATAAATATACTGTACAAAATAATTTTATCTATGTTTTATTTGAGACATGTCTCAGAGGACTTTAAATCCAACGTTACTTCAACACCACACAACAATTGTTTTTACCCTTATAAGATATATAAAAGATATTGTCAGAAGAACTTCCCTAATGTCTAAAACGTATGAAGACACTGTTCAAAGTAAAAGTTGCTTAATTTATTTGGCATGGTATATTTAAGGTACAGGTATTTGCATAAGTGACGGACAATATTATTTAAAGTAATAAATCTGATAAAGATGATGCACCTGCTATTCATGCAAATCGTTTCTAAGTTAATTTTTCAGCTTGCAAATTAGTTGGAGAACATTATTTAGACCTTCACAAAGGTTTCTATCAATTAAAATCAAAAATTTATTTTAAAGGATTATTTATGGAAATTTATTAGAAAAATAGGTAATTTCACTAAAAACTTCTATTACAATGGCTTCCCTTTGGAAAACATTATCATTCATAAGAAAGTTTAAGGTTTAGGGATTATTCTGGTATGTAACATGCCACATTTTTTTAAAAAAATCTATGAAATATTTATGAGCAGAAAACACTATTATTATAGTAATAAGGAACCTTAACATTTATGAGCAGGATAAATTACCAATTTTTGAGTTTCGAACCTGAATTCTCCACTAATTTTGAGTATTTCAACATTTATGAGCAGTTGAAATTTCATTCTCAGCTTAGCTGAGCTTGAAAAAAGTTTTATAACCTCGGGACCAGATGTGTGACGTCGAAGAATATCTACTGCTTGCATCTGTTAAAATGATGTAGAGTTTTGAACACATGTACCACCACTGCAGCGGATCAGGTCTAATGACGTTGCCGTTTAATAATGTTTTTTTTTTCTCTAAAAAGCGTGCAGTATTTTGCCGTTTGGATAAATACGCTACAAACAAGAAATATACTTCAAAATTGTACTTATACATGTAATTTGCTTTATGTTACTCTAGCATATATTTGGAAACCTAAGTAAAAATAATTATAAGCAAATCGTTAAGATGATGCTGTAAAGATCAGTCATGCAAATGAGAATAGATAACTGATGGCACCCGCTGTTAACCACTTCCCATGTTTTAGTTGGTCACGTAACAACAAGAAAACAAATCTGTGCAATATGTACCCCCTTAAACCCCACTTTTATATATACTGACCGACAAAAGAAACCCGACACTTACTTTGGGGGGTAAAAATCCGTAAAACAAGAGCACAATGGAAATCTGGTTTATACCACATTTAAGACAAATCATTTTTCTACCATTTCATGCAAACATTTATTTTTTTTTTTTTTTCAAATAAACGATTATCAGTAATTAAGTAAGATTAAAGGTAGGTGTCGTTTACAAAATTTACAAACCTAATCTATAGAGTTAATGAGAATAACTGTCCTAGGAATGAAATCGCTTGATTAGCTTAGAGATACACCACAGAGAAATGGATAGAGTCCTCAAAAGCGGGTGTGGCCACTCCATGCTCGCCCAGTTCAAACACAGACTATCCGCCAATCAGGCAGGAAAGGGCAGGCATTCCTCAGAACACTGTTCGCCGTTACGTTTTGTCAATGCGGCGACGTTGTGTAGCTGTAACTGGTGCGTTAGGTGGCCACACCCGCTATTGAGGACTCTATCCATTTCTCTGCGGTGTATCTCTAAGCTAATCGTGCGATTTCATTCCTGGGACATTTATTCTCATTAACTCTAAAGATTAGGTTTGTGAATTTTGTAAACGACCCCTACCTTTAATCTTACTTAATTACTGATAGTCGTTCGATTGGAAAAAATAAATGTTTGCATGAAATGGTAGAAAAATGATTTGTCTTAAATGTGGTATAAACCAGATTTCCATTGTGCACTTGTTTAACGGATTTTTACCCCCCCCCCCTCCCAAAGCAAGTGTCGGGTGTTTCCGTAATGTAATATTACGTACTTGAAGGAAATCAGAATCACAAACTTTGCTGACATCTTCCTCCAATAGAACATAGTCAAATGATATTTCTATTCCCCTTCCTGCGGGCGCGATGATTGTCCATGTGCAATTTAGATTATTTCCATAGCTCTCATCCAAGTAGCTGGCCCGAGGACTAAACCACCCGGTCGGGTTTGAAAGGACAGCTCCACAGTCATGAGTCTTTCCTTTAAATACAAATGAGCATGAGCGTCATGAGAGACCTGAATTCCACAAATATGCAATAAGAAAATTTACAAAGTGTGGTAACTAATGTATAAACAATTGTTCTGATTCAGAGTTCAGAGCAAAAAAAATATATATATATAAAAAAAAATTAAAAAAATAAATAAATAAATAAAAAAAAAAGATAAAAATGAAAAAAAGGTCATTTCAAGCACAATTTAAGAAATTAAGCACTTTTTGCTCTCATTGTCCTTCGGTCCTTTGACCTCTGCCCTGACCTGAATATTCATTTTTAATTTACTTATATGTACCTAGCTTTTAGCAACTCTATAACTAAGGAAGCAGAATCATATTGACTGTATCAATTACTAATATCCAGTCTCTAATGTTTTGATTAAGTTAGAAGGAGTCGCATACATTTTCTGTACATTTAGTACATGTGTAACGAACAGCCGATTCAAGCCACAGCAAACCCCGTCGGTGGAAAAGCATGCTCATCATCCAAGGGTGGTTTACTGCGCTCTTACTCGATTAACACAGCTTCAGGTTTCTATTTAATATTTACCAACGTATTTTACAATCCGAGAAGACTCGTCCCGAGTCTTGGCCTGGGAACTTCATGGGTAAAGCAACCTGTCTGGCAGTTGTCATTATCTCACCGCTATCACCAAATGTAACGTTTAGCCGAGCCAAGCTTCAGCAAACTCCGTCGTGGGAAAAGCAGGCTCATACACCAAGGGCGGTTAACTGCGCTATTTAGTCAACACTCACTCGATTCACACAGTTTCGAGTTTCTAATTTGCATACTACTAGCATTCCAGATGCCGCTTATACGTTTAACCAACATATTCTACCAAGGGAGACTATCCCGTAACACATGTAAGTTTCACTTATTTGGTGTCATACAGCAAGCAAATTATAATTCAGTAGATATTTTTCACAAATACACATTAGAATTAAACCAGCATTCATTATGAGCCTTCAAGCATACTTTGCTAAGTCTTTGCATATAATATTAAGAAACACTCCTTGACCTTTGACCTATGTACTGACCTACATAACCCATTACAAATCTGCAGACAAGTATCACGCTGTACCTCAGGCATTGGGCTAGCAGAATATCATTGCCGGCATCCATTAACAAGCCGGCTTCCATGGTCTCAAAATCTTAGTCTATATGCTCAAAACAGTATCTTTTTTCTGCAGTTTCGCAGATGGTTCCCAAATAACACACAAAATAAAACGTTACTACATACCTACCGCCTCGTGAGAAAACCAACAATTTGCATATGCGAAAACAAAGACACAGATCAGCTTCGCGAAAACCGCGAAGTTGATCAGCGCCTTTTATTTTCGCTATACGGATAGTACAATTCCTCTACTTTCCAAATCCTAAGTTTCCAGCCTCTAGCCATAGTTTGTGCTTCTACAGCTCGGTTTGTGTCGTCCTGTTCGGAAACAACATTGTTGGTTTTCTCACGAGACGGCTCAATTACCATCATATGATGAATATATAGTCCTGAAACCTATACCATGACTCGTGGATGAGGCGCCGATGCGGTACACTAGATATAGGGCTTGGGAGACGGAAGTTACTTTTGGTGGTACCTCCTGACCACATGTTGTTAGAACAGCGGAGCTCTGAACAGATCCGTCAAATACCTGTGGAAATGAAGTAGAGACACTTAGCGGATACATGTAATTGTTTTCAATTTTTTCATTTGGGGCGGTATATCGTCGGATCGGAGATTTTGCTCTACGGCGACGCGTCAGCGGACCCGTAAAACATGTTTTCTGACCGTATATACGACAATATGCCACCCAAATGATACTGTCTTCGACGTATACCAAATTTCCGGTAGTTTTTAGTTTATGTTTCAAGTTTTGATGATTCGTATTTTGTAAGTTCTATGAATATCTCCAGTTTATGACCCAAATTTTGTCAATTGATATCTATGTTAGACTTCTTAAAACTTGCACCACATTGGAAAAAGTACAGGAAAAGAAATTGTAATTTATTGTAGCCGCTGCCTCGAAAATAACTACTTAACAAATACATGTTTTCAGCATGCATATGTTTTTAATTTATCAAATAAATTTGCATCTGAACTTTACAAGATTATTTGAAGTTGGTTTCAATAAAAAATATACATTACGAAAACACACCCATGCAATAAACGGAGATTTTTAAAGTTGGAAAAATGAAAATTTTCAGTAGAAAATTTTTCAGTAGAAATTTTTGATATTTTTCTTATATTTGCTCAAGGCGGCCCCCGTAGCCGAGTGGTTAAGGTCGCTGACTTCAGTGCTCTTGATCATTCGATCATCTCACCGATGTGGGTTCGCGCCTCGCACGGGGCACGAATTCATATGTGAGACAAGCCATGTTCTGCTTGCGGGTGTGTCAGGTGGTTTTTCCCCGGGTACTCCGGTTTTCGCCCCACCTACCGATTGATTCGTCTCGATATGAGTGAAAAAGCTTGAAAGGGACGTAAAACTGAATCCAAAAAAAAAAAAAAAAAAAAAAAAATATGTTTTGGAGCAAAAATAACAAAAATAGGTATACCCCTGCATACCCCAGTTTTACTATATAAAAGTGGGGTATAAGGGGGTATTTATTTCACGGACATATTCATTTTACAAACCTTTAGTTACCCTTAGTCATGTAAGTTGCAGAATGTCCCAATTCTGTATACATATAAGTTATAGATAATCAACTTAATTTGCTTCAAATCCAGGGTTAATCCGTAATTTCAATTGATTTTTCATCACGACCTTACGAGCCGCATGAGAGTAAAAGGTCGGGATGAAAGATCACTCAAACTATGGATTAATTTACAAAACCCTGCACCTGAAGCAAACATCAGTTGATTATCTTCTTTATCCTATAGGCTGTAAGATCTCGATAAGCTTGTTACAACTCTGCAATTGATCAGTGTCTTTGTCTTCAGACTGTATAAATAGTACTTTTCAAAACTATAAGGTTTGATGTGACACAGCTTTGTTTTCCAAATTTTGTCACTTCCTGTGGAATAGGGTACACTTATAAGCCACATCATGAAAAAGGCGCAAAGTAAATCTATAATATAAATCTATCATATGATCAGCAGTGCAAAACCCTGCACTTGAAGAAAAAAAAAACAGTTGGTTATCTGTTGTATCCTTTAGGCTGTAATCCATAATCCACCTATACAAGCGGAAAGGAAATCCTCAAGTCTGTGACAATCACAGAGGCATCTCCCTCCTATCAATTGCTGGGAAGATACTTGCAAAAATTCTGTTGAATCGTCTGAATGTTCATCTTGATCAGACGGGACTTATCCCAGAAAGTCAATGTGGATTGGGACAATAGACATGATCTTCACAGCAAGACAGCTTCAGGAGAAATGCCAAGAACAGAATGTAGATCTATACATGACGTTTGTCGACCTCACCAAAGCTTTTGACACTGTTAGTCGTGATGGACTCTGGAAAATCATGGCCAAGTTTGGCTGTCCACCCAGATTCATAGCAATGGTGCGGCAGTTTCATGATGGCATGCAGGCACGTGTGCAAAATGATGGAGAGTTCTCTGAACCATTTGAAGTAACAAATGGGGTCAAACAAGGCTGTGTTCTGGCACCAACACTGTTCAGCATGATGTTTTCTGCCATGCTTATGGATGCTTTTCAGGACAGTGACACTGGTTTTCCAATCAGGTACCGTTTTGATGGCAACATATTCAACCTCAGAAGGTTGCAAGCCAAAACTAAGGTCCAGACTGATGTGCTAGATGAGCTCCTCTATGCAGATGATATGGATAAGAATGCCAGCACAGAGGCAAAAATGCAAAGAGCCATGGATCAAGTCTCACAGTCATGTGATAACTATGATCTCACAACCAGCACAAAAAAGACAGAGGTTGTACACCAACCAGCGCCCGGAAAGCCATATAATGAACCAACCATCACTGTGAATGGGCAAAAACTGAAAGTTGTTGACAAGTTCACCTACCTGGGAAGCACTCTCTCCAGAGCAGTGCATATTGATGATGAGATCACTGCCAGAATTGCAAAGGCTAGTGTGGCATTCAGACGACTCCGTGCAAATGTCTGGGAGCGAAATGGAATCAAGCTTGACACCAAGCTGAAAGTCTACAAGGCTGTGGTACTGCCAACCCTCTTGTATGCATGTGAGACCTGGACAGTATACCAACGCCATGCAAAGAGACTTAACCATTTCCACTTAAGCTGTTTGAGAAAGTTGTTAAAAATCAAGTGGTAGGACAAGATTCCAGACACAGAGGTCCTGACGAAAGCAGGGATGCAAAGCATGCATACAGTCTTAAAGCTAGCACAGCTAAGATGGACTGGCCATGTTATAAGAATGCCTGATGCGCGACTTCCAAAGAAAGTTTTCTATGGAGAACTACAGGAGGGAAAGCGCTCTCAAGGTGGCCAGAAGAAACGCTACAAAGACACCCTCAAAGCCTCTCTGAAGGATTTCGAAATACCAATGGGGTCCTGGGAACAGACTGCACAGGAGCGATCAAAGTGGCGAGGTCTCATCAACAAAGGAGCAGCTCTTTATGAAAAGAAGAGAATCTGTGAAGCTGAAAGAAAGCGAAGAGAGCGCAAAGCCAAAACAAATGTGCCACCATCAGACTCTGTGACACTGACTTGCTCTACTTGCAACCGACAGTTTAGAGCCAGAATTGGCCTAGTCAGCCATCAAAGAACTCACCAACACACATCAGCACTATTCAAGAAATAATGATGGTCTTTCTCATTAGTGAGAGACGAACTATCAGGCTGTAAGATACAGATCAGCTTAAATTGTTTTCACTTTGCACTTGATCAGTGTCTTTGTCTTACTCTAACTGTATAAATTATAGTACTTTTCATTAAGACAAGTTTTGTTGTGGCACAGCTGTTTCCAAATTTGGACGCTTTGTGTATTGAGTTATAAGCCAAATCATGAAAAAGGCGCCTCTGTAAATCTATTATGTGAATCTATAATGTGATAAGCACTCAGCAGTGCAAATTAACAAGCTGTGACATGACTTTTAGCACAAAATAGATTGAGATCAGCTTTGAGACAACAGTGCAGCTTATCTATGCCTTCGTTTTCATTGTATGGAAAGTACAGCCACAACATACGAATTCATACACGTATTTAAATGAGATGCTCCTCGATTGGTCTAAAACGTATGAAATAACCAAATATAAAATGTAAGCAACAAATTAAACATTATCGGTTAATTTTCGTTATCTGATTTAATCGCAGTTTTGTCTCCATAGGCTCTGTACTATGCATATAGGATAATAAAACGTTATTATTTTCTGATTCCAGTGCGACGGGACCCCTACCCTACCCCTTATTATCAACAAGCAACAGATCCAGGACCCAGTTGTTCAAAGCATCGTTAGCTTAACGATATCGTTAAGACATAAATTTGTTAAGTAAATATCAGCTAAGTTAACAAATACACTGTTATTTTTTGTTGAAAAAATGTGAGAATCCTTTGCAGTGCAAAGGATTCTCAAATTTTTTCAACAAAAAATAACAGTGCAGTGCAAAGGATTCTCACATTTTTTCAACAAAAAATAACAGTGTATTTGTAATATTAATGTTTGAAATTTTAACGAATCGTTAACTAACGACGTCGTTAGTTTTGAACAACTGGGCCCTGGTAGATGATGAGAAGATTGGAGGAAGCCTAAAAACTGAAAAAGGTAAATACTACATGTATGTAACTGAAGAAAATTCTTACTACTGTCTAAAAACTTGCCTCTGATAATGGTTTTTCGCAGAATTTTTTTTTATGGGGGACGACAGAAAAATTATTTTAATGTTAAAATCTTGATCTTAGTTTGTCCTAATAGGACCTGCAAAAATTTTGAAAATCGGTGAACAAATAAAGTTTTTTATGGCCAAAATGAATTTTGCATAGGGATTTTGCATTGGCAAGGGAGATAATCGATGATCGTGAAAATGCATATTTTTCGAGAATTTCTACCTGATCATGAAGATTTTTGTCTCAGGTATGTCATTTGTTTCAATTTAAGATAATTTTGAGCAATCATGATTAAATAGTTAGAATTTAAAATTTTTGCGGGAAAATATTTACCTCCCTTCCATGAGATTTTTGTACAGAAAATCCCTATTCAAAAATGTTTTTGACCAGAACTTTTTTTATTTGTCAACCGATTTTCAAAATGTTTGCTGCACATTTTGCGAAAAACTAGATGCTATATTGTGCCAAGAAAATATTTCTTCTACATTTGAACAGTTGTAAAATATCTGCGAAAATCCATTATCACACACAACGAAACAGACTTTAGTCAGATTAAATGTGTGTGTGTGTGTGTGTGTGTGTGTGTGTGTGTGTGTGTGTGTGTGTGTGTGTGTGTGTGTGTGTGTGTGTGTGTGTGTGTGTGTGTGTGTGTGTGTGTGTGTGTAACCTACCTGCAGATAGTCGTTGGCGCATGCTCCAGTCTCCTCGCATACTGGAATATTCATATCCAGAAACTTCAGCTGTATAACTGACCCCTCAACAGTCGTTATGTTCCAGCGACAGATAATGTTATGGTCGTAGAAACCACCATAATTTCTGTCAAAGCCATCGATAAAGCCCTCGAAGCCACTGAACACGACCACGCCTCGACTCTGACATGGATCTACAACAAATATTTGAGTCTGATAAAAATCCTACTTTTAAACTGTCGTTCTGTGTTGGGATATTTCTTAATTATGTTATGTAGTGAGGAACACCTTCAAGAAAAAGTGTACCACAAACATTTACTCTTAAGTTGACTTGACGTCATTTTACGTCATTTTATTTGTGTATATTCTCATGTGCCCACATTTTTATGTGCAATCAGTTTCGACTTTAAAACAGCGTTGATATTCATGGTATGCAAATTAGAAATTTTGAATAACCAACAAAGGCTTAGCAAATCTGACCGAACATGGTATTATATATAGATGTCATGGAAATTGTACAAGTGCGATAAATGCTAATTTACTTCTGTAAGAACAATTTACACATGTTTATTCCTTTTGTAAATTTCTGATGTACTGCTTGTGTTTTCCTCAATGTTCATGAATTTCCTATTGAATTTCCTATTTCCTTATGCAAATTTCCTATTTTGCATATTGTATGCAGATAAGGTTACACTGCTAAGCCATAAAAGGGACACCAGGCGTAAATGAGTTAACTGATATCGTAGAACCATGTCACAGATTTATCGTTATACATATATATGAATGACACACAATGACACACCTCCTGTTCCTATTGGTCAAATACATTCCATATTTATAACGTGCCTAATTCCAATACGATCGTTCAGCAATTTTTAAATGAATGCATGTTAAATGTTGAGAGGCGGATCAAGTTTGAATCGCGTTTTATCAACTCTCTCTCTCTCTCTCTCTCTCTCTCTATGTAGCTTGTGCTACATGATTATTAAAACACACGCAATATTTAGACTACAGGCTCCATCTGTTTGAATAATTGTCAACTTGCCTTTCAAGTTAGTTGTATAAATGCTGTTAGCTCCACCATAATACCCCTGATGTCTCCATCCACCACATAAGTAACTAGAATCTCCAGGGCACCTTATTCGTAGCCAGCTCTGTTTGCAGACTTCTTCAACCGACCAACCATCAAGCAAACCATAGAAACCTCCTGTAGGCTCACTGAGTAATATTCCATAGCTTTGACCGCAATAGCAATCATGCGAATAGATCCCGGCATACAAGAAACCTTTAAGAACCAACAAAAATGATTGTTATAATTTACCCTGTACCTGTCATTTAGAGAAAGGCGTATTCATCCCATTACGAAAACCTGCCCATGCAATATACAAAGATTTTTAAAGTTTACAAAAAAAAAAAAAAAAAAAAAAAAAAAAAAAAAAAAAAAAAAAAAAAAATTGATATTTTTCTTTCTTCCTTTTTTTTTTTTTTTTTTTTTTTTTTTTTTCCTAAAAACACAGCTTGTGGATACACGTGTGAACCGCCTCGCCGAGTACCCACAATCTATGTTTTAGAGCAAAAATAAGAAAAAAATAGGTATACCCCTGCATACCCCAGTTTTAAAATATGAAATTGGGGTTTAAGGGGGTATACAATTCACGGACATGTTTTCCTGATCTGCAGAAGCTGATGGTGAAATTAGGATCCTGTAAAACTAAATAAGTTTATATAATTGAGCCGCTTCATGAGAAAACCAACAATCTGCATATGCGAAAACAAAGGCGCGGATCAGCTTCGCAGTAACTGCGAAGCTGATCAGCGCCTTTGTTTTCGCTACACGGAAAGTACAGTTCCACTTCTACTTAAATCCGAAATTTCAAGCTTCTAGCTCTTTTCTGTGCATGTACAGGCCGGTTTGTGTCGGACCTTTTCGGAAACCACATTGTTGGTTTTCCCACGAGGCGGCCCATATATTACTCACACCGGTTATCCTGCCACAACGTGACCGCCGCGACATAGCACAAATTACGCTAAACGCGTAAATGCCAATGTCTTGTTTTGTAAGATATGAGCCGCCCCATGGGAAAACCAACAAAGGCGGCTCATATATCTATGCTTATCTAGACGAAACAAACCAGGAAACATGCCAGTGATCTGTACCGAGGGGAAGATGCATAAGAATCCTATTCTGTCTCAAAATCCTGGAGTATAACACTTTCGTATAGATAAATGACAGTCTGCGAAAGTCTTAAAACAAGTCGAGACAATAGAATTCCTGGCTTCAAGGGGATGTACATGTAAATAAAGATTTAAAGGCATCCCAACGGACACATAACGTCATAATGACGTCATATCAACGTCGATGCGACGTCATGACGTCGCATCGATGTCAATCTGACGTCATTCTGACGTCATGTGCCTGCTGGGCATATATGTGCCAATCTATGCGTCTTTCGTACCACCAAGAACAGTAGTAAATATGATGTTAGCAAGAAAATATGTGACCCGGTATTAGTTGAATGAAATGCATTAAATCAAAGGCACCCTTCTTCTAGATGGGCACAACATACTACGGACCGAGATTTTTCAAAGGTAAGCATAACACGGAGCTAGAGCACAACCACCACTTTAGCTAGTCTTTCATTGTAAACATGCTTTTCAACATTTTTATTCGTGACATTATCATATTACGTATTGAATGAACTTTGTACTAAAACAAGTAGGGTCACTGATGAGGGTTCAATACCCGAAATTGCACAATATGGCCCACACCACATCCCTTTGAACATTTTCAGTGATTTCAAAGGATCAAACTTATATTTTATTACATGTATATATTCCGAACAAAGTTTTTCTTTCCATTACAAATTACAGCCACCAGGTCCGAAGTATTAAAAATAAGCAGCTCTAAAAAGGCCTATACAGTCACATAAGAGGGCCAGAAGTTTTAAATTTCTAATCTATCAAGGTGAGGGATTGTTCTATCTGTGTTGTGTAAACAAAGGCGCTGTGCCTTTGTTTTCGCATCATGCTAAAATCCGGTCCCAAATACATAAATAATAACTTCATACTATTTATCGAGGTGTAGAATGCCCAAATTGAAGCCAGACATCTAAGCAACGCTTCTTTTGCAATGTCAAAATCGTTGACAACCAGTCATCCAGAAAATATCATGTGAAAGTCCATAGAAGATTTTTGCTGACATTAAATTTTGCCAAAACTGGCTAGTTTTCCATATGTTTGTGTAATTTTCACTGTGATATGTGCCGCCTCATGGGAAAACCAACAATCTGCATATGCGAAAACAAAGGCGCAGATCAGCTTCGCGGTAACCGCGAAGCTGATCAGCGCCTTTGTTTTCGCTACCCGGATAGTACAATTCCTCCTCTACTTAACTCCAAAATTTCAAGCTTCTATCCATCTTCTGTGCTTGTACAGCCCAGTTTGTGTCGGACCTGTACGGAAACCACATTGTTGGTTTTCCCACGAGGCGGCTCATATGTGTAACATGATGTAGCGCTCCTGATGTAATTTTGTTGAATAAATTTTCATTTCGACTGTATGCCAGACTCTTTGTTTTACATTCGCACCTTTCTAAGATACAGACCTCCATTGGTTTGAGGTGAAATGGGTTCAGTCGCAAATAAAATTGATTCAAAGACCAAGATTGAAAGATCTGGTGACATTCGTATAAAATTTGTCTTAAAACTACAGTGTGTATTAAACCACAGTGTCTGTTATTGAAACAGTTACATTACGAAAACACGCCCATGCAGTATACAGAAAATGTTTTGTTTGTAAAAATGAAAAATTTCACTGGAAAAATTTTGATATTTTTTCTTATTTTTGCTCCAAAACATAGATTGTTGGTACACGTTTGAACCGCCTCGCCGAGGCAGTTCTAAAGAGTACCCACAATCTATGTTTTGGAGCAAAAATAAGAAAAATAGGTATACCCCTGCATACCCCAGTTTCGCTATATAAAAGTGGGGTTTACGGGGGTATTCATTGCACGGACATGTTTTCCTGATGGTAGCGGTCAATGATAAGGCGAAACCGTATTAAGTCAAATTGTGCGTGTCTAATACTAGTATACTGAGTTCCACAGCCAACACATCTTTATTTGGTTTTATCTCCCATCACTTCTGACGAAGCCTATGTGATTCTATAGACCAGTGTGCTTATCTTTTAAATCGGTCAATCATGGCAGGTACAACTCATCTTGACGAATGCAGACGCAGGCAAACGCATTCATGCGAACACAACCAACGCTCTACAACGTATTGAAACGCAGACAAACGAAATGAAACGAATGTTGCTGAACTCAAGTTCGCAAGTTAACGCAAGTCTGCGTTGAGGGACTTTCGCATAGGTGTGACGACCCCTTAAGGTAAAGAACCATAAAAACCGTGGCGCTCAAAGGTCCGTGCGTCGCGAAGGACGAAATGCCATAACGTCGCGCCAATGACGTCGTTTTCAAGATGGCGGCGGTCCGAACACAAGGTATTAAAATATCGACAGAAGCAAAGAAACGGATCGCTTTTATTGTGAATTTACGAACATAGGCATTATAATGAGAGAGAGAAAAAAAAGTCCAGATAAAAATAACGGCGATAGTCCAATGCCGTTTCCAGTTTATGCATATTTCTTAATTTAAGATTACGAGCATGTGCTTTCGGATTATAGTAGGCCTATAAAACTGGTGACATAAAGGCAAGAATGCATTTATAGAATTTCCAGAAATCTGATGTAACTTTATATTACGTACACCCATTCATTTCCGACGGATTTATCGTGTGGAAGGTGATGTGCGGGACTCTAGGATCGAACCCGTCAAAGCCTCATTATTATCATTTATAAATTCATTCTATTCATTCGCCTGATAATTATTTTATTTGTCAAATTCTATTTCTCAAATTTTATTTATTTATTTATTTATTTATTATTTAGTTCATTTATTTATTTATTTATTCGTGGTGTTTTGGTGACTTATCCGAGCGAGCTTTAAAGATCTTTAAAGCCTCGTGGAAGGAACTTGAGCTTTGGAATGAGCCTCTGCATGAGAAAACCAACAATCGGGGTTTCTGACCAGGTCTGACACAATCCAGATTGCACAGCCACAGAAGCAGAATTATCTTTAAATTTTGGATTTAAGTAGGAGAGAAATCGTAATATCCGAGTAACAAAATCAACGATGCTGATCAGCTGTGCAGTTACCGCATAGCTAATCTGTGCCTTTGGTTTCGGGGCTCGCATATTATACTAACCCAAAGAGCCAACGCAACAGTGTGTTGTTTTCTCAATTGCTCTCGCCCTGTTCACAATTTTGCCGAAATACATCTTGAAATAAAATGCTGGGGTTTTTAAGCATCACATGGAACTTTCATTTTTACCACAAGTCGCTAATTGTCACGAATAAATCGATTTTATGGAGACAGCGTGTCTGTTAAAAAACGAAATGCACAGGACTTTGCCGGTATTCGTCATGGGACATGTATTCGTACACCAGAAAAACAAGCTTCGATAACTTCAAACATTTGAAGTTTATGGGACATCAAAACGCATCTGAACAGAAGTGTGTTATTCGTTGCATGTTTGGTTAAAATTCTGAGGATCGCTGAGCAGTAACCAGGAAATGATATGCAATCGATTGATGGTAGGCGAAAATTGGATTTTTGCAAAATTCTCTGCAGGATAGGATTTAACCTAAAAAACCGGTACGGCTTAGTAACATTTATAGTCAACACAACTTGGCAGTTTCGGACTTAAAAATGAATGAAATCATTGTTTTAGAGATTTTCGTCGATTTTGAATTTGTATTGAATAAATAGGCGTTCATGAGCGAAACATAAAAATGCAAAGTTTTTTAAGTTCAGAGTAATCCTGTAAGAAATTGGGGCGGTATTTTCCCATGCAACAACGTTTTCCAGAATGGACGTACGTTACAGAATTGTGAAATGCAAAGCCATGGTCATCTAAACGCCAAGAATACCCTGAAAATGGGGGAAAATGGTTTTAAATGTTTGTTGGCCATTTTTGACTAATTGCTGCCTGTAAAACTTATTTCTATAAAATTCAGCAACATTTTTTTTGTTTTGTATCGATAGGCGTTTGGGTTAGTATAGTTTAAAGGTACAGAAAAGAGAGACACTTTTCAAATGAAATTAACGGCTTCTATAATTTAAACGGAATGCATGTAGGAAAACCAGACCTTATGCATTACATGTACATGTATATAAAACATAATCATCTGACAAAACTGTATCCAGCGACCCATGGTCGAGTGGTTAAGAGCGCTGATTTCATTTACACGCTTAACCATTCGATCTTCTCACCGCTGTGTCTGGTGTTGGTTCGAGCCCCACATCAGGCATGTGATACTAGCCAAATTCTGCTTGCGGGTGTGCCGGGTGGATTTTCTCGGGAATCTCCCGGTTTTTTTTTTTTTCCCACACATTCGTTTGTAATTAGTCACGCAAGGGAAATTATAAAACTATAACAGACACATTATATACTTTACAAGCTATGGTTTGTACAGAAAGACAGACATTACATCTCATGCATTGCGCGTTTGATGAAATGATATTTATGTTGAATAATTGAATACCATCTGATTGCCGGGTTAACCGATCAGGTGTGAGTCTGCCCAGGAAAAGTGATTTCAAGTCAAACCATCCATATTGGCTTAGTTTGGTGGCTATATTTAAAGCCCTAATTTTGACATCCTAATTTAGGGTAAAAGTCCCATAAAATGGAGGCAACGTCCCGGCATTATCATAGCTGTTGATTGGGATGTTAAGCATCAATTCAAACAAACAAACAAACGCGTTTGATTGAAATTTAGGGTCAAGGATTTTAACAGTACCTCTATACATACTGTTGAACTTAAGCCGGATTTGAACCATTCACCGTACGTGATATGACTGTTGAAAGGTCATTCGAGTTGAGAATTACTCATTTAGATACCAGCACACATTAATGATCTTAAATTTGCCACTTATTCTAAACCAATTGCCGAACGTTTATGAAATTTCGTCCGAAATGTCAACTTGAAAATGCGCCATCCTTATGACGTCAACGTCACTTACGGAAAATTAAGATTTTTAGCCTACCTGTCTTCATTCGTTGACAAATAGCGTTCAAACCAACCTGGTAGTCAAGGACTTTTATTTTACTTTTTGATTCACAATATAAAAACGAGACAATATTTAGTTTTTAAAAAAAATCTATGGATTAGTTCTCTAGTAAACGGCGCCCATGTGCAAAAAGCGACGCGTTTTTATTACTTTCCCATTACGTCACGTACAAATAACGGCATTTTTAGCCATTTTAGGGGAGCGATTAGCAGGAAAACCAACCTGGTAACCATGTTTTTTTATTACACAAATCGATAGATATAAATGTTTTCTCGAAAATATCAAAAAATAAAAAAATTCTATGGATCAGCATTTTTATGGTTCTTTACCTTAAGAAAAGAAATCCGATTCACGCCCTTTTCCGGTTTTGCATTACATGACCAAAAAGTGGTAAACAAACTTTTGTAGCTCACGTTTCGAAGTAAAATATTTTTATCTGAATACAGATATCGTAAATATTTCGATGCTATTTAATCAGTAATTAAGTGCTCTATTCATACCCCAAAGGATTTCCAGAATCGTTTCCATTTAATCGTGGATTTATTCCCGTCTAAAAATGCATGTTTACGTTGCATTGTACATGAAGAAAAATGTGGGTCATTCCGGCAGAGATATTTTTAGATCGCCGTCCATTGCGTTCTTATTAACAGAAAGCAAGACAGCGTACGGGTGGTTTTAAACATCATGTGAGGTATGTTGATACATTTTTGCCTCTGGGCACTGCATTCAATGCATATGTCACCGTAGTGGTTAAAATCTGCGTCAACAATGTGGTTACGCATTTAATCATTAGAATGGGAGCAAAATAATCGACATGAAAAACAACGGTATTTTATCTATTTATTTATTGTTTATCAGTTAAAGGCTTGAATTCTTTTTGTCACATTCTCTTGTCCTCTCTGGATGGTTTGTACCCCAACCAATTGCGTTTAATTAAACAATGAATGAAAGTAGTAAGCAAGAGAAACAAAACAAAAAAATAACTGTACAATAACATCAACAGAATGTCAATAAAGATAAAGATTACATATTATGAACTCCCTGCAGACATAGATTTGTTTCATTTAACAAGCTTTACTGAATGCATTTAATATCATAAAACTGGCAGAGTGTTTCAAATACATGTATATCTTTTCAAATACATGTATATCTTCAAATATATCCTTTATATTTTAATGATTAAATGCTTTACCATTTTTTCTTCCTTTCAAGTCGGTAATGATGGACACTGAGAAAACTAGCGCAGACATCAGCTGCAGTTTTCTACATATATCTGTAAAATTTGTCGTTGAGCGTTCATTAAAATTTGTTATTTACCAGCAAAATGTCCAATTTTTAATTGTATTTCGCAGACCTTGACCGTGTTGAAACACCTGTATTGACGGAGGGAATAGATAACACAAAAACCAGCAAATTAGGTTGCGAGCTACTTTGGTGCTGACTAATATAGTTAATAAGTGATAAAATAGAATTCTTATAGATAACTGATATATCCATGCACAAAAATATAATCAACAACCGATTCGAGTTGTGTATGTTTTGTTTACCTGTTCTTGGTCCTGTAATGCGGAACCGGAAGGGCGTGAATCGGTTTTCTTTTCTTAACCGATGGTTACGGATTTAAAGGTTTGTTAGCCGTGGTAATGTAGAACAATAATGATTAGAATGTTCAAATCAAGTTTCCAGATACAATATAAAGTGTTGTGCTGAACAGGTATTCCGAGTGCTAATGGTGGTGAAGGAAAATTACGAAAACTTGCCCATGCAATATAAAGAGATTTTTGAGCTTTAAAAATTGGAAATTTTCAGCTGAAAAATTTTGATATTTTTCTTATTTTTGCTCAAAACATAGATTGTGTGTACTCATCGAGGCGGTTCTAACGAGTACCCACAATCTATGTTTTGGAGCAAAAATAAGAAAAATAGATATACCCCTGCATACCCCAGTTTTTCTATATAAAAGTGGGGTGCAAGGGGGTATATATTACACGGGCATGTTTTCCTGATGTTTTCCTGATGAAAAGTGGGTTGACGTCTGCTTAGACATATTGTCGATATGGCTGTGTTTGAAAACCCATAATGTTGCACGATATGGCGCGTGAAAAGAGCAGGAAATCAAGAAAACCATGTTCTCCGTGCGATTGCTTTTGATAAAACACAATGAGCATTTTATTTTATGAAATAAAAGATAACACTTTTATTCTCCATCTATGGGTGTCGAACTAGGGACCCCCGAATTCAAAACCACCTGACACACCTGCAAGCAGATCTTGGCTTGTCTCACATGTGGGGCTCGAACCCACACCTGACACAGCGTTGAGAAGCGCAGTAATTATTGTAAACTATATTGTCACATTTTATACTGTATATTTTATACATAAGCCATTATTTGGAAATAAATGAATGTATAATTCGACAAATAGGTTACTGTATGGGCGTTACCTCATGAATACGTTATTGGGTATGGTCTGCTTTTGCCCTAGGTAAAAGCTTTAGGTATACAGTTGAAAGATTCAACTCACATGTTTTCCGTTAGAAAATACCAATGAAATACGACTGTCTAATTCACTGGACTACTTGAGCAGATGGACTAGCCGACCACGCCCAGATATGAATATTAAAGTTGCCGCCTAAACATTGACCTATTATACAATTCTTGCATTTTTACAGTCGCACCCCCATGTCTTTATCCCGTTTACCTGTTAAGTTAACGGAACAAGGAACCAATGTAGACCTTTGCAACGACATGTTTACATAATGGGATTATAATGTGTAAAACTTTCGAATGATGTTGACAATAATATTGTTTCAGTTACATAATTTAAATCCCTACACAATATATATAATTATATATTTATACTGTAAATCCGGAAATTTTCGAGTGACTTTTATTTCGCGAATTTTCTATTTCCGAATTATTCGCGAGGTTTTGAATTCGCGAACGAGTGTTTTTGCAGTTTTTATGGCGTATAGAAATTCTTTATTAGCGAGAATCTTGAATTCGCGAGGCATCGAATTCGCGCAAATATTCGCGAAAATTAAGTTCTCGCGTAAATTACCGGATTTACAGTATATAAATAGTAATTCTAAGTGTAAATATGAGCCGCCTAATGGGAAAATCAACAATCTGCATAGGCGAAAACAAAGGCGCAGATCAGCTTCGCGGTAACCGCGAAGCTGATCAGCGCCTTTGTTTTCGCTACACGGATAGTACACTTCCTCTTCTTCCTAAATCCGAAATTTCAAGCTTCTAGCCACATTCTTTGACAGTACAGACCGGTTTGTGTCGGACCTGTTCGGAGACCACATTGTTGGTTTTCCCACGAGGCGGCTCATGTGTTTGTTTACCTTGTCGTCGACATCGACTGATGCAGTGTTCTGGTGAAAGGTTGGGGAACCACTGGGGTCCATGTAACATGTCTATGTTCCTATCATACCAGTACGCACATCGAAGATAATCTACAACAGAAAATAGATGGAAGAACCAAGCCTGGTTTTCTATTCACTTTTTTTAGCTCACCAGAGCCGTTAGCTTATAGTATACCCATGCTCCATCGTCCGTCCTCGTTGTACATGTAGTCGTTGTCGGCCACAATGTTCGAACGTCTTCTCCTCTTTAACCGCTGGGCCAATCAAAGCCAAACTTAATGTGGAACATCCTTAGGAAAGGGAATTAAAGTTCGCATAAATGGTCCATGTCACATGACAATAATGCAAACAACTAGGTTTCAGGTGAGCATGTACAGGACCAATAGTCCTCTGGTTTTATTTTTTATCATTGTTGCCGTGATTAAGTGTCACGTAATACATGCCAAACAGTATTCTAACAGGAATGCTGCTCTTTTTTTCATTTGAAATCATCATAAGATACAAATAACACATCGGGCCATGGTCAAAAGATTACGTATTTGCATGTACATCTCACCCAATGCCTAAAACGCTGATACGAATTAACATGCGGTTTTGTTAAATATTAAAAGCCCTTCTCGAACCACGGCTTCTTTAAATAATACCTTGGATTTAACCGTGGTTTGCTTTTTAGCTCATCTGAGCCGAAGGTGGAACCAATGTGTATATAAATAATCCAGGCCACATGACCAAGATGGTCGCCATGCCTATATATGGTAAAAACCATTCAAAATTCTTCTTCTCCGAAACCGGTGTACCGATTTCCAAGAAACTTGGCATGGAGCATTGACGACTCAAGTACTACAATGTGTGTATCAATCATGATCCTGTGATAACCTTGATTTATTTTACGGCAAGGTCAACAAAGGTCGTCTAAACACTTGAATGGGGAAAACTGTTAAATGTCATTTAAAGGAAACCCTAACAGGAAATGGGTAGCATGATAATGATTCTGAAAACAAATTGGACCCCAGGGGCACATACCCCCCCCCCCCCGCCCAGGGGCAATATACATGCATATTACTGTATAAATATTAAAACATCTCCTTTGAAACCGCTCGGACAATCAAAGCCAAATCTTATTTAAAGCACCTATAGGAAAGGGGAACCAATGTGTATATAAGTTATCCAGGACACATGACCAAGATGGCTGCCATGCCCGTATATGGTAAATACCCTTCAAAAATCTTCTCCTGAACCGGTGGACCGATGTCAATGAAACTTGGAATGAAGCATTGATTACTCAAGTACTACAATGTGTTGATAACTCATGACCCTGTCATGACCTTGGCCTATTTTACGGCAAGGTTAACGTAGGTCGGCTATGCATTGTAATGGGGAAAACTGCTAAAATATCATTAAAAGACAAAAAAGGGAATCTTGCAGGAAATGGGCAGTAGGATTGAATGATAATGATTCTGAAATAAATCGAACCCCAGGGGCTCATATGCCCTCACCCCGGGGCAATGTACATTTATATTACCGTAATATTCAAACATTTTCTCCTTTGAAACCGCTTGGCAAATCGAAGCCAAATTTTATTTGAATCATCTATAGGAAAGGAGAACCAATTTGTATTAATTTAGGTCACATGACCAAGATGGCCGCCATGTCCATATATGGTGAAAAACCTTCAAAAATCTTCTTCTCCAGAACCTGTGGACCGATTGCAACGAAACGGCATGAAGCATCGATGACTCAGGTACTTAAATGTGTATATAAATCATGATCATGTGATGACCTTGACCTATTTTACGGGCAAATTCAACATAGGTCGCTGTGCATTGTAATGGGGAAAACTGTTAAAATGTAATTTAAAGGGAAAATGTGGCAATAAATGAGCAGTATGACTGCTAATACTGATGATTCTGAAAAAAGTACACCATGGGCACATCTGCAGCCACCCCCGGGCAATATACATGTAATTTATCATAATATTAAACATCTTCTCCCCTGCAACCACTTGGCCAATCAAAGCCAAATTTTATACGAAATAGAACATCTTTAAGGAAGGTGAAACCAATATGTACGTATATAAAAATCCAGGTCACATGACCAAGATGGCCACAATGCCCATTTAACGTAAAACCCTAACTACGTTACTTTTGTCCAGTGACTGTACTTCCTGACTCAGGTGAGCGATCATTACCCTTGGACTACTTGTTCTTATTTCTACAGTGTTGTTTAAACTATACTGAACAAAAAAAGAAACGCAACAACTATATTCCACTAAATTTTGAGCAAACTATGATACAATCAGGAATCATTGCATATTCTACTTCTGCATTAGATATCAGGCTTCCGAATGCAAGAAACCAATTGTCAATCATGTTGATGAGTATTAACGGAGTTATTCGATGCCGACCATGGACATGCTGAAAGTAATAAACCACACAGTGCGCATGCGCAAGCATTAAAATAATGGTACGATTTGAATCCGCTATAAACCCCCATTCAAAATCACCATGTACCACTCAGCACATAATTCACACGTTAAAGAAATTAAATGAATAAAATTGAAATTATCCCCCTTTCAATTAAACACATATGGATTTTGGTGATTTTAATTACGAGCTTGTTAGTCGTTGAACTATTTTTTTTTTCATGATTTTGAAAAAGGGAGCTGCTGACAATGTTTCTTGATGATTTGGAGTTTAAAAAGTGTGCGCATGCGCAGAGAAAATCTTTCCCGATTTGCATTATTTAAGACGACAAAAAATTTCATTCAATTTTTATCGAAATGAAAATTAGTTTTTTGCATGATATCCCATGAATGGGAATCATTCAGCAACAGGCCTGAAATTGTCAACGTTTCACCCTTAAACTCCAAAATCCTCGGTGGTCTATTGTTGCGTTTCTTTTTATGTTCAGTATATTTTTAATGGCTGACAAATACGCACACAATGTCTTGCTTATCGACATGTTGCAGTTAAGGTTCCTTATTACTATAATAATAGTGTTTTCTGCTCATAAATATTTCATAGATTTTTTAAAAAAAATGTGGCATGTTACATACCAGAATAATCCCTAAACCTTAAACTTTCTTATGAATGATAATGTTTTCCAAAGGGAAGCCATTGTAATAGAAGTTTTTAGTGAAATTACCTATTTTTCTAATAAATTTCCATAAATAATCCTTTAAAATAAATTTTTCATTTTAATTGATAGAAACCTTTGTGAAGGTCTAAATACTGTTCTCCAACTAATTTGCAAGCTGAAAAATTAGCTTAGAAACGATTTGCATGAATAGCAGGTGCATCATCTTTATCAGATTTATTACTTTAAATAATATTGTCCGTCACTTATGCAAATACCTGTACCTTAAATATACCATGCCAAATAAATTAAGCAACTTTTACTTTGAACAGTGTCTTCATACGTTTTAGACATTAGGGAAGTTCTTCTGACAATATCTTTTATATATCTTATAAGGGTAAAAACAATTGTTGTGTGGTGTTGAAGTAACGTTGGATTTAAAGTCCTCTGAGACATGTCTCAAATAAAACATAGATAAAATTATTTTGTACAGTATATTTATATGCATTATAGTATGTACACGCTGTGTATACCTGTTAAAATAGGACAGGTAGTCTGTTCATTCAGGTAGAACATACATATACAGTATATTTCCATAGCCTTTTTACATAACAAATAAGCCCATTAATTTGACCTTGATTAGTCTCAAAAAACGGGCTTTTTGTCTGCAGATATTTCGGTAAGAATTGTTTCAAACAGAACAAAAATGATAGCAGTTGATAGATTTTTCTACTTACTAACTACCGTGCCAACACTTATCCCACAATATTTCTTATTTAAGCGTAAAACAATGCAAGAAAAATAAAAGCAGTTTTCAAACTAACAGTGCATTTCACTACCAACATGCACGAAAATGCAAATACAAATTCTGGTTATATTACTAGGATAACGTTTGTCATTCATAGCCCTTTCAGGAGATGTAATATCATGAATGATCTGTATCCCAGGACTGAGAACAACATGTTCAAAGTTTAGGGGGGGGTTAGGGACTTTGTAAATATATCAATCCACGTTATTGAATGAAATTTGGATCTATCGCCTGAAAGATTTCTTCTTCTGCCGTATGATGTTCAGGATTGTAGATAAAATATGAGCCAGTGCGTGAGAAAACCAACAATTTGGGTTCCGACCAGGTCCGACACAAACCGGGCTGTACAGTCACAAATAATGGTTAGAGGCTGGACATTTTGGAAAGTAGAGAAATTGTACTATCCGTGTAGCGTAAACAAAGGCGCTGATCAGCTTCGCAAGTACTTCTGCGCATTTGTTTTCGCCTTTGCAGATTGTTGTTTTTCTCATGCGGCGGCTCATATATGGTTGACAAGCGTTTTTTTTTTTTTTTTTTTTTTTTTTTCTTTTTCAATTACGACTCGTATTGAACTTACGCGGTTTGACATAATAGATACTGCTTGCCAAAACACCACCACAAAACACTGTAAGCCGGCTTCCAGGACATAGAATGTCGCAACTTTCATCAGGGATTTGTCCATATTCTCCAAAATAATGCCCACAAAAACAATCTGTACCGTTTTGCATTCCAGATATGCTAAAACCTGAAAAAGATGAAGAGTTTTGTCTCAGAACTTCCGTTTTAATTTTTCGTACATCAGGAAAACAAGTCCAATAAAAGCATACCCCCTTGAACTCCATTTTATATAGAAAAACTGTGGTTTGCAAGGGTATACCTATTTTTCTTATTTTTGCTCCAAAACATACATTGTGGGTACTAGTTAGAACGTGTACCCACAATCTATGTTTTGAGCAAAAATAAGAAAAATATCAAACATTTTCTACTGAAAAATGTCCCTTTTTACAACTTAAAAATCTCTTTATACTGCATGGGCATGTTTTCGTAATGTAGACAAATCTTCTCTGGAAAGCGAAGCCGATCAGCGCATTTATTTTCGCTACTCGGATAGTACATTTCCTCTCCTACCTAAGTCCAAAATTTCAAGCTTCTAGCAAGCTCTTTTCTTTGCTTGTACAGGTCGGTTTGTGTCGGACATGTTCGGAAACCACATTGTTGGTTTTCCCACGAGGCGGCTCATTTGTTTTTGTCCCCCTGAGCTAGCCCAGGTAATTAAAGCATACTATCTCCGGTAATTTTACGAGACTTCACGAGAATTCCCGATCCGATGATGACTTTAATCCATTTATCTCTAGTGTTTTTATAAGGGTGTAATCAACATTTTTATGGCTTTCACTTCGATTTTGTATTTTGAAGATGTTAATTGTTTAATTGTAACATAGAATGTAGGTTCCCGCGATTTGACTGCAATGAAACTATAAATTAACAAAGTAGTTTTGGAAAATGTTTGTAACAAAACCAAGGACGCTGCTACATGTACTTGGTGGTTATATCAGGGATTAGCATTATTTGCGCACAAAATATGCACACTGCCGATTGCGTATATCGATTGTGTTTAACCATATCCCCATACACAGTAAGGCGCGAAGGTGTGAAAATACATGAATGTATAATGACACATTAATGATTTGCCAACTATGACATTTGTTATTTATGGCCGCGTCAAGGCTGAGTACAGCTTTAATTTTCAATATATATATTTACGAATTTGCGGCTCAAGATAATTTATATTTCCTTTGCGCTCTATCATGCTGTCCTATTCATTGTGACTTAACTAAAAATATAATCTGGAACCTCGGATTCTAACCAACGTATCATCTTTTTAACAGGAGCCGCAAAATTTACACCGTATCGAAATTTATTTATTTATTTATTTATTTATTTATTTATTTATTTATTTATTTATTTCTCTCATTCTTTTAAAGAGTTCATTGATATTTTTTTTGTAAAGAAATCGCAGGGACAAGCACATTGACCAATCAGATTGTGAGAAACCTGGTTTAACGAAACACGTGACATATTTACCTGGATGAACGATCCGACCAATGGAATACCGAGAAACTTGTGATATCAAAACACGTGACCTGGGAGAAAAACCTATGCTCGGGATAGGTTTATGGAAACCTATCCTCCGCACAGGTTTAGGAAAGGAAACCTATCCGGGGGACTGGTTTAACGGAATAACCAATGGAATACCGAGAAACTTGTGATATCGAAACACGTGACCTCGGAGAAAAACCCATGCTCGGGATAGGTTTATGGAAACCTATCCTCCGCACAGGTTAAGGAAAGGAAACCTATCCAGAGGATAGGTTTAACGGAACAACCAATGGAATACCGAGAAACTTGTGATATCGAAACACGTGACCTGAGAAAAACCCATGCTCGGGATAGGTTTATGGAAACCTATCCTCCGCACAGGTTTAAGAAGTAAACCTATCCGGAGGACAGGTTTAACGGAATAACCAATGGAATGCCGAGAAACTTGTGATATCGAAGCACGTGACCTGGGAGGAAAACCTATGCTCGGGATAGGTTTATGGAAACCTATCCTCCGCACAGGTTTAGGAAAGGAAACCTATCCGGAGGACAGGTTTAACGGAATTAGTGTGCATTTGGCTTGCAGCCTAAATAGAGATTTTACGAAAGGGTTGTTAAACCAGGTTTATCACTTTTTACCTGTGATATCGCAAGTTTTAAGTAAAACCAATGATAACAGTCCATAAACCAGGTTTAACGCCTATATATACCAGGTTTAACGCACATAAACCTACGATAACGGACATAAACCAGGTTTAACGGACATATACTAGGTTTCTCGATCGTTATCCTAAGTTTCATTACATAAACCAGGTTTAACGGACATAAACCAGGTTTAACGGACATATACTAGGTTTCTCGACCGTTATCCTAAGTTTCATTACATAAACCAGGTTTAACGGACATATACTAGGTTTCACAAGGAGAAACCTGGTATAACGATCGAAAACATAGGTTTAGGGAAGAAAACCTAGGATAACGATCGATAAACCTGGTATATGTCCGTTAAACCTAGTATATGTCCGTTAAACCTGGTTTATGTAACGAAACTTAGGATAACGATCGAGAAACCTAGTATATGTCCGTTAAACCTGGTTTATGTCCGTTAAACCTGGTTTATGTATTCCATAAACCAGGTTTAACGGACATATCCTAGGTTTCTCGAATTAGTGTGCATTTGGCTTGCCATAGTCACCCGTCATTGTCGCCCGTCACAACGGGTAACTTCCCCAAAGAAACAGCGAAGAGACCGACAGAATATGTATGGTTCTCGAAATATTGTACATGCCATTTGACTCAGCGGGAAACCAGCAAAGTTTTACCGACATGAACTGACTATTGAAAGGCAGAAAGTGATTTGCCTGATCTATTTCGACCAATCATATTTTTTGGCCTTAAAACTGGTTCGGTTCGGTATGTATTGCTGTGGGTAGACTTGATTAAGCAATAATGAATGTGCGCAGTCGTTTCGTCTCCTGGGAACAAAAATTCAGTTTCTGTATTTTGTTTAGGCAGGATGTTTAGCAGAACGTTTCCGTTGTGTCCCATGACACCCTTGCACACACAAATAGAGTCAACGAGGTATAAAAGTAATACAGGACTAAATCGTGTAAATATACTATGAAAAATAAATTTAGCAATTTTTGATGTTACTCGTATATTTTTGATCACCTCAGAGTAATTTTGGACATTTCTTTGATTTAAATGACAAGAACAGTGTCTTGCGCACATGATACGATGAATTTAAAAACGCCATCTCTTAAAGAGGCTTCTGGAACAACCAACAAATATAGAAAGGGTGTGGATGCAAAATTCTCAACCATACAACTGACTTTTGTTTATTTCATTAGGCCCATCTATTTCAACCCTTCTTTATGCACGTTGTTGATTATGTGGCGAGTGAGATTGGGCTTTTACAGTACAAACTTTACCAGCCAAATAAACGACGTCAACGCGCCGTCAATAGGTCGAAATTGCCATAATTTCGGGTAACTTTGTTTCCATTGATTTCATAAAAAAAAAAAAAATAATACAAACAAAGCACAATGCAGCCAATACCGTGGTCAGTAACACTTGAAAGATTCAGAGCCATAACGCGTCATGCTAATGAGATAACTCTGACGTTAAACTCTTTATTTAAGCTCACGTGATAAAGCCAAGATAGGGAATTTGGCAAACTCTCTTTATTTTAACATATCGGTATGCATCAGACATTTAAACCCATTGCCGATTTTCGGAAAATTCCAGTTAGAAATGTAACTGTAAGGCGATAACGTAGGAACAAAAGAGAAACGTCGAATTCAAAAACTTACGATCTTAATTTCTCGGCGATAAAAAAAAATTGTTTCCAAACGTTTTAAATGTTTTCCTTTGTTTTGATGACTAAAGAGTTGCTTAAGCATTATTTTGGTTTCCCACTTTAAGCAGACCTGCAAGTTTTGATCATGTGTCTTAAATTGTAACGCCACGTCAGTATCGCCGTAAGGTTTGATTATTTCGAAATGTTTCACTTGGTAGCTCTTGCCGAAAGGTTACCACTTGCGCCCATATTCTGAAATATTACTTTTATTCATTATGTGCAGAGACTGGCGAATGTTACGAAAATTGCTAAATTTAATTTGCCTAGTATAGTAAATACTACCCAGTGACCAAAAATAAACCGATTTATCACGTGAGGATTAGTAAGCAGATGAAAGGGCGAGCTTTCAGCGAGCCCTTTCATCTGCTTACGATCCGAGCGTGATAAATCGGTTTATTTTTGGTCACGAGGTAGATATTCACTTTATAATGCAACGAAAGCCGACAAATTTCGCGAAAAAACTCGCCCGATGTGAGGAGATTTGCTTTCCGCCATTTTGTTTATTTAGTCAACAGCTCAGCAAAATTCGCCACCATGGCAGTAGATTTTGTCGATAATTTAATTTTTCCTTGTCCATTGTTTCATTTACGTAACGTTGCATAACAATGGCGGAGATTGACGTCACAAAACGTGACTAAATTTGACGCGCTTCTTTTTGTCACTGCGTCAAACAAAATTGCAACGTGGTCTTTATTTAGTCAGTAGAGAATACTAGAGATGGCCTTTATTCGGTCAGTAGCTAAATAAAGCTTCTATTTATGAACCCCACTTTATTAGGCCATTATATGTAGGGTTGTTGCATGATTATAAATCTAAATATCAGATACGCCAGTATTAGAATTATAGAATTATAACATTTTATTACATGTACATACCAAGTCATTGATGGAGAATTGCTCACAAGTCATTGCTTAGTTTATGATATTTTCTTGGCTGAGATTTGTCACATTCAGAATATAAGCTGATTGATATAAAACACCACCAGGAAAACATGTCCGTGAAATGTATACATGTACCCCCTTAAACTACACCTTTATGTAGAAAAACGGGGGTGTGCATGGGGTAAACCTATTTTTCTTATTTTTAATCCAAAGCATAGATTTTGGGTACTCGTTAGAATCGCCTGCTTCTGAAATTATATTGATTTATATGATAAAGATGATAGGACACATGTAATCATTACAAATACGCGCCCATGCAAGATTTTTCTTAAACAGCAGTCATACAGTAGCGTATAACCCAAACGCGCGCCGGGCGTATGAAAAATCTCAACACGCTGAAGATTTTGGACGTATAAAATTAATTTGTTCCTTTAACTCGCTTTTGCAGTCACACATTAGCGCGTGACTGAGGCGTGTGCCGGATGTATAAAAAATTTCAAAGTTTTGGAGTACGTTTGTCGTACGTCCCAGACACGCTAGGCACGCGCTACAGACGCGCTGTATGCGTTTCATGCGCGCTCCAAGCACGCTTGGCACACGTTACAGACGCGTTCCACACTCGCCCAAACCAGCATCCTGTTCAAATCGAAACGCGCACGTAGCGTATACGACGTTCTTGAAACGTGTGCTCGGCGTGTGCTAGGCGTGTTCGAAACGTATTCGACGCGCCTGTAACGTGCGTGGAAAGTACTTGTAGCGTGTAGGTCACACGCCCGACACACGCCCAACTTCTAGAAAATTTTTAAGCATGTTTAAAATTTTATTTAGCCCAAACGCGCACGAAACGCGCGCCGACTTTTAGCGACGCTTGCCGGACGTACACCAAGCGTACCCAGCGCGCGCTTAACGCACCTTGGACGTGTCTCCGACGTGCGTCTGGCGTATGTGGAAATTTGTATTTTTTCAACACGCCCGGCGCGCGTATCACTTATACGCTAATGTGTGACTGCTGTTTAAGTTGTAAAAATTGAAAATTTTCAGTAATGTTTTGATATTTTTCTCATTTTTGCTCCAAAACAGAGATTGTGGGTACAAGTGAGAACAGCCTCGCTGAAGCGGTTCTAACGGGTACCCACAATCTATGTTTTGGAGCAAAAATAAGAAAAATAGATTTACCCCTGCAAACCCCAGTTTTTCTCTAAAAAAGTGGGATTTCACGGAGATGTTTTCCTGATGCAATATTTCAATGCTGTGTCTGATGTGGGTTTGAGCACTCGTGAAACAAGCCAAGTTCTGTGTGCGGGTTTGCGAGGTGGTTTTTATCGGAGGTTTCTCGTTTCCGCCCAAACTACTAATGGGCTCGTCACATATGAGCTGAAATAATCTTGAAAGGGACGTAAATCTAAATAAAAAAATCATTTTCTCAATAATTGTGAATCATGAGAAAACCAACAATATGCATATGCGAAAACGAAGACGCAGATCAGCTTCGAGATAACCGAAGCTGATCAGCGCCTTTGTTTCCGCAATACCTCTTCTTCTTACATCTTAAATTTCAAGCTTCTAGCCTTCTTTAGTGGCTGTACAGCCCAGTTTGTGACGGACCTGTTGAAAAACCACATTGTTGGTTTTCTCAATAGGCGGCTTATATATCACTTCGAGTTAAGCCTGGCGTCCCTTTTATTTGACATAGGCAAACAGAATAGCCCCAGATGTGACGCTGCAGAACGCGGCGTCCCATCTGGGGCTTTTCTGTTTGCTTAGAGAAATTTCATCGAAAAAATGGAATAAAACTTTAAAATCACACCTGAAACCCCTAAAAATGAAAGTGGACTCACCCAAGTGATAACGATGGGAGAATCCATTCGTCAAATATAGGTTAAAGTTACCTTTCTCTTTGCAGTACTCTATACAAACTTCGGGGGCATTATACGAAATATAGTTTGGTCCATCAGACAAGTCTCTATGTGGGGATATATTGTCCCGCCAACAACCAAGATATCTGGAATCAGCTAAGAAAAGACAAGAAGCATCTTTTAAAAATAGTGTTCGTAGAGAAATATGTTTTTATTTTGAAAAAAAAAAAAAAAATGAAAAGACTCGCGTGTCCGTTACAACTCGGTATCTCGTTCGACTTCATAAAGAACTGACTTAAAAACCTAACAGTAGCAAGTTACATGTAGGTTAGGGCTTGACCTGACGCCATGAGAGAGAGAGAGAGAGAGAGAGAGAGAGAGAGAGAGAGAGAGAGACTGTCCAAAGAGTATGACCCCCCTACACAGACTGTAAAAGAACAAGACTAAAACCGATGTTAGAGGCAAATGCTATCAAGGGTATTATCCTGGACCGAAACGACATCACCGTTCAATTAAAATTTACATTTGAGCAATTATTCGAGCTTGCTGTGTATCATATGAGCCGCCTCGTGGGAAAACCAACAATGTGGTTTCCGACCAGGTCCGACGCAAACCGGCCTGTACAGCTACAGAAAAGAGCTAGAAGCTTGAAATTTCGGATTTAAGAAGAAGACGAAGTGTACTACATGTATCCGTGTAGCGAAAACAAAGGCGCTGATCAGCTTCGCGGTTACCGCGAAGCTGATCTGCGCCTTTGTTTTCGCCTATGCAGATTGTTGGTTTTCCCATGTGGCGGCTCATATTTTATGTATCAAATCGTCGAACGTGTATTAACTACGGTTGCTTATTTAAGCCCTGAAAAATTGTGGAACATTTTGTACGTGTTTTAACTACGGTTGCTTATTTAAGCCCTGAAAAATTGTGGAACATTTTGTGTGTGTGTGTGTGTGTGTGTGTGTGTGTGTGTGTGTGTGTGTGTGTGTGTGTGTGTGTGTGTGTGTTGTTTTATTTCAACTTCAGTCTGCTTTTTGAATAAACAAGATTTCTATCACACGTACAATTTTGAAATATGCGTTTAAATGTTACATAAGCGATTGGTTAATTGTGATTTTGATCTTCCATGTAATATAAAACAAAAAGGAAAGTAGGAGTTGTCTATGACAAACAATACAACAACGAATACGTTATTTAACAAAATTCAAAAAGAATCTGCAACCATTGCACCAAACTGCTGGATTTAAATAAAAGTACTTACATTCAAATTACAACCAAATAGTTTTATTACGTAGTTCTAAGTGGTTTAACCATCTTTGATAGGCCCAGCATTCGTTATTTAGTAGCACTGTTCAATAGGAGATAAATTTTAATAAACGCTGCCAGATTCTTATAATGTTATGCATACATGACGAAAACTTGTCCATGCAATATATAGAGATTTTTTTCACCTGTAAAAATTGAAAATTTCATCAGAAAAAATTTGATATTTTTCTTATTTTTGCTCAAAACATAGATTGTGGGTACACGTTAGAACCGCCTCGGCGAGGCGGTTCTAACGAGTACCCACAATCTATGTTTTTGAGCAAAAATAAGAAAAATAGGTATACCCCTGCAAACCCCAGTTTTACTGTATAAAAGTGGGGTTTAAGGGGGTATATATTGCACGGACATGTTTTCCTGATGTAATGTATAAAACTTACCATTTACCAGAAAGGCACCAAGAAGAAAACGTAGCGTAACAAATGTCACCATTATGGTTCTTAAATGATTCTTAACACAATCGTTACGCTGATACGCATACGCATAAGTTACACTGAAGCTGCTGAGACATTATATACTGTAAGAAATAAAATCCATCAAGCCAAATTCGTTTGTGCAGAGCATTAAGTTAAAGTTTACAACACGCCTATCCCTGCAGAAAGACTAAAGAGGAATATGATCCCTGCCCTGGGGCGTGGTCTGTATGGTTAAATAATGTCAACTGAGGTGTCACCAGTAAACTATTCAGATTCAGATTCAGTATGAGCCCCAGAATGTGATCAAAATTTACAATATACAGTTACAAGTATGAACAACAATATAGAACAATTCAGTAGACACTGGTGTATAATCAAAACTCTGTAATTTCATACACTGCATAATATGGCTTGCAATCGTATTTAGTTGAATCATTTTGTTGGCAATAGAAGTGAAAACGTTGTTAAAGGTTTCCTGTTTCGTTGATTAACTCATGATAAATTTTAATCATCATTTGAGCCTTCGCATGAGAAATTAACATTTTGGGTTTCCGACCAGGTCCGAATCAAACCGGCCTGTACAGTCACAGTAGCAGGCTAGGCTTGGACTTTCGGAGAAGAGGATGGATCGTACTATCTGTATGACGAAAACAAAGGCGCTGATCTGCGTCTTTGTTTTCGCATATGCGAATTGTTAGTTTTCTTATGCGGCGGCTCAATATAACTTGTGTGTCGATTGGATGTCCAACGAATTCAGCATTTTTGGTGCGGCGTTTTACCTAGTTTTCGAAAATGTTTGCCGACATTTTTCGGGACCTCATGATTCCAAAAAGCCTCTTTTTTGTAGGCTTCACTATATTAACACCTTAAAACAGGAGCTTAATGGTACCGGGGATTATCAGGACAGAGATAGCGATGAAATGTCTGTAGTTAATGCTCACTTAAACGAATTACCTGTTAAGTTTTGTTTGTGTCAATGAAGGCCAAGACAAACTTCCTACGATGTATTGGCTACCTATTCTTCACAAAAGATCTAAGCTAGATTTATTGCTAATTCTAGTTCCTGTACTACCACTGAACTTTCTAAATTATTAACTTCCTGTCTTACTGCTATGAACTCTCATGTCATACGATACTGTGGGACGGTGTATGAAACTTCAAATAAAAATTGGTTTTAGTCAATAAAAATTCTGGCGAGGTGCTCAGTAAATTGAAGTGTAGAGGGTTCCTTGCGACGAGCTTGTCCAGATATGATTTTTCTACTCTGTATACCACATTGCCTCATAATCTGATTGAAGAAAAACTACTCGATTTGATAGAGTGGACATTCAAAAGAGCATTAAAAACTATGGTTCACTTTATTTGGCCTGTATAGTAATGACCGAAAAGCTTTTTTCCACTTCCTCTGACCAAAGTCGATATACACTTTGGTCATATCTCCTGGATAATATTTATATTAGATTCGGAACCAAGTTATACAGACAAATTGTTGGAATCCCGATGGGTACAAATTGCGCCCCTCTCGTAGCTGATCTATTTTTATATTGCTACGAAAGAGATTTCAGGGAGAATCAAGCTGTTGTTATTGAGGCTTTTAATTGGACTTCTACCTCGATGACCTTTTGAACATTGACAATCCTTATTTCGAAGGCATGGTCCGACAAATTTATCCCCCTGAACTACAGTTGAATAAAGCAAACAGCACAGATACCGAAGCCCCCTTTTTAGACTTACATCTTTCTATTGCAAATGGATTTGTTTCTTCTTAAATTTATGATAAGCGCGATGACGTTGATTTTGATATAGATCTAGTTAACTTTCCGTTTTTGGATGGTGACGTACCTCGCCATGCTACTTATGCTGTATACATTTCGCAACTTATTAGGTTTAATAGAGTCTGCAGTCATGTTGCGAACTTCAATGCGCGAAATAAATGTTTAACAGCTAAACTTCTTCAGCAGGGCTATCGGTATCATAAACTTCGAAAAACATTTTCTAAATTTTATCGCAGACACTATGAATTGATTTCCAAATTTAATGTTGGGCTAAAGACCCTTTCGGAACCAAAATTTTATGGTAACTTGTTACAAATTTAAGAAACTTATAGGAAGGAATGAGTTTTCTTTTCAATTCAGAAAAATCATAACACGTACCAGACGTATAGATAACTTAAATGTTATTCGACAGTCTGCTTGCTTAGTTTTTAAGCCAATCATGGTTGATAACTATGTTACCTTCTTTAATTGAACGCCGGTGGGTCGGGCGTCAGACTCTATGATGGCCCCGACAGAAAGCTATTCATTTTAGTTGGTTGGGACCGGAGCTTCTTGTATGTTGCTTGGCCCACCAGGGTTCAACTGGCGTTTTTCTTTTGCTCCGGAGTTAGTAAGTTATTTGGTGCCCAGGAATCTAAATCGTCGGACAGCTTACTCAATCTGTGAGTCCTCGTTTTTGATTTATCATGGTTTTTATCATGATATTTGTTTGTCCACGATGATTCATTGACTAGCTAAAGATTCACCACGAGGATCGAACAACGTACTAAATGTTGTGTACCACTGCAAAAGCTGAGGGTGAGGTTAGGTACCTGTAAAATCGACTTAAGCCCGCCAGTAATTTTACATTACTGATCGTTCCAAGGCGATACTTCTATGGTGGTTCTTATTGTTTTATGTCTTGGCGTTTAAAATTTTTGTGCTATTGGCGCCTTATGTATGTTATCATATTTTTAGTTTAGTTTAGGTAACTGAGTGGCCACATATTGGGAAAATAGCTGATCATTTTGGCTTACGATATGTTTTCATGGTATAAGTATCTGATTTTTAATTTAGTTTTCTTCCCAGCTCGGTTTTTGGAGTGCGAATCTTTTTCTAATTGCGCCTTTTCCTGATCGTTGCCTACTTGTACCTTATTAAACCATTTGATATTTGCATTTTTAGACATTCGCACATTTGATCCTATTTTTCGCGAATTTCTTACAGCATCATGGAATGATTTTTGCGCTTTTAATAATCGACCGGTTGTCAATGTCCACACATCATGAAAACAAGTCCGTGTAATATATACCCCCTTAAACCCCAATTTTATATAACACAACTGGGGTATGCAGGGGTATACCTATTTTTTCTTATTTTTTTGCTCCAAAACATAGATTGTGGGTACTCGTTAGAACCGCCTCGGCGAGGCGGTTCTAACGTGTACCCAACATCTATGTTTTGAGCAAAATAAGAAATAATCAAAATTTTTCTACTGAAAATTTTCATTTTTTACAAATTTAAAAACCTCTGTATTTTGCATGGGCATGTTTTCGTAATGAATTATTTCTTTGCATAATTTGATTTCTTATTTAGCAAAAGAAAAGAAAATCGGGACCCGAAATCTCAACTTTTAAATATCAAATATAAACTAGAAGACCAATGGTCGTGAGAACGCTCACTTGCGAACATTCTTTGATAAATAATCCGAATTGCCAAGTTCATTTTAAACAATGTAAAAAAAGACCTTGACATTAATGAACTCAGAAAATTGTCTTCATCTGTCATTTTACACCAACGGGCTGTAAAAAAAGGGATACAGTCCCCCCCCCCCCCCCCAATGGTACATACCAAGTTTCATTGAAATAAGTCAATCGGATCCATTTTCAGTATATGTGACTTAAGTTTAGCCATTTTAATTGATTTCCAAATTGCAAATTGGTATAAAAATGACCTGAAACAAACTTTTGATCAAAGCGTATACTTCTTGACCTAGCCGTTACAAAAATAAAAAAAAAAGATCTTGAATTTCGCTAGAAATGCCGTTTTACAGGGTTTTAAAGAGCCCCGATTTTCGATAAATAACTGGCAATTTGAAAATCGGCCTTATTACAATTCAGTTTCTATGAATTTACGTGATTTATTCGACCATTCTGTTCAAACCTACACCAACCTCTTCCTTTTAACCCATATTTGACGAATGAATTCTCTCATCGTTATCAATTGGGTGAGTCCACTTTCATTTTTAGGGGTGTAAGGAGTGATTTTTTCTTATTTTTTATCTAATTTTTCGGTTCAGTGAAATTTCTCTGTGCAAACAGAATAGCCCCGGATGGGACGCCGCGTTCTGGCGTCACATCTGGGGCTATACTGTTTGCCCATGTCCCGCAAAAGGGACGCCAGGCTTATATGAGTTAATGTTTATCTGTGGTGAAAATTTACAACCATTTTTAGAACTTCCGGTTCAAAGTCAACTTGAGTCAAATATTTAAATCTGATAGCGTAAATTGGGTCTTGACATCAGTAAAACATGAGAGCCATTTCGTAATTTAGCAAATTGTTATGTTCGACAGCCTTTTTATAAATTTGGCATGGCGGCGCGTTACTTTTTATGGACGGTATATAATTGACTTTTCAGACTTCCGTCTAGTCCCTGGGTATGCGTACCACTGCCTTGGTCGATAGTTTGGCATATTTTCACACAAATGATATAACATTGTCGGTTTGGTCATTTTAATATACCATTCTCATAATGATTTCAGTAAAAAAAAAAAAAAACCTAAGGAGGGTATGTTGGCACTAGGGACATGCAAATGTGACCCTTTGGTTTCAAAGAGCATTGCGAATTTGATAAAATAACATTTCAAATAACATTACAAGCACAGGAGATGGCAAGAGTCTGGAAATTTTGGATTTAGAAAGTAGAGGAATTGGACTACCCGTGTAGCGAAAATAAAGACGCTGACCAGCTTCGCAGTTACTGCGCCTTTGTTTGCGCATATGCAGATTGTTGGTTTTCCCATGTGGTGGCTCAAATTATTAATGGGAAATGCTTATTACATGTTCTTTGTATGGATTTTGACTTTACGGGTACTCTTGCATGACGAACAAAAACGTGACGTCGTATGGCTGGAATTGTTATGAACATCGACCTATAGTTGACGGACTGGCCAATCTAAGTATCTTGCAAGTTTGAAGTGTTTAATTTAAAAAGAACTCGAGTTATTCAACATTGTATGCAGTTTGTGTTTCTTTTTGTACATACTGTAGAATAAATTGTTCCAAAGAAAAATAGTTTCAAGGGTTAGAACGAAGCATGCTCTGTTTTTAAGCTTGGCCCGAGGTTATAAAAGTTTTTCACGCTCAGCTCAGCTGAGACTAAAATTTATCCTGCCGATAAATGTTAAAGCACCAAAAATAATATTGTTGGCGTTTTACATTTATCAGCATAAGTGTTGGCATTTTAACATTTATCAGCAGGATAAATTACTTGCTTTGATGGTTTAAACCAAATATTCTATTTTTTGGACTATTTGAATGTTTATGAGAAAATTACATTTCATGCTCAGCTGAGTAGAGGTTCTAACGAGTACCCACAATCTATGTTTTGGAGCAAAAATAAGAAAAACAGATATACCCCTGCATACCCCAGGTTTACTATATAAAAGTGGGGTATAAGGGGGTATTTATTTCAAGGGCATGTTTTCCTGATGTATAGCCTCAGGACCAGGTCCACTCAATTGGTGTGTTTATGTTCGGTATGATGAACATATTTTCGTGACGTATTTTCATCATACGAAAATGTTCGTTTAACGAATTACATGGACATGATGACTAAAATATATACCTGGTTAGAAGATTAATTTTGTGATGCAATCAAAATGAAAATTTAGATTTATGATGATTGCTCTCGATCTTATTAAAAGATATGTAATATAATATCTTAATTTTAAAGCCACACCTTCACATTTTGATTAATAAGTATTTTATCAGTTTTGATATATCTTCCTAGTGCCATAAATATTCTGAACCACCAATTAATCGAAACAGCCAATTTGGACATGTTTAATACATGTATTAATAGTGCTTCCACGTTCCGTTTACTGGGCGGTTATTCTGGGCTGACATTCAGGGCGTTGCAGTGAGGTCACGTGTCTACCCATCACGTGATCTGGAACTGTGTTGCTATTGGAGTGTAAAAACGGCTTAAACACTGCCTATAACGAACGTGCACAACACCATGCAACTGATTTGTCGCTTAATGTTTGACTATACACCAGATTTGCGGTTATAATTGCAAAAGATTCGGCCAGCTTTGCTGTTAGAGCTACCAAAGATGTGGGGCTTTGTTGTCGGAATAGTCGTATCATGCTCAGCACGTAGGGACAAAAAGTATGCATATTAGGCGAAAACGCTACGAATTCTCAGCTTAGCTTAACTCATCTAGCTCAGCTTACAGCTTATCGTAATTATTCTGTGGACCGTTATATTCCTTATAAGCCTTTTTAGGTATATTGAAGATACTTATACCATACGGGATGATCAAAGAAGTAAGTTGAGTAGGATAGGTTGTTACAGTTGCATTTAATATAACAAATTGTAGCTGATGTGTAGGGCGACCTACTCATGGATACTAAACAATGTAAGTTGAATTGGATGAGTTAGACGCCCTTATAAACACAGGACAAACAATCAGATGTGCATTTCTTCAAAGTAAAACAGTATGGGCACATGCCTGGGCATATTTCGGGACCCGGAGTATGAAGTACCTGCCCATTTTTGATACGTACATATTTGTTGAGAATATCTATTGACTTCTCTTGTTGTGTTAGTTTATTAATATTTTGAAAGAAAGAAAGTGTTGGTTTTATGCTTAGCTGGTAAAATGAATAGCATGAATTTGATGATACCTTGAAAAACTACAATTTCACCTGAGTGTATGTTTCTAAAAAACAACAAAAAATGTAGATACCCAAGAAATACCACCATAAAATGGAGTTAATTACATCTAAAATTACTATTTATAGCAAATACACCACATATGAACTTTGAAATTCATTTTATGCTACTGCAGAAATCAGCCAAAGCATGTTAAATGAAAAAAAAAAAAAAAAAAAAAAAAAAAAACGTATTAAACCGTGTCCGTCGCGCGGCCAAAATCCAAACCTCGGACAATTGCTCGGGACTCACAGTATATGATTTTTACCAAATCTTCATAAGCACTACATTAAATTACACTGCAGAATGCAAATGTAGCCACATGTAGCTACATAATGAGCACAAAATCATTAACATTTCAATAAAATAAAAAAAAACAAAAACTACAGAGGACCAATGGTCCTATAAACGCTAAAATGAGACCTGAGATATATACATGTACCAATAAACTTGTTTGACTAGAATAGTAATATACATACATATAACCCCAGGGCAGGGTCAGAGCAAACTCTGGAGTCAATTTCTCTTTTAAATCATAAAGATTCAGTCCATTTGCCAATTTACTGCAAGTTTTGCCCTTCAAATGACATTGTAACAATTTTCCCCATTCAAATTCGTGGGCAGCCTAAGTTGACCTTGCCGTAAAAAAGGTCAAGGTCATCCCAGGGTCATGATTTATACAAACTTGCCTGATGCTTCATGCCAAGTTTCAAAATCATAGGCCTTCTGGTTCTGGAGAAGTTTAAAGGTTTTTGCTATTTATAGCCATGGCGGCCATCTTGGTCATGTTACCTTGGCCATTCATACAAACTTTCATTCACTCTTCCTAAGAATGCTCCGCATAAAGTTGGGCTTTGATTGGCCAAGCGGTTTCAGAGAAGAAGATGTTTGAATAACATGATCATACACATATATATAGCCCCGGGGAGGGGCAGACAAACCTCTGGGCCCAAAATATTTTCATAAACATAGATCTTCTGTCCATTTGCTCATTCCTAGCAAGTTTTTTTGCCATTAAATTACATTTTCCTATTATTTCCCATTCAAATGCATGGGCGGCCTATGTTGACCTTGCCATTTAATAGGTCAAAGTCATCCAAATGTCATGATTCATTAAAACTTTGTAGAACTCGACTGCCTGATGCTTCATGCCAAGTTTCAAAATCATAGGCCTTCTGGCTCTGGAGAGCAATATTTTTAAAGATTTTTGCTATTTATAGCCATGGCGGCATTCTTGGTCATATGACCTTGACAATTTATACAAACTTCCATTACCCCTTCCTAACTTTGATCCATATAAAGTTTGGCTTTGATTGGCCAAGCGGTTTCCGTAAAGAAGATGTTTGTATATATGGTCATATACATATATTTTAGCCATTTCATGAAAAGGATGATTTCACAGATTGGCTGTAACATATATAGCACCGGGGCAGGGGCAGGCAATCCCCCTAAAACAAAATTTTCTCATAAACATAAATATTCTGTCCATTTGCCAATTTCCTGCAACTTTTGCCCTTCAAATCATATTTTAACAATTATTTCCCATTCAAATGCATGGACGACCTATGTTGACCTTTCCGTAAAATAGGTCAAGGTCATCCTAGGGTCATTATGCATATAAACTTTGTAGAGCTTGATAGCCTGATGCTTCATGCCAAGTTTCAAAATCATAGGTCTTCTGGTTCTAGAGAAGACGGTTTTTAAAGGTTTTTGCTATTTATAGCCATGGCGGCCATCTTGGTCATGTGACCTTGACCACTTATACAAACTTTCGTTCCCCTTCCTAAGGATGTTTGGCTTTGATTGGCCAAGCGGTTTCAGCGGAGAAGATGCTTGAAAAGTGTGGACAACAACAACGACGACGACCACAGCGACGGACGCCGGAGCATGGGTATACTATACGAGTATCGTAAGCTCGCCTGTGAGCCTTCGGCTCAGGTGAGCTAAAAATGACAGAGCCCTTAAGGTAGCAAGGGATAGTAATTTTGGTCTCTATGCTGGCATCGGCCAGTTTCACTATTTGATTGTTAATAAGAAGCTTACGTGTCAGTATATAATTACCTTCTCTAAGGGCCGCAAGGGAGATTAGTTTTGTACTAATTGTGTTACCCTCTTGAAATAAAGATTTTATTATTATTATTATTATTATTATTATCATTATTATTATTATTATTATTATTATTATTATTATTATTATTATTATTATTACTACTACTACTATCTGTTCAAAAGTGTTCTAAATCAAATTCTGATTTACGCAACAAACATTCAGCTACACCTGTTCAAAAGTCGCAATGACCTTGACCTTTCATCATGCATACAGAGCTAGTATTTGGATCAAGAATTTTAAGCCATCGTGACAAAAACAAATGTTCTAAAAATGAAAATGGTCCAGTTTTATTAATTCATTGCATTTTAGGTTGACAATGATGGCTTTTTCAACCTCTATGCTAAAATATCTTTAAAATCCTTAGGGACCATTACGAAACTATCCCTTGCTACCTTAATTGTGAGGTTCATTGTTTTTAGGTTTGCGCATGCGCCACTTGCGCGATGCATGTTTTTTCCCTGAGTAGCATGTCTTTAGACAGCATCAAATAACTCCTGCAATACTCATCAGAATGAAAAACAGTTACATTCATTTTGATGGCACATGTACAAAATAAATCTGTACCTGAAGATAAAATAGTTTGTCTAGAGAAGCTTATAGAAACTTAGTTTGCAGCCAAAGAAATTTCTTTGTTATGCCTCACCCAACTGAACAGGTGAAAACCAACTACATTTGCAGGATTTGTTTTGTATATCAGAGACAAAATGACATTCAAGTTATTTTTATTACTGAATAAAATTTAAAAAAAGTTAAATCCTTTGGAAGCAGTGAAAAAGTTCAAAAGTAGACAGTATTGGCCATATTGCGCAATTTCGTGTAATGGACCTTCCTCAGTGACCCTTTTTAAACCGGCGTCTCAAGCTAAGTGAATGAATGATAAGGCGAACAGGAGTCTATGATATAATTAGATTTGATCGGAAAGCGATATAAATTTGATCAAGTGTTTCGAAACAGGATACTGAACACTTAATACTCTCCGTATCTGACATAACGGAAACACGCCTTTGCGGTACGAACGTAAAGTTAGTTGTCGGTTGACGGTTGACGGTTGACTATTCAAAAAACTAAGTTCGATTTTTCCAACATAGAAAAAACTTTGATTTTGACCCAAAAAAAAACTAAGTCCGAATAGTCAACTGTCAACTAGTTGACGGTTGACTATTCGAAAAACTAAGTTCGATTTTTCCAACATAGAAAAAACTTTGATTTTGACCCAAAAAAACTAAGTCCGAATAGTCAACCGTCAACTAGTTGACGGTTGACTATTCAAAAAACTAAGTTCGATTTTTCCAACATAGAAAAAACTTTGATTTTGACCCAAAAAAACTAAGTCCGAATAGTCAACTGTCAACAAGTTGACGGTTGACTATTCGAAAAACTAAGTTCGATTTTTCCAACATAGAAAAAAACTTTGATTTTGACCCAAAAAACTAAGTCCGAATAGTCAACCACGGTTGACTATTCGAAAAACTAAGTTCGATTTTTCCAACATAGAAAAAACTTTGATTTTGACCCAAAAAAAAACTAAGTCCGAATAGTCAACTGTCAACTAGTTGACGGTTGACTATTCGAAAAACTAAGTTCGATTTTTCCAACATAGAAAAAAACTTTGATTTTGACCCAAACAAACTAAGTTCGAATAGTGGCAGAAAAAAGCTAAGTGCAAAGTTGACCAAAAAATAACTTAGTTTTTTGAATAGTCAACCGTCAACCGTCAACCGACAACTAACTTTACGTTCGTCTTTGCGGTACACAATATTGTTAATAATAATTTTCAGTTTTTAGCTCACCTGAGCCGAAGGCTCATGGGGAGCTTATAGTATGGTACTCGAGCCGGCGTCCTTTCGTCCGTCCGTCCGTCCGTGCGATCACATTTTCAAAGAACTTCATCTCTGAAACCGCTTTGCCAATCAAAGCCAAATTTTATATGAAGCATCTATAGGAAGTGAGAACTAATGTATATATAAATGATCCAGGTTACATGACCAAGATGACCGCCATGTCAATATATGGTAAAACAAAACCTTCAAAAATCTTTGCAAAAGCAAAACGCCGGCCCCTTGTCGCTTTTCACCCTCTATACCCGTGATACAATCAATTACCTTACGTCGGAGACATAAGGTATGAAACATGAAGTATTTTATGCATATGCATACTTTTACAACTAGAATGAATATGATTTAAGTCACATGTGCCAAAAATGGAACGAGGTCACGGAGTGTATCGGAGTGCAGGTTAGCCAGCTGATCGAGTCCTTGGGCTTTTCAATGTACAATAGCCTTCGACGTAAGTAGTATCATTTTTTGCTCTATTCTCCGACGTAAGGAGCATCATTTTCTATCCAAAAGTCTTATAAGTGAGTTGTATCGAGGTTTTTGACTCATATAGGTAACTTAAAGTTGTATCCCAATCGATCTACCCTGTGTGTGTTCAACGCCATATTGTGAACAAACCAACCTGACTTCATTATTGTTTTCTGCTTGTATGTAACAAAGAATGTTTTTGGTCTATATTGAAACGTTAAAAATGTCAATAGGTGACAAAAAATTGGAGAAATTAGCAAATGCAATCATTTTTTTCGTGACGATGGTGGAATTTTCCGCCGAGAAAACTATTGTTTCTGTGGCAAGGAGATGTTGTTTAGAATACTGTTGATGGCAAACAGACAGAGGTATGTACACTTTATTTCTCTGCCAACTCTTGACCCAAACTCACCCGCATAAATGCCTGTAAAAGTAAAATAATCGTCAACTCAACTGACTCCATCTTAAACCACGCGCCGCGACGAGTTGTATCAGTCTCTGACGTAAGGTAATTGATTGTATCACGGGTATAGAGGGTGTTTTGGTGACCCAAGCACGTTCGATCGCCCACTCATCTTTGAAACTGCACCCATATTTTTTTCTTTGTTGGTGTTTTCTCCATTTTTCTTCCAATATAGCCGAAATTACACAGCATGTACAAAATATACACAGCACATTACGTTTGGGATACTTCGGCCATTTCCATTCAGTTTATATTGGAAAAAGGTACAAGTAGGCAAAGATCAGGAAAAGGCGCAATCAGAAAGAGATTCCCACTCCAAAAACCGAGGTGGGAAAAAACGAAACTAACAATCAGGCACTTATACCATGAAACATATCGTAAGCCGAATGAGCAGCTATTTTCCCAATAGGTGGCCACTCAGTTACCTTAACTTAATTAAAAATATGAAAACATACATAAGGCGCCAACAGCACAAAAAAATTTAAACACCAAGACATAAAACAAAAAGAACCACCACAGAAGTATCGCCTTGGAACGATCAGTAACACAAAGTTACTGGCGGGCTTAAACCGGCTTTACAGGATCCTAACCTCACCCTCAGCTTCTGCAGTGGTTCATAACATTTAGTAAGTTCTTCGGTCCTCGTGGTGAATCTCTAACTAGTCAATGAATCATCAAGAACAAACAAATAAATCATGATAAACATCCTGATGAATCAAAAACAAGGGCTCACAGATTGAGTAAGCTGCCCGACGATGGAGATCCCTGGGCGCCGAATAACCTACTAACTCCGGAGCAAAAGAAAAACACCAGTTGGACCCCGGGAATTCCGCGTATCTAAAAATAGTCAGAATTTAGGTATTTTTATCTCGCGTCTTCGCTCACTGGAATCGGTGGACCGATTTCAACGAAACTTGGCATGAAACTTCTATGACTCAATTACTGCGACGTGTATATAAATCATGACTCTGTGATGACTGTGTGGGAAAATGTAAAAACTATGGATTTTTTTGTAAACTATTGCAGCCTGAGACCTGAAAAGTGGTAGATGCAAATACTAATGGATTAGATGAAGGTATATGATTAGCTTAGGTCAAGGTCATCTCTTGACCTTGACCGGTCTGTCGTCCATACACACTTTTCAAAGATCTTCTTCTCTGAAACCACTTGGCCAATCAAAGCCAAATTTTATTTGAAACATCCATAGGAAATGGGAACCAATGTGTATATGAATAATCCAGATCACATGACCAAGATAGCCGCCATGCTCATTTTTAAGATCTTATCAAAATTGAAGATGCTTGAGTGGCCACAACACTACAAATTGATTTTTCAAACATTCAAGGGCAGCTAACTCTGCAGTCCAGGGTCGAATCTGGCTCAAATTTGAACTCATCCAAGATGTTATGGTTATCCTTGTTACTTCCAAGAATGAAGAAGATCCGATCAAAATTGAAGGCGCTAGAATGACCACAATACAAAATATTGATTTTTCAAACACTAAAGGGCAGCTAACTCCACAGTCAGAGCCTAAATTCGAACTCATTCGAGAAATTGTAGTTATCCTTGTTACCTGCAAGAATGAAGAAGATAATCTGAAAAACAAAGATGCTAGAGTGGCGACAACTGAAAATATTGATTTTCAAACACTAAAGGGCAGCTAACTCCGCAGTCAGAGGTTGAATCTGGCCAAAATTCGAACTCATTGTAGTTATCCTTGTTACCTGCAAGAATGAAGAAAATCCACTGAAAAATAAAGATGCTAGAATGGCCACAACACAAAATATTGATTTTTCAAACACTCAAGGGCAGATAACTACGCATTCAGAGGTCGGATCTGATCGAAATTCGAACTCATTCGAGATATTGTAGTTATCCTTGTTACCTGCAAGAATGAAGAAGATCCACTGAAAAACAAAGATGCTAGAGTGGCCACAACACAAAATATTGATTTTTCAAACACTCAAGGGCAGATAACTCCGCAGTCAGAGGTCGGATCTGGTCGAAATTCGAACTCATCCGAGGTGTTATAGATGTCCTTGTTACTTCCAAGAATGAAGAAGATCCGAATAAAAATGAAGGCGCAAGAGTGGCCACAACACTAAATAATGATTTTTCAAACACTCAAGGGCAGCTAACTCCACAGTCAGAGGTCGAATCTAGCTGAAATTCGAACCCATCTGAGATATTATATTTGTCCTTGTTACCTGCAAGAATGAAGAAGATCCACTGAAAAATAATGGCGCTACAGTGGCCACAACATTTTTGCCATTATAAGTCTATGGGGATTTTTCCAGACGCTCAAGGGCAGCTAACTCCGCAATCTGAGGTCGAACCGGGCCAAAATTCGAACTCGTCCGAGATATTATGGTTGTTCTTGTTATTCTCAAGAATGAAGAAGATCCAATCAAAAATGAAGCTGCTACAGTGGCTACAACATTTCCCCATTATAACTCAATGGGAGCTATATGTCGCTATGGAAACCAGAGTTCCGATCCGATCTGCTTAAAACCTATGGCAGGCAATCCCCCACCCCAATGCTGCTTCATGTAAATTCTGACTGCAATCGGCCAGCTAGTCTCAGAGGTATTCAAGATTGAAAGTGTGGACGCCCGGATGCACGCACGGTTGCACGGACGGACGACGGCTCGACTACCAAACTATCAGCTCACCTTATGAGCCTTCGGCTCAGGTGAATGAGCCTTCGGCTCAGGTGAGCTAAAAACCCATCAAAATCTTCTTCTCATGAAACGGTAGACCGATTTCAACGAAACTTGGCATGAAGCAACTATGACTCAAGTGCTACAATGTGTATATAAATAATGACCCTGCGATGACCTTGATCTATTTTACGGCAAGGTCAATTTTGGAAACATATGCTTGGCGGCCCTAAAAAGTCTCCCCGTACATCATCCATAGTGCAGATTATATTTTTCTTTTGATCCTTTGGGATCAGTTAATAGATTTGGAGCAGTTCGAATATATTTTACGTTAAGATTCATCTTCTTAACAGCATTTTGAATATTTGGCCCCTTTGGGAATATGAGTCTTTGATTTTGACTACACAGATGTAAATTCTTGAAAGTGCAGGAATAATGTCTGGCTTTCGCTGCCAGTTTTTAAAGGGTCTCTGATGAGGGTTCAGTACCCGAAATTGTACAATATGACCCATCTTCTCGCTTTGAATGTTTTATTGCTTCCAAAGGATCTAACAATTATTTTTATTTTACATGGGGAAAAAGTGAAAACTATGGATGTTTTGAAAACTATTGCAGCCTGAGACCTGAAAAGTGGTAGATGCAAACAACTAATTGATAAGATGAAGATATTCGATTAATTTAGGTCAAGGTCATCTGTTGCCTTGGTCGGTCTGTTGTCCTTACACACTTTTCAAAGAGCTTCTTCTTTGAAACTGTTTGGCCAATGAAAGCAAGACTTCATGTGGGGCCTCCATGGGTAGTGGGAACAAAATAGTGATTGCAAAAAATCCTCGTCACATGATCAAGAGGGCCACCACACCCATATATGGTAAAGACCACTCAAAAATTATCTCCAGAACCGGCAAGTCGATTTTCACGAAACTTGGTATGTAGCTTGGTATTTAGGACTCTTGCCCATCAAATAATGACCCTTGGGTGACCTTGTAGATGAAGAGAATGAAGGTGAAGGTATGTCATTTATTAAGGTCACGGTCATCTCTTGACCTTGGCCCATCTGTCGTCCATACACGTTTTTCAAAAATCTTCTTCTTAGTAACCGCTTGTTTTGACTCTCAGGTGAGCGATCGTTGCCCTTGTGCTACTTTTTTTTTTCTAAACATAGCTTATGGCCACAAGTTAGAACTGCCTCCCCAAGGCGGTTCTAACGAGTTCTAACGAGTCCCTACAAAATATACGTGGGTTGGGATTTAAGTCCGTAGATTGTCTTTATAAAACTTCAGATGTCAAATAAAAATCATATCATTTGAAAATACAGCCTTTATCCTATCGTATGAGATATTAAGCATAGTACTGCACAATATGGTTTCAAAACAACAATGAATTAAACAGAATGACCCGCTATCATCCGGGGCACGTCGTGGAAACTTCGACGTTGAAACTATGTCATATTTTAATAAATATCGGCATTAAAACGTCTGTTTTTGAACCAAATAGCATGCCCCTCATTAAGTAACCTGCTAAATTTCCTTCAGGGGTTTGTTAATTATTATTGCCAAAATACTGTGATCATCAGAAATTGGTGTTACACTTGATTTTATGTGTATTATGCATATCCGTGTTTGAAATTAAGAATGTTGGCCATGGCGATTGTAGATTAAAAGTCTCATTATACTTTCAATCATTTTTTTCAATTTTGATAATTCTTGATATGTTCTAGTGCTTCGTTTGCCGAACATGGATCTGTCGAAAACTTCCCAAATGAATTACTGATAAACAAATTAAAGACTAATGAAAATTTGACAAAAATGAGTGACAGTGATAAATATATATTTTTGCCCGCCCTTCACACTCGAATTTTATGCGCAAAGGTCTGGAATACCGGAGGTAAATAGAAACACGTGCTAAACTCTATTTACGACCAAAAGCAACTCGGAGTTATTAAAATAAACACATTTGAAAGTATGATCGTGTGCATAGACAAATCCTGTTCTTCACTACTTGTCCCATGCATTGAAAGGCAATGGTGTGTACCACAAAGTGATATTTTTGTTGTACATATTTAATCGATTCTTGTCGATTTTGATTACGGAGAGGCGACATACGGGGAAATTAGGAAAGATAACAATAGGCGCGGTGAAAGACCGTTGAAGTACTCAATTTCACATTCTTTAAATGCATTACGTGAACGACGGTGCATTCATCTTTACACCAACATCTTGGCCACGTCACATTTCCTCCTGTAGTAATGCTGTATTTTGCGACCAGCATTCATACGGTGTGGCGCTGCAATAAAATCAAAGAAAACTTTATTCGTCTACCGCAACAATTCTTAATGCCCCGGGTTAAAAACGAGAATAAGGTTGTCAGTGATCGAGTATGAGCTATGTCGACCCGGGAACATCCAGAACTAACCGTGTAAACTAGCTAACCGTCTAGGTTAAGCGCAGTTCCGATTCGCACATGCACACGTCATATACATGTATAAGAATGCGAGGCAGCAGGTACTTCTAATACGCTACCGTGCATCTGATGTACGTAACGATAAATACATGCAGATCACGAAAAGACGGTGTATGAATGGTGTAGATATCGCTGCTGCTCTTGCAGATCATCAAACTACATTTTACTAAGCAATTACATATGGGCCTTCGCATGAAATAAATTCGTTGTTTTCGACCAGTTTTGACACAAACTGACCTGTACAATCACAGGAGAAGACTAGAAGCTTGAAATTTGGATTTAAGAAGATGGATAGGGGATAGTACTACCCGTGTAGCGAAAACAAAGGCGCTGATCAGCTGTGCAGTTACTGCACAGCTGATCTGCGCTTTTGTTTTTGGCATATGCAGATTGTTGATTATGTTATTTGGCGGATCATATAAACCCACTCGTAAGACCTCTTTTGAAACATATGTTTTGAAATTCAATCAATGTTTAAGCGACCAGAATGCCAACTGATCCCGGCCTCAGTACTATAATACTCAGTAATGATAGCACTAGGGTCGATCATTCTGTAAATATGGCGGCCTAGGACACATACGCCACAGGAACGTTAGAGGCACGTCACACATACGCAGCTGGAACATTTCACGTCATTGGTCTCAGTGTATCAAGTCAAGTCAAAATCTCTTTATTCCCTCGTGCGAGGAAAATCTAGGAAGAACAGTATAAGTAGCTCGACAATGACCCCAGACGGATCAAAGACCGGATAAGTATCGAAATTGACATGTACATGTCACTATTACGTGACAGTAGGATATTTACTGGGATTGTATGGACTCACAAGATTTTATGAACATATCCTATCATATTATTCATGTATCATGTATGAAAGATAGACCTATACATGGATCTCTGGGAAAAAAAGCCTCCGTGGTGTGGTTTTACCTGGCAAAACAGGGGTATGTGCTCAACCCAGAGATCCTTTAGTCCTTCGGATGAGACATTAAATCGAGGTCTCGTCCTCGTACTACCATTGGCTGTTGACTGGGGCGTAAAACACCAAATCATACAACCCACTGAATGTACATGTTGTACGATTTCTTCGTGTCGCTAAAACTGTCTACATCATTCCATGATTTGGTCTTCCTTTCAAAATGACTTTTCCACCCAAACTTTTACTCGTATCCCAGGGGTTCAGCATATCGCTATAAGCGTTTCCTGTTGGTGTGCGGGTTGTATTGCTTCAAATCCTCTACATTTTTATTTTAATATTATCTCTAAGATGCTTACTTTTAAGGTGTATACTTTTTCATCGAGCGTGTTGAAAACAGAATTGTCACAGGTGCGTAAAAATAAAAACAACAACTGATGTTCCTTACGTTCTAAGACAATGAATGAATATCCAGATTTACACTAATGACTACCCAAAATTTCTGTTAAATATACATGTAGGAGTTTTAATTTCTGAAGTTTGTTAGTTTGCTATGTCTGGACGGCCCCAACGCTCCCGGGGTTTTCACCAGTACTCTGGTTTTAATGTGTCTTACTCAAGAACACAACACGGTGCCACCAGTGTGGATCGAACCCGGGACCGCTTAATCAGGAGTTCGATGCTCTAGCACTACGCCACCGCGGTCCCCTGTTTCTGAAGTGAAACAAATAAACTTTGATGAAGTCTATTGAATGGAAACGTCAGAAATAACCAAGAAATTACTGTAGAAATGTCGACTGACTTCAATCAACAGAGAAAATATCAATATCATTCCATTGGTGAAAACACTATTTTTTATAAAAAATATAATTTTGTTAAAGGAATAGGCCCAGAAACTATTGTGTGTGCGTTTTATGAAAGCCTTCATGTAGCTGAACAGTTTGCAACAAATTTTATGAAAATCAACCAAGGTCTAAGAAAATTATAGGGATTTGAAAATTTTGATGGCCCAAATCCAGAACGAGGCTATGAGGGTATGACGTCACTCCCTCACAATCATGGAATTGTAAATATGTGCTATTTCCATGCATATTAAAGTATGAAAGTTGTTGAAATACTTTTCATTCACTTAATAGAATCATACTGATCTGTTTTCAAATGTAAAAATTAAGTCTACTACTGTAAATAAGCATTTTTCCTTTTTGGTCACGTGACTGGCTAAACAAAATGGCGGCCACCATAGGCGGCCATTGTTGAATATTAAGACTTTCTTCAAAACCACTTAACCGATTTTAATAAATGTGGTGTCAAAATGTTTGTTTCGCTGATCTCTTTCTTTTGAAATGAAGTATAATGTTTGTAAACCTATTCCTTTAATATCTTCATTGACTTCACTGCTACACTCCCGCTTGTGTAATTGTACTCATTGAATGCGCGTAACATACGTGAGTAATACTCGCGGAATACGCGCCTCTTTCATACGCGTATGTGTCAATAGCCAGTCAAAATTAAATTCTTCTTACGCGTGTGATACGCGTAATGCGCGTACATTACGCGTAATGACTTTAACCAATGAGCGGTGAAATAGAAAAGCAAGTCATTACGCGTATTTGGAGTATATACGCGTAATATATACGTATTGTTTAACCCATCGAGAGTTAAAGTCTTACGTAAAAACTACGCGTAATATACGCGTAATATATTACGCGTAATGAATGAGTCAATAATCTTGTGATTGTATTGTTAAACCCAAATCCCGGTTTTGCTTTAGACCAAAACAATATCAAATCATTTTGAAACTAAGACCTGCAGTATTAACGGCCTCGAACACTTCATGAATGCAAAATAATATGCAACAGATCTCCCCCATTAGAAATATTTTAAAAGCTTCATAACATGCATTATATCGTTCGGTAGTGACTCTAAAAATAGAGGAGGAACTCCACAGCAATGAAAAAAAAATGAATAAAACTGAACATGGCTACCTACAATTTACTTAGTGTCTTATTTATCTGTCCACTTGTCTTCCCGAGAAGCTTAAAATCTAAAATAATGTTCCTCACTTCGATATTCATGTTGATTGTTTTTGCCATCTTGGGTTCAATGAATTTCCGATTTACTTTGAACGAAATTTAACTCACTCGTTAACACGTTATCTTAGGGTCACAGCTACATAAAACATTTTGACAATAACTTGAATAAGGTCACACCATTTTCACGATCACGATAAAATCCGTTAAACTTGCACATTTTTATTTTCGATGGAATAATAAAATCAACCGTTATGTACTTAAGCTTTTATACTCGTTGTCATTACGCGTATGATACGCGTAAATACACGTAGACGTATTGCCTATCTGATTGGCCGATACTTCATACGCGTAATGACTGAACCTTTCGCGCATCGACGCATTTATCTCTGCTTATGAATATTAATTAGATATGTTACGCGTAAATGCGCCCATAGTTACGCGTAAATGCGCGTAATTGGTCTTACGCACGTAATACTCACGTAATACTTGCGTAATACGCGTAAATGGAGTACAAATACACAGGCGGGAGTGTAAGTTAAATCTTGTAAAAGATAGATCCGTTGGAGCTCGGTCACTGACGAGGCTCAAGTAGCCGAAAACATGGTATGGTGCAGTGGTTATGTCACTCGCCTTGTAAACCAGGGGGTCGCAGGTTCGACCCCGGGCTTCTCCAGCCCGTTGGATGGGACTATAAACCGAGGTCCCGTCTCCATATGACCTTAGCTGATGGTGTGACGTTAATCCCCAATCGACCAACTTTCTCATTAATATGTTCACTGCTCTTAAAGGGTATCTGTTTACATTTTTATTGCTGCGTTCTAACAATTTCGTCACGGTGCAGGCAGGTGGGTCCCGGTTTTATTTCCGAATCGGTAGAACCCGATAATAAACTGGTTGTTTCTTAAGGGTGTCGTGTCATGCAACGGTCTTGTGCTGGTGTTTCACGTTGTTGAAGAAAGTAGCAACCACTGAGATTCACGGGGTGAACCGGGACTCCAACGGATCCAAAACGGGCTTCAAGGTAGGAAAACTTTTAAAGGCCCCTGTTCATTAAGGTGGAATCCCGGTGAAGGCCCGGTTTGTGTCGAATGGCACGGTGTCGTCCCATTTACCCACAGTTTACTTTTGATCATCCCGGTTTATCATGGTCGAACCCCGGTGGTATAACGTTTTGCACTCGGTGTCGCCCATGGCCGGTTCTGCAACGGAATTTCCCGGCTTGCCACGCATGTCTACGGTGACGTTATGGTTCTACTCCGGTTCAACACGAGTCATCCTGGTTAACCGTAAATAATCCAGGACTGTGAGAACATAGCTTAAACATCTTCCAAACACCGTTTGATTAATACAAATGTGACGGCTCGCCAGTAAACCCCGGTTCGTCCCTGTATGCCAAAGATTTCCACGTTAGCGTCACGGTTTATCCCTGTCAGTTGACGCGGTTCATTCCACTTTACAGCGTAAAACGGGACAGTGAGAACAGGACCAAAACATCTCCCAGACACCGCCTGTCCAACTTTTAGCTGAATCATCCTGAACTTAACTTTGGTTGGTATCTGATTGAAGTCGCTCATAATCAGCCAACATCGTCTTCGGTGCTATGTTCGTCATCCTTCCCGTGTACTCCGGCATTAGACTTTCTCCTACTGTGTAAGTTGGCAACGTCTTTTGTTTGAAGGCTTTGCCTACAAGCATAATTTTAATAACAGTAATAAATTTTAAGATCAGGAGACATATCCATGAAAAGTATAAGCCAAAATCCCTAACTTTACGTTGTAAAACCGGGGTATGCAGGTGTTTACATGTTTTTAATACCAAACATAGATTTTGTTTACTCGTTAGAACAGCCTCGGCGAGGCGGCTCTAACGTGTACAAACAATCTATGTTTTAAGCAAAATTATTCAAAATATCAAATTTTTCTATGAAATTTTCATTTTTTACAAATGAAAAAAAGAATCTTTGTACACTGAAAAAAAGTTATAAGAGGCCACCTCATATTTTTCTTCTAGTTCAGAAAGTAAATTACGATCGATTAAAATTCATGATCAAATTAATAAACCAATGTCTAACAGTGGCTCTGAGAGTGTCTGCATTCCAAAATGCGTGATATGTCTCACGCAGTCGAAGCATGAGTAAAGGTACCCTCTTTTCGAAAATCACACTTTATTATCATCAAATTAAATGTCATATTATGACGTTGTGTTTTACATTTTAATTTATTCGAAAGTGCTACTGACTACCATGGTGCAAGATAAAAATAAGTCAGATGTGTTGCTGCAATTCTGTTTTGTACATGCAAGAAGACAGCAACATGAATAACATGAATTCAGCTTTTTGTATGCAATTTGCATACAAACTTTGTTCATCTCTGGTTGCATTATTATCAGCAGCATGGAATTGAAATTTTCAGCGAGTATTAAGGTATAATACTAGACTCTGATAAACTTTGAAAATTTCAAAAATCGTCCATAAATTTCGTTATTTTGTTCGTTAAAAATTGGCATTGAAACCGGAAGTGTGCGTCAGCCGTGACCTTTTTGTCCTCGAAAATAGTCTAAAATAGCTCACTCGGGTTATATCTCTCATTTCCAGGCTTCATCAAGTGAATTTAATAGCGATTAACATGTTTAAGAGGCACATTGATGAATTTTTCAAAAAATCTCAAAATTAGCTATTTTTTAAAAATGCGCAGAAAGTCTACCAGTAGAGAAAACTCGAATGTTTGATGTTTTTCCAAGCCGGAAGGGCCCCGTTGATGACACCCGCTCATAATTTCAATTAATGTTGTGCTTTATCAAAAATTTTATTCAAAAACATTGATTTTTGCATTTTTACTCCAAAATTTCGTTTAGTGAAAGAAAATTATTTCTGAACACTTTTGAACTTTACTTACTTGAAAGACACGTCTTTAGACTAAAAATCGTGCAATTTTGAACATGGCTTAGTTACAAAAAATGAGTTTGAAAAGTGGCCTCTTATAACTTTTTTTCAGTGTATATTGGATGGGCAAGTTTTCGTAACGATAAGGTAATCTTTTGCAAACGAGCATAATTAGTGGTAGTGGGCAAGTCTGCAGCAAGAGCTAGGCACGATAACTACTTCCGCCGTGTAGTGTTCTTCAACGAGGCACTTGATAAAGCTTCGCATAATACTGGTTGACACCCGGAAACCGCTGGCGTCGTCCCAAGATGACTGAAACATTGTTGATAGTGGTGTGAAGCCATAGCCAAACCAACCCTGATGTTACCTACTCTCAAAAATTGTGAGTGAAGGGTATTTTAGGCCGCACACGAAATTATGACATTCATTTTCTCTGACTTTTTTGATGTTGCTGCTGCTTTGCTTTTAAAGCGAAATGTTTTTTTTTCTTTAATGAATGCTTATGTCTTTCAACATATTCCAAAAAACTTGAGAAATTGCAGATTTACCGGGCCTGCGTTCGTTTGTATTGAGGTTTAACGCCCCAGTCAACAATTTTCTAGCCGCTTCAAACAAACTATCATCATTTGATTATGGCTCGCCAGCAATATTGCGAAACTAATCTTGTAGACTAAATTCAAAAGATTAAGAATGAAAATGAGAGAAAGCCACGTTAGCAAAACATTGAAGAGAGAGAGAGAGAGAGAGAGAGAGAGAGAGAGAGAGAGAGAGAGAGAGAGAGAGAGAGAGATCTATTCCACCCCACGAGTGCATATCACGACTCCAAATGATTGGAAGAAGTCCAATTAAATGGAGGCACCGTCCCGACATGACCATAGCTATTGAATGTGACGTATTGGATATATTGCGTGAGAGTGAAAATAGGACTTACATCTGGGCCCTCTTGATAGGCATTGACAGTCTCTGTGTCCGATTTTCACTAACAAAACCTAAAACGATAAAAGCATAACATGGAATATTACGTGAATGCATTGTTGTTATGCACTAGTCATTTGTAACCAGGGCCCTAACTCTTAACCCCGGTGAATAGCGGGGACCTTGACGTTTGGTCCAGCAAATCCCTGCTAAAAGCCACCCTGTGGGGACTGCTAGTTGGTAAAACCACTGCTGTTTTCCCCCGTTGCCTGCTATATTTTCATTTCACCGACCTTTATGCCTACATAAAGCAAACCCCAGATATTTCCCCCACGCCTTCGTGGCCAAACTTTGGTCAAAGCCCCGCTCATATTCCGGGGGAGCGTGGTTACAAATGACAAGAGCATTACTGGCTATGGGCACAGTGTGATGATCTGTGATTATCGATAAAAATCTCTAAGTACAGCTCGACACTTGTTATTATTAATGTTTTTTTGAGAAGCGAATTCTTGTCTTAAGTAGAAATACCCCACTGTGAACCTCAATTAAAATTAATGTACATGTACATGATAATAAAATCATGTTCTTATAACACTTTCAATTGTTACAATGTCTAAATTTGCATGGTGGACAATGTGCGATTCAACAGATTTATATCCACGTCCATTTATGGGGCATCTTGGCTCTTTAAGCAGGATGCACAAAGCTAAAAGCATTCAATATACATGGGTTATTCTTAGTTTTATACATGTTTGATAAACAAAACTGAGACTGAACCCTTACCACATGTCTAGAAGTTTTGAAGACGCCTCGTCATGGGACCTCGCATAATATTCCTCCTCTTCCCTAAGCTTCTCCTCCATATCCCGTTAAAGAATCACTGACTTCTATTATTGCCTCCACACTGACGAACCGCTCGTGGATACATGTTGTTTATATTTTAAAGATGACGCGAGACTATTTGAGTGCGCAAGCCTACTACGTTTCCACGCCTCTAGTCACGCCTTTAACTCATTTTAATAATTTGGCTTAAGACGAAAAATGTAAATGAAGCAAAATTAAGGTATTTCCCTTAATTTTAGCTCAAATTAAGGCGCGTAAATGAGAATTGTAATGCCCATGTTTAGGCACCATTTTAGCACGAAACTTATAACCCAAAAAAATATTTTTCACATATAAAATTGATTGAAAGTATAATGAGACTTTAATTGTATGCATGTACATTTGTCATCGTGTGAAATGCAAGTGCATCCATCTGACATCTCACGTTTTACTTTTAAAAGATATTTATGACATAGTTTCAACGTCGAAGTTTTCCTTACCGCCTGGTGTCTAGTTAGAGACTTTAGATTGTTTACATTCTAAGTTTTCTATTTGTACTTACATGTATCTATTTTACTGGTGCAATTGCATTCCGTCAGGATAACGCGTCCATGTAATGATTAACGCCTCTCACCCCACATTTGAGCCGTCTCGTGGGAAAACAAACAATGTGGTTTCCGAACAGGTCCTACACAAACCGGGCTGTACAAGCACAGAAGATGGTTAGAGACTGGAAATTTTGGATTTAAAAAGGAGAGGAATTGTACTATCTTTGTAGCGTAAACAAAGGCGATGATCAGCTTCGCAGTTACTGCGAAGCTAAACTGCGCCTTTGTTTTCGCATATGCAAATTGTTGGTTTTCACACGAGGCGGCTCATTTGAACTGGAATATAGTGACATATACGTTATCGTATTTTGAACCAAAACATAGAGGCGGTTTTAACGTGTACCTACAATCATGTTTTAAAACAAAGTAAGACAATACCAAAAGTTTTCAGAGAGAAAGTAGATCTATCACTTTTCATATTAAGTGAAAAATATACTGTGTTTTACATGGGTGTGTTTTAGTAATGTGTGATGATCTATTTGCGATAATCGGTGGGATAGTTACCCTTTTCACTGTTTTACGCAAAATCATTTTGGCAAAAACGACTCGAAGAACTTAAATTTGGGTATTGCCGTTTGAAGCGAAATGCCCCAGTTCGTCTTGCGGCGTAGCCACTGCCCCCTGTCGTTTGTGTGTCTCTCATTTACATGTAAATGTATGCATGAGTGCTCAACAGTGCACCTATCGTGCCTTTGTTGACTAATTTGCTAAACTTGTTTTTCTCTTTTATTGTTTTAGCCCTGCAAGAGTCGCTTGTTCCAAATGGAGACGGAAGTGAGATGAGAATTGCGAATGGTGATGATGGCGTCATAGATATGACAGGTGATCCACATGAAGTAGCGGACATAAAAAAAAAAAAAAAAAAAAAAAAAAAAAAAAAAAAAAAAAAAAAAAAAATGGTCGGCAAACCAGGTCTCCTTGATAAGATTCAAGGTAATTTTAAACCCACCTAGAAGGTCATGACGTTAGCCTATATGTCAGAGCAATAATATATAGTTATCGTCAATATAGGGTAATTTGGGGGAATATGGACCGCTTAAGCACATAACGAATCAGTTCAACCACAGGCTAAAACGTTATTTCTTTATATCGTATATATTTTGAGGCGGGCATCTGTGAACCATTTTAATATAAAAATTACTTCATTCCGTAAGCTAGTTTTCGTTGCGTATTACGAGAGACACACCCACTGGGTGGTCCATATTATCCCAAACGTTTGGGGTATTGGGGTAATATGGACCACTCCACTTGGATAATATGGACCACAACTTGAAATGTAAACTTCTATTTAAAAGTCCATTTAACATAAAATAAACTTAGATGTTCACGAAACAAATTCCCTGGAAAATTATTTCTTATTAGTATTGTGCTAATGAGGGTTTGTGATAAATTAAAGTCAATGTCATTTTTGACCTTGGCTCAAGGTAATCAAATTACTTTGCCGCACGTTTTCAAAAAGACCGACATTTCAGGTCCAACTCTGCGCTTTTAGGACCATTGTTCTTCTGGTTCCTCAAAATTATTTCAATCTTTCAGAGACAGCTGGCGATGGCGGAGCTGTGGTGTTTAGCGTACAGCTGTTTAAAACCATGCACGACCCGACAGTCCCTACAACAGTTGTTTTTGACCACATTACAACCAACGACGGGGACGGATACTACCCACACACCGGAATCTTCACCGCACCAAAAGCCGGCTATTATTCATTTAGTGCTTCACTGATCAGCGATCATAGCTCGAGGTTCTTTATCATGATGAATGGCCAGAGCGTCGAGTATCTAGTGTCTCTTGGGAAATGGGCGACAGATGCTGCGACGGTCGACCTTAAACTTGCAAAGGGTGACAAAGTATGGATCGAGGGGATAGGTGAAATGAGTGGTGTTCCGCCGGACTGTTACTATACACGTCGGTTTGGAAACCGGTACAAGTGCCACCATTCTTCATTTTCTGGGTTTCTCATCAAAGAAATATAGATGACCAGCGACACGTTCCTAAATTGCCCAGTAAAAGAAACTTCAGCAATAACATTTACTAACAATCTTTTTAGTTACTGATAAAATTTCAAGGAGCAAAAATTCAGTGCAGATTATATTTTCCTTTAGATCCCTTGAGATCAGCGAGGGTATTCTGAGCAATCAGTACATTGCTATCGGTTAAGCTAGAGGCTGAAGAGGCTTAAGCAGCCGAAAACGCGGCATGGCCCATCCGCTTTCTCCGGCATTAATATGTTCACTGCTCTTAAAGGATCTCCGTTTTATTTCTATTTAATCGTTGATTTTGATGTCTGACAGCTGACGCATGTACTCAATGAATCTGTACCTGAAGATGCAATGGTTTCTCCAGAGAAGATAAGAGAAACTTTGTCGTGACAAGTTTGCAGGAAAACGAAATCTCTTGGTCCACTGAAAGAAATCTTTTGGTAATGCAACATAGGGTAGAAACATGAAATATGAAAACATGCTCATGCGATAAACAGAATTTTTTTTAGTTGCAAAAATTGAAAATTTTCAGTAGATTTTTTTTGTTATTTTCAAAACATAGATTGTGGGTACACGTTAGAACCGCCTCGCCGATGCAGTTCTAACGACTACCAACAATTTATGTTTTGGAGCAAAAATAAGAAAAATAGGTATACTCCTGCAAACCCCAGTTTTTTTTTTTTTTCTATATAAAAGTCGGGTATAAGGGGGTATATATTACACGGACATGTTTTCCTGATGTACTCTTCCTCGGTCCATACTAAAATAGTATTACTGTCGACTTAACAGCAACATAAATCAAATGCCTTAGTAGCCCCTGAAATGACAGATTCTACAGAATATGAATACATGTATTACATATGAATACATATATCAATACATATTACATATGAATACATATTACATATGAATACGTATATCAATACATATTATTGCAAATAATAAAGCGTTTGTATTTGTTTATATATTTTGTTTTGTCTCCTGGTGGCTTTTGCTGTTTAACGAACCATCAGCAATAATTTAGTCATGTCAGGAAGCAACATTCACATTCGAGGTATTACCTAATACTATGGGGAATTAATGTGTCTTGCTCCATGACATATATTTTAGCGTATGAGGGCAAATATAGAAACCGCTCTGTTCTCATAAGATCAGGCTAAACGCAATTTCGATCTTTCGCGTTTGACGCCTTGATTTGTGAGATCTCGCATAGATTATCCAGATCCTTTTGGTCAGTATGAAGAACGCTATGTGTCGGCGACTGGGTAGAGGGGGGGGGTCACGAAACACAGGCGAATGGATATGATAACATTTTTCACATGTAAGGTATAATGGTGATTCAGATTGAGACATATAGCCTTATACAACACTCGAACGATATGTCCTCCGAAAGAAAAGTACAGTGATCTAAAAACGCCCACACCCCACTACTCGTGCAATGAATCGTCTGCTTGAGCGCCAGGCAATGCAGATTATCGCAGAAGACGATAATGATGACAATAAATTTAAAACCGAAGTTAATCATGATATTTGCACAATGACCCCGAACCGTTCCATGTCTGCCAGGGTGATCTATGCTGTAGCACCGAATTCGAAGGCATGAATTTCGAAAACACACTGTGTGCAATTGGCGCGTTTAATGGCATGCAATACCACGGAGGTAAATGCTACTTACAATCGTGTATATTCATACGCTGTGCAAATAGTCCTGTAACAAACTGTGGAAAGCCAACAAAGAACTCGTCTAACAATTACATAGACAAGATGTCATTCATTGGTAATTTCAGTACAAGTTGTGTATTTCCAGAATGTTTGGTGGTGGATGGTAATGATTTAGAGATAGTTACAAGGCTTTGGCTATGACTTGGCTATACCAGGAATCGATCATTATAGATGTCGGGATTTCAGGATCCCCGCAATCGATTTCTATGTAGGCTAGGGACTACACTCGTGACCCTGCTTAGTTCATATTTGGAAAGATCTATTTGGGACCAGCATTCGAATACGATGACGATTTCTATGTTCTCTACGGACCACTCTCGTGAAACATTTTAAAGGGGAACCTGGGGTATAAAAGGCCGAATTAGGACGCTAACATGTGAACATCTCTCTGAGCTTTCCATTATACAAGACTAGCAAACGTTCACGTATAAAAACATGTTTGATCCCTATATTACAACATTTATACAATTTACATGATTATGCTACATGATGGGCTGTATCATTACGAAAACATGCCCATGTAATATATAGATTTTTCTTGAGTTGTAAAAATTGTAAATTTTTAGAAGAAAATGTTTGATATTTTTTTCTTATTTTTGTTCAAAACGTAGATTGTGGGTACACGTTAGAACCGCCTCGCCGAAGCGGTTCTAACGAACACCCGCAATCTATGTTTTGGAGCAAAAATAAGAAAAATAGGTATACCCCTGCGTACCCTAGTTTTACTATAAAAAATGGGGATTTAAGGGGGTTACCACTGCACGGACATGTATTCCTGATGGAATGTTAGTCTATCAAATGATCCTCATTGAAGGAGTATGATTGCACAGATGAATGCAACGATTTCAGTTCAGAAAAAAATATTACACGTTACAGACGGATAGGTTATATATGTTATGCGACAGTCTGCATGCTTAGTTTTAACCCAATCATGATTGAACTATGCTGCCTTCTTCAATTGCACGCCGGTGGGTCGGGCGTCAGACTCTATGATGGTCCCGACATAAAGCTATTCATTTGGTTGGGACCGGAGCTTCTGGTCTGTTGCTTGTCCCACCGGGGTTCAAATTGTGTTTTCATTTTGCTCCGGATTTCAGTGAGTTATATACGCGGCGACCAGGGATCTCCATCGTCGGGCAGGTCAATGAATCTGTGAGTCCTCGTTTTTGATTCATCATGGGGGTTGACTGGTTGGCATGATTTAGGCCTAGTTTCCACGGACAAGTTTTCTTTGACAAAGTAGGTTTGTCGCAGAAAAATATGCTCGTGTAAACTGAATTCTGTGGCGAAGTTTCATTGTCAAATAGATGTGGAAAAGGGGAGCGAGCTACATGTAAGTAGTATAAGTAATCTTTGCTGTAAATGAACACAAACTCATTGCCAAAGTTTTTGTGGCAAAGAATCTTCGTCAAAGAAACATTGTCCGTGGTGACACGGCCTACTTGTTTGCCCTTGATGATTCATTGACTAGTTAGAGATTAACCACGAGGACCAAGCAACTAACTAAATGATGTCAACCACTGTGGAAGATGAGGGCGAGGTTAGGGCCCTGTAAAATTTATTTAAGTCCCTTTTAATTTTATATTATTGATCGTTCAAAGGCGATACTTCTGTTGATGAGCTAGTCTGTTTTGTTTGTTTGGTTCTGTGGCTTAACGCCCCAGTCAAAAGCTATGGTCATGTCGGGCAGATGCATCCATTTTACGGGACGTTTCATCCCCCAGTCTGACTAGTACAACATTCGGAGGCAAGTTTAAGTTTACCATGATAGAAACCTTACAACATCACAAGCCATGGTGTATAAAAGACCAAAGAGGGCAACAAAGCTCATCTGAGTTTGTGGCTTAATGAAAAAAAAAAAAAAAAAAAAAAAAAAAAAAAAAAAAAAAAGATATCCCCAATGAGACTTTTTTCTCTCTCTCTTTATAAGGCTATAGAAATTTGTTCACATATAAGCATATAGGACTGGGAACCCAGCAATAAACTTTAATTTGTTTTAAAATCAGAAATGATAATGATGTTTTAGCAGGCTTTTGGTTTGTTTATGTGAAGGTTTGGATGATGTTTGGTTTAAGGCCTGAAGAATTGACGGAGAATCAGAGAAAAACATGATATTTGTGTTACATTTTAATGAATAAAATATAAAAGTTAAATCCTTTGGAAGCAGTGAAAATATTCAAAGAGAGATAGTATGGACCATATTGCGCGATTTCGGGTAATGATCCATCATCAGTGACCCTTTTTAAACCGGAGTCTTAAGGCCCGCTCAGAACACAACGTATTAGCCAACGTATGAGCAGCGTATAAAAAAAACACCCAGTACGTTATTGTACGTTGTCATACGCTGTTCAGTCTATGCTAAAAATCCGGAAAATGCTCTCTCTGTACGTATGCAAAGCGTATGCTTAGCGCATGGAACGTATGCCTAACGTATGAGTAGCTTATTCATAACGTATAACGCGACAGCGTATAAAAGCGTACGCCCAGCGTTAGCATAGCGTTCGTGACTTATAAGGAGCGTATGAACTACGTACGTCTGACGTATTCCAAACGTATGCACAGCGTGTTTCTAACGAAAAAAAAGGGAGTCAAACATATATCCATTAAAAATGAAAAATAAATAAATAAATAAATAAATGAATAAAAGGAAATTAAAATGACCAAAGTAATCTACACACCTGATTCTTCGGGTGCATTTTATGGATTTCTTATATCGTTTCTCAGAAGAATCATTAATTTTCTAGGCGGAATAATTCATTAAATATCAATTAATGGAAAAGAAAATGTCCTATCAATTAATTGATAAGGGGTTTTTCGGTATTAGTATAAGAAGCTCTATTTGGAAGCGGAAAAAAGGCTCAATACGGGGTGCTGGAAATTATCTAAAGCTTGTTCTTCTTGGGTTTGTAGCGAATTGTTTAATTACAGCTTGTTGATATATCACGTAAACATATTTGAATGATTTTTCTTTGTTCTTAACAGTTTTCTTGTTTATTTACTTGTTTATTTACTTGTCACTTTTACTTATGTACTTGTTCGGTCTATTTTCATGGTCAATCTGTTTTCCCTGTAAGGGGCCTCTATTTGCCTCTCCACAGCCTAAAACAAAATGTCTGCCATTAATTTTTACCTGAATCAATTAGAAATATTTTTTTGTTTTATTAGTTACTGGATATCAGTTTTGTCAAATCAGAGGATAGGGAGAAGGATTAATGTGCTTAGTTTTTCTAACAATAGTTCTTATTAATGAGATTTATTTTGCTTCATGTAAATCATTGACTCATAGACTGTGACTGTATAAGCTGACCTACTTTTCATCAATAACTTGACAAAGGAATTTCTACTAGGTAAAGTCACTTGCATGGTTTGTCAGATGTATAATATCTTGATATATTTATTATGAAGTTTTTCTTTGTTTACCATTGCTGCTTTATCTGAATCTGAATAGTTTACTGGTGAGACGCCCAATGACAATATTTCACCAGGGTTTAACACTTTCATATACCGGTAGGTACCGTAGATTATCAAATCTACCATTTTCTAGATTGATGTTTACCTTACGTGAAAAAAAGAAAAGATTAAAGAAATGTGAGTTTAAAACTGTATCCCTCTTTCTATTTATAAATGATTGTCAATGCAGAGAACTGTTGAATATTTGGAAATAAAATTGTGGGATATTTCATGACTTTTTAGGTCACCAGGTGACTATTTCTTGCAAAAAAGTATTCTGTCTGTATATAAAAGTACAAGCTTTTCAAAAAAGCTTGTCAAAAAAAGCTTGTCATCAGAATCAATAGTTTACTTGTGAAACTTTAAATTGACTGACAATACCACACCAGGGGGATGAGGCTTGACCGGTCGGGATTAGTCCTGAGCTCTCACCATGCTCACAAGAAAAGTAAATGTAGACACTGATACACAATCATCATCTGCAGGGATTATTCTGGCATTCAGTTGCGTCTCCTGAAGTTGCGCAGCACATGGACAGCACATGTCGAATTTTTTAATGTGTGAAAGTTTACACATTGTTTGTTTCATGTATTAACATTTTGTCGACAAACTTCATTATATAAATCAAAATGTAAAATAAGATAGACTGAACAGAACAGACTGTAAAAGTTTAAAAGTAAAACATGCCTTTCAATTTGTTTACCTAGTGTATTGCATTTTCCTATTTATTTATTTATTCATTGGGTATGCTCTATTTATAATATCTTGTCAGTCAAGCAAAAAGAGGATTATTTGTTTTATTCAGAATGAGCTTCTCTTCTAATCCATACAGTCAAAAAATACCTAGGTGCACAACTCCAGGGACAGCATGGCTTTAAAAACGGGTACAGGGTCCAACTGAATTGGGAATTTTTGATCGGTCAATGTCTGAAATTGGGAATTTTTTAATTGGTTGAGGAAACAAATTGAGAAATTTGACATCCTCTTGAATTCTCAGGGCCATCGCAGCGTTCTGCAAAGTGGTCTAGTGAAAACAAGATCAAGTGCCTTAGGGACGAGGGGGTGGGAGTAAGAGAGTGGGGTTTCCCCTTCTCGTAAGGGGGATTCGGCCGATCTCTCCCGAGAAATATATTTTTATTTATTGATGCTTCTAAACGCATTCTGTATGTATCTTTGTCTTTGAATTAAATTAGTTTTTGTTGACAAAAATGACCGATATTCAAATATAATATGAAAAATAAAGAAGAGCTAAAATACTGATATGAATTTTCATATTTTTGGGGTTTCCAGAAAAATTGCCCCACTCATTGGGACCATGAGAAATAGATAGGCTGCTCGTGCCTCCAAGCAAAGCCTGTTATCAGCTGCCCGACCATCTGGTCACTACTTATACAGCTAAGCTCAGTGGTCTGAGTATGCCTATATATGAAACGTGATGTATGTGCCGTAGAGCAGTATATGTATTTGCCACGGGGTCATTTACCAGAGATAAATTTTAACCTTGCTACTTCGTTATTATATTCAAAGCATATTTCGGATGTCAGGCATGTTGATTAGAAGTCCCATAAAAAGGAAGAAATATCATGTCATGATCATAGCTGTTCAGTGACTGGGACGTAAAACGTCAAATCAAACAAATTTTCCAGTAAAGGACTAGGGCATTTAACTCCTGATTTTGGTCTCAGATTTGGCTAAAAATCAAATTTTGGAATTTAGGTGAGAAAACTATTCCTTAAAACAGTCATATGTCTCCTGTATTAAAAACAAGAACAAATACTGCATTTATCCTACAAGCATTGCCATGGCAAGCCCCAGAAGAACCATATATAGAGCACATTTTGCACTTTTTGGTCTACTTTTGACAATTTCTGAACACATAAGTGCCAGCCCACACGACCAACAAAATGATACTTAGCAACCAATATCTCTGGATGATACTTCATAATTATTTCATAATAAGACATTTTTATTCGCATGGGCTGGAAGTTGAAAATGATATTGAAAAAAGGACCCAAAATTGTAAAAAAATGGTATGTATATATGCTTTTCGGAGCATTGCCATGGCAACATGTGTAATTTGAATGTGATAGTTCTGCTAGAATTTATAAGCAAGGACCTATATACTTCTCTCCTCAAAGTTGCAAAGTTCAATTTTTTACCAAAGCATGTCAGAGGCCGAAATCAGGCCTTAAATTCCCTAGGCCTTTGAACAATTATTTTATGGATATTTTTGTGGGAACATTGTTTGTTTTAGATTTCGGTATATTTTTGGGTTATGTGACAAAAAAGGAATATATATATATTTTAGGTTTTAAATACAATATTTGACCCTCTATGAATCTCATGAGGCGGTGGCACAACAATTTTATTACGACTATGATATATCGCTTAGCCGAACATAACTCTTTACAAATGACGAATCTAACAGTCTGTTTAGACGGGTTCGAACCAGGTCTGATCTATATTGGACCGATCCAAGTTAGTCCGGAATAAATCTATCTTGCTGTTTACATTGAATTATTTAGATCGGAACAAATGACTCACAATATTCAGCGCACTAGATATAAGCTGTTAGAAAGAACCTATTTTAATACATGTATGACTTGCATATCTCGTATACTAAATCAAAGTATGTCGCGGGAAAACGCTCAGTTTTTCGATTATTTAAGCTGTGTATTCTAAACTATAGACAAATAACCGTAGGTGCATAAAATAAACATGACTGTCTGTAAACAGTTTGATATAATTTGATTAATTCCATTGCAAGTATTTTGCAAGATCTTTCTCCAATTATATTTTTATGGTATACACCGGCGTACGTCAGTCGGAAAAAATGTGTGAAACTGGACTTTTGCGGGAAAATCTGAGTAAATACACAACCTACATTTGGCACAGTTTCATTACTCAGAAATTTTGTGCAAATTTCCAGATTGTCTAAAATCAATATTGATTCTAAGTTGGACCGAACCAAAGCGTTTAGATGGAATATTTGTACCGAACCAGGATCAGAACATGATTTGGACCTGACCAGGTCCTAGGTTATGTACCGGGCCAAGTTGGACCGTTCCAAAATTTTGGAGCGAACCAAATGTGTTCGTCTAAACACTTGGACCGAACCAGGTCCGGTCCTGGTTCGGAACAAATTCGTCGTGTAAACAGCATATAATTAACAAGGTGTCGTTTCAATGATAGTACTGTTTTTACACAATTTGTGATTCCTAAAGGCTAAGCTGTTTATTTTTATACCTTTGCCTCGATGACACGAGGGTCAAGTGTTGATAATGACAATAAGATGAGATTCGTATAATGATGCCATTAAGCGGTGTTCAGAAAATACCATGCTTGGCCAAATAAGTGGTCCGGGCGCTGGCTGGACCTGTCGCATCGACGACAACCTTGATTCTATTTTATTACCGGTGTCAGAAGATAAACAGACTTTGTTTTAATTTTCTAAAGCTGCGTCAAAGCATCTATTGGAAAGGTGGAACTGACTTGTAAAACACAGTCAGTGTGAAAACGCCCAAGCATGAAAAAAAAAAAATACCCATTAAATGGGCACCAGTAATTTTTCTTCATGTTAAGGCCTTTCACATATTGGCCATTAATCTATAACATAGGAACCATCAGTATCATATTTCACACCACTTGTTAAAATTAAGTGCTTCATGATGCATAGCGTTTACATTTGTAGAAATACTGATTCTGACAGATGTTTTCAGGGGAGCCTGGTGGACTGGTAGGGCATCAGACCCAAATTGAAGGGTCTTGGGTTCAATACCCACTTGGATAGCCTTGCTGTGTCCTTGAGCAAGACACAGTAACTCCCTAGAGTACTGGTTAATTCCCAGGACGTGAAGACTCTATCCCAACATAACTGAAAATTTGTTGAGTGGGATGTACAAACCTCAATACCCCCCCCCCATGTACAATTACATATGAGCCACGTCAAGAGAAAACCAGGTTTTTGTCTATGCGAAAACAAAAGCAGATCAGCTCTGCAGTAACTGCACAGCTGATCAGCATCTTTGTTTTAGTACAATTCCGTTTCTACTTATAGCAAAACTTCAAGCATCAAGCCTGCTTCTGTGACTGTACAGGCTGATCAGTGTCAGACCTGGTCGGAAACCCCAAAGACCGGTTTTCTCTTGATGCGGCTGATAGGTATTTTGTTCGCTGTGTCATGTTGCTGGTATTTTCTGGTGTGTAGGTTGTGCTAGAACAGAGGGGTATTATAAACAGAGTATGAAGGAAAAGTCGTAATATCTTCAGGGTGACTATATAACCAACAGCTAGATGCAGAGAAAGCCAAACAATTGGTACCGGTAGGTTTAGAAGTCATTAGCTTTCAAAATGAATGTTTTCTGCATCTCCGGGAGCATGGTTGCAAAGTGATAGAAAGTTGTGTTGGACTCCAGATAGAGAAGTCGGGGATTTAAGTTCAAGTTAATACATATAGCCAGTCTTCGCGAAATCTTTTTATTAGCTGCATGACAGCTGTCTGGCAGACTGCATTTTGTTGCTGGACAAAACCCAATTTTGGCAGATCTATATGTTATCATTGTAATTATGATAATTTTTGTTGGACTGTTGTCTGACAGAATAAAATATTTTGTCAGTCAGAATGAAGTTTCGCTGGTTTTGACCTACAGACCGGCACTTTTCGTGAAGACTGCATAGCTTTTGATTTTGACTCCCAATTTTCAGTAAAGCCCCATAGAAAGTACAGGTCAACCATGTAGTATATTTCTGTCTTTGGGGTCCATAGTCACAGACAATAAGTGAAAGCTTGTTATATCAATTGACATGTTACATGTATATTGAAAACTACATTATAGTGAGGCACTTTATAATGAGGTTTACCTGTGGAGCAAAAATCCAACATTTAATAACAGGCCTTAGTTTTAGTCAAAGGTCTTATGTGAATCCTAGTGAGAAGTCACTGAGTTATGTCGTGTAGCACATTGATTTCAAGTAATTCCATAGAGAACTGGTTAGATACCCAGGAAATGATGGCTCTGTTTCAGCAGTTATGAGTTAAACATGCTTGGATGTTTAACAGTAATACAAACAAACTATTAAGACTTCGGTCAGTCTGTTCTGAACTATGCTGTTTGAGTAAGGGCATTAGTTTCATCATGTTGGCATTAAAAAACTTATCAGATTGTCAGAATCTCTTTAAATTGTTTCCTGCTTAATCCATCACGACCATGCAATACCAGTGATTGATTTAATCAAAGCATTGTCTCTATTTTAGGAGAGTGGTGCCTCCAAAACAGCTCAGCAACAGTCCCAACAGGCATCCCTTGTGGCTTGGCACAACCGACGTTTACAGACCACATACTTATTACGCAGATCTCAATCTCGGAGAATTACTCGGGGTTTAACCAGCTCAAGGTAAGAAATGAGCCATAATGGGAGAAAACTGGCCTCAAGGATAAAAAACTTTTTTCCATGCTCAGCTCAGCTGAAGCTAAAACTTATAATGCTCATAAATATAAAAATACAATAAAGGAAATGTTTATGGGCAGGATAAATTACTAGTTGGTAAATAGCAGGAGTCGGTAAATAGCTATTCATAGCTAATGTTATAAATGTTTAAACTACCCAACTTTAAATAAATTTTGACTTTGACTTTTGACTAGTTGTTGAGTACTGAACCTGAATTTTCCACTAATTTCTACTATTTCAGCATTTATGAGCAGTTGACATTTCATGCTCAGCTGATCTTGAAAAAAGTTTTATAACCTCAGGGCCTGGTCTTCAGTGTTCTGGACAAGGCCTTGAGGTTATAAAGCTTTTTTTGGTGCTCAACTCAGCGGAGACAAAAAATTTATACAGCTCTTAAATGTTACCTTTACCATTTTAGCATTTATACGCAGGATAAATTCTAATTTTTTTTGTTGTTTTTAAGATAAAGATACCAACTGCTTTGGCTACGCTTTTAATTTAGGAGTTCCTAAAATTTCAAGATTACTGACTGTATTGAGCATGAAGAAGTTTTTTAACCATGTGGCCTGGTCCTACACAAACCTGTCTATACAGTTACAAGAGAAAGCCAACAGCTCGAAATTTCAGATTTAACTAAATAATAATAGGGATTATACTATCATTGAAGCTAAAACAAAGGCAGCGATCAGCTGTGCAGTTACTGAACAGCTGATCGGCTTCTTTGTTTTAGCATATTATGAGAAGTTCTGGGTTTCTCTTGGCACAGCTGAAATAGATGTAAATGAATGTCTTTTTTGATGGTTTTGACCCTTATGGTTTGGAAATAATTTGTTTCATTTTTTCTGTTTTTGTGAAAAACAACAACAACCAAAAAATGATAAATTTATCAATACCAGTAGAAAATCTTTGGATTTGGAAATCAAGGGCCCTTAATGCACTTCCTTGTCAATTTTATCATATCAGAAAATAAATACCAAGGTCATACTTCCTACATAAGAACAGTCTATACTGAAACATTGCTTTTGAAAATCTAGTTGTAGCTATTGTTGCATGTAATCATCATCTGACATTAAAGAAATCTGGGCTTTGACTAGGCTTATTTTATATTCAATTTTTCAGTTCCACATAAGAGATCTGTAGTATCCACCACTGAGGCCTTTTTGTCCTGGAGCTGATAGCACCGGATGGAAATCATCATCTGACATTAAAGAAATCTGGGCTTTGACTAGGCTTATTTTATATTCAATTTTTCAGTTCCACATAAGAGATCTGTAGTATCCACCACTGAGGCCTTTTTGTCCTGGAGCTGATAGCACCGGATGGAAATAATGGGACTGGGAGACAAAATATAGTGGAGGAAAAAAGACTTATGTTTACATTACAATAATTCAGGTTTCAAGGCCTAGCTGTATACTTGTATATCAGAGCTAAACTATATGTGTTGTAAATTACCTTTGAATACACATAAGGAGCATTAAGCTCAACATTGCAAAAACATGGGACACTCATTTTACAGCCCCTTTCACTCAAGCTTGCCATTTGTGCGTTTAGGTTTATCAAGTTTGTATGTTAATCAGGTAACTTTATTTTAGCTCACCTGAGCTTTTCGGCTTACAAGGTGAGCTTATAGTATAGGCATGATCCGGCATTGGCGTCTGTCGGCGTCCACAATTTCAAAGATCTTCTCTGAAACGGATTGGCCGATCAAGTTGAAATTCTATGTGGAGCCTCCACATAAATTGTTTGGTTAAAGCACATTTTTATTTCCAAATTCTTTGCACAACATATACAATGCATATTAAGAACACACTTTTGAGATAAAAAAGGGACAAAAGCAGAATTTTATCAATTTTAGCAGGTAAGTATCAGTATCAGTCTACATGGCCAAAATTCCACATGGACCGATAAAAATTACACTTGAGTTTGCTGTTTTGAAGGTCATTTAGTTTGAAACTCACTCAAATCAGCTGATCAATCAATCTAGATGTCCTTGTGGACAACATGAGAAGAAACTAAGATCTTCACAACTCATGGTCTTCTTGCATAATGTAAATGGTAAATGGCAAACTTGAGTGAAAGTGGTTGTATTTATGATAGATGGCAACTAATCATGATGATAAGAGTTGTGTCGAGTGAATTGCCGTCTTATTTCAAACTTGTGTTGTTATACCGATGGGAATATAGTTTTCGCTTTTCTGTTCGTCTGTTTGTTTCTTCGTTCGTAATTCCAGAACGTTTGTAGTTTGGGTTACAGTTTCTCTGGTGGTTTATATCTCATGAACCAATGATCAGAAACCATTCATATTTGGACCATAGGTACACTATAGGGTTTGCTTTGTTTCCATGAGTTAGGACTCCAGGGTCCATGCCCAGGGGTGGGGCTAGAGGTCAAAATCTAGGTCACCTTTAATTTTGGTCAAAGTTTTGGTTAAAGTTTCTCTGCTGGTGTATATTTTATGAGCTAACTGTCAGAAATCATTCATATTTGGACTTAAGGTACCCTATAAGGTTTGCTTTGTTTCAAGGAGTTCGGACCCGAGGGTCGATGCCCATGGATGGGGCTAGAGTTCAAAATCTAGGTCATCTTAAAAATGTGCTTTTTACATAGTGTTTTTCTTCTGTAAGTTATATCTTAACAAATACTCATAGGAAGATATTCCTATTTAGATCATAGATGCCCTGTAGGGTTGAATTACCGTTAGTATTCTATTAAACGCCCATACTCTAATAAATGCCCATCCCCCTATTTTGATGCCCCAAATGGCCATTTTATCTGCAAGTTTTGGAATTCCAGGAACCTCTAATTAACGTCCACTTTGGAAATATTTGGGAAAATCCTACATGCATATTATTAAGCAGTAAATTTCTAACTGCGCTTAAACCATATAAGTAAAAAAAAACAAGTCATTTTTGCTCTTGTAGTCCGAATAAATGGCAATTATAAATTCAGACAACTTATACCACAAAATCAACTTACCATCCTTTACCTGAAAATCGATAGACAGACAATTTGTTTCCAGGCGAAAAAACATGCTATTTAGGACCACCAATGATTTCAAATCCTTTATATGAATGCTTGGATGTTGCCAAACAGTGTAGCCTCCAATAAACGCCCATCCCCTTCTATAGAAAGTGCATTGTTTATGATAAATGCACGGGCATTAAATAGAATGTTAAGGTATATTCCATGGCATCAAACAATAGGGGTGGGGCTGGAGGTCAAAATCTAGGACACATTTATATAATACAATAGTTACCAAGATTAATATTCTGTAGGTTTATATCTTGACAACCTTGTGACAGAAAGCATTCCTGCATACACCATAAGTGCCACATAAGGGTTAGACCCAACCCTAGGGTTCATGCATTGTGGGGGGGGGGAGATCTATGAGGTCAAGATCTAGGACATTTTTTTAAGAATGACTATCCTATTTTCATTTCAATCTAGGACTGAGGACCTGACCCACAATGTCCATGCTTATGTCTTAGATTGGGTATACATGTCAGCTCTGTATACCACTCTAAAAATATCTGTCATTCTAAAATACACTCCCCCATCTTTATACGTAAAGTCCTTTACAGTGCTTATTTCTGAATTGTACTTGATAAGGGAAGGCACTGTCTTTCATTAGGGATTTGAGGTTCAATTTCAGGCGTGAACATGTGCAGGGTTGTTTTGATAGGGAGGGAAGCTTGGTGGCTACCAGCCAGGGGTATACATGCCTCTCAAGGCACTTTTTTCTAGTTTTATTTAGAAAATAGTTCATCTTCTGAATGTAACTTTATATGCATTGTTGTCTGACTCTGTATGAAAACTGGAATTACAAGCGTTAAGTCGGTTAAAAAGCTCATCAGAGCTTATGTTGTACTGTTGTGATACTTGCCGACTCAAAATAAATCTTATCTTATCTTATCTTATCTTAAGCTCAACATTGAAAAAAAAATCATGAGAGACTCATTTTATTGATACAAAGTAGATAGATATGAGCTGTGTCAAGTGAAATATCATCATCAGGATTTCAATAAAAGTTGAAAATTTTACAACAATGTGTCAGATATGAATACTAGTCACTTTAACTTCTGTATGAAAGGTTTCACAGCTGTTGAGTGTTATTATTTATGATGCAGCTCATATGAAAGAAGTCGGTTTATATGTTAAGTTTTCAACAATTAATATGCATTATGAAATGTTTCTTATTATGCAATCATTAACTGTAGTCTAGTGTACCTTAACTGCCTTTGAAACTGTGTAAATTCTATTAGTGATTATCATGGAAGACTAATTTCTCTGAAAATTGAAGAAGCAGTATGAGCTGCATGATGAAATGATAGAACCAACACAAAAATACAAATATCAAACTGGGAAAAGTCACACAGAATGCTAAAACCTTGTTGTTTGCATTTAAGAACAGAAATGACATCTTATGCACATATACTGATAAAAAAAAACTATCCTGCAAATTTTCTTTTCATATATGTATACAAAAATGCTAACATTCTCATCATGCAGCACATATGAAATAATAATAACTCTTAACCTCAAAACTGTTCTTCAAGGATTCTAACCAGCCTGTGATGACACAAAAGATGGTCAAGTTTGAAAAATGAAAATTTAGAATTTAAAAAACATATTTACAAAACTGCAAATCATTGTGTTGCTCAAAATACTCTCAGGGGTAATTTCTGGACCATTGGTCCTCTGATTGACATGAGTACTTGTCAATTTCAGTAAGATAGATAAGCAGTGACTCTTCGAACTATCATGTGCTCATAACATTAAATTAGAACAAAATACATAATTTAGTTTTCATTTATACATGTACCATCATAACCCCACCGCCTATTTTTATACATGTGTAAACATGTTAAAGCTTTTCTTGTTCCTAATTAGGTAGAACTGAGTTTATGGGTCACTTAACACAAGTGACAAAATCATCAATAATGACAAATAATGGACTGGAGCTGAAAACTTGCATGATATAACACATAAACTATACTTAATTGTGCAATAGATCATCGTATTCGATACATGTATTTTAGTGACTAAGCTTCCATGCACATCAAAATCGAAACAAACAAATTGGCACTGCCTGTATTCTTGTTTTACTTTAGTAGACCTAGTAGAAAAATTATATTATGATGCCAGGGTAACGTTTTTAAGATTCGCGTCTGTTTCTGTTTAACAATCTTAACACTTCTCACAGCTAAGGAAGTCTCCCATAACAATTTCTCAACAACTTTTCATTTCTACAAAATGTAATCATTCGATATACACGTACTGAAAATAACCAGCATATTGTGGAATCTACCTGCTTAAATTTCAGTTACCTTTGATATTCGATTTTGTATTAAGCATATTTTTAAAAGGTGACTTTAATATTCAACAAATCTTTGACACTTTATATGTCGATAATTTTATAAAGGGTCATCGAATAAGAGCTTTGAAGGCATCCAGTTCTTACAAAATATTTTCTGGACAAGCGATAATACAACAGTGAATACAATTTATTGTGCAATTTGTTGTTGACCGAGTATTTATTTTGATGCTTCTGTGTGACTATTTAATCACGAACACAGTCCCTATTCCTTCCATTTTTATACATAAAATCCCGAACGCTGACCAATGCGCTACGCGTAAGTTGTGCATACGCTGAATACGTTATTCGCACGTTTAACATACGCTGCGAACGTTCCGAGCACGCTGCTCGTACGTTGGTAATGCGTTATGCACACGCTTCTCATACGCTAAACAAAAATCCAGGTGAGCTTTGGCGTACGATAACGTATATGCTAACGTATGAGTAACTTAAGGTTACGTTCTTGAACTTATGCATAACGTATTCGTTGCGTACGCCTAACTTATGAGTAACGTATTATCAGTACGTCGGCATACGTTGGAAATTTTGTACATGCACAAAATTTCTGGGCGTACACGACGTACGACAACTTATGCCAGCGTATTGTAGCGTACCCCTAACTTATGCAAAACTTATGCCGAACGTAGGCAACGTACACCAACGTATGGACAAAATATCTAATACGTCGGCATACGTTGGCGCTATACGCTGTGGTGTGAGCACCCCTTAAAGCCTTTGCGGTAGACAGAATTATTAATAATAATTTTCAGTTTTTTTTTACACATAGATTATGGTTATAAGTTAGAACCGCGGTTCTAGCTAGTTCCTACAAAGTTAACTATATTTTAGGCGAACGTAAGAAAAATGTCGAAATATTTCGCAAGTGTACAATTTCTGTACGTATATTTCATAATTCATGGGCGTATTTTCTCAACTCAGACATTAGGAAAACATGTCCATGAAAAGTATATCCCCTAATACCCCACTTTTATATTGCAAAACTGAGGTTTACCTGGGTATACCTATTTTACATATTCGTCATCGAAAAACAGAGATTGTTGGTGCTCGTTAGAACCACTCGGCAAGGCGGTTCAAACATGTACCCACAATAAATGTTTTGAGCAAAAATATTAAAAATATCAAAATTTTTCCAATGAAATTTTCATTTTTGTCTTCTAACAAAATCTCTGTATCTTGTATAGGCGTGTTTCCGTAATGTTCTGCCGATCCTCTTGATGCTAGTCACGAAGTCCTTCAAGCATGTCCTGGTTTGTTTGCATATACACTCCTGCCCGCGTAATTGTACTCATTGAATGCGCGTAACATACGCGAGTAATACTCACGTAATACGCACCTATTTCATACGCGTATGTGTCAATAGCCAGTCAAAATTCAATTATTCTTACGCGTATGATACGCGTAATGCGCGTACATTACGCGTTATGACTTTAACCAATGAGCGGTGAAATAGTCAAGCAAGTCATAACGCGTATTTGGAGTATATACGCGTATGTATAGGTATTGTTCTAACCAATCGAGAGTTAAAACGTTTCAGGTAAAAAAATAAGCGTAATATACGCGTAATGAATGAGCCTGTATGGTTAAACGAATTTTTCGGATTTTGCTTCAGACCAAAACATTATCTAATATTTTTCAAACTAAGACCTGCAGTATTAACGGTCTCGATCACTTCATGAATACGAAATAACATGTCCTAGATCACCTGCTCTTACTAAGCGTCTTACTTATCTGTCCAGTTGTCTTCCCGAGACGCTTCAAGTCTAAAATAATGTTCCTCACTTCGATATTCATGTTGATTCTTTCGCCATCTTGGGTACAACGAATTTCCGATTTATCCATAAAACTTGCACATTCTTTATTTTCGATAGAATTAATAAAATCAACCTAGGTACTTTAGATTTTATACTCCTTGTCATTAAGCGTATGATACGCGTAAATACGCGTAAACGTATTGACAGTCTAATTGGCCGATACTTCATACGCGTAATGACTCAACCTTACGCGCATCGACGCATTTATCTCTGCTTATGAATATTAATGAGATATGTTACGCGTAAATGCGCGCATGATACGCCTAATTGCGCGTAATTGGCCTTACGCACGTAATACTCGCGTAATACGCGCGTAATACGCGTAAATGGAGTACAATTACGCGGGCGGGAGTGTATATATTGCAGAATCTCGATTTGCTCGGAGTTGCGCGCCGCTTGTCTGATATTTCGATTTATTTTATACTTTACTGTTAAAACCAATGTATATCAAAACTTGATAAAATTGGTATTTTCATTGATATGAAATTTCACTGGTATCAAATCTCACTGATATCAAAAGTCACTAGTGACTGATATCAGCCTATATCTTTACTGTAGATTTTGGATTACTTCTGACGTTTCCATTTACTTGACGTCATTAAATGTGTCTCACTTCAGAAATTCAAACGCCTATAACTCCGTGATTTATGAACGAAAACATAAAGTGTGGGTATTCATCCGTTTCTTAGTTAGAAGGAACAATGTGGTACCAAAATTACTTGTTTTCAAAAAATTTTGGTTTTTGCATTTTCACCGACTGCCTTGTAACTTGGAAAATGCCCGTGTATTGTATAAAATAAAAAGAAAATTTGCTTTTTTTTCGGTGAATACCAAATATATTTCATCTTGTGAGTTAAAAACATAACAATTTTCACTCGTGCTGCGCACTCGTGAAAATTCTGATGTTTTCAACTCACTCGATGAAATATATTTGGTAGTCACCTCAAAAAAGCAAATATCCTCTATATTTTGGTTTACAGTTGTGACTGGCAGTGGTCACGCCAACAGCTATGGCGTCGTTTGTAGCTTTTGCATTTCTGACGATTGTGGTTTCCTTGTCTGACGCCGCCATTATTTTCAATAGTGATTTACTGGAGCTACTACAAGACAATGCAGGTAAATTTACATCATACATCAGGAAAACATGTCCTTGAAATAAATCGTGGCCGCCGACACCCCATTTTAATATTGTAAAACTGGGGTATAAAGGCATTTGTAAACTGACTTCTGTTGTTTTTAGCCCAAAACATAAATTGTGGGTACTCGTTAGTACCGCCTCACCGAAGCAGTTCAAACGTGTACCCACAATCAACGCTTTATGCAAAATACAAAATAAAATAAAATAAATCAACTGATTTTATTTTTCATTTCAAAACCAAAACTTCTTTGTATAATGCATAGGCGAATTTTCCTGATGCAATGGTCTTCCGTTTTGGTTTGATGCTAACTGTGAGGCGACTTTGCTTGGTACATGTAACTGCTAGTCATGACTGCTCTGAATAAATTTTGCTGGGTTTTTGTGATGTCTTGTGAAATCATTTCCTTACCACCCGGTGTCTAGTTAGAGCCTTTAGATTGGGTAGATTCTGGGTTTTTCGATTCGTAGCTGCATGTATCTACACTCAGTGGCCATAAATGAGTTCCCACAGTGGAAAAATGCAAGTTTTCTAAGTCAGTTGTTTAGGTTTCAATATTAATTATAATTGTATTTTAAAACTTATTTTCTCTTCTTACATACCTTTGTAAAGCAAACTTACTTAGGGATAAATTCTTGTTGACCATAACTTTGGTTTTAAATTCTTTGTTGGTTGCTAGGCAATTTAAGAACATGACTGAAAAATGGATACTTGTTCAACTTAAATGGTTGCCATGGTAACATTCATTTTAACACCTGGTTGATTTACTACTGAAAGTTAAAATTATGTATTAAACTTTATCTAGAAATAGGTCTGAACTTGATGAAACCAGGCAAACAGAAACTGCAGCCTTTTAAACTTTAAGGTTGGTTTTTGACAAGCAAAAATCACAAAATTAACATGGGAGTCAGCTCACAAAATATTGGGTGATAATGTTCCCCACTGTAACCATAGCAACCACAAAGAGCAGACTGATGCACCATTTTGGATAGTGTTTAAAAATTACTTAGCAACCAATTCCCTTTTCATCATAAATGAGACAAATATTTTAACTTTGTTTGGCAATGGTTCCCCTACATGTTGGTATGTAATATGATAATTTTAAAGTAATATGTATTATTAAATATTGTTTTGAAAACAAAAAATGTCTAAAAAAAAATCTTGCATTTTTCCACTTTGGGAACTCATTTATGGCCACCGAGTGTATTTCACTGGAGCATTTGCATTCCGTCAGGATGAGTCCTTGTAATGATCTCTCATCCCACATTTTAACTGAAATATACATGGGTATACACTTTATTTGTTTTTAACCAAAGTGTAGTGGTGGTTTTAACGTGTACCTGCAATCAATGTATTGACAAAAGAAAGGAAATGTCAAAAGTTTTCTGAGAGAAAACTATAACGTTACTGTGTTTTGCATGGTGTGTTGTCGTAATGTGTAAATGATCTATTTGCAATGATCACTGGGATCGTAAACATTTCACTGTTTTAAGCAAAATCATCACGACAAAAATGATTCAAAGAACTCAAATTTTGGTGTAGCTGTTTGAAGCGAAATGCCCCAGTTAGCCTAAAACTTTTCATTCGTCTCGGGTTTCGGTCTTTTGTGTCTCTCATTTACATGTAAATGTGGCCGTAAATGTATGCATGAGTGCTTAATGGAGGCATCTATCCTGCCTTTGTTGTCTAATTTGTTAAGCTTTTTATTTCCATTTTACTGTTTTAGCTCTGCAGGAGCCGCTTTTTCCAAACGGAGACGGAAGTGACGTGAGAATGGCCAATGGTGATGATGACGTCATAGATATGACAGGTGATCCACATGAAGTAGCGGACATCAAAACACTGGTCGACAAACTTGGTCTTCCTGATATGATGCAAGGTAATTTTGAACCCACCTAGAACGTTACGACGTCAGTTGATATGTCAGAGCAATAATACAGCTGACGTCAACATAGCGCTGTGACATACTGTGTCTGCTTGGCGATGTGAAGTGTGTACAGACCGTCATACATGTAATTACGTTAGATCCACGTGGATGTGATATGGTAACGTTTAACCATAATTCCTTTGACGTCATTCCTTGCGTCTTCTTAGAACTACTTTAATATTCTGGACGTTTATTCGCAGAATATTCTATAGCATCAAAATAGCATTTATCAAATAATTAGTAGCTCTACATGTGCGCCATCATAGAAACGCCAGCAGCGTGCATTGTTCATTAACAAATCTGAGGAGCACTAGCAAATTTTTTGAATATAAGGAGCAAAATATTTTGGGTTTCAAGGCGCAGGAACTGGGGAGAAAGATGTGTATTATTTCAGGGAGCGGGGAGCTAAGAATCCCTGGTAGGTCCTAAAGTAGGCCTATAATGCTAATGAGGGTTTGTGATAAATTGTCAATATCATTTTTGACCTTGGCTCAAGGTCATGTACGTAGCCGTACATTATCCAAAAAACAAATCTGCGATTTTAGGGCAATTGTTCTTCTGGTTGCTCAAAATTCTTTTTATCTTTCAGAGACAGCTGGCAATGGCGGAGCTGTAGTTTTTAGCGTGGAGCTGACTAACACCATTCCCGAACTGAAACACCCTACAACAGTTGATTTTGACCACATCACAACCAACGAAGGAGACGGATACTACCCCAGAACCGGAATCTTCACCGCACCAAAAGCCGGCTATTATTCATTTAGTGCTTCACTGATCAGCTATCATAGCTCGAGGTTCTTTATCATGATGAATGGCCAGAGCGTCGAGTATCTAGCGTCTACTGGGGGATGGACGGCAGATGCTGCGACGGTCAACCTTAAACTTGCAAAGGGTGACAAAGTATGGATCGAGGGGATAGGAGAAATCAATGGTTTCTCGCCAAACTGTTCCTATACACGTCGGTTTGGATACCGGTACAAGTGCTACCATTCTTCATTTTCTGGGTTTCTCATCAAAGAAATATAGATGACCTGGTTACACGTTTCTAAATTGCCCAGTAAAAGAAACTTCAGCAATAACATTTACTAACAATCTTATTGATAGAATTTGAAGGTGCAAAAACTCAGTGCAGATTATATTTTCCTTTTGATCCTTTGAGACCAGCGAGGGTATTCTGTGAAATCAGTACATTGTTATCGCTTAAGATAGAGGCTGAAGATGCTTAAGTAGCCGAAAACGCGGCATGGCCCATCCCCTTTCTCATTAATATGTTAACTGCTCTTAAAGGATATCCGTTTTATTTTTATTTAATCGTTCATTTTGATGTCTGACAGCTGACGCATGTCACAATGAATCTGTACCTGAAGATGCAATGGTTTGTCCAGAGAAGATAAGAGAAACTTTGTTGTGACAAGTTTGCAAGCAAAAGAAATCTCTTGGTCCACTGAAAGAAATCTTTTGGTAATGCAACATAGGGTAGAAACATGAAATATGAAAACATGCCCATGCGATAAACAGAAGTTTTTAAGTTGCAAAATTTGAAAATTTTCAGTAGATTTTTTTTTTATTTATTTTTGCTCAAAACATAGATTGTGGGTACACGTTAGAACCGCCTCGCCGAGGCGGCTCTAACGAGTACCCACAGTCTATGTTTGGAGCAAAAATAAGTAAAATAGGTATACCCCTGCAAACCCTAGTTTTTTCTATAAAAAGGGTATAAGGGGGTATATATTACACGGACATGTTTTCCTGATTCCCTCTGCCTCGGTCCATACTACAATAATATTACTGTTGACTTTACAGCCACATAAATCAAATCCCTTAACAGATTCTACGGAATATGAATATATGTATCAATACATATTACATATGAATACAAATATCAATACGTATTATTGCAAATAATAAAGCCTTTGTATTTGTTTATATATTTTGTTTTGTCTCCTTGTGTCTTTTGCTGTTTAACGAACCATCAGCAATAATTTAGTCATGTCAGGACGGAGCAATCACATTCGAGGTATTACCTAATACTATGGGGAATTAATGTGTCTTGCTCCATGGCATACATTTTAGCGTATGAGGGGATAGAACCCTCGACCTTTTGACGCTCTAATCGCTTGGACAACGGGCTCACCTTCATTTACAATGTACTTCTGCCTTGAAACAACGAAATAGATTTTTGGTAAACAGAAATGGCAGTAGCAAACCTTAACTTTGAATATAGTTTAAAATATAAATTCATGCTGTCTTTCTTTGTATTTTGTGGTCTTTCTAGTTATTCTTGTCATTTTGGCAAATATAGGAACCGCTCCGTTCTCGTAAGATCAGGCTAAACGCAGTTTTGATCTTTCGCGTTTGACGCCTTGATTTGTGAGATCTCGCATAGATTATCCAGATCCTTTTGGTCAGTATGAAGAACGCTACGTGTCGGGGGGGGGGGGGTCACGAAATACAGGCGAATGGATATGATAACAGTAATATATTTCATTTTTCACATGTAAGGTATAATGGTGATTCAGATTGAGACATGTAGCCTTATATAACACTCGAACGATATGTGCTTCGAACAAAAAAGTACATTGATCTAAACACGCCCACACCCCACTACTCGTGCAATGAATCGTCTGCTTGAGCGCCAGGCAATGCAGATTATGCAGAAGACGAAAATGATGACAAAAAATTTAAAACCAAAGTTAATCATGATATTTGCACAATGACCCCGAACCGTTCCATGTCTGCCAGGGTGATCTATGCTGTAGCACCGAATTCGAAGGCATGAATTTCGAAAACACACTGTGTGCAATTGGCGCGTTTAATGGCATGCAATATCATGGAGGTAAATGCTACTTACAATCGTGTATATTCATCCGCTGTGCAAATAGTCCTGTAACAAACTGTGGAAAGCCAACTCGTCTAACAATTACATAGACAAGATGTCATTCATTGGTAATTTCATTACAAGTTATGTATTTCCAGAATTTTTGGTGGTGGATGGTAATGATTAAGAGATAATTACAAGACTTTGGCTATGACTTGGCTATACCAGGAATCGATCATTATAGATGTAGGGATTTCAGGATCCCCGCAATCGATTTCTACGTACGCTAGGGACTATACTCGTGACCCTGCTTAGTTCATATTTGCAAGGATCTATTTGTGACCAGCATTCGAATACGATGACGATTTCTATGTACTCTACGGACCACTCTCGTGAAACATTTTAAAGGGGAACCTGGGGTATAAAAGGCCGAATTAGGACGCTAACATGCGAGCATCTCTCTGAGCTTTCCCATATACAAGACTAGCAACCGTTCACGTATAAAAACATGTTTGATCCCTATATTACAACATTTATACAATTTACATGATTATGCTACAGGATTTGACGGTGAGCATGGGCATGGTTACGAAAACATGTCCATGTAATACATGTATATAGATTTTTCTTGAGTTGTAAAAAATGTAAATTTTCAGAAGAAAATGTTTGATATTTTTTTCTTATTTTTGTTCAAAACGTAGATTGTGGGTGCACGTTAGAACCGCCTCGCCGAAGCGGTTCTAACGAACATCCGCAATCTATGTTTTGGAGCAAAAATAAGAAAAATAGGTATACCCCTGCGTACCCTAGTTTTACTATAAAAAGTGGGGATTTAAGGGAGTAACCACTGCACGGACATGTATTCCTGATGGAATGTTAGTCTATCAAATGATCCTCATTGAAGGAGTATGATTGCACAGACGAATGCAACGATTTCAGTTCAGAAAAAAATATTACACGTTACAGACGGATAGGTTATATATGTTATGCGACAGTCTGCATGCTTAGTTTTTAACCCAATCATGATTGAACTATGCTGCCTTCTTCAATTGCACGCCGGTGGGTCGGGCGTCAGACTCTATGATGGTTCCGACATAAAGCTATTCATTTGGTTGGGACCGGAGCTTCTGGTCTGTTGCTTGGCCCACCGGGGTTCAAATTGTGTTTTCATTTTGCTCCGGATTTCAGTGAGTTATATACGCGGCGACCAGGGATCTCCATCGTCGGGCAGGTCAATGAATCTGTGAGTCCTCGTTTTTGATTCATCATGGTGGTTGACTAGTTGGCATGATTTAGGCCTAGTTTCCACGGACAAGTTTTCTTTGACAAAGTAGGTTTGTCGCAGAAAAATATGCTCGTGTAAACTGAATTTTGTGGCGAAGTTTCATTGTCAAATATCTGTGGCAAAGGGGAGTGAGCTAAGTAGTATAGGTAATCTTTGCTGTAAATGAACACAAACTCATTGCCAAAGTTTTTGTGACAAAGAATCTTCGTCAAAGAAACATTGTCCGTGGTGACACGGCCTTACTTGTTTGCCCTTGATGATTCATTGACTAGTTAGAGATTAACCACGAGGACCAAGCAACTAACTAAATGATGTCAACCACTGTGGAAGATGAGGGCGAGGTTAGGGCCCTGTAAAATATATTTAAGTCCCTTGTAATTTTATATTATTGATCGTTCAAAGGCGATACTTCTGTTGATGAGCTAGTCTGGTTCTGTGGCTTAACGCCCCAGTCAAAAGCTATGGTCATGTCGGGCAGTTGCATCCATTTTACGGGACGTTTCATCCCCCAGTCTGACTAGTACAACATTCGGAGGGAAGTTTAAGGTTACCATGATAGAAACCTTACAACATCACAAGCCATGGTGTATAAAAGACCAAAGAGGGCAACAAAGCTTATCTGAGTTTGTGGCTTAATGAAAAAAAAAAGAAAAAAAAAAAAAGAAAAAGATATCCCCAATAAGACTTTTTTCTCTCTCTTTATAAGGCTATAGAAATTTGTTCAAATATAAGCATATAGGACTGGGAACCCAGCAATAAACTTTAATTTGTTTTAAAATCAGAAATGATAATGATGTTTTAACAGGCTTTTGGTTTGTTTATGTGAGGGTTTGGATGATGTTTGGTTTAAGGCCTGAAGAATTGAGGGAGAATCAGAGAAAAACATGATATTTGTGTTACATTTTAATGAATAAAATATAAAAATTAAATCCTTTGGAAGCAGTGAAAATATTCAAAGAGAGATAGTATGGACCATATTGCGCGATTTCGGGTAATGATCCCTCACCAGTGACCCTTTTTAAACCGGAGTCTAAAGCTAAGTGAATATGCGCGTTTTCGTGACTGATAAGTAACTGCAACAGGATTCTATGATATAATCAGTATTGATCGGAAAGCGATATTAATTTAAGTGATACGTAACACGATAATGAAAACTTGATGCATTCCGCATCTGACATAACGGTAAGCACGCCTTTGCGGTACACAGAATTATTAATAATAATTTTCAGATTTTTTTTTACACATAGATTATGGTTATAAGTTAGAACCGCGGTTCTAACTAGTTCCTACAAAGTTAACTATATTTTAGGCGAACGTAAGAAAAATGTCAAAATATTTCGCAAGTGTACAATTTCTGTATATTTCATAATTCATGGGCGTATTTTCTCAACTCAGACATTAGGAAAACATGTCCATGAAAAGTATACCCCCTAATACCCCACTTTTATATTGCAAAACTGGGGTTTACCTGGGTATACCTATTTTACATATTCGTCATCGAAATACAGAGATTGTGGGTGCTCGTTAGAACCACTCGGCAAGGCGGTTTAAACATGTACCCACAATAAATGTTTTGAGCAAAAATATTAAAAATATCAAAATTTTTCCAATGAAATTTTCATTTTTGTCTTCTAACAAAATCTCTGTATCTTGTATAGGTGTGTTTCCGTAATGTTCTGCCGATCCTCTTGATGCTAGTCACGAAGTCCTTCAAGCATGTCCTGGTTTGTTTGCATATATATTGCAGAATCTCGATTGGCTCGGAGTTGCGCGCCGCTTGTCTGATATTTCGATTTATTTTATACTTTACTGTTAAAACCAATGTATATCAAAACTTGATAAAATTAGTATTTTCATTGATATGAAATTTCACTGATATCAAATCTCACTGATATCAAAAGTCACTAGTGACTGATATCAGCCTATACCTTCACTGTAGATTTTGGATAACTTCTGACGTTTCCATTTACTTGACGTCATTAAATGTGTCTCACTTCAGAAATTCAAACGCCTATAACTCCGTTATTTATGAACGAAAACATAAAGTGTGGGTATTCATCAGTTTCTTAGTTAGAACGTAAGGAACAATGTGGTACCAAAATTATTTGTTTTCAAAAGAATTTGGTTTTTGCATTTTCACCGCCTGCCTTGTAAATTGGAAAATGCCCGTGTATCGTATAAAATAAAAAGAAAATTTGCTTTTTTTTCGGTGGATACCAAATATATTTCATCTCGTGAGTTAAAAACATAAAAGTTTTTACTCGTGCTGCGCACTCGTGAAAATTCTGATGTTTTCAACTCACTCGATGAAATATATTTGGTATTCACCTCAAAAAAGCAAATATCCTCTATATTTTGGTTTACAGTTGTCACTGACAGTGGTCACGCCAACAGCTATGGCGTCGTTTGTATCTTTTACATTTCTGGCGATTGTGGTTTCCTTGTCTGACGCCGCCATTATTTTCAATGGTGATTTACTGGAGCTACTACAAGACAATGCAGGTAAATTTACATCATACAATCAGGAAAACATGCCCGTGAAATAAATCGTGACCGCCGACACCCCATTTTAATAATGTAAAACTGGGGTATAAAGGCATTTGTAAACTGACTTCTGTTGTTTTTAGCCCAAAACATAAATTGTGGGTACTCGTTAGTACCGCCTCACCGAAGCAGTTCAAACGTGTACCCACAATCAACGCTTTATGCAAAATACAAAATACAATAAAATAAATCAACTGATTTTATTTTTCATTTCAAAACCAAAACTTCTTTGTATAATGCATAGGCGAATTTTCCTGATGCAATGGTCTTCCGTTTTGGTTTGATGCTAACTGTGAGGCGACTTTGCTTGGTACATGTAACTGCTAGTCACGACTGCTCTAAATACATTTTGCTGGGTTTTTGTGATGTCTTGTGAAATCATTTCCTTACCACCCGGTGTCTAGTTAGAGCCTTTAGATTGGGTAGATTCTGGGTTTTTCTATTCGTAGCTGCATGTATCTACACTCAGTGGCCATAAATGAGTTCCCACAGTGGAAAAATGCAAGTTTTCTAAGTCAATTCTTTAGGTTTAAATATTAAATTATAAATGTATTTTAAAACTTAGTTTCTCTTCTCACATACCATTGTAAAGCAAAATTACTTAGGGATAAATTCTTGTTGACCATAACTTTGGTTTTAAATTCTTTGTTGGTTGCTAGGCAATTTAAGAACATGACAGAAAAATGGATACTTGTTCAACTTAAATGGTTGCCATGGTAACATTCATTTAAACACCTGGTTGATTTACTACTGAAAGTTAATATTATGTATTAAACTTTATATAGAAATAGGTTTGAACTTGATGGAACCAGGCAAACAGAAACTGCGGCCTTTTAAACTTTAAGGTTGGTTTTTGACAAGCAAAAATCACAAAATTAACATGGGAGTCAATGGGAGTGTCAATGTTCTCAGAATTTCTGCGGTAATTAAACTCGTGCCATTTTAAACTTCGTTATTTTAAAACCTCCAATTGATTTTTACATAATAGCCTAGTCAGCTCACAAAATATTGGGTGATAATGTTCCCCACTGTAACCATAGCAACCACAAAGAGCAGACTGATGCACCATTCTGGATAGTGTTCAAAAATTGCTTAGCAACCACTGTGTTTTGCATGGTGTGTTGTCGTAATGTGTAAATGATCTATTTGCAATGATCACTGGCCCTGGGATAGTAAACCTTTCACTGTTTTAAGCAAAATCATCTTGACAAAAATGATTAAAAAAACTCAAATTTTGGTGTAGCTGATTTAAGCGAAATGCCCCAGTTAGCCTAAAACTTTTCATTCGTCTCGGGTTTCGGTCTTTTGTGTCTCTCATTTACATATATTTACATTTTTATTGCAATCGCCCTACATGAAAGTATCCTTTCTTGATGTTCTTCATTTTCCCAATGAAAAACATTAAGTCACGTGATCTACAGGCCACGCCTATGGGCGGGGCGACGTCAAAACCCATCCAGTGACGTTGTTTGTTTACTCTTGTTGTCGTGACGTTGGTCGCGTATCGCCATGACGTTAGGCGCGAAAATTTGACGTTTTGGCTGTTCCAAAATTAGGTTAAGTGGGATTTAATGTCAAATAACATAAAAATGAACGGTGATATGCACAATTAATAATCTGATAATTGATTGATAATATAAAATGTAAATATAAGTATTGAAATTCAGATTTTAGCTTTCACTGGATGATGAAAAACATTAGCTGAATTAATGTCTCCGAGAAGCCCGAAGGGCTTCACAGTCATTAAAACAGCCTTATGTTTTTCATCATCCAGTGAAAGCTAAAATCTGAATTTCAATCCTTAAATAAATTTGGCCGTAAATGTATGCATGAGTGCTTAATGGAGGCATCTATCCTGCCTTTGTTGTCTAATTTGTTAAGCTTTTTATTTCCATTTTACTGTTTTAGCTCTGCAGGAGCCGCTTTTTCCAAACGGAGACGGAAGTGACGTGAGAATGGCCAGTGGTGATGATGACGTCATAGATTTGAGAGGTGATCCACATGAAGTAGCGGACATCAAAACACTGGTCGACAAACTTGGTCTTCCTGATATGATGCAAGGTAATTTTGAACCCACCTAGAAGGTTACGACGTCAGTTGATATGTCAGAGCAATAATATAGCTGACGTCAACGTAGCGCTGTGACATACTGTGTCTGCTTGGCGATGTCAAGTGTGTACAGACCGTCATACATGTAACTACGTTAGATCCACGTGGATGTGATATGGTTACGTTTAACCATAATTCCTTTGACGTCATTCCCTGCGTCTTCTTAGAACTACTTTAATATTTTGGACGTTTATTCGCAGAATATTCTATAGCATCAAAATAGCATTTACCAAATAATGAGTAGCTCTACATGTGCGCCATCATAGAAACGCCAGCAGCGTGCATTGTTCATTAACAAATCTGAGGAGCACTAGCAAATTTTTTTTAAATATAAGGAGCAAAATATTTTGGGTTTCAAGGCACAGGAACTGGGGAGAAAGATGTGTATTATTTCAGGGAGCGGGGAGCTAAGAATCCCTGGTAGGTCCTAAAGTAGGCCTTTAATGCTAATGAGGGTTTGTGATAAATTGTCAATATCATTTTTGACCTTGATCAAGGTCATGTACGTAGCCGTACATTATCCAAAAAAACAATTCTGCGATTTTAGGGCAATTGTTCTTCTGGTTGCTCAAAATTCTTTTTATCTTTCAGAGACAGCTGGCAATGGCGGAGCTGTAGTTTTTAGCGTGGAGCTGACTCACAACACTCCCGAACTGAAACACCCTACAACAGTTGTTTTTGACTACATCACAACCAACGACGGGGACGGATACTACCCGCACACCGGAATCTTCACCGCACCAAAAGCCGGCTATTATTCATTTAGTGCTTCACTGATCAGCTATCATAGCTCGAGGTTCTTTATCATGATGAATGGCCAGAGCGTCGAGTATCTAGCGTCGAATGGGGGATGGACGGCAGATGCTGCGACGGTCAACCTTAAACTTGCAATGGGTGACAAAGTCTGGATCGAGGGGTTAGGAGAAATCAATGGTTTCTCGCCAAACTGTTCCTATACACGTCGGTTTGGAAACCGGTACAAGTGCTACCATTCTTCATTTTCTGGGTTTCTCATCAAAGAAATATAGATGACCAGTTTACACGTTCATAAATTGTTCAGTAGAAGAAACTTCTGCAATAACATTTACTAACCACCTTATCCTTTTTAGCATGTCTTTAGACATCATCGAATATCTCCTGCAATACTCATCGGAATGAAAAACAGTTTCGTTCGTTTTGATGTCTGACATCTAACGCACAAGTACAAAATGAAGATGAACCTGAATAGAAGATAAAATAGTTTGTCCAGCGAAGTTTAGAGAAACTTAGTTGTAAGACGTTTGCAGCCAAAAAAAAATCTCTTGGTAATGCTTCCTAGGGTTGAAACATAAAACATCCAAACACTGCTCTTCCTCGGCCCATACTACAATAATATCACTGGCGACAAAACTGCAATATAAATCAAAGGGCTGAGTAGCCCCTGAAATGACAGATTCTACAGAATACGAATATCTGAATCATTATTTATTATTGCAAATAATAAAGCCTTTGTATTTGTTTATATTTTTTTCTCCTTGTGTCTTTTGCTGTTTAACGAACAATCAGAAATATTTCGGTCATGTCAGGACGGAGCAATCACATTCGGGGTATTACCTAATACTATGGAAAGTTAATGTGTCTTGCTCCATGACACACATTCCAGCGTATGAGGGGATAGAACTCTCGACCTCTTGACGCGCTAACCGCTTGGACAACGGGCTCAGTCAACTTCATTTACTTCTGCCTTGAAACAACAAACTTAAACTAATTTTTGGCAAATATTAGGAAACAACTGTCCTTTTCGCCAGTACAAAAGTAGTGAAATTTGTAAAGAACAGAAATGGCAGCGAATGTAAATTTTTGCTTTTTGTCTTTGTATTTTGCGGTCTTTCTGGTTTTTCTGGTCATTTTGGCAAATATCGGAACCGCTCCGTTCTCATAAGATCAGACTAAACGTCATTTTGATCTCTCGCGTTTGGCGTCCTGTTTTGTAGGAATTTGGCTATAAGCAAGTATGTATCCCGCATAGCTTATCCAGATCCTTTTGGTCAGAATGAAAAACGCTATGTGTGGGCGACGGAGGGGGGGAGGGTTCATGAAATACACTGGCGAATGACTATGATAACAGTTATATAATTCATTTTCACACGTAAGGTATAATGTCGATTCAGATTGAGACGTATATAGCCTTACACTAACAGACAGGTTATCATTTATTTAAATTTGAGCCACCACATGGGAAAACAAAGCATCTGCATAGACAAAAACAAAGGCGCAGATCAGCTTCGCAGTTAGATCAGCTTCGCAGTTACTTAGATCAGCGCCTTTGTTTATGCTACTCGGATAGTACGATTCCTCTCCTACTTAACTACGAAATTTCAAGCTTCCGGCTCTTTTCTGTGCTGGTACAGGGTTTGTGTTGGACCTGTTCGGAAACCACATTGTTGGTTTTTCCCACGAGGAGGCTCATTTGTCTGTAAATATTTAAAGAATTCTGCATTCTCAAATCGCCCTACTTTCTTGCCGCGGAAGTCATGTACAAAGTAGTCAAAAGTCAAGTTTCGTCACGTGACCGAAACTGCCTTTGGCAGCGAGAAATGACTGAGATTAAAAAGATGACTGAGCCGCCGTATCAGATTAGAAAACCAACAATCTGCATATGCGAAAACAAAGACGCACATCAGCACCTCTGTTTTCGCTCCGTATATAGCAGTATGCCTGTTTTTGTTTTTTTTTTTCTAAATCCAAAATTTCAAGCTTCTAGCTATTTTCTGTGGCTTGACAGCCTGGTTAGTGTCTAACCTGGTCAGGGAACCAGGCTGTTGGATTTTTTCACGCGATGGCTAATGTGTGTTTAATCATGCGACTGATTCTCCATCTGAGCGGCCGAGAGTAGTGTCTGTGTGATGTTTCTTATAGTCTGGATGTCTTTCTTCTTCTCTGTTTCCCGAGTAGGCAGTTTGGGAGCCACTATTAGGGAAACTTCCATTAAATCCTGTAAATACAGTAATAATTTGGTTATATAAGTAGTTCGATTCAAGCTTTTATGTACACGGTCAATTACTCAGGTGATGTCGGATAGCTTTCCAATCGCAATAATTGTCTCGTTCTTTTTTTTTTTTTTTTTTTTTTTTTTTTTTTCATTTATTATTCTTATTTATTTTCATTTCAGTACTACGTCCCTTTCAAGAATATTTCATCAGCTCATATAAACGAACCAATCAGTAGGTGGGGCGAAAGCGGGAGAACCCCGAGAAAAATCACCTGGCACACCCAAAAGCAGAACTTGGCTTGTCTCACATGTGGCCGGCGGGGCTCGAACCCACACCAGACACAGCGGTGTGCTGATCGAGTGCCATGATTAAGAAACAGCGCTCATAACCGCTGGGCCATGGGGGCCGCCAACAAAATTGTTTCAGAACAAGGCTGGGATAGGCAGTTATTCGCTGGAATTTCATTAAGTAAAAGCCTCCACCGTGTGGTCACGTCAAGACACTTTTCAGCTCTCTAAAGCACTGGTTAATTCACTTGAAGCAGTGGATCTGTCCCGACATGACTTAAAAATTGTAAACTTAGACGGTTAGCCTCAAACATATACACAATTTGAGATATAAATGAATGTACTTTTGGTACATGGCTACACACTAAGACAATCAATAGTATTTTCTTCAGTATTTGCGTTATTTCGGTAATTTTCCCCAACCTTGTTGTTGCTCTACAAATGCCAATTGTTAGCCTTTGCTTACTTTTTTTTTTGCTTAACTCTTTGCTTGATAATTTTTCCTCCATCAGGAAAACATGTCCGTGAAATGAATACTCCCTTAAACCCCACATTTATATAGCAAAAATGGGGTTTTGCATTGGTATACCTATTTTTCTTATTTTTGCTCCAAAACATAGATTGTGGATACTCGTTAGAACCGCCTCGGCAAGGCGGTTCTAACGTGTTCCCACAATCTATATTTTGAGAAATAAGAAAACTATAACAACATTTCTACTGAACATTTTCATTTTGTAGGTCTTTAAAAATCTGTGTTTATTGCATGGACAAGGTTGCGTAATGGATTGTACCAACCTCGCCCTCTGCTAGTACATATACATCACTCGTGTCAAAGTCCCCAATCACAAGACCCACAGCATGAAAGTCCGCCACCGTGTTTGCAATATTCTGGGTGATCTTTTCTACATTAGCGACAGAAATGGCAAAATTGGATAAATGCTTTGACAGCGGTGTCCAACATTGTTCTGAAACCGACTTAGTCCGGGTTAACGTTCTGTCCACGACTTTGAGGATTTCCTTGATTGACCCTGAAAAAAAAATGTTTTTGTTCGGTATTGTAAAACGCAGCACAGTTTTTTTTATTATTATTATTATTTATTTTATTTTTTTTTTTAATTATTTTTTTTTTTTTTTTTTAATTTTTTTTTTTTATTTTTATAGGTGGCCACTCAGTTACCTAAACTTAACTAAAAGTATAATAACATACAGTCATAAGGCGCCATCTGCACAAAAAATTTAAACACCAAGACATAAAACAATAAAAACCACCACAGAAGTATCGCCTTGCAACGATCAGTAATATAAAATTACTGGCGGGCTTAAATCTATTTACAGGTACATAACCTTACCCCCAGCTTCTGCAGTGGTTCACAACATATAATGTTGCAAATAGGGTAAAGGCTTTGTCTTGTCGCGTTTATATTATGGGTTTCCAGGAGTTCAACTAAACCATCAAATAGATTAAGAAATATACAAACTGAATACTACATCCATACACACCATTCTAAGTTTATTTCATGAATTCAAATGAGTGTTTCTGCGATGCCGGTGAATCTTCCCATCTTACAAGGTATACAAAGTACAACTGCTTTCGAAATCATTTTCATTATATAGGGATATCATCAAGAAAACATATCCGTGTAATGTATACCCCCTTGAACCCCACTTTTATATCGCAAAACTGGGGTATGCAGGGGTATACCTATATTTCTTATTTTTACTCCAATACATAGATTGTGAGGCGAGGCGGTTCTAACGAGTACCCACAATCTATGTTTTTGAGCAAAAATAAAAATACAATGTATCAAGATTTTTCTGCTTTTACAGCTGAAAAATCTCTGTATATTGCAAGGGTACATTTTCGTAATGAATGGTGTGAATGGGGCTTTGGTAAATAGTGTTATCGAATGGAATGGCAAAATTCTACCACACACTCAAGAATTTGGATATACTGTAACCTTCCTTTGATGAAAAATAAGAACGAAAATTGAATAATGCACTCTGCCTAAACCACACATGCGCTATCTCTATCGATTTCTTGTCAATGGTAGGTATCCTACACAGTCTTATAACTGGCAAGATTATGGTCAAAATTATCAAAGAGGTTTGAAGCTACAGCGATTTATACAATACCAACGGTATTTTACCTATATTTTCACTGACTAAACCTCTAGCTCTGAGCATATTCAAGTTAAAACCAAATGAAGAAGCTGGAGTAAAAAACCCGGGTTAAGCCCTATGGAATTATTTGTGACGGTTCAGTGAAGGTCTTCTCTTGTGGCTCTCTATGTTTCTTATTCTGAACGTATCTGCCTTATGAAAGTAAATTCATTACGAAACTTGCAAATACATGTAGATGATTTTTTTCAGCTGTAAAAAAGTGTAATTTCATTCAAATAAAAATGATGTTGTTAATATTTTTGCCCCAAACATTGCTTGTGGGTACATATTAGGACCGTATCGTCGTGGTTCTAACGAGTGCCCTGCAATGTAGGTTTAGCCCACACACCAATTTTAATACAAACACATTATTACTTCAGTAACTTGATCTGATGGGTCGGATCACGTTGAGAAGTTGCGCCAGGAAAGACCGGATCACGTGAGTCGAAGACGGTCTTTCCTGGCGCAGCGACAAGACGTGATCCCACACATTAGATCAAATTACTGAAGTAATAACGCGTTTATTATATATACCTTACAAAAATAATCAGCAATGATGACGTAAGAATTCAATAGAAGTCGTAAATGCGCGACGTTGTGACGGCGTACCATACGACGTTGCGCCAAAATTTTGATGACGTAACATTGTGCCAATGTTTACGCCAGAGCTAGAAAAAGTTGTTAAATTTTATCAAGTTTGTATCTTTGATGGACACTTCTTAAAAAGTGTAGGATGGTGATACGGAATTGAATCTGGTTAGTAGCGTGATAAGGAATTTTGTATTTTTGCGTTGTAAAATGGTAGTAGCAAGTTGGTATTTATGGTAGGTATATAGGCTCATAAATAGAGGATATTTTTAAAAGTTTTTGGAGTGAACATGAGTTTTATTTCATCGAGTGAAGTGAAAAAAAATCATGAGTGCCGAAGGCACGAATGAAATATACATTTTTTTCATTTCACGAGATGAAATTAAACTCATATTCACCCCCAAAAACTTGAATTTTCTTTTTATTATATTGCACAGTCAGTGTTACGTTGCCCGCTAAAGCATGTGACGTCAAAATCTTAAATGATGTCATTACGTCACGTCATTACGTCGCTTTTATGTGTGAACGTTCGCTACATCAACAGAAACATAGATGACAAATTTTAGAAACGTATAGAATAGAAATGAAATGGTGGAATCGGAAAAGCATATCAATGTTTTCCAAAATCTTATATTTTCACATGTGAAAATACCTTATATTTTATATTTTCACACGTGAAAATATAAGTGTGAAAATATAACTTTTTTAAATATAGATTATATTCTATGAATATTTTTCTATATTTCATCACTTGCCATATAATAAATGTATATATAAAAGCAGAGACATATAGATATCATACATATTCATCTTTATCTCAGATAAAAGTGAGAATGTAGCGGGTATCCAATACATGGCATCAGGAAAACATGTCCGTGTAATAAATACCCCTTATACCACTATTATATAGCAAATTTGGGGTATACAGGGGAATACCTATTTTCTTTTCTTATTTTTGATCCAAAACATAGATTGTGGGTACTCGTTAGAACCGGTTCAAACGTGAACCCACAATCAATGTTTTGAGCGAAAATATTAAAATTATCAAACATTTTCCACGAAAATTTCATCATTTTTGAAAGTGTAAAAATCTCTGCATACTGCATGGGTGTGTTTTCGTGATGACAAGTTTGCGTGATGTATTAGGTGAAGTTAAAGGTACCTTTAGAATCGACTGGTGAATCTAACTGTTCCTCAGATCTAGGCTCGAATTTCTGGAATATACAATATAATGCTTAACTGTGAAAAATCTTGTTTTATTATTATTATTATTATTATTAATATTATTATTATTATTATTATTATTATTATTATTATTATTATTATTAGGCATCGAAATAAAACTGCACTGAAAATGTTTATGACTAAAGTAACCGGAAATCGAACTTGTGACCCCTGGTAAACATTACGGAGGCTTATTGATTACTGTATCGGGTACAATACCACCGTGTCCATTCGAAACGCATGAAAAGAGGTCGTAACGCATGATCGGCGGCATTTTCACGTATGATTGCGGTAGTTTCCTTCGGATTCGCCGCCATTTTTGGAGGAAACTTTAGCGGTAAGTTTTTACAAACTTTTATTTGAATTATTTAAATAGACCTTTCCAACGAACGATCTAGCCTATCCGGATCTACATACATGCCTCTAATTGCCGAGTGTTCTACTGATGCATAGGCTTCGATATGACTCGCAAACATTCGAGGAGATTATTGTTTTGCAAGTTCGGCCATACACGAAAATAGCATTCGCCCAAAAACGTTTCGTACTTTTCTCATTTTCTTCAAAGTTTTTACTAACTGTCGGATGATTTTGCTTTTTGACATCACACTTTAACCTAAGAAGCCAATTTCTCATGATTTTTTCCCGAACAACCACGGGTTAAAACAAAATACGTCAAAATTAAAGTAACGCACGATAATACGGCAACCTGGTCTTTCGAACTTTGCAAGTATTTACAATGAATAACATATTTTAAGGGGTAAAAGCAAGCCAAACGCTCATTTGTCTCCAGTTTACACGTTTGGTGCTCGTCAATTGTACAAAGCTGAATCCTTGCTGTAAAACAGTAATTTGCTGACCATGTTGCTCGGTAGCTCTGTTGGCATAGCTATCAAAGAAGCAGAAGAAGAATGTGGCCCGACCAGGGCACGAACCAAGGGTCTCTCTCTTACCGTTTGAGCATATAGTTAGTCCATTACTTTGAGACTGTCAGTAATAAATTACAGAGAGATTAAATCAAATATATGGACAAACCTCCTCCCTTTCTACAATTTATCTATATTCTGATGTTGACCGAGTCATATAAATTACTGGAATGACCCCGAGTGGGTACTCTGACATTTTCGCCATCTCTGTACATAGGCATGGCCTATTTTTTTTTTTTTTTTTTTTTTTTTTTGAGTCAACATTTCGAATTTCGGTATTTTTGGGGTTTTCAGAAAAAAATGGCTATCTTGGGGGTAGGGAGATTTAAATGGATACTTTGTTGCCCATTGTTTATTTCTTTTTTTTGGGGGGGGGGGGAGGGGGGGCGGGGGTTTGTTTAATGTCAAATTTAAGTTGTTTTTCATTGTTTTTTTCTGCAATTTCAAATATCTTTTTGAAAAGGTTAAGATTTCATTAACTGGGGGGGGGGATAGCCCGTCATACCCGCTATTTTAAGGTTGTACAGAGCAAGGTAGGTGCTGGAATCCAGCAACTCTCAGATTAGCCCCCGGGGGAATTACCTCTCATTCTCTGATTTCCTGTGCTGAAATGTCAAACGACTGTGTGTCCAACTTTTCATCTCTTGTGAGAGACTAATTTTTCCCAGGCGCACTTCCCCTATTGAGGTATTGTCTCGGGGGTGGGGGAGGGGGTACTCTGAGATTTTGCCTATAAAGAGGTTCGGTCCCACCATCTACTCTGTAACCCAAAAGTCAAACATATCGGATAAGACGGAGCACCTAAAATATAAATTTTGACCATACCCTAGAAAAATACCAAATTGCTGAAAATACCCCACTAAAATAACCCCTTTTGACATTAAACAGTCCCCCAAATAAATTTTTGTGAGAACCCCAAAATATTCGCTGATTTGCTGATTTGTATTGGGCAACAGTTCATGCAAATTGGTCATATTTTACTTAAAATTTCTTGAACAAAAAACAACAACAACAAAAAACAAACAAACAAAAAAAAAAACGTTTAATTCATGTCTTATGCTTTTCACAAAACATATGGACGATTTTATGATTTAAGTAGGAACATGCTGGTCTAAATCCCATGAATTACATTCCTCATTAATCTATATATATAAGTAATTACAATTCAGTGTACAATGTACATGTATCTGAAACATTAAATATTTCAATTAATAAAATTGGTTCAAAAATCTGTCTTTGATTGGGTACAAAATTTATGCTTGTACTTGTTGCTGTATGCTAGTGTCGATATATGGTGATGCGTATCGTATATCGCATTGCTTGTATCGCGATATGTATCATATCGGATGACAGCCGTATCGTTACAGCCCTGCTTATAATACACCATCCTGGCTGCGTGAAAGAAACATTGAAACAAATCTGAAACTGTTTTATTATTTGCATAAATAGAATACAGTATTCACAACTTGTGGTTAAACGACCACCGACTTCTGGTCATCTTGATTGGACCATGCAATTGCAGTAGGCATGCCGAGAGATCTGCCCGAGCCTTTCCTGATCTTTGACTATTCTGCTATTGATGATGGTTGACATATGATCATACACTTAAGATAGCGATGTGAGATTGCGAGCATCTCTTGGAAAAGCTTAACTTTTGTTGAATATACATTGTGCAAAGATGATTGAGCGTATATGCGGCGTGACTATTTATGCAATGCGCTCTAGACCAGGGGTCCATAACCAACTCGCACATGCACCTGACACATGAACACACTATGTTAATATGACCTATGTTTATCTCATCAAGATTGACGAAAAAGAGGACAAACAAAATTTACGCGCATGCCTCTTACAAAGATTGGCTTTTGTTCTATTGGCTACCGACCTCAGACCTTGCTGCCCTCATAGTCCAGAAGCACATGATGCGGTATTTTATTTAAGATTAAACTATGGAATGTTAATTAATGTTAAAATAAATAAGACGTCGCACAGAGTCAACATTCATAAATTGTTGAAGCCCTTTTATATGCTGTTTATGGACAAGGGATGGAATGCAACTTCAGTAAGATATTACACCTGGAAATGAAGTAACCTGGACCTTACTTCAAACTACAACGGGACTTGACAACAAATGAGCATTTGGCTTGCTTTTACCCCTTAAAATATGTTATTCATTGTAAATACTTGCAAAGTTCGAAAGACCAGGTTGCCGTATTATCGTGCGTTACTTTAATTTTGACGTATTTTGTTTTAACCCGTGGTTGTTCGGGAAAAAAATCATGAGAAATTGGCTTCTTAAGTTAAAGTGTGATGTCAAAAAGCAAAATCATCCAACAGTTAGTCAAAACTTTGAAGAAAATGAGAAAAGTACGAAACGTTTTTGGGCGAATGCTATTTTCGTGTATGGCCGAACTTGCAAAACAATAATCTCCTCGAATGTTTGCGAGTCCTATCGAAGCCTATGCATCAGTAAAACACTCGGCAATTAGAGGCATGTATGTAGATCCGGATAGGCTAGATCGTTCGTTGGAAAGGTCTATTTAAATAATTCAAATAAAAGTTTGTAAAAACTTACCGCTAAAGTTTCCTCCAAAAATGGCGGCGAATCCGAAGGAAACTACCGCAATCATACGTGAAAATGCCGCCGATCATGCGTTACGACCTCTTTTCATGCGTTTCGAATGGACACGGTGAATACTGGATGCTTTAGAGTTTAATCTAAACACACCATCGTCCCACATGAAATAAGGCAGACTCAAAGAGTCATAGTATAAAGGCAAATGTTCGAAGTCAAACATTGTATCATAATATATAACATAAACATATATTATTAATATATAAATAGGTTTAGATATATAATGTTAAATCATAGAATAATAACCTATATTTATTCTAAATCTAACCTATATATTTAACCTATATTTATCTATATTTATCAAAGTGACCTATATTTATTGTCGGGTGGAGCAGTAGGTATTACTGGTTCCTCAATTTCGGCACTTTGGTCACACACAACCTGAGCCGTAACACCAGAAACCAGGTCTTCGGGGTTTCCGACCTGGTCTGACAGAAACCGGCCAGTGCAATCACAGAAGAAAGCTAGAATCTTGAAAATTTAAGTATAGGTAGAGGAGGAATTGCACTATCCGTGTAGCGAAAACAAAGGCACTGATCAGCTGGGCAGTTACTGCACAGCTGATCTGCGCCTTTGTTTTCGCATAAGCAAATATCCGGTTTTCTCATGACGCGGCCTACGGTCCAGCTGTGGTACATGAAGCTGATCAGCGCCTTTGTTTTCGCTACTCGGATAGTACAATTCCTCTTCTACTTAAAGCCAGATGTACGTAATTGAAGGCGCTCATCTAAGGGTCGAAACGTCATTTTTACTCCGCATTCGTAACGTAAGTTTTCGCTCGAAACGTCATTTCTAACGTCAGTTTACGTTCAGAATACGAAACTATGTTCATACAATTATGCAGAGGACTTCAGAAATGTAAACTAATGTAAACAAAATGATATTATATTTTATTTCTGCTCAAACTATAGATCATGGACATGTTTTCCTCGGGAAAACATCATTTGCGCGACCGTTAGCAATATTTAATGCTATATAGCATCGGAGACGTCGCGCGTAAAACATACTGAATTTAGCAACGACTACCTGCCTTCTCACGCTTATAGCAGGAAAACGAATCCGGTAACTATGGACTTTCGCGTTATCTACCTGTCGGTCAGAAATTTCTCTATAACATATCAGTTTTTTAAAAAATCCTACCGTGGATTTTTTTAAATATATCGAGAAAATCAACAAACAAGGGGTCTGAAAATCGCATTTTACGTTGACGTCAATGTATTTTCGCTCTCAAATTTAGCGACTTTAAAGGCAGATATCTCGAAAACAAGCTCGGAACGGTATCCATTTCTTTTCATTTTCGTATGTAGGACATCAAAATACACTCACATGCAAAAAATAAAAAATTTCTACCGTGAGGTCAATTACGTACATCTGGCTTTAAATCCGAAATTTCAAGCTTCTAGCTCTTTTCTGTGCTTGTACATGCCGGTTTGTGTCGGACCTGTTCGGAAACCACATTGCTGGTTTTCCCACGAGGCGGCCCATTTTCTGCATCACATGCTGCTAGCCAATATCACTTTAAGCTATAAAAAGGATCAAAGTGACCAATATATGGGCAAAGATCTGACAAGAGAGGTACCGAAAATTCAAATTTAAGATTTTGATAACATACGAAAGACCAAGTTTCTATGAGTATTTTCTGAAACTTTGAAAAGATTGTCTTCACAAACAGCAAAGATACTAGCGTTGAAAGGTGTGTAGTTGATGCAATATAAACATGACGCCATGAAAAGTGTTGATGACGTTTCGACGTTGATGGCATGAACGTCTTTAAATCGCTGTTCAGCTGGGCTGCGTTTCACTAAAGTTCCTAGGATCAAGATTTTCCTAAGATCGATCTTGGGAAAGCCAAGTTCGCATGTTGCGTTTCACTAACGTCGATCTTAAGAATGACGATCCTAAGATCGATCCTAAGTCTAGGACAAGTCAACCCCAACCCTAAGTGTCATGGCCGCCTTCATGGCATTGTAGCAAGAGGCTAGAAATTCTTAATTTCCACAAGTAAGCAAGACTAAATGAGATCGAACCGACGTTTTATCGCCATTTTCTACTGACAGGTGTTTGTTTCATTCAAAATTTCAATGTTTACATCGCAACTTTTCCCGTACAAGTCAAGATCGTATATGGAATGGGCAAAAATAATCAAAAACACGCACCTGCAAAATATTTATTTAAGAAATCCATGAGCTACCCTGTTTTAATTCCATTTTTACACCTATTTCACCTTGTTTGTTGATTTTCTTCATCAATGACAGCTGCGCGTGCGACCAATGACGTCATCACAGTTAGCGTCATCAATTAACACCATGCTGTACGGCTATAATTTAATTGAATGCGTTGAACCGATTTTAAATCGTCAGATCAACGATTTCGTCTTAAAATTATTAAGAAAGAGTGTGAATCACCAATATCGATACATCAAGAGCGCCCCACCAAAATAAAAACAGGCATGTTAAGTGACTGTCGCGGCTGTGAGTGTGTGTGTGTGTGCGGGGGGGGGGGGGGGGGGGGCGGGGTAAGAACATAATTATGAGGCCCCCCACGGGGGTCTTTGCTCCCTGCTCCCTGAAAGAAAAACGACCTTTCTCCCCAGCTCCCTAACCCCCCCCCCCCCCCCACACACACACAAAAGTTATGCTTTCTCCCCAAATCCCTGAAAATAAATTACCCTTCCCTGAAAATAAATAGCCCTTCTCCCTGAATCCCCAAAACCCCTGGGAGGGCCTCAATTATCCCCTTTCATGACAAATAAACTTACGGGCGTGCCTCCGAGCTTGGGCTAGCCCTACTTTTGAGCATTGTCATGTATATGCTTGACCCTTAAGGGTGGTCGGATTTGTGCCCCCCCCCCCTCTCCCTCGACCATTGGGGTCGTGAGAAATAAATAGGATGCTTGTGCCTCCAGGCAAAACGTTTTAGGCCCACTAACTGACTGACATTCCGATCCCTGGTTAACCGTTCAGAAGGCTTAGCCCGCCCCGGAAAAGTGATTCAAGTCAAACTATCCATACACTTACTATGCACTAGTCATTTGTAACCGGGAGATGGTGGGCGATAGCCGTGGAAATGAGCGGGGCTTTGACCACAGTTTTTCAACGGCAGTGTGGGAGAAATACCCGGGATTTGTTTTATAAAGGCAAAAAGGGCATTGTAATAAAACCAACGAGCAGTCCCGCAGAGTCACGGGGGCTTTTAGCGGGGGGTTGCTGGACCTAAAGTCAAAGTCCCCGATATTCCCAAGGGCTGGGGGTGGGTGGGGGCGTGGTAACAAATTACTAGACTATTATGTGTATGATACATATTAGCCGTTTACTCGGATGGTTATATATTTTCAAACGCATTTTGGGTGCCATGGCATGAGAAAGTTACTAAAACGTTTTGCTACTGCTAACCGTGTGGGGTAAGACGCCCATATTGCCTTTTACGCACCATCTTGAAAACATGTCCAGCAAAAGGTATATACCCACTTAAATCCAGTTCTATATAGAAAAACTGGGGTTTGCATGGGTATACTTATTTTTCTTATATTTGATCCAAAGCATAGATTAAATATTAAAAGTATCATATTTTTTTCTACTGTAACTTTCAATTTTTACAGCCGAAAATATCTCTTTATTGCATGGACAAGTTTTCGTATTGAAAATATTCTAGTGGGCTTCTTGCCCCGCTGTCACTGGACGTCGTGCCCATTGTGTGCTGAGCTGCTATTGTTTGATCATTTCTTTAGTATCTCACCGCTGTGTCTGGTGTGGTTTCGAGACCCGCACTGGCTACATGTGAGACAAGCCAAGTTCTGCTTGCGGGTCACGTTGCCAGGTGTTTTTTCACGGGGTTCTCCCGTTTTCGCCCACCTACTGATTAACCCGTCTCATATGAGCTGAAATAATCTTAGAAGGGACGTAAAACTGAATTTTTAAAAAACAGTTCTTCAGAAAAATTAAAGTATGGAATACCGACGGAAATATTCCGTCTACATGCGACAATTTATCGGAAATAAAATTTCGTAACGATGGGGAAAAAACGACACAGACCATGAGACAACGGCCGTCTTGCCCCGCCCGAAAAACTGCCTTGCCCCGCCCGAAAGAGCGTCTTGCCCCCGCTATGTGGCGACGCCCTCTCAATTGAAAAACTAAAACACTTTATTGCTGTCATACATTGAATCCTTTGATGGTTTAAATGTCTTTTTCTGAGAGAGCGACACTGGCACTATATCAAAAGAATTAAAGCGAATCAAAACAGTCACCAACTTGTGTATGCATAAAGACGTGTTCACACTGTCGATCAGATAAACCCGATCAAACCCGATCATGCGGTCTGGGGTTGATCGAGCTTCATCGGCGGGAATGGTCTGGACGGTCGTCTTTGGTCGGCATCACTCCGGCTTCCTTCCCGATAATTTTTGACATGTCAAAAATATTCGAGTAGAGATCGTGTAGCAAACCGCTCGGGAAGCGATCGAGAACGAATCGAGAATCAGTGGAGTAGGGATCGGGTCGGTCGAGTAGCGATCGTGTAGAGATCTACCTAGATCGGGAATGAAATATTTGCCGAAATATTTGCCGACCAGGACACGATCAGCCCGACCTAAGTTCGACCACTACCCGATGCTTACTCGATCAACACGATTCCTACTCGAGCCGAGGTCCAGATCAAGCCGATATCCATACGACCGTACTCGATCGCTCCCAGATCCATACCCGACCCCATTCGATCTCACTCGATCTCTACCCGATCGTACACGATCACTTCTCGAGCATACCCGATCGCTACTCGAGTGGACCCGATCACTACCCGACTTTGCACACGCGCAATGAGCTTCAATACGTTAATCCGACTGTCATTAGTCACTCGGTACATGAAGACAGAAGTAGAAACTGATGCCGCGAACAGGTAAAAAGGCGCGTCTTGTCGTTGCTGCTGTGTTAGCAGCTACGGCTTCGCCAGAACCCAGCCCCCAGAATGCTAAAAAGGGGAAACAGCGGACAGCACCAACGCCAGTCGATGACTCCCGCGATTACTCTCCTGTTAGACCTTTTTATCTTCTTCGCTACAAATCACAACACTGACGTATGTAGGTCAAGGCTTTAATGTCAAAATAGTCGTGCTGCGATCGAGTAGAGATCGAGAAGCGATCGAGTAATGGTCTAGTTTGTCTGGAATTGTTCGTGTAGGAATCGAGCAAGTATCGCGGTATTCGTGAACAGATCGTGTAGGGCTCCTGTAAAGATCGGTATGCTCGAGCAGTGATCGAGTTGTCAGTCGGGTTGAAGTCGTGTAGGAGTCTTGAGTGCTCGTGCGGCTATCGGGTATGATCGAGTAGCGCTCGAGTAAAAGTCGTGTTTAGGCCATTATCGAGCTCGGTCGGGAACTTTTGGCAATCGGGACGTGAACCCAGCTTAAGCCAACTACCTCAGGAGTGGCGTCTTGCCCCACATTACCCTATGAACATAGACTACGTAGATTGAAGAAAAGCAGTTATTAGAATTGAAAGAAATGTGCACAAACAACTCATTACCATGCCTCTGGAAGGCTTTTGGTGTGAAAATAATGACTGACCTTATCTATATGACCTTGGCTTGTAGTTTCAGTTTAAACATATTTTATTCAGATTCACAAATAACATCTAAATACATTGGCTAAAGGTACATGACGAAAAGGACGAGAGCGAAAGCAGAGCTTATAGAATTCTTCTCCGTGTAAACGTTGATCCTGTACGTAACTAAAGAACAAAAATATGTAGTAACGTTAACGTGGCATAGTTTGACTCCTCATCCGGCGAGGTCGTGTATGTGTGTGTGTGTGGGGGGGGGGGGGGGGCATGCTGAGCCAGGAATTTATTTTTGAGCAAACCATTTTAATTTACGTAGAACTGTAGCACCAAGGATTCGGCGGCTACATCCTCAAGTGTCGTTAACTGGAATGTTTATTCACAACACAAACACACAAATACATTTACATGTGTATATATCGTTTCTCTGATTCCGAAATAATTATCCATAGAAAAAAACTGGTAGCAGAAATGTTATGATATGGTGTTATATGTTATATGCCGCACCCGAATTCGATCATATACAGTAAATTGTCCAGTTCCGGGTCACTTTTTTTTTTCGAAGCGGTTTCCAGATAATTGCTCAGAGCAAATTAGGTTTCGACCTTACCATTAGAAAGTATAATCCTTCTTCTAAATAATGAACTTCAATTTGATTCATTGTGAATATTCTGTGTCCCACACGATGACTTTGAAGCAGACCGAATTCGATCATATACAGTAAATTGTCCAGTTCCGGGTCACTTTTTTTTTTCGAAGTGGTTTCCAGATAATTGCTCAGAGCAAATTAGGTTTCGACCTTACCATTAGAAAGTATAATCCTTCTTCTAAATAATGAACTTCAATTTGATTCATTGTGAATATTCTGTGTCCCACACGATGACTTTGAAGCAGACCACCAATTTATCCAGTTCCGAATCATTTATCCAGTTCCGAATCAGTTGCGATAATTTTTCAACAAGAAACTCACTGATTTTGTAGCTTCATAAGACTTACACACAGTTTACCATTTCAGACAGTAAAAGTGTCCAAAACTGTGCACATGTATACTACGTACATGTATAACTTACGTTCTGGATACTGGCGTCAATCGAGAACAAATACATGTTCTAAGTCAATAATGGCGTCTGTACACGTAACTGGTTCCAGATTTTTGCAGTTATGTGCTGTTAATAATGGGCTGTAAATTGGTTATTTTAGTTTTTGTTTGTTTGTTTGTTTGTTTGTTTTGTAGTTGATGTTCTATGAGTTTATCTTTCACCTGTTTGATTAACATGGAATTTCAAACACAGCTTTAAGGTTGCACAAACAGGTATATCTAAAAGGAGTATGTCAACTAGACTAGAAATCCAGACAGCGTGTTTTGTTCGCGATGCAGATCGACTGCACAAAGACTCACCTGCGTAAGGAAACGACCATCTGATTTTTATTATGGGGGGTGGGGGAGGAGCGGGGGGGGGGTGCTGTAAGATTTTTTGAAGAAAAAAAAAGGATCAAATTTTGGCCGAAAAAAATATCTAGGACAGGGTAAATTCTATTTTACGATTTTACGTATTGTATATATACCAATAAAAAGACAGGACCGCGCCGTGAGAGAAAAATAATATCCAGGCCCGGAAACATCTTCCACCCCCCCCCCCTCCCTCTTAAAATCAAATAGTCACTCCCTAATAGCTGCAGCAATGATTTGGATGAGATGAGCAGTGGTATTTCGTTTTAGTTACTCGGACAAACTGGCTCTTTTGTTTGTTGAGTAAATGCTTAAAGTCCAATAAATAAGTTTCTATTCATGTCGGCACGGAACCATTGCTTTCTCAGTAACTAGTACTTTAGGGGGAACTGAAAGAGCCTTACTCAGAATGACACTACAAGGCAGAGGTAGATACTGAACCCAGGACCACTCCCTCCGAATTCATGAACTCTACCACTGGGTAAAGGAGGTTCCCTCGATGTCTGACAAAAACGTTTTTTTGATCGCTGATTTGATTTGCTTAAGTTTGTTTTGTTTGTTTGATTGGAGGTGTGCCTTTAGTCTGGCGCATTTTATCGTCACTCCAATGGACCCATGGCCCATAATACGAGTAAGTACAATAGTTTCTCACGCGCGCGCGCGCGCACACACACACACACACACAGAGAGAGAGAGAGAGAGAGAGAGAGAGAGAGAGAGAGAGAGAGAGAGAGAGAGAGATTGAATGTTCTGGAATTTTTATCGCTTGAGATTTAAAACATTCACGGATTTCAGGAAATTTATGCAGTTTTTCCCATTGTATTTTATATGAAAGCGCTCGACATTTAGGCTGAAAATAAAATTTTATTTGTTTGTCCTTTACCTACCTACCCACAATTTAGCCCCCTACTCAAAAAATTATATTGCAATTTTGTGAGGAAAAATATTTTTATTTTTTTATGGCTGAAATGTACGACTTGGGTTTTATTAAACTATTCAAATGCTTGTTTACAAGTTGTTTTAAAATGCCTTTCCTGGAAAATTTGTGCAATGTATGTGAAATATCTATTCATTCGATTTATACTTGCCATTCTTACATGTACAAGTCATATTTCAGGTAAAATAAAGGCCAATTCATACTACACTAAACTGTTGAAAGTTAATTACATATTTTTTACAGAAAGCAAAATATAATATATTAATTTCCCTACCTACCTACCCAAGATTAAAATTCTGGGTAGGTAAAGGACAAACAAACAATTTTTTAATTCAGGCCTTATATCCCGGGACAGAGCGGGAGTTTAAGACATAAGACAAATTTTATCTAAAGAACAACCCAATTGCTGCTCCTCATTATTGTCAGCCTCCTTGGGGCCGGGGCCTTTAACGTTATAGGAATTTAAAAATGAAAAATCAAAATGCATAATCTCATTTGCATCCCCGACTCCCCTTGGGCCGGGGATAGCGGAGACACAGCGGGGCCAAAGTGCCGTGATTTAATCTCTGATGAGTCCCGGCAGTGCCGGGGTTTCACATTTATTCAAATTATATAATAATTAATTAATTATTTGTATTGTTCTTATTTAATTGTCAAAGGTACCTGTACATTTACATACAGAAATTCAAGCCCCTATCCCATTATGTTTTCATTAGAATAACTACCAGCTGTTGTTCCATATTATTGTCAGCCTGCGGTGAGCCGGGGCTTTTAGTAGGGATTTTACCACAAATATGACTCCTGCGGCAATGCCGGGCTTTTAGACCTGAAAAATTAAACGTTCCAATGTGGTACTTCTGTTGTACATGTAATTCTATTTGTTTCGTGTTTTGGTGTCGCTTTTATGCCGCTTGAGCCGTTGTATTTGCGTATTCATTTATTTATCTATTTTTAGTCAGTTTACGCCCCTTTTAAGATCATTCAGCTCATATGAGACGAGCAGGTCAGTAGGTGTACTATGTCGACACAATTGATTTTTACTGACCCGAAACTAGCTAAATTGGTAGATAAGATTAAACAGCTCCTACGCAACAGAAAATCAATTAATGAAGTTCAGTTTTTTCTGGTGTGTTATAATTAATGTTGGAACGCATGTTGGAACCAAAAGTGTAAAAAAAATATATTCTAGCTTCATGCATTTTGCGGAAACTTGCACCTTGCGGATAATTACACAATTGCAATATACATTCTAATTCGACAGGTCATCTCGAAGAACAGATTTATTTTTAGCATGCAGGTAAGTTTCCAAAATCTGACTTGATGCAGAGGAAAATAAAAAGATGGACTTCATGACCATACAAAATATTTGTTTTTTAATCGAACAGCTGCTGTGTAGCTCGTGACGATACGACCACTTGATTCGGAACTGGATAAGATTCGAAACTGGACAATTTACTGTATCAAGTGACTAACCGACCACAAAGCCAACAGAAAGCATTTATAGCACGTTTACTTTATAAAAATCTAGATTCTTCATTGTATTTTAATTATAAAACGTTCTGTCAGTGTTTTGCACGTTAAAACCAGATTTTCGAATCCGTGTTTGTTTTTACCAAATTATGTGGATCATCCGCGTTGTGTAGTATCAGCGTCCGTGGGAACTGTTGTACCTTTAAGTAAACAAGGCTGATTTTTAAACATGGATATCGACACCAAAGCAAACTTTTCCAGTTTGATGCATGGTATAAATATATTCCATAGATGTCGAAAATTAATTTTGAAGAGATATTTGCACGAAACCAAAACAAATGAATTCTACAAATATGAAAAAATCGGGAAGTAGGCGAGAAAATTATGATTTAAGAATTGATATCGCTTGTATCTATAGTTTACACAAATCTTTTGCTATGATACTGTAGCATTCTCAAGATAAACCATTTCGCATCAGCTCTGCATAAACACATCTTATATAGGAACAATTTAAATGCTATTTGTATATGTTTACTTACCTTGTGTATTCCCGCGATACATTTTTGTTTATATCCGCGTTTGGAAGACCTCTCCGCGTTTAAGGTATCTGGATGAACGGTGTGTATCAATCATGTTCAAGGTGATGCTTGGTCGTGATACTAAATTTCGTGTACTTTGATGAAAATGTAATTACATATCCTTTCCACTACCAGAGCGTATTTTGGCGTAATTGCTGCCAGGTCCATTTTGAACGACCTCACGACAAATGTTAGCGATCTTTTCCAATGGTTGGGTGGTCCAAAAATGCCATTTATGGTCTAGTTTCGTGTAAGAATCGAGTTATTATCGCGGTGTCCGTGAACAGATCGTGTAGGGCTCCTGTTGAGATCGGTATGCTCGAGCAGTGATCGGGTTGTCAGTCGGGTTGAAGTCGTGTAGGAGTCTTGAGTGCTTGTACGGCTATCGGGTATGATTGAGTAGCGCTCGAGTAAAACTCGCGTTTAGGCCATTATCGAGCTCGGTCGGGAACTTTTGGCAATCGGGACGATCAAGTTGATCCGATCGGCAGTGTGAACCCAGCTTCAACGTTGATGAAAACGTTCTGCAGATCTACATGTACAAGGGGTTAGCCGCCTCCAAGCCGAGTAACGTTTTCTCCAGCTTTGTCCAACAAAATAAATGATGTGAACGGAACTAAAACCCGAAAACGCAGCTTGAAGCTGATTGCAACATAATATACATTTGCATTAGCGATTCCATCTGGATTCCGTATACCGTAATTGGGACGTAATTGTCCAGATTATTGCATATGCTACAATCATCACACACAGTGTGACACCACTGTATTTTTTGTTTGTTTATTTATTGTTTTATTGGGGGGGAGGGGACATTTTTCTCTGGGGTGTGGCATGCATATTCAGTGGGCTCCCTTGACAACTCGACAATCGTAATCTGACGCATTACAAACTCATAGGCATGTTGCAACCAGAAAACATGTATACTAATTGTTTTTCGCTGCATTCTGATATGTTAAGTGCATTCCTATTTAAAAAAAAAAAAGTCATAAAATTGTACGGACGCTATTAAAACAATAAGTTAGTAAGTTTGTTTTTCATAAATCCTCCATTTTCAAAATCCGAAGCTGGCCAATACATAGCTCTCAACAATTAAGAGTTATTTCAAATATTGTCGGTAAATGGGATCGGGGACACAAATCGTGACTTTTGTAACCACGGCTCCCCCACATACGGTCAAGGGCGGGTATTATGACTTTTCAGCTTTTCAGTGCCCTGCTATAAGCGCCACCCCCTGGGGACAATCTGGAGGCTCTTTGCCCTGCCCATCGCAATAGAAAATGAACGGATCCTAATGTCCCTTTTCCCTGCACTGCGGGGGCAATTAAACAATTAATTACCTTGCACTTTAGCCAGCTATCCCCAACCTTTCCCCGTAGATGGGGTGCCGTGGTTACAATTGACTGTTGCATAACCTGCACAGTCTATTTTCAGAATAGGAAGAATTTAACAAAGGTTGATCTAGTAACCGATTTTTAGAAAGACGCAGAAACAAATCTCTGTTCTGCTTGCTACGCTTGGGGCACGCTACTGAAGCAATATCTCATAAAATCGGAACGCGCATGTAACGTACACTAGCGTGCCTCAAACGCGCGCCAAACGCGTTCAGAGCGTATTCAACGCGCCTGTAACACGCGTGGAACGTATTTGAGACGCAAAAGTCACACGCCCGAGACACGCCGAGCTTCTAGAAAATTTTTAAGCATGTTAAAAAAAATGTTGAGCCCAAACGCGCGAGAAACGCGCAGAGACTTTTAGCGACTTACAGCCGACGAGCGCCGGACGTACACCAAGCGTACCCGACGCGCTTGTAGCGAGTTTTGGACGTGTTTCCGACGTGCGTCTGGCGTATGTGGAATTTTGCTATTTTTTCAACGCGCCCGGCGCGCGTTTCACTTATACGCTACTGTGTGACTGCTGTTTAAGAATAAGACGAATTCTAACAAAGGTAGATCTAGTAACCGATTTTTAGAAGACGCAGAACAAATCTCTGTCCTGCTTGCAAATGGTCGTACGTGTATTATAATCCAACGCTGCTGACCGGTTGCAAAAAGAGAGGTCAATAAACTCCAGGCATATGCATTTATTTAACCGCTCCTTTTTGGCTCGTAATGTAACGTTACCCTGCGACGTTATTTTATCGAAACGTCACAAATGACGTTGATTTCACGTTCTGACGGCGCTATCATACAGACATAAAAATGGGCAATGTATTTAACCCAATATTTTCTTTTTAAATGTCGCACCTGCTTTCAATTATGTTTCCTCTCACGTCCGCGCGCTGCATTTAATTGGTCTCGCGAGAATCTCGTTCCTAGGAACCACAGCGATCTTAGGAAAGCGTTAGTGAAACGCATTCCGAAAATTCCTAAAGTCGTTCCTAAGATCGACTCCGATCCTAACCCTAGGACTAGGATCGTCCTAATCCTAGGAACGTTTAGTGAAACGCAGCCCAGATACGCAGAGGCCGCTCGCAAGGATATTTTCATGTGCATAGCAACGGAAAAACGTTCGATTTCTTTGGAGTTCAGAACGAATCGACAATCAGTGCCTTCGTTTGCAGCAATCGCCTGTAATATATAGGCTTTCAAATTTTCTGAGACTTTCAGAGAAATTCCTGCACATATTTCTGCAAATCGACACATGCACCTTTCTCAATATTGTTTGGTCTTTGTGTCTTTTTTCTTCAACCGAAAGTAAGGTTCAGTCGCACCAATAAACAGAAGAAAATAACGAATTCAGGCTTAAATAAACGTTACTCCCATTTGGACACCTATTTCATGATCAAGATCAATTTTTCGACCATTTGCACCTAAAAATTCCGAAAAATAAGCGTTGGAGTCATTTTTCTTTGCAAATGTTTGTGAACGTACCCTCATTCCAAAAGTCAACAATGGCGGTCAAAAACAAGTTCCCAGCCTGATTCACGCCACCAACATGCTGACATTATCGACTCAAATGTGAAAGGAAAGATGTGTCACAAAATGCTGAGTAACAAAACTTACTTCAAAGACATAATCCTGTAATGAAAACACATAAATGATGTTCCTGCTTCTTTTTATAAATAAACAATCCAAACATGAACTGGTTATGACGCAAATTGACCTCCAGATGCTGACGTCATAACTCTGCGATAAGGGACATTCAATAAATTTCAAGACAGTCGATTTCAGTTCAAATCGGTATCACTTTATGCAATTTTGAAGTGAAAATTAAAATCTCTATATGCTCTATATGGACAGAAATATGCAACTGGTCAATATGTAACAGCATGTCATCATGCAGCACGTGAAATGGAATCCAATTAGTGATGTGCAGGTGCGACCTATGACCCCCCCCCCCCCCCCCCCCCGCCTCTACTCGCTCACTGAATGATATTGTAATATCGCCACGGTCGATCACGCTGTTTTATTGACTTTTTGATTGACTCTTGTATTTTAAACGTATTTTATTCAGTTTTACGTCCCTTTCAATATTATTTCAGCTCATATGAGTAAATAATTGTATCAGATGGGACGAAAACCTGGCACACTCATGCAGAACTTGGCTTGTCTCATGTGTGGTCCGTATGGTGTTCGAACCCACATCACGCATAGCGGTGAGATGATCGAACGATAAAGTGCGGTAATGAAATATCAGCGCTTTTAGCCACGGGGCCGCCTAAAACATACATGTATTGAATGATAAGTATGCATGTGAATACAAATGCGATGAGGTGGTCCGTACGCTTCCTCCTCTCCTCTCTTAGAAGGTTGGGTTTCCTTTCTAAATCGCTCAAATTTAAACTTGTAAAATATGCGGTCCGGCATGGGCCTGGCCACATTTTTATGGCCGAACGAAAACGGTTTTAATTGGCCTTTTTCAATTTTCAATATTTTGGTCCAGTATCATGTATTAAAGACCGTTTCCATTTTTCATGCTTATTGATTGGTGGTCATCTGATAAATAAATTTAAACAAAAATATGGTTTTGAAAGTTGCAAATATATTAACGACGCATTATCTTAGTGTCTGAAGCGATGAACATGCGGCATAGTATTCTTTAATTTTGTGGTAAACATGTGAACTAGCTCAAAAAAGAGGTAGTGAACTTTGGTTCCAATGGCAATAAAGTTTGGAATAAAGTTTTTGTGAAGATTTTGGAATGTTAGTGAAAACAGAAAAATATCGCAATGCTGTTCAATGTAAAGATAATCTCGCGGTACATACGGCGCAAAAAATGGTTGAAACCGAATTAATTTCGCTATATTCACTTTATGAAAGCACCAAACAGAATCGGTAATAAATGGTAATAAAAATAGTGGATTCAACCGTCATTTTGTGTCGTGATCATAGACAAATTGTTTTTGAATGGACCAACTTTGCGATAATCAACCCTCTATCATTAAATACGTCGAATGTATTTGCGAAACCACTGAGACCTAAGTGTATTTCTGGTTACCTTTGGAACAATCTCGAAATTACCATTGCCGGAACATTTCAACTACCTCTTTTGGAGCTCGTTCCCATGTTTACCACATGTATTGGATACAATTTTAGTTTTGTGACTTTTTTCCTGTGACTTTCGTCCATACTTTTTTTTTGTCACAAAACCTTGCAAGTGACTTCGAGTCTTGCCACACCGGCTCGTTTGCCTAGCAGTTTGCACACTCATACATGTATTAAGCAGAAACCGAACAATCAGCCAATGTCAATGGTTGTATGCAATCGATCATTCGACCCCACTCCCCTCACCCCCCCCCCCCCTCCCCCGCCTTTTCACATCAGGAAAACATGACCGTGAAATGTATACCCTTAAACTCCAAGTTTTTATCGAAAGTAGTGGGGGGGGGGTTGTAGGGGTATACCTTTTTTTTTCCTTAATTCTGATCCAAAACATAGATTGTGGGTACTCGTGTACCCACAATCAATGTTTTGAGCATTAATGTTAAAATGTGATCTTTTTTTTTATTATTATTATTTTTGCTACTGAAAAAATTCTCTGTATATTGCATGAGCAAGTGTTCGTAATGTTTGGGTCCTGAGAAAAAAAAAAAAGCCTGCTAATGACGCTGCTAGACAAAAATTAACGACTGAATACTGGTTTTAAAACGCTTAGAGGTCTGAGCCTACATAAGAAAGTGGTTGAGTCAAACTGTTGTTTATTTGGGTGGTTAGTGAGCCGCGTCATGAGAAAACCAGATTAATGCCTATGCGAAGCAGATCAGCGCCTTTGTTCTCGCTACACGGCTAGAACAACCAAATTATCTCTTTTTTGGGTTATTTGCATTGCAGCGTGTTCTTTTGCTAGTGTTTGTGACTGATATTATACCCTGGTTTGGGGGTCCTCGTGCACCGTAACGTACACCAGATAAATAGTGTTCCCTTGTCCTACCAGCCCCGATCTCCCTTAATGAACAACAAACACAAAAAATTATTTTTTGGTTTAAGCCAGTGAGAACCATGACCGACTGAATAGTTTCATATACATTTACATTTAAATTAAATGTACTTATACACTTTATCAATTACGTTACATACGAGTAATATTAAAGTTTCGACTTTCACTTGAAACTTCACATACAAAAACTTCTAGAAAACTGCAAAAATACAATACGTCCGTCGGTCAATCGTTCTCAAAGCTGAATGACCACTTTCGTCACGCTTAATTGAAACATGCCTTGCAAATACTGTAGCGACACCTATCGGAGATGACCAGACAAGGGAAATCAATTTTCGCCTAATTCACTTCTTTCAAACGTCGAAAATTACATTTCCCTTGTCCTACCAGCCCCGATCTCCCTTAATGAACAACAAACACAAAAAATTATTTTTTGGTTTAAGCCAGTGAGAACCATGACCGACTGAACTAAAAGAACGGGCAAGAACTTAACTGAGTGAAAATTTTTTAATTATAAACCAAGTGAACGTGAAACTTTAAGCCTCTCGTCAACTGAGTCTTTAATATATCCGTCTTTAGCAGATTCACTTAACCATCTACCATGTCTTTTAAACAGTCTATCCGGAATATCTCTATTCGCAGCCTCGCTTGCGCCCCCGGATCTTAACGAATGTAAGCAATATTTACTGATGTCATTAACATGTGGTTTAAATGCATCCAAAAATAAAGCCCTAAGATTACTGTATGACAAATGTTTTCCATCCTTTCTCAACATATATCCAGTTTTTGTAGCACTTAAATGTGAAAAAAGGAATACGTCAGCATCAGATAGAATCCCTGCCCATTGTAAATACCGTTCCAAATTAAGAACAGGACACATACTAGTTCCCGTCCTAGAAATTAGAATCCATGCTCCATCCCTATATTTATCAGTTTTACTCGACTCTATAAACACACTCATATAAACACTGTTAATCACAATATCACTTCTCTTCAATTTTAGCAATTCATCACTTCTTAAAAAACCAGCAAATGCTAATAGACAAGCACAAATGGTTCTCTGATTTTTAATATTACCAGGACTGTACAATGTTTGAAACATTTTTGATAATAATTCTCTAGTAATTGGTTCTTTCTTTGAAACAGGCTTAGAAAGCCTCCTTTTAGCCGCATCTAAAATATTTACAACTAATTTAGAATCTGTAGGAGACTTGAAATCAAACAAATCATGGAACCATTTAATGCTGTAAAAAGCATTGATAACAGGACTATGAGTGTTTGCAGACTGAACTAAAGATGCCAAATACAAAGCCACGTGAAACGCCCTAGCGGGCAACGTATCCTTACTATCAAGTCCATTACTCAAAGCCCAAGATCTCCATCGTTTGAAACCACGCTTATATGAATTACAGGTATTATCCGCTCGAGACTCTTTGAGTAACCCCGGGAGCAAGGAAACCTTGTCCGCCAAGACGTCCGGTAGCTGCTCGATATCATCTACATAACTCTGAAAAAATAAACGTAAAGAAAACCATATTACTCAACAAACATATGAAAGTTTTTTTTTTTTTTTTTTTTTTTTTTTTAAATACCAAGCGCCGATACCAGCACTTTATACCCTATTCGCCGATACCGGCAAATAGTAAACTAGGCACACGCCTTCCAGCCAACGTCTAGCACGTTACTTTGTTCCCATGTTGAAATTTAGATACAAAGCCATCATGTTAAACTTAAGATCTTCATTACCAAACAAACCAGCACCATTTTTGCATGGCGTGTAAAAGCTTTTACCTGTTGGCAAATACATCCAATCTACTATAAATGATTTCATTTCTCCATAAAATGAACAAAGTAACGGCCAGAAATTTGCTGATCTCCATTCCGGTACAACAAGAATACCCTTAGCATTACAGCTTTCCATTTTCTTCAGAACCCTGCTTACTAATACGATAGGTGGCACATATAATCCAAACGATTGACTCCAGTCAAATGTAAATGCGTCAACACCTGAAGACTTATAACACCAAAATCTTGAGTAAAAAATTGCTAATTTCGCATTGTGCTCCGAGGCAAAATAGTCAACATCTAAATTACCCCATCTGTTTTGAATCATAGATAATATCTCAAATGAAATCCCCCAGTCATCTTTCTCTATGACCCTTGAAAGATAATCTGCTCGTTCAATTAAACTACGGGGCAACCATTCAATTTCCAAATGAATAGCATGCCTTGAAGAAAAATTGAAAATCTGCATTGCTAAATCTTGTAATTCTAATATCATCGAACCTTTGTTCACGATATTAACAACATTTTTACTGTCCGTAAACCATTTAACTCTCTTGTTGCCTAAAATATGTACCAGAGACCGTAAAACCCTAAATACAGCACATAACTCTCTCCATGTGGAAGATTTTACGGCCTCTTCAGCATTCCATGTACCATGGGACACCCCATTTAATGTACCTACTTCATACCCAGCAAAACCCGTACCTGAAGCATCACTATACACAATCCGAGAACATGAACCTGCAACGTCCAAATACCTAACATTTAATGACTCTAACGTAGCTTTCCAGAATACTAATTGCTGACGACTTTCAGTTGAAAGTTTGATATATGAATTCCAAGTCAAGGCTTTCAAAATATCCATACTGATATATCTAGTCATAATTTGAGAAACTGGACCTATCACAATATTCATAGCAATTATTTGACCTACAAAACTGGCAACTTTTCTCACCGGTAACCAAACTGAAGATTCTAGTTCTCGGAGAGTAAAATGAGCTTTCTCAATCCTTCTTTTTGGAATGCTAATGGTAAAATCTACCGTATTTAAAATAGCACCTAGCCATTCCAAAATTTGTACAGGTACCCAAATGCACTTATCAACCTTTGGTATGAAACCCGAATCCAACAAATCTTGCTTTACAGCTTCTGACATATCTAATGCCAGATCCTGAGTATCTCCAGAGCCAAAACCATCATCGAGAAACATAATGATTTTCTTACCTTCCCCCCTCCATTTAGCTATTAAAGGGCGAGTCAGTTTAGTATATATATATGGGGCTACCCCTAATCCAAACGGTAAAACTAAAAATTTATAGAAATGATTAATGCCGTTTTTATCTGGAAAAGAAAACCCGAGAAACTCAGTATCTGGCAATCTAATGTCTATAAAATGATATGCTGAACAAATATCAAATTTTATCATCCAACTGCCTTGTTGCAAATACATGAGAGCAATTCTCAGATCTTCATACTTTATCTTTTGTTTCCAAATGTACTTGTTCACTTCCCTCAAATCTAAAATCAACCTCTTTTTACCATTACTTTGAACTGAAACGGTCAATGGATTGACAACTTTTGGAACATAATCACATTTCTGAATGAGACCCCTATCGAGAAGATCTGAAATTGCTTCCTGCACAAAAACAGTCTCACGCAGCGCAGACATATTATTCTTTGAAACGGAACACGGTGGCAATGAATAAAATGGTATTTTAAACCCATTTGAAATGGTATCAAGAATAAACTGACTGGCACCTATTTTCTTCCAAAATGCTATGTGATTTTTAAGTCTGTTTTTTACAATAATGTCCTTTTGACCCTGTTCATACTCGAAATAATTCTCAGTAAACCTATCATGATCAAAATCTGTATACAAAGAATACTCATCTTCGATATCAAAATCCGGGGATTCCCCTGTTGTAACCGCCTCACTTCTTGGTAGCTGACTCGGGTTGCTGCTGTGCTGGTGCGACTCTGGTATACGGACAGTTTCTACGAATGTGGTTTGCCTCTCCACAGGCAAAGCACGGGCCGATAGTGATGACGCCTCTCTGGTCGACTCCTGGGAATGGGTAGCCACGAAAGGAACCAAACCGTGGCCCGACTGTCTGGAACTGAAACTGCTGAGGGAACGCCCTTGGTTGCGCTCCCATACCTCCCCACATACCCTGATTGACAGAATCAGTAAAACCCAAAGCAGCAGAAGCCTTGGTTTTAGATTTAGACTTCTGGTTTTTCTTCTTGCGAACAGCGCGAGATTCCGCCCTATTAAGACGGGATTCGTCTTCAGAATCGTCAGCCAGAGGATTGACAACATACTGATTAACGGTTTCCCAACCCCCCTCACTACTGTCAGCAATCCGTATATGCTTATTTCTAGTCTTAAGTTTCTCACAAGACTCATTGATAAGTTCAACCGCATACTCCTTTTTACCATTCTCAATAGCCCACAGGACCTGTTTCAAATTATCCTCCACCTCGGAATTGAACTCAAACTGAAGTCTGTTACCCTGGAACCTCCAAGCAATGCTTTTATCAGTTTTTAATTTTTTGACTTCTGAAGCCACAGATAAAGTACTGCCACGTATCTCTTCCTTTAGTAAGTTAATTTCAGTTTTTTGACTACGCAGTTCAAACAGTAATTCTCTGACATTAGAATTTAAATCCCCACCCGAACACGTGTCGTCAGTATTATCTATCGACATGTCACACCAAAATACAATACGTCCGTCGGTCAATCGTTCTCAAAGCTGAATGACCACTTTCGTCACGCTTAATTGAAACATGCCTTGCAAATACTGTAGCGACACCTATCGGAGATGACCAGACAAGGGAAATCAATTTTCGCCTAATTCACTTCTTTCAAACGTCGAAAATTACATATTGTTGTATCGAGTATATTTTGAAACGATGATATTCAATTTCAGTATTTATTCTATCATAATCATTTATTGTACTTTATGATATTCGAATTGGAAAATATAGTGATTACATCACTCAAACATTGATGTAAATCTGTGACTATGTACAATAATTAATTAGGAAAAGCCTGATTGCACTAGGACTGACAAACATCACCTACCTAATCACCAATCGATCTAAGTTCCTTGAGCCTTTCATTACGAAAACTTGCCCATGCAATATACAGAGAATTTCATATGAAATTTTTTGATAATTTTAAAATTTTTGCTCAAAACATTGATTGTGGGTACACATTAGAACCGCCTCGCTGAGGCAGTTCTAACGAGTACCTACAAGCCATGTTTCGGAACAAACTTGAATAAGAAAAATTGTAAACCCCATTATACCCCAATTTTACTAAATAAAATTGGGGTTTAAAGGGGTATTTATTGCAAGGACATGTTTTCCTGACGATTGTCGAGGCCCTCCCATGGGTTTTGGGGATACAGGGAGAAGGGCTATTTATTTTCAGGGATTTGGGGAGAAGGGTCATTTATATTCAGGGATTTGGGGAGACAGCAAAACTTTCTTGGGTTTTAGGGAGCAGGGGGTTGAGGAAAAACATTTTAGGAAGCTGGGGAGAAAGGTCATTTTTCTTTCAGGGAGCAGGGAGCAAAGACCACTTTAGGGGGCTCATTATCTACAATTTTTGGTAACAAGAACCCACACTGCTTTAGATTCCTTAAGGTCCTAAGTACTTGCTGATATTTGGAAAAACAAAATTTACACGTGAGTTGGTTTCTATGTCAGTGTAAATTGAAAACAGACTGACCTTATACTGCATTGCATGCTCGGGGGGTAACTCGGAGGTAATTTTGGTACGGACGTGCCGCCCGATACTTTAAAACATACCTATTCATATATCTGGTAATCGAAAAAAGGGACCCATTCATATATCATGCCTTCGAAAAAAGTGACCCATTCATATATTTGATTGTACAAAATTTTGACATATACACAATTATATACAAATATTTCGACTTTCTGAGCTGTGTAGGCTAGTTGGTCATTCATAGACTAAATATGGAAAAATGGGGCCATTTATATATTTTGACTTGAAAAAGGTAACCCATTTATATATCTGGCGAGGCTGAAAAAGGGGGCTATTCGTGTGCATGCATGTCGTCACAATAAAGCCCCCCCCCCCCCCCCCCTCAATAAACTGTACTCGAGTACCTCATAATTTTCACCCAATGTACTAGAAAGTTGCTGTGCGTGAACTACATGTAACACTTAATCTTAAATTTGAAAGAAAACTGAAAGAAAAGGGAAATATTGGAACCCAAATTATTGATTAATTATTCGAACTTTCCGAACGACCCTCTTAAGGTCAGGGTGAAGTAATGGTTGTTATGCAGCGTCACGAGCGACGTTGCGTTGCAACGACGTCGGTTCAAGAGTTGAGACGTTAACGTCGCGCCGTTTTTACTACAATACAATACAATACAATAATTTATTGTTTGATCTCAATTCATATGAGACATTCACAAAATACTGTACATTCATGAAAGAAGTACAAAATACAAACAAACATTGACAAATGAATATGCAATTTTAAGTTTTTGAAGAGTTCGTCGTAAATGCTGAATGAACAAATCTTGCTACGTTTTTAATTGTCGAACCACTGGAATTTAAAAGGTAGAGAAACTTATTTTCGTCATTCAACGAGTCAATTCTTGGACAAGTATTCCTAACATTATCAAAGAGGTCATTTCTTAAATCATTAAATTTAGAGCATCGTAACAAAACATGGTGCTCATCTTCTATCTCGTATATGTTATTAGTCTTACAAAATATACATAACCGTTCATTCCTCGGGGTCTTCGAAAATCTACCAGTTTCAATGGCTAATCTATGATTGCTGATTCTCATTTTAGAAAGAGCTATTCTATGTTCCCTTATGTTGACATCACTGATATAATTTTCTAGTCCAAAATTTTGTTTCAGTAGACAATAAGTTTCCATTTTGCTAAATGTTTTTAAACTATCTGACCAAAACTCAATATACCGTTCACATAATGTCTCCTTTAGTAAAACAAACGCTTCCAAAGTGACATCATTTGATTTTACATCTATCATTTTGCATAAACTTGTAAAGAATGAGAACCAAGTAAAAATCTTTTCTTTGTGAAGGTCTTCGGATAATGTTAGAGCTTCTCGAAGTAATATGTTATTTGATGATTGAATGTGATAGTAGTATTTAAAGGCTTGTAGCATACATGAAATTCCAACTGGAAAACGTCCAAGTTCCCCCTTTACAGCTAAATTGACCGCCCGTTTATTCACACCAAGAAGGAACTTACAAAACTTTACGTGTACCTTTTCTATATCTAAGGAATCTAGAAACTGTGAGATGCCATCAATATTTGAGAAAGTTTTTCTGTTTCCATCAAATGCACTCCAAATCTCTGAACCATAACATAAAATAGGCCGTATCATCTGATCGAATAGTTTCAATCCCAAACCCGGTTTTATATTTCCAGAACATATATAGCCCTTAAGTAAGAACAGTGCCTTCATTCCCCTATTTGATATATTTGTAATTGCATTGCTCCATGTACCAGAAGAACTAAATTCAATTCCCAAATTTTTATAAGTAGACACATTCTCGATGGGTCTTTCCTTATATAGGAACACTGACTTACATCTGTGTCCGTTTCCGCTAAATTTCATTACCTTAGTTTTTTCAGTATTAACTTCCATTCGCCATTTCCTACAATATTCGCTTAACTTATTCAAAAGAGCTTGTAATCCCAATTCAGACCTAGATATAAGAATTAAGTCATCTGCGTACATTAAACAGTTAACATGAGTGCTGACCAGTTTTGGCGTGTCATCGTCTACCCCAAGAGAAGCTTTTAAATCTGACACATACAGGTTAAAAAGTAAAGGGCTTATACTATCCCCTTGAAGAACTCCTACATTGCTCTGTAAAAAACTCGTTCTTTCGCAGTTATTTATCTTTACGCATATATTGTTATCCATATACATTGCTTTTATTATATTGAAAAACATACCAGACACATTTTGTGAAAGCAGTTTAAACATCAATGCCTGACGCCAAACACTGTCGTAAGCTTTTCTAAAATCAACAAAACAGATATAAAGAGGTGATTTTAGCTTCTTTACATATTTGTCTATAAGTGTCCGTAGTATAAACATATGATCTGTCGTTCTGCAATTCTTTTTAAAACCAATTTGTGTATCGTCTATTAAGTTATTAGTTGTTATGAATTTCTCTAGTCTGTTGTTTAAGATGATACTGAAAACTTTCCCCAGAATATTGTTTATCGCAATTCCTCTATAGTTAGATGGATCAATACGTGATCCAGACTTAAAAATTGGGCAAATATAACTGTCACGCCAGGAACTTGGATAAACACCGCTTCTCAATATAGCGTTAAATAATTTCTCATAAACAGATAATAAAACAGATGCAGAACATTTTACCATTTCAGAACTAATTCTATCCAAGCCCGTTGCCTTTCCAGATTTCAGACTGCTTATAGCTTTCTTAATTTCATCCCTAGTGATTCGAAAGTCAAGATCTGAAAAAGTGTTACATGACTGCATCTCTTTGATGCGTTCTTCTAACTGCGAGTTCCAATTTTGTTTATCAGTATACAAAAGCTTGCTAAAGTGTTTTAACCAATCTTCAGGCGAAATCGGATTTGTGCCGTTCACCGAATTGGCATCAAGTTCTTTAAGTTCCTTTACTAAATTCCAATAGCGTTTAGGATTGTTATCTGTCATATCGTTTAACTGATCTAGTATGTGTTGTTTAAACATCTTTTTCTTTGTTTTGATTAAACGCCTAAGTTCTTTTTTCTTTTTGAAAAATAAAGCTCTTGTTTCATGAGATGCATTTGTTTTACATAATTGTCTACCGAGTTTGATAACATCTTTTCTTAGATGAAAGCAATCCTTATCGAACCATTTCTTTTTCCTTCTTGAATGTATGTTTACATGTTTCTTTTGTTGTAATGCGTGTTTTGCTGAATTAAGTAATACATCATTTACTTGATTGGTCATATCTTCGACAGTCATATCAGACTCCGAAAGTAAAATACCATTTATCTTTTCACCTGTGTTGGTAGACAGTAAAATTGATTTATAAATTAATTCAGACTGACTGTCCCATTTAAAATTATTATTCAATTTATACACGTTTAAATCACATTGTGCTCTGGTTTTAAAATTACATTTCAAACCAACTGAGATCAGACAGTGATCTGACAAATGTCCTATTAAGTCAAAAACTTTGAAAAAATCAATATGTCGAAACAAACTGTTTTGCACTATCCCATAATCAACTGTCGAGGAACCGTTCCATTTATGACAGGTTAGTTTACCCCTTAAATCACCTAGTTTTCTCCCATTTAAAATTCTAAGCTCTGATTCTATACATAATTCTAATAATCGTTTACCATATTCATTTACGCTACATGTATCTTCATTTTTACGTTTTAAAAGTGTTTCATGTTCATCGCTATTATATTGATCCGGCACCGGTGTATATTTATCATCGTCAGTGACATTAAAATCAGGTGACGTTCCGATTCTGCTGTTAAAATCGCCCAATAATAAAATTTTTCCTTTGGATTTAAATTTGCATATATCCTTTTCAAGCATCTCAAAAGGATTTTTTTCCTGTGAAGTTGTAAAAGAAGAATTGACAGGCGGCAAATATATAAATCCAACATAAACATCTTCCTCTAATTGAAAAAATGACTTTTTCAAGCATACCCACATGCAATCTGAAGACTCGCCATGTATAACCGAAGTTCCATTTACTATATTATTCTTAATGTACACTGATATTCCCCCACTGCCATAATTTCGACGCTTACCCTGTTTTCTGTAAGAGTGAAAATCTTGAAACGAGTCGAGCAGTTTTCCATTATTTTGCGTTAAGTGTGTTTCACTGACCCCAAACAGATCAAATTCTTTGATCATGTCAAAAACATCCTTCAGCTCTAATTTATTACCAAACTGTTTGGAAATTAAACCATTTAAATTCCAGTGGCCGATACGCATACAGTTCTTTTCCTCAGACTTAAAATTGTGAATTTTAAAAGACTGCATTGATTTCATCTATGACATAAAATGAATGAAGTCGTGACTTTACTTGTTTCGTGAAAAGTGAAGAAGAATATATATCGCCTAGATCAAATTATATAACCTTCAACCTATCACTGAACCATGAATTACCTACAATATCATTTATAAAGTTCATAAATATAAACAATTTATGCTCGGACGAGTTGCTTTGAAATATATATAATCTCTAGAGCATAAGAAAGAAAGAAAGAACGAAAGAAAGAAAGAAAGAAAGAAAGAAAGAAAGAAAGAAAGAAAGAAAGAAAGAAAGAAAGAAAGAAAACATTTTAATTGTCTCTGCACTTAGTCAGTGTTAATGATCTCCTTGAGAAGTTTCACCAACGAAAACAGTTTATTATCGGAACCATCCCGCCTTGGATTCTCAACTGGCGTCGATCTAGATACATTTGGCCTCTGTCGAGCACGGTAAGCGTAGGAATCTCGCTGTCTTTCCGCCCCACTGAAGTTCGGTCTGATATACTGACGGGTACCGATATTTCCCGTTGATTCCCGTTCCCGCCTGTATGCGTTGTTTCCGTTCGTCCTCGTTGATCCCGTTGATTTCCCAATCCAGTACTTATAATTGCTTACGAGCTGCGCCGTTCCTTGTTGATTAAGATGCGTCCCGTCGTAAAACATGTGGCGGTTGAAGTTATCCTGGGTGCAAAAAGTGATGCCAGGCAAACATGAGAGTTTATCATTGACCTCTGATTTCTTGTTCTTAAAGTCCATTCCATCTCGCGGATTAACTTTCCATCTTGGGAGCAAACCTGATACTAGTATTTTAGATTCCGGGAATTTGGTTTGAATCAACTTAATCACTTTCTCAATACCCTGACATACTCTGTTTGACGAACTTTGCTCCAGATCATTGGACCCTATTTGCAACAGGAAAGTCTTTATATTTCCTTCAAGGTGTGTGACAAACTTAAGCGCGCCCTCAATAGTTTTTTGTTGAAGTACGTGCTTTTTGACGATCGTTTCATGACTCATTCTTTGTGTGTCGATGTCTTTGATAATCGATGTTCCTATCAACAAAATGTCTGCATTTATTTTTATTTCAGTATTTATCCTGGTTTTGTCTGCTTGGCAAACTCCTACGTCCTCGTCATTCACTGTAATGACTTCCTGCGGTTCCATGTTTTTCTGGTTATACCCCGTGTTATTCTCATTCTCCTTTGATTCTGTGTGCTGCTGTTTATTTCCCGCGTCTTTAGATTCTGATTCCGTCTCTTCCTGATTGTTGGTGCAAAGCTGGTTTCCCCGCGCGTTCTTTGCTGTTGAACCAGCCTTATTTTGATTATTTTCCACCTTTGTTCGTGAACTGGATGTCGCCTTCGAGATATGATTCCTTGAATTGCCATGAGACACATCAGTAAACTCGGAGTCTACGCCTTCTTTCTGAATGATATCGTCCCTTATACTAATCTGCCTCTTCAGCTCCTTTATTTCTTCATGTTGTTTTTCTTCCTTTTCATGTAGCTGCGCGATTTTCTCTTGAAACGACACAGATTCTTTCTGGGATATTACAAGTCTTTCATTTGTATATTCTAAGTCCTTTCTGACTGATTCCAACATCTTTCTAGCAGATACACATTTCTCTTGCTGCAATCTAATTTCTGACAAATTTCTGTCTCTTTCCTGTTTAAGATTCTGTACTTCAGCCTCTAATGTCTGTCTCTTTCTATTACTTTCTTTTAATTCCTTCTCCCTATAGTCATCGGGTTCCTTGTTATTCACCTGATGTTTGACTTCCCGTTGCAGTCTTTCTTTTTCTTTTTTCTCATTCTTAAGTAGGTCATCCAAATCCTTGATCTTGTCTTTTAGCCAGAGATTTTCTTTCTGTAATCCTGATTTCTCACTGTCAATTTGATCAATATATGATTGCTCCACGATCTTGAGAACCTGCATTTCCATTGACTTAAATGCACTAAGTAGTTCCTCTGGCTGGATCTCTAATTTACTTGGGTACGTTTGAGTTATGACTGATGTGGAAGAGTCACACTGTTTTCCTACTGACTTTGAAGGTATCTTAAATTCTGATTCGCTCGGAAGATCTTTCGAGTCCCCTGTTGCATGCACGCTTCGTATTTCTGTCTGTTTAGTATTTTGCTGGTCCGTTTCTGTGCACTCTTCCAGTGAGTTCAACTTTTTAGGCGCCAATACTTTTTCTTTAACATTCCTTGTTATGGTCTCCTTTTGCCTGTCCGTCGCCATCTTAGACAATTTATCCGCAGCTTCATTACCCGGATCACCGGCATGGCCTTTCACATGTTTCCATATTACATAAACTTTCTTGCACTGATCATATAGATTTTCCCAGAGCGCTCTGTGCTTTACCTCTGCTCCCTGTGCCGTCTTCCAACCATTTTCCATCCAGTTATTTATCCAGCTTGTGATACCTTTGTGAACGTATGCACTGTCCGTTTTAATGCAAACTCGCTCTATACCCTGTTCTAAAACTTGTTGAACAGCCCTCACTGCCGCGGTTAATTCAGCTGTCTGATTGGTCTGTAGATCGGTAACAGGGATGTCCTCACTTATGTTATTTGGATGGTTCTCTCCCCAGAAAATACCGTATCCCGCAACGGCATTTTCAGTTCCGTTTTTCCGACAACTGCCATCGATACTGATGCATTGGATCCCGTCTTCAAGCTGTATTTCATTCGGTAAATCCGATTTTAGCTCAAGTTTCGACATTTCATCAACAATATTTGGCCTAACGGACATCAGTGATCTTTTCATAATAACTTCCCCTTCGTTAACAATAATGTCAATTTCTTGCACGGATATTCCAGCTGTGACCATGAAATTTACAGCCTCTGCCAACGTATTGAACCCTTTAAAACTATTGTGCTTATAGCCGTCAACTTGCGTGAGACATTCACTCCATGAAGAATAAATACCGACACATCTCCCCTTCGCCACGGCATAGAAATTATAATGTTTCTTCATTGTATTTATAGTTCAAAGGAATGTTAGTACATGTGCCAGTGTGTATAAATACGGTAAATTACCTCAAAACGTCAAGGTCTGTTCTTTTAACTTGTGTCTAAAGCCGTCCGTTTCAATCCACATCAACCATTGCAAAGAACTCCTCTGCACGCCGATCCCGCCTGACGAATTTTATATCACAGTGAAGGTCTTAATTTTCCCCGTTCGAATCTTCACTTTTCAACAAACATACGCCCCGACTTCCTTCAAAAATAATTAATTTTTCATTTTTTTACGTTAACTTGTTTATAAACGTTGTTTACGTCATGACGTTTACTAGAACGAATAGAATAGAATAGAATAGAATAGAATAGAATAATTTTGTTTCCAATCAAGGACCCTTTCGGGCATCAAACAAAACATACATATATCTGATTACATACAACAAACATCATTAACAAACATACAAAATACCAAATTAGCAATAAATTGAGACATGAATGCTAATGTGAAATTTTAAAGGTGAGAATGATATGAAAATGACTGGTAACGCTAGCGGCCTTAGAATTAACACATATTTCATTTCTTATTTCTTTTTTCAAAACAATTATGTATATATGTACCAAAAGCAAATAAAATATCTTCATCTTCTTGCAAAAGAAGCCAAATGGCTTTGTCATTATCACATAATGATATGAAATTGTTGTTTTTAAACTGTATCTGATTATATAAATCTGTTCTTTCTGAATCATAAAATGAGCACTGCGTGATAAAGTGAAACTCATTTTCTATACAATTTAAGTTACAATGTTTACATAGCCTTTCTGAGCGCGACAAACGTTTCGATTTTGTATATCTACCAGCTTCAATCATAAGGCTGTGAGCACTAATTCTTAATTTACAAATAGCTTTTCTCAAATGAAACTTTTCTAGCTTTAAATATGGCTCAGTCTTGAATTCTTGTTTAAACGTGAAGTATGTATCTAATTTTCCGTCATAATCGCTTCTCTGCTTATTCCAAAATGTTTTAAACCCCCTCATTAACTTCTTTTTAACCATACAAACTAACTGATTAACACTAAAATTACGACACGAAGTAATATCAATTTTTAACAACTGAAGAATATATATCGCTGAAGTGTACCAAGTTTGAATTCCTTTATTATGTAGAGCCTTAGATAAGCAATATGCTTCTTTCAGTAGCAAATTTGAGGTGTTTTCTAATCGATGCAAATATTTCACAATTGAAAGGACAATGGAAAAATACATTGGGAAACGACCTGTTTCCGACATAACAGCAAGATTTGAGGAATGCTTATTCACCCCTAAAATGTATTTTAAGTATTTTATCTGTGACTTATCAGCGATGTTATTTCGATAAATCTCCTCAAATGCAAAGCAACTTGATTTTTTACATGCTGCAATATTAGTCTTGAAGGTTCCCCAGATCTCTGACCCATATAGCACTATGGGTTTTACCAAATGATCATACAAATGAAGACTTGTGTTTATGCTAGGTTCGCCAGTTGTTATTAATTTAGTGAGTTTAAATGATGCCTTCATTGATTTCTTAAAAATGTCATCTTGAGCAAAATTGAAAATACCACTTGCCGAGAAATGTACACCCAAATAACGATAGTGTCTAACATTTTCTAAACATGTTTCCTTAAAATAGAATTTACTATCTAAAAGCCTTCCAAGTTTATTAAAAATTAAAACTTTTGTTTTTATTACATTCACTTCCAAGCACCAATCCTGACAAAAGTCATTTAATTTATTCAGTTTCTCTTGTAAGCCAGACGCAGATGTAGATAACAACACAATATCATCCGCATACATTAGACAGTGAAGTGGAATGCCATTAACAAAAACTGGATCAGGGGTTTTACTTAAGTAAACAGGTAAATCATTAATAAAAATCTTAAATAAATTAGGACTAAGAACATCTCCTTGGCGGACTCCAACATTACATTCAAACATAGCAGTTCGATTATCCCCAAGTTTAACGCATACGCTACTTTTGGTATATAGGCTGGATAAAATGTCATAAAATTTACCATTTATATCCAATTCTTTTAATTTAACTAATAAACCAGGGTGAATGACAGAATCAAACGCTTTCCGAAAATCTACAAAACAAGAATACAACTTGCCACCATTGGCATTAATACATTGGTCAATTAAAGATTTCATAACAAACATATGGTCGGAAGTTCTTGCATTTTTAGTAAAGCCTATTTGAACATTATCAATTATTTTGTTATCCTCCAAGAAATTGTCTAATCTTGAATTCAAAATCATATTAAACAGTTTACCAATATTTGATGTAATCGTAATGCCCCTATAATTATCGGGGTCAGAATTGTCACCAGTTTTGAAAATCGGTGATATGTATCCTTTGGCCCATGATGATGGATAACATCCAGATGAAAAAATCAAGTTAAATAATTTATTTAAGCACGGCAGTAAGATGTTGGCACCTGACTTTATCATTTCGTTTCTAATACTATCCAAACCAGATGACTTATTATTTTTCAATTTTGAAATAGAACTTTGTATTTCCTTATCTTTAATAACAGAGTCCATCAATGTGAAAGTTTTATTTTGCTTATTGGTTTTCAATATTTGGTTTATTTCATTAAGTCTCTCATCAAATTTACTTTTAACTGTGTTCAAGTTTCGAAAATGATCATACCAAGTGTTTGTATCTATAGCTAATTCTGGTCCATCAGAGTTTTCTTGTTCAGCCTTAAGAGAGTTAACCAGATTCCAATAAGTTTTTGGATCATTTGTTTCCAAGTCATCAAGCTTAGAAAAAACACTTTTGGTGTAGTTTTTCCTTTTGAATTTGAGAAGCTTCCTGTACTCCCTATAATGTTTAAAGTATGAATTCCTCAGTGAAACGTCAAAAGGTTGCTTAAACATCAAATTTGCCTTTGTATTTAATATTCTTCTTTTGGCATATAAATCCTCATCATACCACTTTTTAGATTTTTTCTTAATTTTAGTAGAGCTTCTCATATTAAGACTTCTTCCAGCAGCCTGAAGTACAAAACTTTCAAATAAACTGCAAGCATTTTCAACACCTGGTTCATCATATTCAAACTTCCTTTCAATAAAAGATTTTATTTTATTTTGCATATCTATAGAACGGAGTTTACTAGAACGGAG